>CM028339.1:2925631-4125631 GCA_016647705.1 Eucommia ulmoides | reverse complement strand
AAAAATCTAGGAATTTTGAACTCATTGAAATGCAACAAGTTCTAAAGACTTGAAAGAGCAACACAAATACTTAGTAGAGACTCGCCGAACCTTAGCAGAACAAGGTCAAATCTATGAAATTCAAGACCAAATCTTAGGAAGACGAGACCAATGCCTAGTAAAGGAAACTAAACGGGTAGAAACCCAAATCAGGCAGATCCTTGAAATATTAAATGAGAATAATGCAAAGAGTAGTTTGGAGGTTGACAATTGGGTAGGTGTTGAGGAAAAGTCAAGTGAAACTGATGAAGAACCCAAATGCTGTGATCTTGAGTTTGAGTCGTTTTTGGCTTAACCATCACCGATTAGTGAGACAGAGAATGAAGTGGGATACAAAAGTGAAGGTGAGCTGGTCAGCATAGAAGTTGAAACTACATACATGGATGAGGTTAAGATAGAAAATCATAAGGAAAATGAGATCGAACTACCGATGACATATTTAGATAATCTCCCCATGATTAAAACATCCATCATACCTATGTCACTGCATCCCAAAATTAAGGGATATCTTTTTGATACAGTGGACTAACCGTCAACCCTAACCAAAGATAATTCATTTCATATTCAATGGATTGACGTAACTCAATTTCTCGTTTGGGGCTTAATAAAAATACCACCAAGTAAATCCCATCGAAAAGAAATGGGATTTGATCCGGGAAAGAAGTTAAGAAATGTGAGTGTCATCAACTATTCATCTCTCACCGACTAGAGAGTAACTGAACAGAAGGTGAGAAGCGGATTACTCCACTACGGATAGGGGTTAAAACATTTAATGTCCGACTGAATACATTAAATTTAGCGCTGAGTGGGAGGCAACCCAATATTGTTTTAAATTTCTTATTTTAGTTTTATATTTGAATTGATGAGTTTCCTTGAGTGTTGTGTCAGATAGGTTTATAAGCATTGTGCACCGATTCAGTCAAGATATGCAGTTTCGTTACGTCAGGTTGTATCTCTCCTTACCAAATTAATTTTGTACTTTTCTCATTGAGGACAATGTGAGGTTTAAGTTTAGGGGGTAAATGCTTGTATTCCTTAAGATATTTACTCCGCACTTAATTTTTTTAAGTCTATCATCTGATAACATGTACGTCGGGTACGAACTTGAGTTTGCTAAAATAATTATTGGAACATAAGACTGATTTTTAAGAATATTTTATTTTTCGACCCCTACATACATGCTAACTTTCTTTTATTCTAAATTTAGTACACAAGCTGGTTTGCTAAGTTTTGGCATGAGAATAACTTAACCCTGAATTTAAAATATATATATATGTGTGTGTGTGTGTGTTAATAATAATAATGATTCTTTATCTTAATGATGAACTTTCGCTGAGTAACTGGGTATCTTGCCTCAGTAAGCTTTGAGTGTTTACGTCAAAAGGAGGAAGCGATTTGTTAAGATAATAAGTGACTCGTTAATCTCGAAGCCTAAGATGTTCGAGTTATTAAGTCTAAAGGGTACCTCAACACTTAATGCGCCGAGCCAACTGGATTGAGAGCATTAGCCTAACACTCGCTACACGGACATCTTAGAAAGTTCAGTGGGGTTAGCATTGCACAAGTTACTTATTTAAAAAAAATATTTGTTTCTATACACAAAAAAAAAAAAAAAAATAAATAAATAAATAAATAAGATATAGAAAAATGCATTTTTATTTTAGAAAAAAATTGTTTGATTGTTTAGAACCAGTCGATTAGTTACTTGTGCTAAATTCATTATAAATGAGAGTTACATGTATGTTGTGGGTACAAAAATAAATATTGTTAGAAATTACGTGCTATGAGATCAATGACTATTTCAATAACTCTTGTATAATCTCGACTTGATATGTTAACATTGGACATAACTAATAAATATTTTGTGAGGAATAAAATTCACAATAAGGAATTTGGGATGTTTGTGGGTAGCATCACTATAAACTCTCACGAGACTAAAACTCATCCACTAGGGGCGACCTAGAGGTTTAAAGGCTTGTTGCATGAGCTAAATGCAATCGTGTTTCCTACGGAAGTGGCGTTTCATTTAATTAGATATTTAGTTTTGCTTGAGGATTAGCAAAATTTATGTTTAGGGGTGTGATCGCGTCACATTTTATGTGATCTAATACCATTAATCTAAGTTTTGTTAATCATTTGAATTAATTAAATTAGTTTAATTGATTTATTTAAATTATTTTTGTAGATTTAAAGAATTGGAACAAAAATGTCATATTTTAGAGAAATAATAGAGAAAAGTGACCAAGACGGCCTGCGAAATCGACCTGAACCTGCGTTACGAATCAGACCCGGTCACAAGCTTGTGCATTGCGCCCATCTTAGAGGCAAGCCATCACCTTTTAAAAAAAGGTAATCGCCTATATTGCCATGGAGGCAATTAAAGGTGAATTAATGACCATTAACGGGAAATTGAAGATTTCCGGCAACAAAGGAAAGGATATTTTTTTTCAATTTCTGGTTCTTTTTGTGGAGGAATTATTCATGATTCATTCCATATTTTCCTTTTGGGAGGAGTGGTATATTAGATAGTTTCAGCCAATGGGGTGAACATCTATTTTTTTTTTTTATTATTATTTTTTTCTTTCACTTTTGTTTCTCGGTCTTCTGCCGGCGTGAATTGTTGTTTGAAGGATTCTTAATTTTGGGATTTTGTTGAATATCTCCGTGGGAAGAACAATCAGCATGAACGGTTAGTCCCTTCAACCGGGTTAGGATTCGAGTAAGTATTTTGGTTTAATGTAATATTGTATTTTTCATTTAATTTCGGATTGTGTGTGAACAATTGTGTGATAGGGAATATTGTGCTTGAAATAGTTTTATTGTGGTTGAATTTATTTTCAAAGTATTCTTATAGAGATTTTGAATTTTAGATTCAATTGCTTCTAGAATGTTAGATCTAGTACCTGTGGTCTAGATCTAACGATCATACAATCGTATTATTGGGATTTAATTATTGATTTGGATGGTTTATACCTAGATTGTAATTCACCATAGATTAGAGTAACGTAGGAATTACATACCGAAAATAAATCATGCTGAAGAATAATAAATCTAATCTTTCTGAGTAATTTCGGCTTATAGTTAGAAACACTCGTTTATATAAATGTGAATTAAAAAAAAAATATGAATCTCACATGAGTCCAAAATACGAAACCCGTAATTCCTAACCCGGTTATCTATTTTTATTTTGTTTATACATTTAGTGTTTATTTTTCTTATATTAAAAAACACCCAAAACTCAAATCAAATTTTGTTTCCGTTAAAGAAAGAAAAATAATTAAAAATCGATAATTACAAGATCGATCTCTGTGGTTTGACATCTTTACTGAAGTCGCTATTCCTCTTTAAGCTTAAAAATGGTATTATTTTTTAACGATCAAATACCCAGTCCTTATTGCTAGCTCCCCGAACTACCCCACGTCAAGTAAGTCTGCTCTTTCCCTCGTAAAACTCAATGATAACCCTCAAGACGGAGGTGCCATTAGGGTTGAAATTTTGATTTGCAAAGGAAACATCCCGAAGGCATTCGACCTGACCAAGGGGAATCGAAAGAGATTTGTGTCAACGCTTAACATTGGTAGGATTAAGGCCACTGATGAGTCCCCCAATGCAAGATGGAGAGCATGTTGTCAGGATGGGTCATGGATGACCTATTGATCCTCTCCATCAGAGATTTCTTGATGATAAACGGGGCGATAAATGGTACTTCCAGGTGAGGCGATGAAGAAAATCGAATTTGACGCTGGTGTTAACCCGAAATTTGACATCAACGCTTTACAACCCAAAGAAGAACAAAGACCAGCGATGTAAGATATTGGGGGCGAGTACCATTCCAGAATGCATCATTCGACTTTGTCAGTATTGCTGGATGAGAAAGTTCTCGTCGGAGGGAGTAACTCAAATCCCAACAAATTCGACGATAAATTTCCCACCAAATTGTGAATTGAGAAATTCTTGTACGGGGTGAACGCTTTTAGTAGTGTTTTATGGATGACGATGAAAGAATAAAACTTGATTCTATATAATTATGATTAAATAATAAATTGTTAATCACATATTTTGTGGGATTAGAAAATTTTTGACAATGGAAATAAAATTCTCACGTTCTTTGTCTCCATAGAGAAAAAAACGGTTGAGATCAAACCAAAATTTTATATAAATATAATTTTTTTATATAATATATAAATATCCATTTTTTTATTTCCTTTTTAATTTCTTCTTTGTTAATTATTTCTCTTTTCATCACCAAACAAAAAACAGTTCAGCCTCTCTCCCTCTCGCCGTGCCATCGCCGCCGCTCACCGCCGCTCCAGATTCATTCAATTTCTGTTCAGTGGAACTCCTCGCCGGCCATTTCTATCTCTCTTCTCCACCGTTTGCGAGCAACAGGTGAGCTTCGGAGACAACGCAACCCACCTAACGCCGGCACCGCCTAAACTGTAGAAACGCAGCCCGCCCCGCTCTCTGAGTCGCTGAAACTCACCCCACCCACCTCTGAGTCGCTGCAAACCGCCACAATTTACTGGTTCGTTTCTGTCTCTCTAGTCTCGACCCCCCAAGTAGGCATAGAAATGATTTTTGTTTTTCATATTTGTATTAATTAGGTTAAGTTCTGATTTTTCTGTTACAGTATTTTAGTCAATTGGTTTTAATTCTTTCAATTTTAACGGTGGTGGTGGGATTTGAATTAAGGTCTGATTTTTTTATTTTAGGATTTGAATCAATTGGTGTTTCAGGATTTGAGTTGTTATTTCTATATCAAATTTACTTTTATCTTTGTCCAAACTACATTTATTATGTGTATTGATGAGCATATATGTATTGCAGATTGAAATAAGAAATCTCAATCATGGTTCAGTACAATTTTAAGAAGATTACAGTCGTCCCAAGAGGGAAGGACTTCATTGACATCATCCTCTCCCGCACCCAGCGCCAAACGCCCACCGTTGTCCACAAGGGATATGCCATCTCCCGAATACGCCAATTCTACATGCGAAAAGTGAAGTACACACAACAAAATTATCACGATAAGCACTCCACCATCATAGACGATTTCCCTCGCCTTGACGATATCCACCCTTTCTATGGCGACCTACTCCACCTCTAAAACAAGGATCACTACAAACTCGCCCTAGGAGAAATCAATAATGCAAGAAATCTCATTGGTAAAATATCTAAGGATTACGCTAAGTTGTTGAAATATGGCGATTCGTTGTATCGATGCAAGGCTTTGAAAGCTGCTGCTCTTGGCCGAATGTGCACTGTGATAAAGCGTATCGGCCCTAGTTTGGCTTATCTTGAGCAGATTAGGCAACACATGGCAAAATTACCTTCGATTGATCCAAATACAAGAACGATCCTGATTTATGGTTACCCGAATGTTGGGAAGAGCTCGTTTATAAACAAAATAACTAGGGCTGATGTGGATGTTCAGCCGTATGCTTTCACCACAAAGTCTCTGTTTGTTGGCCATACTGACTATAAATACCTAAGGTACCAGGTTATCGACACTCCAGGAATATTGGATAGACCGTTTGAAGATCGTAACATCATTGAGATGTGCAGTATTGCGGCTCTGGCTCATCTTAGGGCTGCTGTTTTGTTCTTTCTAGACATATCTGGGTTGTGTGGGTACAGCATTGCTCAGCAAGCTGCTCTTTTTCACAGCATTAAGTTGCTGTTTATGAACAGACCGTTGATGGGATATCCGAGGAAGACACGAAGTTGGTGATGGAGATGAAGGAAGAAGCTCTGAAAACCGTGATTGGTCAAGGGGGTGAGGCAGCAAAAAGTGAGGACGTGCTCTTGACTATGAGTACGTTGATGGAGGACGGTGTGACAGCTGTGAAGAATGCGGCTTGCGAGAGGCTATTGAATCAACGTGTGGAGTTGAAAATGAAATCAAAAAAGATAAATGATGTTTTGAATCGCTTTTATGTTGCGAAACCCAAGGAACGTGACCAAAAAGAGAGGCCACCTTGCATTCCTCAGGCTGTGATCGAAGCTTGGGCTAAAAAAGCAGAGCAAGCAGCCGAGAAGGAGAAGAGGAAGCTAGAGAGAGATTTGGAGGAAGAAAATGGTGGTGCCAGTGTTTATTCTGCTAGCTTGAACAAGCATTATATATTGGCAAAAGACGAATGGAAAGAAGATCTACTACCCGAAATTTTTGACGGCCACAATGTGTATGATTTCATCGACCCTGATATCTTGCAAAGGCTTAAGGAATTGGAGAGAGAAGAGGGTCTTCGGCAAGAGCAGGAGGCTGGTGAGGACTTGGATATGGATGTTACCGAGTTGACACCGGAAGAGAAAGAATCTTTGGCTGAAATCAGAAAAAAGAAGAGCTTGCTTATTCAGCAGCATAGGATCAAGAAGAGCACCGCAGAGAGCCGACCAACCGTCCCAAGGAAATTCGACAAAGAACAGAAGTTTACGTCGGAGAGAATGGGATGACAGCTGTCATCGTTGGGGATTGATCCTAGTTCTGCAATAAATAGAGCACGTAGTAAGTCAAGGGGACCTAAGAGGGAGAGGTCTGTTGAACGTGGAGAAGATGCAATGGATGTGGATGGTGATCAACCTAACAAAAAGTTGCGGATGAGGTCTCAGTCAATGTCAATGTCAAGGTCAAGGTCATGGGCACCGATGGAAGTAATCCCAGGTGAAGGGTTTAAGGATTCGGCTCAAAAGGTGAAAGCTCATAAACTGGCGAAGAAATCTGTTAAGAAGAGGAACAAGGATGCACAGCGGGGAGTGGCAAGCGTTCCACCAGAAAAACTGACAGGCGCTAGTAAAATGAAGGTACGGTTCATATGCTTTTTGAGGCTAATACAAAGGCGTATACAAAAAAATGTTTTTTCTTTTTTCGTTTTTATTTGTCTGTTCATAATTTATCTTGTTGAGGTGCATTTTTTAAGAATTGGATTAGGTCAAAACAGAGGAAACAGAGTATAGATTCAAATCCCAATTTCCTGAGCAGGGATCCGGGACCCATGGATTCAATCCGGTTTATGGTTCCTCAAAACTGGTCGTTCTGGGCGGACCAAACCCGCTTCACAATTGATTGATTTTTCGCTAATGAACTGATTTTTGCAGTTCAGTGTATTTTTATTTTTTTGGTTAATTTTTTATTTAGATGCAAATTAAAGATTATAAAATAGATATAGATAGAAGCTTTTATTTTTATTTTATTTTTCTTCATGTGTAGCTATTGGAAAATGTATTGTTTTCATACCTCATTGATGAATGAAGATCGTAGACAGTGCATAAAGTACTGCAAGCAGAGAAATAGGGATGATAAAGAAGTCCAAACAGGTAAAAATCTGCGGCTTAAACTATACATATATGTAAACAATGTATGTAGATCTTGGGTGGTGTTTGTTTAGTGTTTTCTGTTTCTGTTCCCAGATAATTTGGAACAGAAACAAAATATATGTGAGCAAAAATAAATCTGTTTCTGTTATATTCCCCAATTTTTTTGAGTGAAACACTGGGAACCGAACAGAAAAAGATTTTTTTTTGTTCCCATATTTTTCTTTTTGTTCATGTTTTCTGGGAAAAGAAATAAAAAGGAACAAGAATAAAAACACTAAGGCCATGTTTGTTTAGTGTTTATGTTCTTATGCTTGTTTGTTGTGCTGAAGTTTTCTGTTTGTCTTTGCAGAAACAATTTTATATTCGGGCCTGGTTTTTCCCCAGAATTTTGCTGGTTTCTCTGGAAGTGTTCTGATCATGACATCAGATGAGTCTTCTATTATGTTTTAGTCCATGCAGTTTTGATAAAATAGACATGGATGGGTTTTATTGGACCCTTATTTTGGGTTCGGTTTTTGTTGAGAAAATACGGTTTTTGGTATCTGTACTGAGTGTCGATTTACTCTTAAATATAATTTGATTTATCGATTTGCACGTTTGTACAAATGAAATTAAAGACTGGAACATTGTTCTGTTCTTATTTGTTGTTCTCTCTAACCCCATTTGCTGGCGTAGCGCTCTCTCTCTCTCTTTCTGTCTGCCCCCTGTTTTTCCGAACAGGTTTGTGGCGTCTATTTCTCGGAAAATTAGAGGAAACATAATAAAGATGATGCATGCACACGCGGGTGAGTGTGTTTTCTGGGTGTGTTTTTTAGTCAAAGAAGTTTGGTGAGTTTAGAAAGTTACCCATGTTTTTAGTTCCTTAGCTTTACAAGACACACTAGTATAGCCGTAAGGAAAGTGTTGGGTTTATCCCACATCGGATGTGATCAGGTTACGAGTGCAAGAGAAAGCCTCATCTCATAAGCTAACTTTTGGAGTTGAGAGAGGCCCAAGATCACCCTACACTGACATCAAAGCTCAGGTTACAATGATTTTGACCCAACAGTCACAGAGAAAGAGATTGATCGAGGGTTAGCCAACCAAAAGTTTGATGTGTGAGGGGGAAATTGTTAGGTTTATCCTACAATGGATGTGAAAGGGACTGGTGGTCAAATTATTAGTATGATGGAAAACCTACACTGATATCAGAGCTCAAATTACAACAATTCTGGCCCAATAGCCACAAAGGGAGAGATTGATCGAAGGTTAGCTGATCAAAGGCCCGATGTGTGAGGAATAGATTGTTAGGTTTATCCCATATCGGATGTTGAAGGGACTGGTGATCAAGTTATAAGTGTGAGAGAAAGCTCCATCTCACGAGCTAGTTTTTGGGCTCTAGAGAGGCCAAGACCTATATCTTGTTTTGTTTTGTCCAACAGGAAGCTGCTTTTGTGGAAAACAGAAGGATTTAAATTTCATGGAAAATGCGAGGAGACATGATCACTTAACCTTATCAAGGACTTCTCTCTCTCTCTAGAGACCGAAACTGTGTGGAGTGAACACAATAATTTCTGTCTTAAGCGCTACTTGTATCCTCAATTGTGTCCCCACAACCTTGTGATTTTTCCAAATAAACATTTGGGTCTTCCACTTGATACTTTCTCAGAATTTTGCTGGTTTTTCTGGGAAGTGTTCTTCTTTTGTCAGAATGTCAGACGAGTATTTCATGTTGTTTTTCTGGAAGTGTTGTTCTTTTGACCCTTTTTGAGTCCTTACAGATCTTAATCATTGGTTAGTGGAAGTTTGCTGAGGTGAAAAGGATGTCTCTCTTCTGGGCCAGATGAAAATAAGGATGGAGTAATTCCTGTCTTAATAGCAACTTGTTCCTGGAATGTGTCTTTAAACAGTGGTGGTGCTTGCCATTTTTCCCAATAAACAGCAGGGTCTTCCTCTTGATGTTTTCCCAATAAACACACTTCATCTTCCTCTTTCACTCCTCGGAAACATGGGCTCAACTCGAGCATCACTTCTCGCCCTGTTTGTCTTCCTTCATTCTTCTAGTTTGGCCATTGCTGACAACTTTTCACCTACTGACAATATTGCCCTTGCCTGTGGTTTCTCCGGCAGTTCATCGGCGCCGAACGGCCGACTCTGGGTCGGTGATACCGGTTCCAGAATTGCGCGATTGACTGGCAAATCGGTCAACTCTCAACCTCCCCGCAAAGCTACCAACTCCTCTGGCCCTCCTTATGTCGCCGCCCGAATTTCCCGACATGAATTTTCCTACTCGTTTTCCGTCAAGCCTGGCCCAAAATTCATCCGGCTTCATTTCTACCCAGCTCCCTATTTGAAAAACTCCATGGATTTCTTCACAGTCACTGCCGGTGCTTACACTCTCCTCGCCAATTTCAGCGATTCCCTCACTGTTGAGGCTTTCGGCGAGCGATATTTCACCAAAAACATTTTGGTAAATGTCGAAGAAAATCAAGTGCTCAACGTAATTTTCTCTCCTCTTCTGAGAACGAGCGCTTCTGACAAGTCTTATTACGCTTTTATCAACGGGATAGAAGTCGTCTCCATGCCTATCGCCCTTTACCACACTCGCAAAGGCCATCAAGGTGCCCACGTCGTTGGTCACGGGTATAGTTTCTTCATCGATAAAAAAACAGCACTCAAAACGGTTGCTCGGATAAATGTTGGTAGGAACTCCATTTCAGCAGTCGAAGATTCGGGCATGTTCCGCAGTTGGTCAAAAGACACTGAATTCTTGTTGGAAAATGGCGTAATTTCCACTAGCACAACCCTTGTTGTCAAATTCTCGGACACCTCAACACATACAGCACCTGTGAAACTTTACCAAACTGCTAGATCAACAGCTCCCAACGACAATATGGATAGGATTAACGATCTCACATTCGAAGTAACGGTGGATTTAGGATTCAGATACCTAGTCAGGCTCCATTTTTTTGAGACAAGCGAGTCCCAACAAAGGTTGTTTGAAATTTTTATTAACAATCAGATTGCCGAGACTGATGACGATATTACAAAGTGGGGTGGTGAACACGGGGTCGCAGTTTACAGAGACTACGTCGTGTTAATGGAAAGAGACAGGATGAAGAGCAGACGTGACCTCGTCATTGTTTTGCGGCCAAAGCTTGGCCGAAGTGAACCGTTCTTAAACGGTTTAGAGATATTCAAGTTGAGCAACCCCGACAACAATCTCATAGGCCCAAATTCTTTGAACTAGGTACGAGGTTTGTCGGCCAAGAAAAAGATGTCCCGTAAACTATGTAAGAATTGGATTTCAACTGTACTCACTATTGTTATTGTCGTACTAAGCATCGTTGTCTATCATCTGAGGCGAATTTCGGAAGCCCAATCGGGTTATAAACGCATGTGTGTGTCCGAATATGAGCAAGTTTGTCGGCAATTTTCATTTGAGGAGATGCAATTAGCGACTAACAACTTCAGCCCCGAGTTTGTCGTCGGCAGTGGTGGATACGGTGCGGTTTACAAAGGGCAAATCCACCACCATGGAGCAACGAATATTGTTGCTATCAAACGACTCCGGTCCGGGTCGAATCAGGGGGCGAACGAGTTTTGGACAGAGATCAAAATGCTATCCAAACTCCGTTACGACCACTTGGTCTCTCTCATTGGGTACTGTAATGAAGACGACGAGATGCTTTTGGTTTTCGAGTACATAGAGAGAGGAACATTGGAGGATCACCTTTACAAGACTAATCGAAACCCGCCACTTTCATGGGAAAAAACGGCTTGAAATCTACATTGGTGTCGCCCGTGGGTTGCTCTTCCTCCACACCTCTGAGAATATGGTCATCCACCGGGACGTGAAGAGCTCGAACATCCTTCTAGACATGAATTGGGAAGCCAAAATTTCCGATTTCGGGTTGTCCAAAATGGGCCCCACAAGCGAGTCGTGCAGCCACGTCAGCACTCTCGTGAAGGGCACATTTGGGTACTTGGATCCGGAGTATTTCTTGACACGTCAGTTGAGCGAAAAATCCGACATTTACGCTTTTGGAGTCATATTGTTTGAAGTTCTGTGCGGGAGGCCAGCAGTGGACACGAAACCGGAGAACGAGGAGGAACATAGTCTGGCGGTATGGGCAAAACAGTGCATGAAAAAGGGAAGAGTGGATGAGATCATCGACCCGTGTCTTCTCGGGAAGATAACGCCGGCTTGTCTGAATGTTTTTACCGGAATTGCCATCAAATGTCTATGCAAACTTCCGAAGGAATGACCTTTCATGGATGATGTAATAAAAAGTCTTGAGTTTGCGTTGGCTTTGCAACAAAAGATGGGTTCTCTTGTTGAAGAAGAGGCTGAAGAAGAAGAGGAAGAACAAGAACAAGAACAAGATGTTATTAAACTCACTCCTCCTTCGGAACAAGAAATCAAAGAAGATGGCAAATTGAAATCGAAAGCAAAAAAGAAGGGTAATAATTGGTCCATTTTGGGCCAATCAAAATGGTGGTGGCAAATGGCAAGATCACCGCCGAAGATGTCTAAAGCTCCTCCACATTTGCCGCCACGTCCACCACCACGGCCAAAAACTCCAAAATCTTCTCTCTATGACCACCTCCACGATCCCTCCAAGGATCACGTCCCATGGAATCGACGGCTTCAAATCTGCATAGATGTTGCACGTGCGCTCAACCACATCCACTCGGTTGCGAATCCCACAAATCTCCACTGCAACCTCAAATCCACCGACATTTTGTTGGACAAGAATTGGGCTGTCAAGGTTTCGGAATTAAGGTTCCCATGGATTAAGGTACTTGGATTCAGACTACGTACGAGACAAACAGTCGGAGGAGAAGTCCTATGTTTACTCGTTCGATCTTTTGTTGTTCGAGGTTTTGTGTGATAGAAGAGGCTCGAGGCGGTGGGTGGAGGAAGATCAGGTGAGTTTAGCCCGATGGGTCAAATCGTGTTTGAGGCAAACCTTGGTGCCTGATTTCGTTGATCCGGTTCTTATCGAGGAAATATCGCCGGCGTGTTTGAAGATATTCATGGAGACGGCGGGAAGGTGTCTAGTTGATCATGGCGCGGATAGGCCATCCATGAGTGAGATAGTGTCTATTTTGGAGTGTGCTTTGAAGCTTCAAGAGTCGTCGGAAAGTAGTAGGAGGCATGCTTAACCACATATGGACCTTACTATATAAAGTTGTTTTAGTCTCTTCTATTCTTCTATTCCATATAAGAATTATTATTTATTAGAAAAAATACCAGTGTTCTCCCACTCATTTTAATCTAAAATAAATTTACCGGACAAAGATGGATTAACATGTATCATTGAACCTTGACTTAATGAAACAACAATCCTACTCCAAAATCGAAGTGATCTTAGAATTGAACAGTGGTTTCTTAAGGGAAATAAAGTACTATTGTCTATGCATAATTTTTCAGGCATTATTCTATTAGACAACATATTACGGTCTTGTGCTATTCCAGTTTTTGTAAGTATATTTTTTAAAATAGCCCAATTCTCATAAGAAACGATCTCACTTCCACACTTATATAAATAATATCTATCAAGGGTACTCTTATAATTATGGTACGCCACTCTTATTACATATTTCATTAAGGACCTAATCCAGACTGGTTAATACGTAATTCAACCGAGTCGGGAGTAAGGCTATTGTCTATTGGGCCTGGGCCGGTCCAAACCGACCCGATAGACACGACCCACATGGCCCAATGGTGAAAGCCCAATGACTTGGTTGGTTCAAAGCAACCCAAGTAGCCATTATGGAATTTCAAATTTAATTTAAAGGTGGAAAACATGATTAATTGGATGCTTGGGGATCAAATTGTAAACTAAAAAGGACACAAATGGCTGTGAAGCGTCGTTAAATAAATAAATAATAAAGGCGTGGAATTGTCCCTTCTGCTCCTCATTTTTATACACCGACACCCAGACAAGGCCATTAATACTATAAATTAAAAATAGTCATACTACTGCTACAATTAATAAAATATAGTCATGAAATGGTCTAATTTAATTAGGGAGGACAATTAAAATCGAATCGATGGATAATCGCACGAAATTGAATTGAGCGGTCTGAATTTAAAACCGGCTACATGGTTTTGGTTGTGGTTCTGGCTTTAAATTTAGCAATCGAAGCGATTTTGATTTTGATTCTGGGATAATAACCACGTAATTGAACCACGTGACCGGAACTGTATAGTATTTACAATTTAATTTCAATTTTTATTTATTTACACTTTAATCCTAGAATATATATATGTGTGTGTGTGTGTGTGTGTGTGTGTGTGTGTGTGTATAGGCGGCTACTATGATTTTGTTGATACCTTCTATCTACTCATTTTTATACACCGACACCCAGACAAGGCCATTAATACTATAAATTAAAAATAGTCATACTACTGCTACAATTAATAAAATATAGTCATGAAATGGTCTAATTTAATTAGGGAGGACAATTAAAATCGAATCGATGGATAATCGCACGAAATTGAATTGAGCGGTCTGAATTTAAAACCGGCTACATGGTTTTGGTTGTGGTTCTGGCTTTAAATTTAGCAATCGAAGCGATTTTGATTTTGATTCTGGGATAATAACCACGTAATTGAACCACGTGACCGGAACTGTATAGTATTTACAATTTAATTTCAATTTTTATTTATTTACACTTTAATCCTAGAATATATATATGTGTGTGTGTGTGTGTGTGTGTGTATAGGCGGCTACTATGATTTTGTTGATACCTTCTATCTACTCATTTTTATACACCGACACCCAGACAAGGCCATTAATACTATAAATTAAAAATAGTCATACTACTGCTACAATTAATAAAATATAGTCATGAAATGGTCTAATTTAATTAGGGATGACAATTAAAATCGAATCGATGGATAATCGCACGAAATTGAATTGAGCGGTCTGAATTTAAAACCGGCTACATGGTTTTGGTCGTGGTTCTGGCTTTAAATTTAGCAATCGAAGCGATTTTGATTTTGATTCTGGGATAATAACCACGTAATTAAACCACGTGACCAGAACCGTATAGTATTTACAGTTTAATTTCAATTTTTATTTATTTACACTTTAACCCTAGCATATATATATGTGTGTGTGTATGTGTATGTATATAGGCGGCTACTATGGTTTATATATATATATATATATATGTTTTGTGGTTTGGTTTTTATTTTTGGAATTTATATTTTATATTGTAGTTATGTTTTTATTCATTTATAAGAAACAATAGTTCGCGGTTTTGCGGTTTTGGTTAAAATTAAATGGTCTGATTTTAAACAGTTAATAAAAACCGGTGATTTTAGTTTTGGTTTTATATATGTTTAACATTTTTGGTTTTGATTTTATATGAAACCGAGCCGAATTCAGACCATTGACACCCCTAAACTTAACTGTTTTAGTCCGGGTGAGGAAGTTGTCTTTTTTCTTTGTCAATCAGAATTTGCCTTTTCTGAGGAGAATATTAAGAATTAAATTTTAAATTTAATCTTGAATGCACAAGTCGATGTGGGAGAGTTCACTCTTAAGATCGTCTTGGAAAGTGATTAGTCGAGGTACGTATAAATTAGCCGGAACACACCTTACTATTTAATAAAAAATAGTTTAACTCAAGACGTGTTAGTCCAGTTGGTAAGAAGAAATATTCTTTTATTTTTAATCGAGATTCAATTCTTCTGGAGAATATTTAAAGAATTAAATTTTGAATTTAATCCTGAATATATTAGATCAATATGGGAGAGTATGCCTTTAAGATCGTTCATGGATGTGATTAGTGAAAGATGCGCCTAAATTAGTCTTAGGCAAAACAAAGAAAAAGTCTAAAGAGCAGCTGGAATTAAGACATTGGGTGTTGGTCTTTTTTGTCATCGTCTTATTTACTGTCCAATTATTGCATCTTCACTGAAACTTGAAACTGTCGGCAAAGTCTAGAGAGAGAAAATCACCCCCCTTTAATTCTTCTCTATTAATTTTCCAATTATATATATATCTTAGTGTATAACCCATGCCTGAAGGCACGGACGTAAAACATACATCATCATTTAGAACAATTATATCAATTTGTTTTGCTATCATATGAACTTAGCCTGAAAATATCCACGTACAGAAAATAATTCGGAATAATTATTTTTACAACCCAATTAGAAAAAATTATCTACATACAATAAGAACTCAACTACACAGTACCAATTAACCAGATGGAAAAATTAAAATCAAATTGTTGTACATAACAATAGTTAATTACAACATGGAAATGCTATAGAAATCAATACGCAAACACACAACCAAAACTCAAGAACTATTAATCCACATATAATAGGGAAAAGAGAAATGTACGTCATCAAATGTCTATAGCACCTAGACAAAAATAAGGGTCGAGTCTCTTATGCAATCCTATTAAAACAATTTTCTTCAAGAGAACCTATTAAAACACTAAACAACAAACAATTCTTTGCTATATCAATGAACGGAAGATACCTTTCTGCAACAGAGAATAGGGCATTGGAATGGAAGGGCGTTCGAAAACAATAACTAATATTGAACATCAACAATAACTAACAATTAAGACTAACAGTTAAGAGAGTTTCCAATCGATTTCTTTTTTATGTTTCATAGTTCATACACCCTAAAAGAAATTAAAATACAAAAAAAAAATGAAAAATTACACAAAAAAATTAAATGATTACAATACAATTTTGTTTGAAGAAATATTTAAAAATTAAAAATATATATATTAAGAGACAATAACATTTTTGGTCCCTGATAAATGAAATTGGTGTTCGATAGGACCACATTTGAAATAGACACACGGACCCCTCACATCTCAATTTTACTCTAATTACTATTCAGTTAAGATCAATCGTTACCATCAAATGACATTTTGGTCATTTCGTGTTCAAATCCACTTTTTACTACTTAACTTATATAGATTAATTACACATTGAAACCTCATTATTTTTTAATACTCGCCCCAAGTCACCCAAATATGTCTTTTTGCCACCTTTAGCTGCATTTTTCATTTTACTTTTTCTGGGGAGGGTAGGGGCAAAAAGAACGATGTATCTCACTACTGCAATCTCTTGCGAAGCATTTAACGTAGATATGCATCTGTTCCAAAAGGACTGATTCCCATATACTTACACATATTCACTAATCGAAGTCTGATCGCATAAAAACCCGAACATTGAATAATGTTGAAAAATAAGGTGCATAAGTAAACAAAAATTAGGGTGTACCGTCAAATCAAATATCAAGTAAGACAAAAAACAATGGTAGCAATTGCAACCTGCTGATGTTATCTAGTGTTAGCTAATCATTGAACAATTTAGCAAATCCTAAGATTTCCTCATTTGAGACACCACCTCCTGTCCTAACCTGTCAAAATCCAGTTTTGAGTATTAAATTCTAATATGTAGAAAATAAATAATGTAACAGCAAAGTTCAGTGTAAATGTGAAGTGACCATGTTTTCTTGATTTCTCCACTCCACGAGTTCTGCACTTCCTTTGCCATCTCTTTAATAGTCTCCTGAAGAAACTTTGCATATCCTATACGTGCATTCAGCCTCCTTACTGAAGCTTCCTACAATTCAAACTTTGAAGCGAAGCATTCCACATAAAAAAAAAAAAAAAAAAAAAAAAAAGTGAGACCTTAAATGGTACTGATATAAAAGTAAACAATAGAGATAAAAAAAATACAGAAGAAACAGAATGAGTTTTTATAACTCAATACATTAAATAGTGATCTATGATAAAGGGTTCCAAAAAAAAAAAAAAAAAAAAAAAAAAGCAAGCTTAACCAAGAATTTGGAACATGATTTGATCTATGGTTAATACACAAACGCATGATTAAATAAGTCTGAAAGCCAATCACAGTTAGCCCGCTAAAATCTATTACTCAAGTTGATGGCATGCCAATCCATTATTCGTGTAACAAAAAACAGTAAAAAAAACAAAATTTATAACCGTTGTTAGTTTCAATGCTTGCCAAAATTCTCTACGATCGGTAGCAAAATAAACAAAAAACAGAAACTTGAGTAATAGATTTTATGAACAGGAACGGAAACAGAAACGGAAACATGTATATTTCTCTAACAGAGAATAGAAACAGAAGCAGGATAAAAAACAAAAAACAGAAACAGAAACAAGGAGTAGGAATGGAAACAGAGACGGAAACAGGGAACAGGAACAAAAATAGAAACAGGGAACAGAACAGAAACAAATGCAAATTTAACCTGATTTGAGTATGCATGAATTAAACCCGTGCCTGAAGGAAAAACAGAACAACAACTGGAACAGGAATAGACCGAAACAGGAACAAAATAGAAACAGGAACGCAAACAGGAACATATAACTTTCTCTACAAAATAATTCCAAAAAAACATTCAAACTGTACCTGGATTATCACTACTATGATAATCTAACACCCATAAAGTAACTTGAATCAAAACATAAAAAAATAAAAAACTGAGACAATGCTAAGAAAAATTCCATAGTCAAGCCGCCCCGAATTAATGAAAAATTACAGGATTCAAGAAATTAAAGCAGTTTGAATAAAACAAAATAAATCTACAGATTGCTTCCAACACAAAGTGTTCAATACAGTCGCTATTAATCCACATATAATAGGGAAAAGAGAAATACACGTCGTTAAATGTCTGTGGCACCTAGACAAAAATAAGGGTTGAGTCTCTTATGCAATCCTATTAAAACAATTTTCTTCAAGAGAACCTATTAAAACACTAAACAACAAACAATTTTTTGCTATATCAATGAACAGAAACAACAAACAAATTTTTCTATATCAGTGATGATCAAAAACATAAAAAATGAAGGAATCGAAGATACCTTTCGGCAACAGAGAATAAGGCATTGGAATGGAAGGGCATCCGAAAATAATGTCATCGCCTTAGCTCTCAGCTCATTGTTCGCCTTCTGGAGGTTTGGACGTCGAAAACATCAGTGTTTTTCTATCCACTCCTGCCACTTCTTCCAACAGAATATCAAACAAATATCATGCCTAAATTGGGTAAGTTTAAGAGAAAATAGCTTAAATTTAGCATAAAAATGACCCTCCATAACTAACTTTTTTTTTTTTTTTTTTGTTTAAACTCATTTATAAATTTTGGGTGTATAGAGACAGATGTTTGAGGTGGCGTTTCTGTTCCGAGAGTTCTATTTTTGCTTTTTTTGGAAGAAGAGAAAATAGAAATCCATAAACAATTACATTCCAAAACCCATATATTTTCGTTCTAAAACGGAAACACAATTTTTTTTTTTGGTTTCCGTATAATCTTTTCTATTCCCAAAATGGAATTCACAGTTGTTTAGTGGCATTTGTTTAGTGTTTCTCTTTCCGGATTTCAGCTTTTGTTCCCCAAAAAACATGAAACAAAAAATAGAAACAGAATCAAAAACAGAAACAAAAAACAGAAACAGAAACAAAAATAGAAACAAAAACAAAAACAAAAAACAGAAACCCATTTCTTTCTTGTTTCCATTGCGAGGGAAAAAATTTGAGAACAAAAAACTTGTAAGGAGAAAGCAATCAATATACATAGAAATTGATGCAAAAATATACATGGCCATGTTAAACCATTATTCACATTCAAGTTTCAAGAATTAGATTTAGAGCAGAGACATCAAATCTTCCGATTCAAGTAAGAATCAATATAAAACTAAGTTGAAGCATTCACATTACAAAAATCTCAAACTAATTTTGAGTACTCACCGTTGGGTAGCTACAACGAGCTATCTAAACAACTTCATACTTCTCCTATTCAAGGGAAGAAGATCTTGTCAAAATTCTTCCACCAATAAATCTTTCTCCTCAATTTAAAGATGCAAAAATCAAACCACTTGCAGATAATCCCAAAAATCATGTTTATTTAGATAAGAAAAAACATTAAGTTGGGGTATTCAAAGAAGAACATTTACATCAGACATAAACTTAATATTGCGGTTAATAGTAAATGAACTACTTAAGACTACACGCAATGAGAAAAATAAACGGTGGACTTGTTGGACAAATGAACTACATATGAAGAAAAAAATGCCACCTCTGATTCATGCTAACATGTGCATAGTGGGTATTGTGAGAGATAACTTATCAAATTCAGAAGCAAATAGCATCAAACCAGTAAGAAGCAAAGAATTCAAAAAACACAATTGAGTAATTTGCAGTTCAGCTATAAACAAATAAAATGAAACTAAGGCTCATAGGGAAAATTTAGCTAGGCCAATCCAAGGTATCAATTATATGCAGCAAATTAGGTAGTGTTTCAGTTCCCAGATTTCTACAGAAATAGCAATTGAAAAACTATAAACTGAATAGATATAGATTTTTGTGTTCTCATAAAAACAAAAACATGAGATCAGAAAAACTAAACAAAACCCTGGGATTCAGAAAAGCTCTGCATTTTGTTCAAACCCTAGGATTCAGAAATCTTCACAAATCTGAAATAATGTTACACTGAAAAGGATGTCCACAAATGCAAATTATAATTCAATCCATCAAATAGAGAAAGAAATCTTACAATAGGGCTTTGATCGTTGAGAAGTAAAGACATGCTTTGGGGACTCAAAATCATTGTTTCCGCAGCCACTAATTTTATCATCAAATGCTCAGTAACACAATCGATCCAGAAAGAAAAGAATCGCTTTTGGTGTAGAGAAAATAAAAGGAAGAATCGACAGGAGAAGAGAAAAATAAGAGAGACGGTAGCAAACCTGAGAAGTTTGAACTCAGATCTCTGAAAATCAGCAACAAATAGTGTTCAGTTGAGGAGCTTCCAAATCTGGACGATGAAACCCAAGCATAAGACAAAACCCAATAAGAGAATACTCACATTCGTGAAAGGTGGAAACGACCTTATATGTTGGAACGGTGGAACCCAAGCATCAATCCTGCAATTATTGTTTGTTAGATCTAGGGTTCAAGCTAACGAAGAAATATAGAAGCCACTGGTGATGGCGACAGTGACTGCGACATGGCGTCGACGAAGAAGATTGAGATGGGGTGAGGATGGTGATGGAGATCCGTGAGAGCGAGAGTGAGACAAAGAGGGGGTGAGCAACGGTAGAGAGAAAGAGAGGGTTGGATTATTCAGCGATGGCGATGGCGATGGTCAGAGAGAGAGAGATGAGGGTTGGCGGTAACGACGATGTGCGCGTGTACGGAGACAGAGTCGCAATAACGGCGATGGCGATGCACGGCTTTATCCGGCGATGGAGGTAGAGGCTGGTGGTGGGGTGGTGTCGCCTGGTCGTGCGGTGGTGAGATCGATTCGAGAGAGCCATAGAGAGATGAGAAACTGAGAGAGGAAGACGGGAGGCAAGGTAGCTGAAAACCCTAACGAAGATTTTGGAGGCTATGAATTCGGCAGAGAAGAAGAAGAATCCGTGGAGTGGGGGCGACGAATTCGGTGGACATGAAGTAAATGCAAGGCAAGGACACTGTTGATGATGGTAAGTGTTAAAAAGTAAGGTTGATGGTAAGTGTTATATAGATATGTTGTATATATATGTTGTATATAAAAGTAATCCAATGGCTACGAATATCTAGAGACATCCAACGGCCTGGATATAAATAAGCTGATTTATTTTATATATATATATATATATATATATATATATATATATATATATATATATATATATATATATTATTTTTTTATTTTAATATCCACAAATGTTCCCGCACCCACACAAAGTACAAAACTAATCTTATTGGGGGTACGTGGTTATCCCTCCCAATGTGTGTTTTTCCGTAAGCTCGAATCTCTGACCTTGCAGAGACTCCTCAACTGTTTTAATTCAAGCAGACCTTACCACTTAAGCAACACCTCTTTGGTCCAATTTCTTTTTCCTAAATCAATTTAACAGGCTGATAGCAATTTAAAAGAAAAAATGAATTAAAAAAGACAGCTTCGATAATATTATTAATTATTGAATTTGTTTATTTTCTTAGTTTATTACACACTGTACCTAGGGTTGGAAAAATAGGTATTTACACGATGACACGACACGAGACTGACACGAAATTATCAGGTTTAAGTTTTGTTTATCAGGTATCAGGTCGTTATCGTGTCAGACCCGATAACCTGATAAGAAATAGTGCAGGATATCAGGTTGACCTGATAACCCAATAGGTTACACGATAAGACACAATAAGAATTTCATGTATTTAGATTACACGATAACCTGAAATCTAATAGGTTACCCGTTAATTTAATAAATTATTTTTACACCCCCAAATTATCAAATATTATAATTTAGTACCTAATATATATATTCACATTTCCCTAACCCTACTCATTTAGTCAACTTAACAGGTTAACATGTCATTAACGTATAATGGGTAGGTTAATGTGTAATGGAAACCTATCAGGTCTTATCGTGTCGTGTTTACCTGATAGGTTTCGTCTCATCGTGTGACACGAAAAATTATCATGTCGTGTTGTGTTGACACAATAATTTTCGTGTCATATTCGTGTTTGGGTAGTCTGACACAATATGCTTATCGTGTCGTGTTCGTATTTGGGTCTTATCGTATTTCATGTTATCGTGTAATGACCATTATAAGGGCAATCAGTGTGCTTGTCAAACTAGTGGTGAGATCTGTACCACAGAAAAAACTAGTCACCAAATTAAACAGGTCTTCCTTGATTATCTCCCAGCACGAGACATAGAATCTCCTAGAAAATGCGTCTGGACATGGGGCACTATCTCTATCCATACCCTTAATAACCTATTGCACCTTTTCGATATCAGGAAATTTGACTAAGTATTGATTTTCTTGGTCGGATAACACTCAAGGAATACAATGAATCAGATCAATGAACTCCGAATTTGATTAGCTAGAAATATGTCCTTGGAAGCAGCTAACCAGAATATGTTGGATTCCTTCATCGTGATTGACCCAGTCCCTTTTATCGTTTTTAACTTTTTTAATAAACATCCTCTTCGTTTTTTGATTAACACAAGCATGAAAATATTTTGTATTTCTATCACCTTCTTCCATATATCTAATACCAGATTTTTGCTTCCAGTGAGCTTCTTCCTGGGATAAGGCTTTTGTAAGTTGAGCCTCAGTTTCCTGAAGCTTAGGAACAACTCCAGGATCATCGACTGCTTGTTTTTCTAGGTCGTCCACCTTATCCTCAAGCTTCTTGATCTTATAAAAAATATTTCCAAAAGCATTGAAACTCTACTCATTGAGCATTGTCTTGATACTTTTTAATTTTCTATGCCATTTTTGGAACGGATTGCCAGAAATAGTTTGATTCCAAGATTCTTTAAAAATAGACAAGAAATTTTGGTGTTGACACCAAAAATTCATGAAATTGAAAGAGCCTTTGCGACGATGTTGAGTGTCTCCACATCTGATCAATTGAGGGCTATGATCTGAACAAGCTTTATTTAGATGACGAACTTCAGAAAGCTGGAAAAGTTGTTGCCAATCATTATTCACCGGGGTTCTGTCCAACTTGCTCCATTTTTTCCACGTCTGATGCTTAGAGCTGCACCGAGTGAATTTATTTCCAAAGAACGGTAGTTCGATCAATCCGCATATGTCAATACAATCCAACATATCAGTGGCCGCTTGAGAATCAAAATGAGATAACCCAAGGCGTTTTGATCTATCCAGAGTCACATTAAAATCTCCTTCTAAAAGCAAAGGGATAGCAAAGTTATTCTGAACTTCTCCAATTTGATCCCCAAGCTCTATTCTCTCCCTGTGAGAACATTTGGCATAAACAACAACAACTAAGAACTCCTTCCAAATCTAACTATGGGTTATTTTAACCATTACAAATTGTTCTTTGCTTATCAAGATATCGCAATAGATAGGCTCTCTCCAGAAGATCCAAATCTTACTGGCCTCATTACTGAATCCATTATTAAAAAAAACAAAATAACATTTGAGGTCGTGCACAACTTTGCTCTCCATTCTAGGGTCCAACAGACCAATAAAAGAATAAGAAAACATTCAAGTTAACTTTTTAAGTTGTCTTCTAGTGGTTGAGTTGGCAGCCCCCCTAGCATTCCAAATTAACGAGTTAAACATTGGAGGAGGCGGATGCAAATCCATGACCTTTACTTACCGCTGATCTGGTTTTAATTGGATTTTACTGCCCCCAGTCTCCTAGGTTTGCTGTTTCTCATAGTGAACTATTCCAAGTCTCCCGAAGGTAAAGCAACTTCAACAGATCTCGGAGATAAATAGAGTCTTTTAATCACATCGTCATTGTTCTTATCCATCACAGGAACTTCTGAATTTTCCTCAAAACGATCGTCCTTGGACTCGCCAAGGTGAGAGACTGATTTGTCTAGCTTTTTGTGTAACGACCCAATTTTCTATGGTCGTCATTAGGTTTCTCGCAAGGAGAAATAGAGCTAAAAGGCAAACCACTCTATCACTACGCTTCCGCTGTACCACTCTAATAAAATAATAATAATAATATATTTTTTCAATTTAAAATTTTAGCTTTTATACAAAATCGTCTATTTTATAACAAGATTACAAAAATATTTCAACCACTCATTCCCAACAACTGCCTTGACAGCCTCCAAAATAAAACTCACTACCTCCTCTAACTCTACCTAACGTCAGTAGTGGAACCGTCTCTAACTGTAGTATCTGAGACCAAATATTTCATCTGTGTACTGTCTTGATAATATAAAAACATTTTATGGATAAAATATTTTTATCAAAATTCACTTTTCAAAATATAATATAAATATAACCACATATTGAGTTAAAATAAAATTCCACAGCTATTATTGCAATAAGATAATGCATTTAAATCAACCAATCAAATAATTTGATATATAATAAAGTACCGCACACATATTTTCTTACTAGACATATGATCGTTTCACCTTACGATCAGGACTTACGACAATATCGTAACCTGTACAACTATGTCATCTAAGGTGGCTATCAGTGTCAGAGCCATTCAATATCTCCAATGGTAGGAGCCAACACTTGGTATAAACTACAATATCACGATGATAATCATCATCGTCAACAACAACAAGAACATATATCAACCACCTGCAGGACTTGCCCTCTTGTCAGGTCACAATACAACGTCCTACAGGACATATCCTTCTGTTAGGATCAACAACATCCTACAGGATATGCCCTCTTGTCGGGATCACAATATGACATAGTCGGATAATAAAACTATTTTTCACATTTAAAAACTTACTTGACCTACATAACGTTACAAAATAATTAATTTTAATAAACCCTTTTCTTTTCACAATTTAATACAAAATATAATTTGACAATTTACATAGAAGACAATATACTCACCTCGGTAATCGCACTGCTATTAGGTTACCGTCGAAATATTGACGTAATCGACGTCGCCACTAAAACAAGTCGTATCTTGACAAGGCTATTAGTGTTGTTGCAGCCATGGCGTCGTCTCTCCCTTTTCAGGTCCAAAAAATTGATCTAAGCCTACTTTCTCTCTCTATCCTTACGACAAAGGAGGAGAGAATTTTTTTTTCATTCTAATTTATTTAATAAGGTTAGATCATCACCGCCTCAATCCATCATTGATAAGGGTGAAGATTGATAAGGGTGAAGAATTTTTTTTTTCTCTAATTACACGTTAATCCCTAAGACAATTAATTACATTTGTAGTCCTAAGAAATTTTATAGATGTTTATCAAACCCTAAAACTATTAAAAGTAAAATTTTACATTCTATATTAATCCCTATTTTTTTTTTAAAGTCAAATTGAAATTAACACATTAATCTCCAACTGTTTTAAATTTAATTTTTAAATAACATATTAAACCCCTAAAATTTTTAAAGTGAAATTTAAAAATAGCACACTAAGCCCAAATGCTTTTTGAACGTTATAAAATGAAATTGGAATATGCATAATCGAAAATTGGGCCTTACATTTTGATACTTCTCTAATACACGAAAACTTTATCAGTTTGAGAATCCTGTATTCATTTCTCTTGATTATACATCTGCTCGTCTTTCTCCTTTTCTTTTTTATTATTTTCTTCTTCTATATCAATTAATTTTTTTTTCTTATCCCCTTGCTGATCAATTGAAATCTTATCTGGAAACTCTAGATCTTCTGAGGCATGTTCGACAATTTTATACACTTTCTTTGCTTTGTTATCAAACTCATCCGGGTTTTTTTTTTTTGGATTTAGCCTTTGCATCTATTTTTAACAGAGGGTTCTTAAATTTGCATTCTTGTTCAGAATGACCCTGCCTATAGCAGTGCAAGCAGTATTTAGGGAGACCTTCGTACTTGATCGGTTGCCAAAATCCTGAAGTTGCATGACCTATCCGGTTTCTGCTAGGAAGTTTTTTTTAAGGTCAACTTCAACACAAACTCTTGCTGAGCTAGGCTTGGAGAGTCTCGAGGTAGCAACATCTAATTTTATTGGCGAACCCATTGCTTTAGCTAAAGAGAATAGGAAGGATTTATTATAAAGATGAATCGAAAAATATTCAAAATCAACCCAAACTGTAGCCAAAGAGGATTCCGTATTAGCTCGGAATTCTGGAGTGCATTTGAAAGTTCTCATAGGGAATCCTTTAATGTACCATGTATTCTTAATCCAAAGTCTCTGAAAGTCTTCTTCCAAAATGTAACTGGATGAGCAAGTGTTTGTAGTCGAGAAATCCTATTTCAAAAGCGGCCTTGAATCCAATGGAGTAAAAGGCTTTTCTGAGTTCCTCGAAAGCAGGTCTCCCATGAGAGAATTTGTCAATAAGAGCAAACCTGAATGGGGCCACCAACGAATTAACCTCCTCTGAGATTAGAAAAATATTTTTGGCTCTCCCTTATGAGAAGAGAGAGGCTTAATCGCAATAATATTAGATTCTGTTTTGCTGGAGAACAAGCTTGCAAATGATTTTGCTTCAAACAGGACTGTCTTAGAAGATGAAGTAGACAAGACTGGATAATTTCGAGTATTACCGGAAGAATCCATGACTATATCCACACTAAATTTTCAGCATATAGAAATAAAAACCAAAAACCAAAAAGAGTAACTTGCCGGAACAATGTCGCCGGAAACAGGAGTCGTCGACAAATATTCACTTGCATCTTTGATAGGTATGGATCAACATAAAATTGGAAGACATAAATTATTCTAGCGTATAAACTAGATTTTCTGATCAAACAGATAAGCCTCCTCTTGATCAAACCACCAATGAATTCGAGAACAAACTGTACATGTTCGTTTCCCTATTCGGTATTGGAGATATCATCTAGGAAAACTATTGGCGCCATTTCCAGAGATCGGCATCGCTAATTATTGAATTCAATTCTTTTTTTTTTTCTTACTTGTTTAATAAATAAATAAATAAATAAAAGGGTAGCTTTTAGGCATTAGAACATTCAAGCCTTTTTCCTTCTTAGTTGTTTTTTTTTTATGCTCCAGTAGTTTGGCTAGATTATTTTTTTTGTTTTGTTTTTGTGTTCATTATTTTTTATTTTATTTTTCCACCCATACCTTTTTTGATCAATTTCCTCAGCTTATCCGACCAACCATTATCCACCACAAAAATCGCATTGATCTAGATATCCAAATCGCCATCCAACAATTCTTTAGAAACAGCTACACCAAACACACTTTTTTCCAGGAGCCAGATACGTCACAAAAAATCACTACCAATTAACCACATGTTGCCGTAACAGCCGATATTGTCAAGGATTCTACTTGAACATGCCGAATGTAAATGCAAACTCATGTACACCATTATTCATCTTGAACTCGATCTCTTAAATTACCAAACCATAACATTTTACCACAAGAACCACAAAATCTCTCTCACACCACAAAGACTTTTGGACTATGGATTCATAGCAGCCATGTATTTTCACAACCTAGCCAAACATAATTCTTTGGAAGAAAACTTGTCACTTGTGTTAGTCACCTTTTTCAAGAAAGCTCAATGATGGGTCTGAAATCTACTTCCGGAATGTGTCCTTCATAGTAAATTTTCTTATGATCTTCTTCTGTAATTAAGTGGAAGGGTCCGAAGGCATAATGATGGGGTATGAAATTGATGTTGTGGGCAATGTTGTCATAGTTCCATATTTTTATTTGATCTTCAAGGCTAAGGTTTTCGCAGATCCATGGTCTTTCTGTGGGTTGGCTAAGAGAAGGTGGTTCAAGGAATGTTGGAATGGTTTTTTTTTTTTTCAAAGTAATATTTTATGTTTTGCTTGAAAATGTGGGTATCCTTCGAAGATTGGTCCGAGGGATTTGATGGCTACTTCTACCATTTTGGTTGGGCTTTCTTGAGAAAGGTGACTAACACAAGTGACAAGTTTTCTTCTAAAGAATTCTGTTTGACTAGAGTTGTGAAAATACATGACTGCTAGGAATCCATAGTCCAAAAGTCTTTGTGGTGTGAGAGATATTTTATGGTTCTTGTGGTAAAATGTTATGGTATGGTAATTTAGGAGATCGAGTTCGAGACGAATGATGGTGTATATGAGTTTGCATTTACATTTGGCATGTTCAAGTGAAATCTCTTAATAATATCGGCTGTTACGGCAACCTGTGGTTAATTTGGTAGTGGATTTCTGTGATGTATCTGGTTCCCGAAAAAAAAAAAAGTGTGTTTGGTCCAGTTGTTTCTAAAAAATTGTAGGATGGCGATTTGGATATCTAAATCAAGGCAATTTTTGTGGTGGATAATGGTTCGTCGGATAAGCTGAGGAAATTGATCAAAAACGGTATTGGTGAAGAAGAAGGCTCAAGTTTTTAGATTTTTTGTTTGTTCTTTGGTTAAAGAAGAAGGTTGTTGTGATGAAGTAGGTTGTCGGGATGTAGATGCTCCTTTAAGGTCACAAATAATTTTTTCAAATAAAGCAACTTTTTCTTTTAAAACCATTTTTGTTTGAGTGAGAAGAAAAATTTCTTCACTCTGTTTTTCACTTTTAAGATGAAAGAAATCATTCTGTGACAATAATTCTAGATTTTGAAATTCAAGATTTCTGCAATTTTGTATAAACTGGAGACAACTTTCATATTGATTTTGAAAATTATTAAAAATTTGTGATTGTTCTAAAGGTTTGGGGTCTTTAGAAGACTGCTCTCCATAATCTTCAAAACTTTTGAACTTTTTCAAAGTGTTAGGATTAGTTTTTGTGATATTATTATTCTGTGAAAATTCAATAGTACAAGAGAATATTAAATAATTAATGTCAAGTTGCGATTTTGCAAAGTCTAAAGCTGTTGAAAGATCATAAAAATCTTTATAAAGTGGTCTAGGATAATTATCAATTCTTTTTATTACTTCTGTCCAGTTATGAAAAACTCATGTTTCTAATCCTTTGACTATCACATAATAAGAATATTTTTTATTTACTTTGAAAGTCTCTGGTTTAACAAAATATTCTGTGAGTGCATTTAAAATTCTTATTTTAACAATATTTTCGTTTTCTAAAGTTTTGAGGTTCCATATATCATCCAAATGACACTCTTGTTGTTATATAATCCTGTAACTAGCTCTAAACTTCTTACTTTGATTTTGGTAAACTGGAAGTTCTATCTTTCCAACCTTTATCATCCTTCTCTCCATCTGTAATAAAATCAGGTCAATATTAAGAATATATTTTCCTAGATAAATAATCTGCTAGACGGTTATTTGTTCTTTTAATATGTTCAAATTCCACTTTGTATCTGTTCCCTGCAATACTATTGACAAAGTTAACCCATCTTTTTTGATGTATTCTTTTTTCACTACTTTTGTTATAGAATCTTACTATATTTTCACAATTTATTATAACCATAAATTCTTTATTTAGAAATAGTTTGAAACTATCTAATGCATTAATTACTCATAATAGTTCATAGTCTAGGTTAGTTAGTGTCGTCCCTTTTTCTTTATACTTTCCTGATCCGTATTTACATAATTTCTCTTCCTTTTGTCCGAATATATGTTAGGTTTACAATATAGGACTGCTCCCCATCCTTCTTGTGATGTGTCTGTTTCTACTATTTTATAATCTGTTTCTAAGGGTAATTGTAGCTCTAGGAGTTGCTTACATTTTTTTTTTTTTTTTTTTGAATTATTTTTATATCTTCAGTATTAAATAATTTTTATCCTTCTGGTCTAGTTTTACTATATAGTGGTCCTATTATTTTTTCTAAGTTTTTTATATACATTCTAGCATAATTCAAAAGTCCTAAAAAAGCCTGAAGCTGTTTAGTTTCTATTATCTTATCCGGAAATTCTAATATCTTTTTAACAATATGTGGTTGTAATTTGATTTTTCCTTTTCTTATTTCTATTCCCAAAAATCCGATATATTCTTTGAAGAGTTCCATCTTATTTTTATTTATTATTTTTCCATTATTCAAAATTCTGTGAATATTGTAAGTAGGTGATCTATGTGTTCTTCTTTATTTTGCGAGTAGACCAAGATGTCATCTATATATACTAATGCAAATTTTTTGTGCTTCAGAAATATGTTATCCATTTTTCTTTGAAATATGTTAGGTGCATTTTTTAATCCAAAATGTAAAACTAACCATTCAAAATGTCCATTGGAACATGAGAAAACTGTCCAATGAATACTGTCTTTGTGCATTTTTATTTGCCAAAATCATGATTTACAATCAAATTTGCTAAAAATTATTTTTCCCTGTATGTAATTTATTAACATATCTTTATCTAGTATCGAGTATTTGTCTTCTACGGTGTTATCATTTAAGCGTTTATAATTTATGACTATTATGGCTTTTTCTTTTTTTTTATTTCGGCAAGATTTCTTACCATAAATGTTGTACTACTATGTCTACTCGAACAATTTCTTATCACTCCTAATTTTTTGAGTTCAGTTATTTGTTTATCAAATTCTTCTATATTTATTGGGTCGTATTTTCATTGGCTGTTTTTATGCTAAGTTCAGGGTTTTTTTATTTCTAAGTGTGCTTCAATTTTATTTCTTTCCCAAAACTTATAGGATTTTCTTCCAAAACCTGTGTTTTCTCCTCTATTTGTATTATTTTGTATAATTGTTCCTTTTTACTTAACTTCTTTGGAATGCTATTTTTTATGTTAAATTATTTGAAGTAGTTATAATCTTCAGGTTGTATAAGGAATTTAGAATGTTCTCAGATTTCTTCTTCAATGTATTTGTTATTTTATGTATTTGTTATATTTTTACTACTTTCTTTGTTTGATATATATAATTGTTTTAAATTATTGATGTTATTGATGGCCCCACCACGCTTTGAATGCGAGGACTCTGATTGCAATTGTTTTGGGATGACTCTCTATGTTATTGGGGAAGTTAATGCTAATTTTGCAATGAAATAATATGTGGGTGTAACACTTGCCTTTTTAGTTATTGTGACAAAATCATTTGTTATTGTGATACTACCACTTTGACTTCGAATAAAGTTTAAACCTATTATAAATTTATATTGTGATTTATTTTACTTAATCATACTTGTGGTAGTAGATAGTATATGCTGAAGTCATTTTCTATTAAAAATACTATTTGACTATCTCTAAGACACTTATCATATTGTAATGTACTTTCATCCATTTGTTCTGTTACACCTGGTTGTTTTAATTCATGTATTGCCTCTTTTGGGACAAGATCTATGTCTAAATGTGATTTTGTACTTCATGTGTCAATCATTCTTGTGATGTCTAGCGTTTTTCCAGTTTTAAATTTTATTCTGTATACCAAATTTAATAAATAGGTTGAAGGTATCAGTAATTTTGTTAAATCGTAGTTCTCATATTAAATTTTACTACTTTGAAGTTTTTGTTCTAATGTGTTTTTTTCTATTTCGCAACTTTCGTTATAATTGCTTTCATTATCATCACTCTCGTTTTCTAGTATTTGTTTTCCTTTGTCTTTTCTTATTTCCAATTTTTTTTATTTTTCGTTCGTATTTCATTATTTCTTTGTCATGCTGGAATTTGATCTTTTCTATTTCATATTTTAATTTTTCGATTTCCATCTTTAATTGTGCTATTTCTAAATTATTATTTTTTTGTAAATTTTGGTGAGCTTTTTAGATTAGTTTTGATTCCATATTTTTCTTTTATACACATATGACATATTTCTAGATGACACTGTAAACATTTGTATCTTCTATTTCAATTAGGAATTCATTTACACTTAAAACATGAAAGATCCTAATTTTAGCACGTGCATAATTTTAGCCGCATTTTAGAATATTTAGAAAATAATGGGGTAGAATGTGTCATTTTTAATTTAAATAAAAAATTTAGGGGTAAATTTATAATTTTAAGAAATATTAAATTTTGAATTGGGTTTAAATGATAATTTAAAGAAATTTAGAGGAGATTAACGTAATTTGGAAAAAAATTAATATATATATATATACACACACACATACATGCTAACTGGATCAAGGAAAAAAAAGGAAGATCAACGTAGCAATTCGCAGGATCAAGAAATACCACTATTCTCATGCATATATATATACTCATGCATGCGATTCACAATCCCAACACCTAAAAAAAGGAAGAAATCAGAAAATAGAGAGAGAGAAGAAGGTTCGGCTTGCTAGCAGTGTGGGTGCGTTCGTCGTATGTGTGTATGTGTGTGTGTGTTCTGTCCGTTCGGCGATCGTCGTGGGGTGGTTCGTCGATGGTGAGGCGCAATGGTCGACGGTGGATGTCGTTGGGGTGTGTATGTGTGCAGACGGTGTGGCTGATCGGTGATTGTCACGGTGTCATCGCTAATGAGTGGGAGTGTGGGTTTCGGTTATCCGTCGTTCGTCCGATGGTGCGTAATCGTCGTCGTCGTTCGGTAAGGGTGGGTGTGCTGCTCGTGGGAGCTCTCCAGTCATCGTTCGTGTGTGTGTGTGTGTCGGTTGTCCCTTCGTCTGTCTGGTGGGTATGTATTTGTGTGTTCTTTGTGTGTGTGTGTGTGTGTGTGTGTGTGTGTGTTCAATTGCTACGGTGTGTATGGATGTTGTTCAACAGTGTGTGTGTGTGTGTGTGTATGTGACGTTTAGATAGTGGTGTGGGAGTCGTTGGAGCTGGTGAGGAGAGAGATATGAACGGGCGGTCTGAAACGAAACAGAAACCCAGAATAGAGAAAAAGAGGGTTGTCACCGTGGCGATGAAGATCCAGTGAGCTGAACAGAAATAGGGGGTGTTCGTCGCGACGGTGAGATCTGTCGCCACGACAATGAGGCTCAGCGACCAAAACAGAAACCAAGAAGAGAAAAAAAAATAAATAAAACTTAAAATCTAAAATTCAACTTCTTGGCCTGCGAGCGATTCGGAAACAGGTAAAATTTTAATTTTAATCGGGTATTATTTTCGTTAAATAAAATTGTTAGTATTAAAAAGTTTCGCAATCGTAATAGTTATTCTCGTAAATGTAATAATAATTTTATTAATCGTTAATTTAAATAAATTGATACAGTAAATATTAACGTAGCGAAACGGACGAAATAATAATTTTTCATAATGAAATTTGGGAAATGGGAAATTATGAAATTTAAGGTCTGCATTGCATATTAGGATGTATTTTAAATAAAATATTAATTTAGGCCTATCGTTATTAGGTTCGTAGGTACCAGCGTCCCAATAGGTTTTGGATAGTGATATTTTTGCGGTGCGGGAAACGAGGTGAGTGTATTGTCTTCTATGTAAAATTTACAAATTTTATTTTCATATAAATTGTGAAAAATGTGTTTATTTAAAATGGATGATTTTGCGACTGATGTGGATCAAGTTGGTTTTAAAGGTGAAAAATGATTTTTAGATCAAGTTGGTTCTAAAAGTGGAAAATAATTTTTGGATCAAGTTCGTTTAAAATGTGGAAAATGATTTTTGTCCGATTACGCCATAGTTTTCTTCTCGTCAGGCGGATATGACCTGCGAGATATGAATTTCTTCACGTCAGGCGGATATGACCTGCAAGATGTGGATTTCTTCTCGCCAGGCGGATATGACCTGCGAGATGTGGATTTTTTCTCGTCAGGCGGATATGACTTGCGATATGTGGATTTCTTCTCGTCAGGCAGATATAACCTGCGAGATGTGGATTTCTTCTCGTCAGGCAAATATGACCTGTGAGATATGGATTTTTTCTCGTCATGAGGATATGTCCTGAAAGATGTAGATTACCTGCTAGGCAAGTCCGGCATGGTGGATTGACCCGTCAGGAGTGCAAATCCTATTGGTGGTACCCCTACCATTGGGGATAATAAATGGCTCTGGCACTAATAGTCACTTTAGATGGCACAGTTGTACAGGTTACGGTACTGTAGTAACTCCCGATCGTGAGGTAAAAACGATCCTATGGCTAGTAGGAGAGGATGTGGGGAATATTTTATATTATGTTTAAAAATATTTGGACTGGTTGATTTAAAATATTTGGATTGGCTGATTTAAAATATTTGGATTGGGTGTTTTAAATACATTAAATTCTTTACATTGGTGGCAGTTGGGAATTGGTTTCAAATATAGTATGCGATGTACAGTATTATATTTATATTATTTCATTTCATTGGTGGCAGTGGAATTGAATTTTCAACCGAGCATGTGATTATAAAATATTATATTTTGAAATGTGGTATTTAAGAATTGTACTTCATCCATTAAATGTTTTTATTATGAAGACAATACACCAATAAAAAATATTTGGTTTTAGGTGCCGCAGCTAGGAGTGGGTCCACTACTGGCACTAGGTAGAGTTCGGAGGTAATGTCATTTTGGGAGTGGGCTGATCAGAGGCGAACCGTGGAAGGTATTATTTTTGGATAAAAAAAATATTGATAGTGGTGCGCGTGCGTTTGAGTATGTATATATATGTATGTACGTATTTGGTTGATTAGTCAAGAAGAGTCATGCCGACGTCACGCCCGGCCTCAGGCGGTGGGGGCCCGGGGTGAGGTGTGACAAAACATTTGATATTATTATCTTCTAAACCATATTTCTAGTTATGCATGTCATATTCCTGTCCAGGTTCTATTCCTGTTATGTTCATATAGCAAAATTCATCATTTAATTCTGTGTTACTACTATATTCTGTGTTACTAGTATTTGCATATAATAATTTTATATCTTCTTCATTATTTGTTTCTGTTATTATACTATATGTTATGGAGTCGTCTGAGTCTATACTTACTATTTCTTCATTTATATCTTATATCATGTTTGCACGTTCTATATTTTTAAATTTTTGTAGATATCTATTGGCTAAATATTTTTCATTTCCACATATAAAACATTTGCACTTTGTGTTATTAGTTCTTTTGAATTTTTTAACATGATTAGCTTTCTTGAATTTTTCTTTTTTATAGGTTCTACTTTTCCTACGATATATTTTCTTCTTTTTATAAAGTTTGTAGGTTTTGTAGTTATATATGTTTTTATATTCCCTTGTATATTTTTTTATACTTTTTACTTCTTTTATTAAAATTTTTATACTTTCTGTTCAATTCTCTTTCTTTTCCATATCTTTGAGGTGTATATATTATTCTTTTACAGAAATCATAATCTGTTTTATTTACCGTTTCTATTATTTTGAAATTTGTATATTGTCTTCTCAGTTGATCAAAGACAAATATTATCCTAACTCCTATTCCTGCATTTTTATTATTATTACTATGTTTTCTCCATTCCTCTTGTATGTGTCTTCCTATTGGTCCTGATATTTTTCTAAAATATTTATCTCCTATTTCCTTGTTATAGGCTAATTTTGATTTGCTTGCTTGATATGCATAATCCTGACTAAATTCTACTATGTGTTTCAAATTTGTTATTTTCATTTGGTCTATATTTCTCAATGCTACCTCTGTTAGAGAGTACTCGGCTGGAGAGTATACATTTATTTATGTTGTTATTTGTCTAATCATATTGGTAAAATTATATGAATTTTTTCCTAAATCTTTTAATCGCATAATGGCCTTTGGATTATCTTTTTTGTATTCATTATAAAAATTTATCACTGTTTCACCTAATAGTGTTTCCAGATATTCAAACATTTCTTCCGTCCTATTACTGTTTTGCCATACTCTAGCTACATCTTGTTCCTACCTATTGATTATTTCTGGCCAAACTTGAGGCTCGTATCTCATTAACTCTAGTATTGTTCCGGTTTGTGTGGTCATTGGTAGTTTTTCTAAACTGTCTGGCTTTAATCTTTTTCCCATTAGCTTTAATCTTTTTCCCATTGGTTTTCCTGTTAAATCTATTTGTTAAGGGGTTGGCTCCTCTTCTTGGATATATTCCTCATAGAGGATATTTTGTTGTGATGTTTGGTCTTAAATAATAAGATATTCTATTTGGCATATGAGTATCTTCATCTATTAGTCCTCTACTAGTTCCTTCTCCTGTTGGTATTATAGATGTACGTCCTCGTGGTTGTTATACTATACTTTCCATTTTAACCTTTTCTGGATATTTATTGATTTTTTCTAGTTCTATGTCTACTTTCATTGATTCCATTTTGATTATTGTATTAGTATCAAAGTTAATTTTTATGTTTTCTATATCTTTAAATATGTTTAGAGGTTTTATGTTTGAATTTTCTGCATATAATTCCTCTATTAATTCCATATTCCAGATTTCTTTATTAAGATCTATTATTTGTTTCTGTGTATATCCTAATTTTTCTAATCTGTCATATTTATTATTTAATAATATGGTTAAATATTCCTCAGTTATTTCATTCTCGTAATCCATATGGGTAAAGTTATATTCTTTTTTTGTATTAACATATGTTATTTCTTCTTCATTTATTTCTTCATTATTTTGGTTATTATTGCTACTGGCCTGATATTTATAATTTTTAAATCTTAAACTTAAGTTGTTATCTTTATTTTTATATGTTATGTTATTATTTGGGGTGAATATAGTATTATTTATGAAGCTGTTAAGGTTCCAGTCTGTTCCTGCATTCATTTTTGGGCTAAATTTCTTGGTTGGGATTGCTTTTATACCTTCTGTTTTTAGTAAATTGAATATTTCTTCATTTTTAATTCTATAATTTGTAGTACTATTTTCACTTATTCTTCTTATAAATCATGTACATACAATTACATTTTCTGTTCCTATTTTTATATCATAGCCTTTGGTTTTAATTCTTATTTTTATGTGATTTAAAATGTCCGTTGTTTTTATTAAAAAAATCAGGTGTAAAATATACAATTCCACCATTATGGCTCATATCTATCTTAGTTGTTCCTAGGAGACTCATTTCTAAATTCCGGTGCCTACCATCAATAAACATACTAATACTTTGATTCCTAAGAATTGTTGGTGCAGTCCTTTTATGCCTATTATCATTAATCCTATGTGAGTGAGATTTAAATTTAATCTTATTATATCATTATGACTCTTTCTACTTATAAAGTTTACTGATACATGTTCACTTTCTGTAGTACAACTGATAGTTTGTTTGTGAAAATATATGTATAGCTGGCTAGTATCTATTATATTTGTTATTATATTTCTTTTTTTATATAAATGTGTTTCTTTTATCTTTTTTAATCCATCATCCTTTCTTAAATTTTTCGTAACCTTTTTCTATATCTATTAATGTTTCTATTTGATTATCTATTGCTTTACTTTTCCTAAATAACATGGTACTAAGACTTTTTTTTAACTGGTCATGTAATATTATTTCTTTGCCGCTCATTTTATTTTTTTTGTAGAGATAACAAATTTTTTATTTTTTATTTTGGTTTTTTACCCTTTTCATGTATTCTTCTTTTTCTAGTTTTAAATTTTTGAATAACTCTTCAATTTTTGTGGTATCGACTATTTCACCTTATAATTTTTCATTGATTAAATCTTTTATGTCACTTTTGCTAGGTAAATGTTCAAATCCTAGTTTCTTTTCTATTTTAAATAGTCTTTCTATGTTACTAGAATTTTAATTCTTAATATATTCTAATTTTTTACCTAATTCTTTTATTATTATATCCTCATTTTCAGTAGCTGTTAAAATAGAATGATAAATTTTATCTTGTCTGTTTATTTGAGAATCTAAATTATTTCCTAGGTTTATTATTAAATCTGCTAGGTTGTTTAATTGTTTATTATCTGTATGACAACTGTGTTTATATTCTCCTTCAAAATTACAAAGCAATTTATAATTATTTTCTAAATTATGTATTTTATTATAGGTTGGGAGTTCTAAATCTAAATATTCAAATTTTTTTCATATACTATATGGAGATCTTTTGGGCTCTGATACTAGGAGAGGCCCGTGGCACCAAAAATTTTAAGTAATTTTACTACTTTTTTTTTTTTATAATAAAAAAAAATTAATAAATATAGATAATAATAAAAGAAAAAAAATTGTAACTGTAACAGTTAAAAAAATAATAATAGTCACAATAATATTTTTTTTAATAACAAAAAATAAATAAATAAATTTAAAAAAAAAAAAAAAATTGAGACTAGGGTAGATGGATGATGTCTTTAGGAGGTTAGCTACTTTTCTCGAAAAAATAGATCAACCTAATGCCTTTAGACCGCAACACAACTTATATTCCTGCAACGTATGTCATAGTCCTGCCCATCTCACTAATCAATTTCCTTACGATTACCAAAATCCCACATATCCCTATTATAATGTTGGAAAAAGTACAATTTAGACCCTCTAACTATTGACATATTTCTAAATGGTCCCTCTAAATTTAAACGTTTCATTTTAAACCCTCTATATATCACAACGTTTCAAAATGGTCCCTCCGTTAGAGATTCCGTTAAAACTAACAGAATCTCAGGGGCAAAATGGTCTTTTCACGTTTTTAAAATTTTTTAATCATTTTTAATTAATTTTTTTTTATATATCTCTCTCTCTCTTCCTCCCCCTTCTTCTCTATCTTTCTCTCTCCCGCCACCTCCCTCTCCCTCATTCCCTCTCCCCGCCACTTCCCTCTCCCTCTTCCTCCCCTTCCCCTCTCTCCCTCCCACCCCACCCCCTACAACAGGGCCCTGTTGCAGGGGGTGGGGTGGGAGGGAGAAAGGGGAAGGGGAGGAAGAGGGAAAGGGAAGGAGGGAGAGGGAGGTGGCGGGAGAGAGAGAGAGAAAGAGAGAGAGGAAGGGGAGGAAGAAAGAGAGAGAGAAAAAAAAATTAATTAACAATGATTAAAAAATTAAAAAACGTGAAAATACCATTTTGCCCCTAAATTCCGTTAGTTTTAACTGATTTTCTAACAGAAAGACCAATTTGAAACGTTATGATATGTAGAGGGTTTGAAATGAAACGTTTAAACTTAGAGGGACCACTTAAAAATGTGTCAATAGTTAGAGGGTTTAAATTATACTTTTCCTTATAATGTTTATTCCGATCCATATTATCCGCCACCCGAATATAATCAATACTCGAATAATTATGGATGAGATCAACAATATTATAGAGAGCCTTCGAGGTCGTACTTTTCGATCAATCTTATTACCAACTCTAATGTCAACCACCATTTTCCCAAAAATCTAGGAATTTTGAACTCATTGAAATGCAACAAGTTCTAAAAGACTTGAAAGAGCAACACAAATACTCAATAGAAACTAGCCAAACCTTAGCAGAGACTTGCCAAACCTTAGCAAAACAAGGTCAAATCTCTTAAATTCAAGACCAAATCTTAGGAAGACGAGACCAAGGCCTAGTAGAGGAAACTAAACGGATAGAAACCCAAATTAGGCGGATCCTTGAAATATTAAATGAGAAAAATACAAAGAGTAGTTTGGAGGTTGACAATTGGGTAAGTGTTGAGGAGAAGCCGAGCGAAACTAGTGAAGAACCCAAATGCTATGATCTCGAGTTTGAGTCGTTTTTGGCTCTACAATCACCGATTAGTGAGGCAGAGAAGGAAGTGGGATACAAAAGTGAAGGTGAGTTGGTTAGCATAGAAGTTGAAACTATGTACATGGATGAGGTTAGAGTAGAAAATCATAAGGAAAATGAGATCAAACCATCGATGACACATTTAGATAATCTCCCCATGATTAAAACATCCATCATACCCATGCCACCGCATCTCAAAATTAAGGGATATCTTTTTGATGCAGTGAACCAACCGTCAACCCTAACCAAAGATAATTCATTTCATATTCAATGGGTTGACGTAACTCAATTTCTCTTTTGGGGCTTAATAAAAAGACCATCAAGTAAATCCTATCGGAAAGAAATGGGATTTGATTGGGGAAAGAAGTTGAGAAATGTGAGTGTCATCAACTATTCATCTTTCACCGACTGGAGAGTAACGCAACAGAAGGTGAGGAACGGGTTTCTCCACTACGGATATGGGTTAAGATACTCAACGTCCGGCTGAAGACATTAAATTTAGCGCTGAATGGGAGGCAACCCAATGTTGTTTTAAATTTCTTATTTTAGTTTTTACTTATATATTTGACTTGATGGCTTTCCTTGAGTGTTGTGTCAGATAGGTTTACGAGCATTGTGCATCGATTTAGTCAAGATATGCAATTTCGTTACGTCAAGTTGTATATCTCCTTACCAAATTAATTTCGTACTTTTCCCATTGAGGACAATGCGAGGTTTGGGTTTAGGGGGGTAAATGCTTGTATTCTTTCAGATATTTTACTCCACACTTAATTTTTTTTAATCTATCCTATGATAACATGTACATCGGACGAACTTGAGTTTGCTAAAATAATCATTGGAACATAGGACTGATTTTTAAAAATATTTTATTTTTTGACCCTTATATGCATGCTAACTTTATTTAATTTTAAATTTAGTACATGAGTTGGTTTGCTAAGTTTTGGCATGAGAATAACTTAACTCTGAATTTAAAAAAAATATGTGTGTTAATAATAATAATGATTCTTTGTCTTAATGATAAGCTTTCGCTAAGTAACAGGGCATCTTGCCTCTGTAAGCTTTGAGTGTTTGCGTCAAAAGGGAGAAGCGATTTGTTAAGACAATAAGTGACTCATTAACCTCGAAACCAAAGATGTTCGAGTTATTAAGTCTAAAGGGTGCCTCAACAACTAATGTCCGCCAACTGGATTGGGAGCATTGGCCCAACACTCGCTACATGGACATCCTAGAAAGCTCAGTGGGGTTAGCATCGCACAAGTTACTTCTTTAAAAAAAATGTTTGTTTTATATATACAATAATAATAATAATAATAATAATAATAATAATAATAATAATAATAATAATAATAATATATGCAAAAAAAAAAAAGATATAGAAAAATGCATTTTTATTTCAGAGAAAAATTGTTTGATTATTTAGAACCAGTCGACTAGTTACTTGTGCTAAATTCATTATAAATGAGAGTTACGTGTATGTTGTGGGTACAAAAATAAATATTGTTAGAAATTACATGCTATTAGATCAATGACTATTGTAGTAACTCTTGTATGATCTCCACTTGATATGTTAACATTGGACATAACTAATAAATATTTGTGAGGAATAAAATTCACAATAAGGCATTTGGGATGTTTGTGGGTAGTATCACTGTAAACTCTCACGAGACTAAAACTCGTACACTAGGGGTGACCTTGAAGTTTAAAGGCATGTTGCATGCGTTAAATGCAATCGTGTTCCCTACGGAAGTGGCGTTTCATTTAATTAGATATTTAGTTTTACTCGAGGACTAGCAAAATTTAAGTTTGGGGATGTGATCGTGTCAAATTTTATGCGATCTAATACCATTAATCTAAGTTTTGTTAATCATTTGAATTAATTAAATTAGTTTAATTGATTTATTTAAATTATTTTTGTAGATTTAAAGAATTGGAACAAAAATGTTATATTTTGGAGAAATAATAGAGAAAAGTGACCAAGACGCCCCGCGAACCAACCTAAACCTGCGTTACGGATCAGACCCGGTCACAAGCTTTCACATTGCGCCCATCTTAGAGGCAAGCCATTACCTTTTAAAAAAGGATAATCACCTATATTGCCAAGGAGGCAATTAAAGGTGAATTAATGACCATTAAGGGGAAATTGAAGATTTTCGGCAACGAGGGAGAGGATTTTTTTTTCCATTTCTGGTTCTTTTTGTGGAGGAATTATTCATGATTCATTCCATATTTTCCTTCTGGGATGAGTGGTATATTAGATAGTTTCGAGCAATGGGAGTGAACATCTATATATTTTTTTTATTATTCTTTTTTCTTTTCTTTCACTTTTGTTTCTTGGTCTTCTGCCGGCGTGAATTCTTGTTTGAAGGATTCTTAATTTTGGGATTTTGTTGAATATCTCCGTGGGAAGAACAATCGGCATGAACGGTTAGTCCCTTTAACCAGGTTAGGATTCGAGTAAGTATTTTGATTTCATGTAATATTATATTTTTCATTTAATTTCGGATTATGTGTGAACAATTGTGTAATGAGGAATATTGTGTTTGAAATAGTTTCATTGTGGTTGGATTTATTTTTAAAGTGTTCTTATAGAGATTTTGAATTTTAGATTCAATTAATTCTAGAACATTAGATCTAGTACATGTGGTCCAGATCTAACGATCATACAATCGTATTATTGGGATTTAATTATTGATTTGGATGATTTATATCTAAATTATAATTCACCTTAAATTAGAATAAGTAGGAATTACATACCGAAGATAAATTATGCCAAAGAATAACAAATATAATATTTCTGAGTAGTTTTGGCTTGTAGTTAGGAACACTCGTTAATACAAATGCGAATTAAAAAGAAAATATGAATCCCACGTGAGTCCAAAATACGAAACGCGCAATTCCTAACCCGGTTATCTATTTTTATTTTGTTTATACATTTAGTGCTTATTTTTCTTATATTAAAAAACACCCAAAACTCAAATCAAATTTTGTTTTCGTTAAAGAAAGAAAAATAATTAAAAATCGAAGATTACAAAATCGATTTCTGTGGTTCGACACCCTTACTTAAGTCGCTATACTATGATATTTTAAGCTTAAAAAGGGTATTATTTTTTAGCGATCAAATACCCAGTCCTTGTCGCTGGCTCCCGGAACTACCCTATGTCAAGTAAGTCTGCTCTCTCCCTCGTAAAACTCAATGATAACCCTCAAGACGGAGGCGCCTTTAGGGTTGAAATTTTGATTTGCGAAGGAAACATCTCGAAGGCATTCGACCTGGCCAAGGGGAATCCAAAGAGATTTGTGTTAGCGCTTAACATTGGTAGGATTAAGGTCACCGATGAGTCCCCCAATGGAAGATGGAGAGCATGCTGTCAGGTTGGGTCATGGATGACCTACTGATCCTCTCCATCGGAGATTTCTTGATGATAAACAGGGCGATAAATGGTACCTCCAAGTGAGGTGATGACGAAAATCGAATTTGACGCTGGTGTTAACCCGAATTTGACATCAGCGCTTTACAACCCAAAGAAGAACAAAGACCAACGGAAAATTTTTGACAATGGAAATAAAATTCTCACGTTCTTTGTCTCCGGAGAGAAAAAAAGGGTTGAGATCAAACCAAAATTTATATAAATATAATTCTTTTATATAATATATAAATATCCATTTTTTTATTTCCTTTTTAATTTCTTCTTTGTTAATTATTTCCTTATAATTCTGAGAGTGAATTAGGGCAACTCTTCTCTTTTCATCACCAAACAAAAAACAGTTCAGCCTCTCTCCCTCTCGCCGTGCCATCGCCGCCGCTCCAGATTCATTCAATTTCTGTTCAGTCGAACTCCTCGCCGGCCATTTCTATCTCTCTTCTCCACCGTTTGAGAGCAACAGGTGAGCTTCGTAGACAACGCAACCCACCCAATGCCGGCACAGCCTAAACTGTAGAAACGCAGCCCAACCCGCTCTCTGAGTCGCTGAAACTCACCCCACCCACCTCTTAGCCGCCGCAAACCGCCACAATTTACTGGTTCGTTTCTGTCTCTCTACTCTCTAGTCTCTACCCCCCAAGTAGGCATAGAAATGATTTTTGTTTTTAATATTTGAATTAATTAGGTTAAGTTCTGATTTTTCTGTTACAGGATTTTAGTCAATTGGTTTTAATTCTTTCAATTTTAACGGTGGTGGTGGGATTTGAATTAAGGTCTGATTTTTTTATTTTAGGATTTGAATCAATTGGTGTTTCAGGATTTGAGTTGTTATTTCTATATCAAATTTACTTTTATCTTTGTCCAAACTACATTTATTATGTGTATTGATGAGCATATATGTATTGCAGATTGAAATAAGAAATCTCAATCATGGTTCAGTACAATTTTAAGAAGATTACAGTCGTCCCAAGAGGGAAGGACTTCATTGACATCATCCTCTCCCGCACCCAGCGCCAAACGCCCACCGTTGTCCACAAGGGATATGCCATCTCCCGAATACGCCAATTCTACATGCGAAAAGTGAAGTACACACAACAAAATTATCACGATAAGCACTCCACCATCATAGACGATTTCCCTCGCCTTGACGATATCCACCCTTTCTATGGCGACCTACTCCACCTCTAAAACAAGGATCACTACAAACTCGCCCTAGGAGAAATCAATAATGCAAGAAATCTCATTGGTAAAATATCTAAGGATTACGCTAAGTTGTTGAAATATGGCGATTCGTTGTATCGATGCAAGGCTTTGAAAGCTGCTGCTCTTGGCCGAATGTGCACTGTGATAAAGCGTATCGGCCCTAGTTTGGCTTATCTTGAGCAGATTAGGCAACACATGGCGAAATTACCTTCGATTGATCCAAATACAAGAACGATCCTGATTTGTGGTTACCTGAATGTTGGGAAGAGCTTGTTTATAAACAAAATAACTAGGGCTGATGTGGATGTTCAGCTGTATGCTTTCACCACAAAGTCTCTGTTTGTTGGCCATACTGACGATAAATACCTAAGGTACCAGGTTATTGACACTCCAGGAATATTGGATAGACCGTTTGAAGATTGTAACCTAATTGAGATGTGCAGTATCACGGCTCTGGCTCATCTTAGGGCTGCTGTTTTGTTCTTTCTAGGCATATCTGGGTCGTGTGGGTACAGCATTGCTCAGCAAGCTGCTCTTTTTCACAGCATTAAGTCGCTGTTTATGAACAGACCGTTGATGGGATATCCGAGGAAGACACGAAGTTGGTGATGGAGATGAAGGAAGAAGCTCTGAAAACCGTGATTGGTCAGGGGGGTGAGGCGGCAAAAAGTGAGGACGTGCTCTTGACTATGAGTACGTTGATGGACGGCGTGACAGCTGTGAAGAATGCGGCTTGCGAGAGGCTATTGAATCAATGTGCGGAGTTGAAAATGAAATCAAACAAGATAAATGATGTTTTGAATCGCTTTTATGTTGCGAAACCCAAGGAACGTGACCAAAAAGAGAGGCCACCTTGCATTCCTCAGGCTGCGATCGAAGCTTGGGCTAAAAAAGCAGAGTAAGCAGCCGAGAAGGAGAAGAGGAAACTAGAGAGAGATTTGGAGGAAGAAAATGGTGGTGCCTGTGTTTATTCTGCTAGCCTGAAAAAGCATTATATATTGGCAAATGATGAATGGAAAGAAGATATACTACCCGAAATTCTTGATGGACACAATGTGTATGATTTCATCGACCCTGATATCTTGCAAAGGCTTAAGGAATTGGAGAGAGAAGAGGGTCTTCGGCAAGAGCAGTAGGCTGGTGAGGACTTGGATATGGATGTTACCAAGTTGACACCGGAAGAGAAAGAATCTTTGGCTGAAATCAGAAAAAAGAAGAGCTTGCTTATTCAGCAGCATAGGATCAAGAAGAGCACCGCAGAGAGCCGACCGACCGTTCCCAGGAAATTCGACAAAGAACGGAAGTTTATGTCGGAGAGAATGGGACGACAGCTGTCATTGTTGGGGATTGATCCTAGTTCTGCAATAAATAGAGCCCGTAGTAAGTCAAGGGGACTTAAGAGGGAGAGGTCTGTTGAACGTGGAGAAGATGCAATGGATGTGGATGGTGATCAACCTAACAAAAAGTTGCGGATGAGGTCTCAGTCAATGTCAAGGTCAAGGTCAAGATCATGGGCACCGATGGAAGTAATCCCAGGTGAAGGGTTTAAGGATTCGGCTCAAAAGGTGAAAGCTCATAAACTGGCGAAGAAATCTGTTAAGAAGGGGAACAAGGATGCACAGCGGGGAGAGGCAGATAGAGTCGTTCCTACTCTTAAACGGAAGCACTTGTTCTCTGGCAAGCGTTCCACCAGAAAAACCGACAGGCGCTACTAAAATGAAGGTACGGCTCATATGCTTATTGAGGCTAATACAAAGGCGTATACAAAAAAATGTTTTTTTTTTGTTTTTATTTGTGTGCGTTCATAATTTATCCTGTTGAGGTGCATTTTTTAAGAATTGGATTAGGTCAAAACAGAGGAAACAGAGTATAGATTCAAATCCCAATTTCCTGAGCAGGAATCCGGGACCCATGGGTTCAATCCGGTTTATGGTTCCTCAAAACTGGTCGTTCCGGGCAGACCAAACCCGCTTCACAATTGATTGATTTTTCGCTTACGAACTGATTTTTGCAGTTCAGTGTATTTTTATTTTTTTGGTTAATTTTTTATTTAGATTCAAATTAAAGATTATAAAATAGATATAGATAGAAGCTTTTATTTATTGTTTTTATTTTTTCTTCATGTGTAGCTATTGGAAAATGTATTGTTTTCATACCTCATTGATGAATGAAGATCGTAGACAATGCATAAAGTACTGCAAGCAGAGAAATAGGGATGATAAAGAAGTCCAAACAGGTAAAAATCTGCGGCTTAAACTATACATATACGTAAACAATGTATGTAGATCTTGGGTGGTGTTTGTTTAGTGTTTTCTGTTTCTGTTCCCAGATAATTTGGAACAGAAACAAAATATATTTGAGTAAAAATAAATCTGTCTGTGTTATTTTCCCCAATTTCTTTGAGCGAAACACTGGGAACTGAACAGAAAAAGAATTTTTTTTGCTCCCATATTTTTCTTTTTGTTCAAGTTTTCTGGGAAAAGAAATAAAAAGGAACAAGAATAAAAACACTAAGGCCATGTTTGTTTAGTGTTTATGTTCTTATGCTTGTTTGTTGTGCTGAAGTTTTCTGTTTGTCTTTGCAGAAACAATTTTATATTCGGGCCTGGTTTTTCCCCAGAATTTTGCTGGTTTCTCTGGAAGTGTTCTGATCATGACATCAGATGAGTCTTCTATTATGTTTTAGTTCTTGCAGTTTTGATAAAATAGACATGGGTGGGTTTTATTCGACCCTTATTTTGCGTTCGTTTTTTGTTGAGAAAATACGGTTTTTGATTTCTGTACTGAGTGTCGATTTACTCTTAAATTTAATTTGATTTATTGATTTGCACGTTCGTACGAATGAAATTAAAGACTGGAACATTTTTCTGTTCTTATTTGTTGTTCTCTCTAACCCCCTTTGCTGGCGTAGCTCTCTCTCTCTCTCTCTCTCTGTGTCTGCCCCCTGTTTTTCCAAACAGGTTTGTGGCGTCTATTTCTTGGAAAATTAGAGGAAACATAATAAAGATGATGCATGCATACGCGGGTGAGTGTGTTTTCTGTGTGTGTTTTTTAGTCAAAGAAGTTTGGTGAGTTTAGAAAGTTACCCATGTTTTTATTTCCTTAGCTTACAAGGCACACTAGTATGGCAGTAAGGAAAGTGTTTATCCGACATCAGATGTGGTCAGTTTACGAGTGCGAGAGAAAACCTCATCTCATAAGTTAGTTTTTGGGGTTGAGAAAGGTTCAAGATCACTTTACACTGACATCAAAGTTTAGGTTACAATAATTTTGACCCAACAGTCACAGAGGAAGAGACTGATCGAGAGTTAGGCAATCAAAGGTTTGATGTGTGAGGGAGAAATTGTTAGGTTTATCTTACATCGGATATGAAAAGGGCTGGTGGTTAGGTTATTATTGTGAGAGAAAACCTTACCTTATAAGTTAACTTTTGAGATTGAGAGAGACTCAATACCACTCTACACTAGTATCAGAGTTCAAGTTACAATAATTCTGGCTTAATAACCACAAAGGGAGAGACAAGTCGAGGGTTAGCAGACTAAAGGCCCAATGTGTGAGGGGTAGATTGTTGGGTTTATCCCACATTGGATGTTGAGGGACTGGTGATCAAGTTATAAGTGTGAGAGAAAGCTCCAAGCTAAGTTTTTGGGCTCTAGAGAGACCAAGACCTATGTCTTGTTTTGTTTTGTCCAACAGGAAGCTGCTTTTTTTGTGGAAAACAGAAGGATTTAAATTTCATGGAAAATGCGAGGAGACGTGATCACTCAACCGTTATTTTCTGTAATTTCTGTCATAACCTTTATTGTGATCCATTATCAAGGACTTGTCTGTTCTTAAGCGCTACTTGTATCCTCAATTGTGTCCCCACAACCTTGAGATTTTTCCAAATAAACATTTGGGTCTTCCAGTGGATACTTTCTCAGAATTTTGCAGGTTTTTCTGGGAAGTGTTCTGATGAGTATTTCATGTTGATTTTCTGGAAAGTGCCAAGAAAACTCCATTGATGTGCTTTCTGGGTGTTGTAATTAGTCAGTGGAAGTTTGCTTGAGGTGAAAAGGATGTCTCTTTTTTTTATTTGTCTTGGAGTCAATAGAGCAATTCCTGTCTTAATAGCAACTTGTTCCTGGAATGTGTCTTTAAACAGTGGTGGTGCTTACCATTTTTCCCAATAAACAGCTGGGTCTTCCTCTTGCTGTTTTCCCAATAAACACTCTTCATCTTCCTCTTTCACTCCTGGGAAACATGGCCTCAACTCGAGCATCACTTCTCGCCCTGTTTGTCTTCCTTCATTCTTCTATTTTGGCCATTGCTGACAACTTTTCACCTACTGACAATATTGCCCTTGCCTGTGGTTTCTCCGGCAGTTCATCGGCGCCGAACGGCCGACTTTGGGTCGGTGATACCGGTTCCGGAATTGCGCAATTGACTGGCAAATCGGTCAACTCTCGACCTCCCCGCAAAGCTACCGACTCCTCCGGCCCTCCTTATGTCGCCGCCCGAATTTCCCGACATGAATTTTCCTACTCTTTTTCCGTCAAGCCTGGCCCAAAATTCATCCGGCTTCACTTCTACCCAGCTCCCTATTTCAAAAACTCCATGGATTTCTTCACAGTCACCGCCGGTGCTTACACTCTCCTTGCCAATTTCAGCGATTCCCTCATTGCTGAGGCTTCCGACGAGCGATATTTCACCAAAGAATTTTTGGTAAATGTCGAAGAAAATCAAGTGCTCAATCTAATTTTCTCTCCTCTTCTGAGAACGAGCGCTTCTGACGAGTCTTATTACGCTTTTATCAACGGGATAGAAGTCGTCTCCATGCCTATCGCCCTTTACCACACTCGCAAAGGCCATCAAGGTGCCCATGTTGTTGGTCACGGGTATAGTTTCTTCATCGATCGAAAAACAGCACTCGAAATGGTTGCTCGGATAAACGTTGGTGGGAACTCCATTTCAGTGGCCGAAGATTCGGGCATGTTCCGCAGTTGGTCAGAAGACGCTGAATTCTTGTTGGAAAATGGCGTAATTTCCACTAGCACAACCCTTGGTGTCAAATTCTCGGCCACCTCGACACATACAGCACCTGTGAAACTTTATCAAACTGCTAGATCAACAGCTCCCAACGACAATATGAATAAGATTAACGATCTCACATTCGAAGTAGCGGTGGATTTAGGATTCAGGTACCTAGTCAGGCTCCATTTTTGTGAGACAAGCAGGTCCCAACAAAGGAGGTTTGAAATTTTCATTAACAATCAGATTGCCGAGGCTGATGCCGATGTTACAAAGTGGGGTGGTGGACACGGGGTCGCAGTCTGCAGAGACTACGTCGTGTTAATGGATGGAGACAGGATGAAGAGCAGACGTGACCTCGTCATTGTTTTGCGGCCAAAGCTTGGCCAAAGTGAACCATTCTTAAACGGTTTAGAGATATTCAAGTTGAGCAACCCCGACAACAATCTCGTAGGCGCAAATTCTTTGAACCAGGTACGAGGTTTGTCGACCAAGAAGAAGACGTCTCGTAAACTATGTAAGAATTGGATTTCAACTGTAGTCACTATTGTTATTGTCGTACTAAGCATCATTGTCTATCATCTGAGGCGAATTTCTGAAGCCCAATCGGGTTATAAACGCATGCGTGTGTCCGAATATGAGCAAGTCTGTCGGCAATTTTCATTTGAGGAGATGCAATTAGCGACTAACAACTTCAGTCCCGAGTTTGTCGTCGGCAGTGGTGGATTCGGTACGGTTTACAAAGGGCAAATCCACCACCATGGAGCAGCGAATATTGTTGCTATCAAACGACTCCAGTCTGGGTCGAATCAGGGGGCAAACGAGTTTTGGATAGAGATCAAAATGCTATCCAAACTGCGTTACGACCACTTGGTCTCTCTCATTGGGTACTGTAATGAAGACGACGAAATGCTTTTGGTTTACGAGTACATGGAGATAGGAACATTGGAGGATCACCTTTACAAGACTAATCGAAACCCGCCACTTTCATGGGAAAAACGGCTTGAAATCTGCATTGGTGCCGCCCGTGGATTGCTCTTCCTCCACACCTCTGAGAATATGGTCATCCACCGGGACGTGAAGAGCTCGAACATCCTTCTAGATATGAATTGGGAAGCCAAAATTTCAAATTTCGGGTTGTCCAAAATGGGCCCCACAAGCGAGTCGTGTAGCCATGTCAGCACTCTCGTGAAGGGCACATTTGGGTACTTGGATCCGGAGTATTTCTCGACACGTCGACTGACCGAAAAATCCGATGTTTACGCTTTTGGAGTCGTATTGTTTGAAGTTCTGTGCGGGAGGCCAGCGGTGGACACGAAACCGGAGGACGAGGAGGAACATAGTCTGGCGGTATGGGCGAAACGGTGCATGAAAAAGGGAAGAGTGTATGAGATCATCGACCCGTGTCTTCTCGGGAAGATAACGCCGGCTTGTCTGAAAGTTTTTACCAGAATTGCCATAAAATGTCTACGCAAGCTTCCGAAGGAACGGCCTTTCATGGATGATGTAATAAAAAATCTTGAGTTTGCGTTGGCGTTGCAACAAAAGATGGGTTCTCTTGTTGAAGAAGAGGCCGAAGAAGAGGAGGAAAAACAAGAACAAGATGTTATTAATCTCACTCCTCCTCCGGAACAAGAAATCAAAACTCCTCCTTGGGAACAAGAAATCAAAGAAGATGGCAAATTGAAATCGAAAGCAAAAAAGAAGGGTAATAATGGGTCCATTTTGGGCCAATCAAAATGGTGGTGGCGAATGGCAAGATCACCGCCGAAGATGTCTAAAGCTCCTCCACATTTGCCGCCACGTCCACCACCACGGCCAAAAACTCCAAAATCTTCTCTCTATGACCACCTCCATGATCCCTCCAAGGATCACCTCCCATGGAATCGGCGGCTTCAAATCTGCATAGATGCTGCACGTGCGCTCAACCACATCCACTCGGTCGCGAATCCCACAAATCTCGACAGCAACCTCAAATCCACCGACATTTTGTTGGACGAGAATTGGGCTGTCAAGGTTTCGGAATTAAGGTTGTCCCATGGATTAAGGTACATGGATTCTGACTACGTACGAGACAAACAGTCGGAGGAGAAGTCCTATGTTTACTTGTTCGGTCTTTTGTTGTTCGAGGTTTTGTGTGCTAGAAAAGGTTCGAGGCGGTGGGTGGAGGAAGATCAGGTGAGTTTAGCCCGATGGGTCAAATCGTGTTTAAGGCAAACCTCGGTGCCTGATTTCATTGATCCAGTTGTTATTGGGGAAATATCGCCGGCGTGTTTGAAAATGTTCATGGAGACGGCGGGAAGGTGTCTGGCGGATCACGGCCCGGATAGGCCGTCGATGAGTGATCTGGTGTCTGTTTTGGAGTGTGCTTTGAAGCTTCAAGAGTCGTCGGAAAGTGGTAGGAGGCATGCTTAACCACCATATTTGCAGATCGTCCCATTACATTACTTGGAGTTTTTAAGTTTCTAACCCTACTCGTGTCCATATATGGACCTAAAAATATAAAGTTGTTTTAGTCTCTTGTAATCTTCTATTCCATATAAGAATTATTATTTATTACAAAAAATACAAATAATTCGAGAAAAATATAAATTAATATTAAATCTTATATTTTAGTCTCTCTCTCTTTTTTTTTAAACTAATATTCAAGCACTTTGCAATTGGTCTTAAGATTGGTACAACAAATCTTATCCTAACTTAGTCGTTCCGTTTATAGTAATTTTGCACAAGTATATTTTTATTAGCCAATATATTACGGCCTTGTGCTATCCCAGTTTTCGTAAGTATATTTTTTAGAATAGTCCAATTCTCATAAAAAACAGTCCCACTTCCACACTTATATAAATAATATCTATCAACGATACTTCTGTAATTATGATTCGCCATTCTTATTACATATTTGATTAAGGAGCTTGGTTTAGAGAGAATTCCAAAATAGGTGAAGCAGTTCGATTAGTGCCTAATCTAGACTGATTATACGTAATTCGGCCGAGTCGGGAGAAAGGCAATTGCCTATTGGGCCCGGGCCAGTCCAACCCGACCCGACAGACACAACCCTCATGGTCCAACGGTGAAAGCCCAATGACTTGGTTGGTTCAATGCAACCCAAGGGCCCATTATGGATTTTCAAATTTAATTTAAAGGTGGAAAACATGATTAATTGGATGCTTGGGGGATCAAATTGTAAACTGAAAAGGACAGACATGGCTAATTTTCTGTCTTTTTGTTCATACCTTCTATCTACTCATTTTTATACACCGACACCCAGACAAGGCCATTAATACTATAAATTAAAAATAGTCATACTACTGCTACTATTAATGAAATATAGTCATGAAATGGTCTAACTTAATTAGGGATGACAATTAAAATCGAATCGATGGATAATCGCAAGAAATTAAATCGATCGGTTTGAATTTAAAACCGGCTACATGATTTTGGTCGTGGTTCTGGCTTTAAATTTAGCAATCGAAGCGATTTTGATTTTGGGATAATAACCATGTAATCGAACCACGTGACCAGAACCGTATAGTATTTACAATTTAATTTCTATTTTTATTTCTTTACACTTTATATATATATATATGTTTTGTGGTTTAGTTTTTATTTTTGGAATTTATGTTTTATATTGTAGTTATGTTTTTGTTCATTTATAAGAAACAATAGTCCGCGGTTTACGGTTTTTGTTAAAATTAAATGGTTCGATTTTAAAACAGTTAAAAAAAAAAAGGCGATTTTAGTTTTGGTTTTATATATGTTTAACATTTCGTGAAAATGTCTGTATAGCTGGCTTGTATCTATTATATTTGTTATTATATTTCATTTTTTATATAAGTGTGTTTCTTTTATCTTTTTTAATCCATCCTCCTTTCTTAAATTTTTCATAATATTTTTCTATATCTATTAATGTTTCTATTTGATTATCTACTGCTTTACCTTTCCTAAATAACCTGGTACTAAGACTTTTTTTTAACTGGTCATGTAATATTACTTATTTACTGCTCATTTTATTGTTCTGTAAAGATAACAAATTTTTTGTTTTTTTTTGGTTTTTTACCCTTGTCACTGTATTCTTCTTTTTCTAGTTTTAAATTTTTGAATAACTCTTCTATTTCTGTGGTATCGACTGTTTTACCTTATAATTTTTCGTTGATTAAATCTTTTATGTCACTTTTGCTAAGTAAATGTTCAAATTATAGTTTCTTTTCTATTTTACATAGTTTTTTTGTGTTACTAAAATTTTGATTCTTAATATATTCTCATTTTTCACCTAATTCTTTTATTATTTTATCCTTATTTTCAGTAGATGTTAAAATAAAATGATAAATTTTATCTTGTCTGTTTATTTGAGAATCTAAATTATTTCCTAGGTTTATTATTAAATCTATTAGATTGTTTAATTGTTTATTATCTGTATGACTACTGTGTTTATATTCTCTTTCAAAATTACAGAGCAATTTATAATTATTTTCTAAATTATGTATTTTATTATAGGTTGAAAGTTCTAAATCTAAATATTCAAAAAAAATTCATATACAATATGGAGATATTTTGGACTCTGATACCACGAGAGGCCCCTGGTATAAAAAAATTTAAGTAATTTTACTATTTTTTTTTATATAATAAAATTTTTTAATAAATAAAGATAATAATAAAAGAAAAAAAAAATTGTAACTGTAACAGTTAAAAAAAATAATAATAGTCATGATAATAAAAAAAATTAATAAGAATAAATAAATAAATAAATTTAAAAAATAAAATAAAATTGGGACTAAGGTAGATGGATGGCGTCTTTGGGAGGTTAGCTACTTTACTCAAAAAATTAGATCAACCTAATGCCTTTAGACCACAACATAACCCATATTCATGCAACGTATGTCATAGTCCTGCCTATCTCACTAATTAATGTCCTTATGATTACCAAAATCCCACATATCCCTATTATAATATTTATTCCGATCCATATTATCCGCCACCCGAATATAATCAATACTCGAATAATTATAGATGTGATCAACAATATTATAGTGAGCCTTCGATGTCATACTTTTCGATCAATCTTATTACCAACTCCAATGACAACCACCATTTTCCCAAAAATCTAGGAATTTTGAACTCACTGAACTGCAACAAGTTCTAAAAGACTTGAAAGAGCAACACAAATACTTAGTAGAGACTCGCCGAACCTTAGCAGAACAAGGTCAAATCTATGAAATTCAAGACCAAATCTTAGGAAGACGAGACCAAGGCCTAGTAAAGGAAACTAAACGGGTAGAAACCCGAATCAGGCGGATCCTTGAAATATTAAATGAGAAAAATGCAAAGAGTAGTTTGGAGGTTAACAATTGGTTAGGTGTTGAGGAGAAGTCAAGCGAAACTGATGAAGAACCCAAATGCTGTGATCCTGAGTTTGAGTCATTTTCGGATCAACCATCACCGATTAGTGAGACAGAGAATGAAATGGGATACAAAAGTGAAGGTGAGCTGGTCAGCATAGAAGTTGAAACTACGTACATGGATGAGGTTAAGGTAGAAAATCATAAGGAAAATGAGATCGAACCACCGATGACACATTTAGATAATTTTCCCATGATTAAAACATCTATCATACCCATGTCACCGCAACTCAAAATTAATGAATATCTTTTTGATGCAGTGGACCAACCGTCAACCCTAACCAAAGATAATTCATTTCATATTCAATGGGTTGACGTAACTCAATTTCTCTTTTGGGGCTTAATAAAAAGACCACCAAGTAAATCCCATCGAAAAGAAATGGAATTTGATCCGAGAAAGAAGTTGAGAAATGTGAGTGTCATCAACTATTCATCTCTCGCCGATTGGAGAGTAACTCAACAGAAGGTGAGGAGCGGGTTACTCTACTACGGATAGGGGTTAAGACACTCAACGTCTAGCTGAAGACATTAAATTTAGCGTTGAGTGGGAGACAACCCAATATTGTTTTAAATTTCTTATTTTAGTTTTTACTTTTATATTTGACTTGATGAGTTTCCTTGAGTGTTGTGTGAAATAGGTTTACGAGCATTATGCACCGATTTAGTCAATATATGCAGTTTCGTTACGTCAGGTTGTATCTCTTCTTACCAAATTAATTTCGTATTTTTCTCATTGAGGACAATGCGAGGTTTAAGTTTTTTTTTTTTTTTTTTGGGGGGGGGGGGGGGGGGGGGGGAAGGGAGGTGGTAAATGCTTGTATTCCTTCAGATATTTTACTCCACACTTAATTTTTTGTCAATCTATCCTATGATAACATGTACGTTAGGTACGAACTTGAGTTTGCTAAAATAATCATTGGAACATAAGATTGATTTTTAAGAATAATTTATTTTTTGACCCTTACATGCATGCTAACTTTCTTTTATTCTAAATTTAGTATATGAGCTGATTTACTAAGTTTTCGTATGAGAATAACTTAACCCTGAATTTTTTTTTAAAAATAAAAACAATATGTGTGTTAATAATAATAATGATTATTTGTCTTAATGATGAATTTTCGCTGAGTAATTGGGTATCTTGCTTCAGTAGGCTTTGAGTGTTGACGTCAAAAGGAGGAAGCGATTTGTTAAGACAATAAGTGACTCGTTAACCTCAAAGCCTAAGATGTTCAAGTTATTAAGTATAAAGGGTGCCTCAACACTTAATGCCCCGAGTCAACTGGATTGGGAGCATTAGTCTAACACTCGCTACACGGGCATCTTAGAAAGCCCAATGGGGTTAGTATTGCACAAGTCACTTATTTAAAAAAAAATATTTGTTTTATATATACAAAAAAAAATTAATATATGCAAAATATATATATATATATATATATATATATATATATATATATATATATATATATATATATATAGAAAAATGCATTTTTATGTCAGAAAAAAAGTTGTTTGATTGTTTAGAACCAGTCGACTAGTTACTTGTACTAAATTCATTATAAATAAGAGTTACATGTATGTTGTAGGTACAAAAATAAATATTGTTAGAAATTACGTGCTATGAGATAATGACTATTTCAGTAACTCTTGTATGATCTCGACTTGATATGTTAACATTGGACATAACTAATAAATATTTTGTGAGGAATAAAATTCACAATAAGGAATTTGGGATGTTTGTGGGTAGCATCATTGTAAACCCTCACGAGACTAAAACTCGTCCACTAAGGGTGACCTAGGGGTTTAAAGACTTGTTGCATGCGCTAAATGCAATCGTGTTCCCTACGGAAGTGGCGTTTCATTTAATTAGATATTTAGTTTTACTCGAGTACTAGCAAAATTTAAGTTTGGGGGTGTGATCGCGTCACATTTTATGCGATCTAATATCATTAATCTAAGTTTTGTTAATAATTTAAATTAATTAAATTAGTTTAATTGATTTATTTAAATTATTTTTGTAGATTTAAAGAATTGGAACAAAAATGTCATATTTTGGAGAAATAATAGAGAAAAGTGACCAGGACGGCCAGCGAACCGACCTGAACCTGTGTTACAGATCAGACCCGGTCACAAGCTTGCGCATTGCCCCCATCTTAGAGGCAAGCCATTAACTTTTAAAAAAAGGTAATCACCTATATTGCCAAGGAGGCAATTAAAGGTGAATTAATGACCATAAGGGAAAATTGAAGATTTTCGGCAACAAGGGAAATGATTTTTTTTTTTTTCCATTTCTGGTTCTTTTTATGGAAGAATTATTCATGATTCATTCCATATTTTCCTTCTGGGAGGAGTGGTCTATTAGATAGTTTCGGCCAATAGGGTGAACATCTATTTTTTTTTATTATTCTTTTTTTGTTTCTTTTACTTTTTTTTTTTTCACTTTTGTTTCTTGGTCTTCTGCCAGCATGAATTCTTGTTTGAAGAATTCTTAATTTTGAGATTTTGTTGAATATCTCTGTGGGAAGAACAATCGGCATGAACGGTTAGTCCCTTCAACTTGGTTAGAATTCGAGTAAGTATTTTGATTTCATGTTGGTGGCCGTTAACTAAGCGCTGCCACTTTCACCGCAAGCGTACGGATCAAGTTTTAGTATAATAAACCTTTCAATCGTGTATTGTATCCACAGAGATTGGTGTTTTTACTATCAAGTATCGCGTTGTCATAACCCGACTTTATCTAAGTGACTAAAATGTAATATAATTAACTAATACTAATACTAAAATACTACTTTAACTATACTAATTACTAATACGAGATAGTTATGGGATGGATTATCTAGGGATTAACTTTATTTACTCAAACACGTTTGATATTGTTTAGTTCACAATAATGGTGTTCGACGTATTTAACAATCTTGATATCTAAAACTCTTCTGCCACCTTTCCCAAGTGTAAGACGGGGGATATAATGCAACTTCGTGTTAACGAAGAAGTCCCCCTCAACGTCTTAACGACCCTAGGTTGCGTGAGTCTCGCCCCAACCTCATTGATTGCACACAAAACCTAAGTTTGTAAACTCTCTCGCCACCTCTCCCGAGTGTAAGATGAGGGATATAACGTGACTTCGTGCCAACGAAGAAGTTTTCATCAACGTCTTAATGACTCTAGGTCACGTGAGTATTGCCCCAACGTCATAGATTTCGTGCGTTGTGTTTACCCTATCGACAATCTCAGTTCTAAAACTCCATCGCCACCTCTCCCCAGTGTAAGACGAGGGAAAATGCTACTTCGAATCAACGAAGAAATCACCCTCAACGTCTTAACGACTCTAGGCCATGTGAGTCTTGCTCCAACGTCATAGATTGTCCACAATCCTAACCCCGACCGGGTTACGTGGCGTTTGTTTATTCTAATCCGAATTCGGGATTTGTCAAATCCCGTATTCTCCAATTATCATTCTAAGCATAATAAACAAACAATATGATAAACACAATCAAAACATCAAAGAACAATCATTAAGAAACACAACTAAACCAAAATTACGTTTTTATAAATAATATTCATCCCATACATAATCCACATTTAACCTAAGGCCATATCCATTTATACAAATAAAACTAGGTTAAACATGCTCAAACATACATAGAAGATAAGAAATAAAAGGAAAAATTGATGAATTTAGCCGATATCTGAAGATTAGCCGCTAAAATCGTCCACCAAACGATTCTCCTTCTCCGCATGTTGATCTTCTCCTTCCGATATATTTGAGCACTCCCCATATTCTCTCTATATCCTAACCTAAGCCCTAAAGGCTCTAATGGCCGGAGAGAAAAAAAGAGGGAAGGATATAAAGTCAAAAATATCCTAAAATATCTAAAAACACTTTACAGGTGCTGGGCGACCGCTGCGACGGTGGTGTCACCACTGCGGTGGTGAATATACAGAGGCGTTACAAAGTTTCTGTAGTTTGACCGCCGCAGCGGTGGTGTCACCGCTACGGCGGTGACATGCTTTTTTGTTTTGGATGTAACTTCTTCGTCCGAGCTCCGATTGAGGTGATTCAAAAACCTATGGAAAGCTAAGAAAAAGATTTACAACTTCCATGTTTTGAGTGTTTCCAAAATCGGATTAAATCATAGTTAAAAATAGACTTGAAGTTATAACATCTGTACCGACTTTGCAGGTTTGGTGACCGTCTAGGCGAAGAAGTTGGCGGTGGACTTAGAAATGTTTCTGCTGGGGTTTCCACCTAGGCAGAGGAATTTCCCACCTAGGCGGTGGGCTGTCAGTAGCCTTTTGTCATTCCCAGCATCTTCACTGTCTAGGCGGAGGTCTGGACGCCTAGGCGGTGAGCTTCCTTCATATTTTTGCCTCCTTGCTTATTTATCCACCGTAACTTCGACTCGTCTTCGGTTCGATCTCATTGTTTTCGCTCCAATTTTCTATCTTTTCGTCCTACACACCTGATTTATACAAAAAGTAAGAAAACTAATTAAAACATAATAAAATACTATATAAACGCACGAAAACTAACTTAATTCGGTTTGAAAATACGTAGGTAGATCACACCTATCACATGTAATATTGTATTTTTCATTTAATTTCAAATTGTGTGTGAACAATTGAGTGATGAGGAATATTGTGTTTGAAATAGTTTCATTGTGGTTGGATTGTTTTTGTAGAGATTTTGAATTTTAGATTCAATTGCTTCTAGAACGTTAGATCTAGTACTTATGGTCTAGATCTAACGATCATACAATCGTATTGTTAGGATTTAATTATTGATTTGGATGGTTTATACCTAGATTGTAATTCACCCTAAATTAGAGTAACGTAGGAATTATATGCCGAAGAATAATAAATCTAATCTTTCTGAGTAGTTTCGACTTGTAGTTAGGATCACTTGTTTATACAAATGCGAATTAAAAAGAAAATATGAATTCGACATGAGTCCAAAATACGAAACCCACAATTCCGGGGCCTACCAATCATATAAACATACTAATACTTTGGTTCCTTTTATGCCTATTACCACTCATTTCTAAAGCTTCTATGTTTTTTGTTATTAAATGTATTCTAAGATTATAATCCATTTTGTTTTGAAAGCTTTTTGGTAGAGTTATGTAGTTAATTTTGTGGATTAGTACTTCTATCCTTAGAATTCTTATTTGTTCTTCTACTTTTTCTTGTCTTTCAAGGTTGAGTTTGTTGATTTCTGTAATAAAATTATATGGTGAATTACAACTCATAAACGTTTGTTTTTGTTAATTTGTTGAAGTCCTACTCTGTACTTATCACCTCTTTTCTTTTTCCTAATTAGTTTTATATTGAAAAGTTTAAAGATTTGAGTTAAATGGTTTATGCATGCAACAGAGAAGCTAGTCGCCATACATGAGCTAGAAGCTGTTATGCAAATTTTTTTAAATCTACTAGCTTTACTTTATCAAGATCATCAAACACTCAATATTCTAGCCTGTCACCCTATTACTCTAGCTCATAGGAGACTTAAGAATGCTAACTCATCGGCAAACAGTCAAAAGAGCACAAAAGATAAGGTGTTCAGAGGTTTTTTTGTTGAGGTTGATTTTCTTGTTATAGAAAAACTTAAGATTTTAAAAATTTTGTTTTTCAACTGGCTTCTAGTTGCATGAATAAATAGTAATAACTCAAGTAACTAGAAACTTTTAAACATACATATTATTAGGAAAATAAGAGGGGTTTTCCCTTTCGGGAAGTCCCTAAAGGGATAAACAAACACAAAGCTTTTTCAAAAAATATACTTAGGCCGTTTTAAAAATAAGGAGTCGCCACCTAATATTGGATTTAAATGGTATGCTAGGTCACCGAATTTTACAAAGTAAATTTAAAAGACCTAAGTAAAAGTTGACTCCAAAAAAAACACGGTCAAACCAAAGATTCATTTAAAGGTTCAGGGGTCGGTTATGCTCAGGGAATGTATTAGGCACCCCAAGACGTCCGTCCAAAAATGACACGTTATGTCTAATTAAATTCAATTAATTTAAGTCCGAATGTTTTATTTTATTTTAAAATCATTTCCTTCTTATAAAATCTTTTTGGTATTTTTCACAAATAAGGTGAGACAAGTTTTTGGATTTTTGGGAATGTTCCTCCGGTATAACCTCTTATTGAATATTAGAGATTCGATAAGGATGGTCCCCGGGGGGTATTCATATATGTTTCTTAAATACTTCTTTATTTTAAATGAGTGAACTCAAATAAGTGAATAAATATGAAAATATGAATACAAAAACTAAAATTATATGAATTTATTTTATATGCAAAAATGACCAAAAAAGAACTAAAGGATTTAATTTAAATATGTCAATACAAACCGATATGAATACTACGTGAATTAACTTGATTATATGTGACAATGATTTAATTATAACGAAAAACGTAAGTGGTGCACGTATCGTGACTAGATATGAAAAAGTAACATGGCTTTATGAAGAAAAAAAAACTGTGTAGAAAAAAAATGTGTGAGTGATGAATGTGTATTAAACATGTTGTCTAAATAATGCAAGAAGTATATAGGCTAGATGGATGCCAAAATGTTTATTTTAAGTTTGCCCAATTAATTTAAAGAAGTCTCGATTTGAAATTCCCTCAAATTCTATGGATATGAGAATCGAAAGAGGTTCGTGGAAACAATTTAGTTGAAATTAATCTTTCCGAAACTTAAACGAAATCTCACGAAAAAATTTACCGAGAGAAAAAGATTCTTAAAACCATTTGTTTCAAAATTTCGTTTGAGTCGGGGAATGGAAACGAAGCCACGGAAAACTCTCCCACGATTTATCGAATCGTTGGATTCACCTTAAGGTTCGTAAGGATTAATTCCTACAAATAAAGATTTTATTAATTTTGGACTTTTTATTTTTTATTTTCAGGGTTTTGATAACAAGAATAAAAAAAATACAAAAAATAAATAATGAAACATCCTTCACCTAATGCTTGGGGTTAAGCTCAACGCAAGAAACCTACCCAAGCATTTTCATCGGATGACTTATTTTTTTATATGAGTTACAAACAAAAATAAAAAAATGCAAAAATAAAATAAATGAAAAGCAGTGGGTGTCCTCGTTTAAACGCTCAAAGGTTCGGATTGAGAATGAGGAATCTCATCCCGGCGTTTTCATCGAGTCATCGAACAAATAAAAAAAAAACTCGCAGGAATTTTAATTGCTAAGAGAATAAAATAAATTGAAAAAGAATTAACAATTAATAAACATATATGTTCTAGATCAAGAATCTTGATACTCATATTTTTTCTCTCTTGCAGACAGCTTCCCAAAAGAGTTTACGATGAGAATTACTCTTTAAGGGATTTTTCTCTCAATTTCTAAATGTCTCCGAAGGGTTTCTCTTTGAATTTTTGTGTGTCTAAACTATGAGGAAGATGGTCTTATTTATAGGAAGGATGTGGAATAAAAAATCTTAGAAACCCTAGGAAACCCTAGTCCCAATTTGATGAGAAAAATGAAACAAAACCTAAAAAGAAAGGGAAAATGAAACATAATCCCATTTTGATAAGGAAACATTTTCTTTTCCATTTTTTTTTCAGTTTTTTTTTTTTTATCCTTTTTTTTTCTCTTTTTTTTTTCTTTTTTTTTTTTGAAAATAAAAATAAAATAAAGCATAAAATTTTTGCAGGGCTGTCAAAATGCCGTTTTTACAATATCTAGGCTCAGAGTATTCTTTGGATATTCTCTGTTCTCATACCTCTATCACTTCTCCACCCATACCTAGCATAATGGGCACTCATAATCTTTATAGACGCTTACTAAAAAACAGGCTGCCCCGGTGGATTGCTGAAGGAATCGGTAAAAGGCAACCGAAGACATGACAACGACAAGATAATGTTTTAGGACCATTTTTTCAAAAAGTGTATAGTAAAAAGCTAAATTATTGTATATTTTTTACTGATTACTTTATGAAGTCCCCTAAAATCGTCCTGAAATGCATCTTCTTCTGACGCAAGGGATGACACATTTTGGAGTTAAATGTTCAAATTAGTCATACCACACATGGACGGTGGCCTTTGGGTACTTTAGTACATAACCAATTTTTTATTTTCGTCCAAAATTCATATTTACAAAGATTTTATTATGCGAGAATTTTTCATTTAGTCTATGTCCGGGTAAACTTCACTGTCCTGGTGATCCAAGCAGAAATTAGGAACGTATTCTTCGTAATCTTCCTCGTCTTCTGTTAGCTCTGGTGAGATGTCCATGTGAGTGTTGTATGATGGGTACTTCTTGTAATATTTTTCTTTTGCTTGAGCAATTCTTGTTTCAGTATTATTTTTCTGCATTGTTGATTTCCATAATTATTCTTCGTACTGTAGCTGTATTGGTTCTTTTCTTTTTAGAATTCTGAAATCTACTTTTGGAATGTGTCCTTCATAGTAAATTTTCTGATGATCATCTTCTGTAATTAAGTGGAAGAGTCCGACGGCATAATGATGGGGTATGAAATTGATGTTGTGGGCAATGTTGTCATAATTCCATATTTTTATTTGATCTTCAAGGCTAAGGTTTTCACATATCCATGATCTTTTTGTGGGTTGGCTGAGAAAAGGTAGTTCAAGGAATGTTGGAATGGTTTTTCTTTTTCGAAGTAATAGTTTATGTTTTGCTTGAAAATGTGGGTATCATTCAAAGATTGGTCCAAGAGATTTGATGGCTAATTTTACCATTTTGGTTGGGCTTTCTTGAAAAATGTGACTAACACAAGTGGCAGGTTTTCTTCCAAAGAATTCTGTTTGACTAGGTTGTGAAAATACATGACTGCTAGAAATCCATAGTCCAAAAGTCTTTGTGGTGTGAGAGAGATTTTATGGTTCTTGTGGTAAAATGTTATGGTATGGTAATTTAGGAGATCGAGTTCGAAATGAATGATGGTGTACATGAGTTTGCATTTACATTCGGCATGTTCAAGTGGAATCTCTTGACAATATTGGTTGTTACGGCAACACATGGTTAATTGGTAGTGATTTTCTGTGACGTATCTGGCTCTTGGAAAAAACGTATGTTTGGTCCAGCTGTTTCTAAAGAATTGTTGGATGGCGATTTGGATATCTAGATCAAGGCTATTTTTGTGGTGGATAATGGTTGGTCGGATAAGTTGAGAGAATTGATCAAGAAAGGTATGGGTGGAAAAAATAAAAATAAAAAAATAATGAACACAAAAACAAAAAAAAAAAAAAAAAAAAAAAAAAATCTAGCCAAACTACTGGCGCATAAAAAAAACAACTAAAAAGGGAAAAGGCTTGAATGTTCTAATGCCTAAAAGCTATTTTTTTTTATTATTATTAAACAAGTAAGTAAAAAAATAATAATTGAATTCAATAATTAGCGATGTCGATCCCCGGCAATGGCGCCAAAGTATTCCCGTACAATCTCTCCAATACCGAATAGGGAAACGAACAGGTACAATTTGTTCTCGAATTCGTTGGTGGTTTGATCAAGGGGAGGTTTATCTGTTTGATCAGAAAATCTAGTTTATACGCTGGAATAATTTATGTCTTCCAATTTTATGTTGATCCATACCCATCAAAGATGCAAGTGAAAATTTGTCGGCGACTCCTGTTTCCGGCAAGTGATTCTTTTTAGTTTTTGTTTTTTATTTCTATATGCTGAAAATTTAGTGTGAATATAATCATGGATTCTTTCGGTAATACTCGAAATTCTCCAGTCTTGTCTCCTTCGTCTTCTAAGACAGTCCCGTTTGAAGTAAAATCATTTGCAAGCTTATTCTCCAGCAAAATAGAATCTGATATTATTGTGATTAAACCTCTCTCTTCTCATAAGGGAGAGCCGACCATTTTTCTAATCTTAGAAGAGGTTAATTTGTTGGCGGCCCCATTCAGGTTTTGCTCTTATTGGCAAAGTCTCTCATGGGAGACCTGCTTTCGAGGAACTTAGAAAAACCTTTTACTCCATTGGATTCAAGGCCGCATTTGAAATTGGATTTCTCGACTACAAACACTTGCTCATCCAGTTACATTCCGGAAGAAGACTTTTAGAGACTCTGGATTAAGAATACACAGTACATTAAAGGATTCCCTTTGAGAACTTTCAAATGGACTACAGAATTCCGAGCTAATACGAAATTCTATTTGGCTCCGATTTGGGTTGATTTTGAATATCTTTCGATTAATCTTTATAATAAATCATTCCTATTCTCTTTAGCTAAAGCAATGAGTTCGCTAATGAAATTGGATGTTGCTACCTCGAGACTTTCCAAGCCTAGCTCAACAATAGTTTGTGTTGAAGTTGACCTTCAAAAAGAACTTCCTAGCAGAATACGGATGAGGTACTGCAGCTAGAGACGGGTCCACTACTGGCACTAGGTAGAGTCAGAGAAAGTAGTGAGTTTTATTTTGGAGGCTGTCAAGGCCGTTGTTAGGGGGTGAGTGGTTGAAATATTTTTGTAATCTTGTTACAAAATAGACGACTTTGTATAAAAGCTAAAATTCTAAATTGAAAAAATATATTATTATTATTATTATTATTATTATTATTATTATTATTATTATTATTATTATTATTATATCAGAGTGGCACAGCGGAAGCGTAGTGATGGAGTGGCCTTTATTTATCCTTAGGAGAAACCTAGTGACGACCCTGGGAAACCGGATTGTTACACAAAAAGCTAGACAAATCAGTCTCTCACCTTGGCGAGTCCAAGGACGATCGTTTTGAGGAAAATTCAGAAGTTTATATGATGGATAAGAACAATGACAATGTGATTAAACGACTCTCTTTGTCTCCGAGATCTGTTGAAGTTGATTTACCTTCGGGAGACTTGGAATAGTTCACTATGAGAAACGACAAACCTAGGAGACTGGGAGCAGTAAAATCCAATTAAAACCAGATCAGCGGTAAGTAAAGGTCATGGCTTTGCGTCTACCTCCTCCAATGTTTAACTCATTAATTTGGAATGTTAGGGGGGCTGCCAACTCAACCACTAGAAGATGACTTAAAAAGTTAGCTTGAATGTTTTCTTATTCTTTTATTGGTCTGTTGGACCCTAGAATGGAGAGCCAAGTTGTGCACGACCTCAAACATTATGTATATCTTTTTTTAATTGATGGATTCAATAATGAGGCTAGTAAGATTTGGATCTTCTGGGGAGAGCCTATCTATTTTGATATCTTGATCAACAAAGAACAATTTGTAATCGTTAAAATAACTCATAATCAGATTCAGAAGGAATTCTTAGTTGATGTGTTCTCGCATGGAGAGAAGAGAGCTTTGGGATCAAATTGGAGAAGTTCACAATGACTTTGCAATCCGTTTGATTTTAGCAGGAGATTTTAATGTGAATCTGGATAGATCAGAGCGCCTTGGGTGCTCTCATTTTGATTATCAAGCGGCCACTGATATGTTGGATTGTATTAACAAATGCAGATTGATTGAACTACCGTTCTCCAGAAATAAATTCACTTGGTGCAAATTTAAGCGACGTGGAAAAAATAGAGCAGGTTGGACAGAACTCTAGTGAATAATGATTGGCAACAACTTTTCCAGCTTTCTAAAGTTCGTCATCTAAATAAAGTTTGTTCGGATCATAGTCCCCAATTGATCAGATGTGGAGACACTCAACATCGTCGCAAAGGCTCTTTCAATTTCATGAATTTTTGGTGTCAACACCAAAATTTCTTGTTTATTGTTAAAGAATCTTGGAATCAACCAATTTCTGGCAATCCGTTCCAAAAATGGCATAGAAAATTAAAAATGATCAAGACAGTGCTCCATGAGTGGAGTTTCTACTTATAAGGTTTATTGATACCTGTTCACTTTCTGTAGTACAACTGATAGTTTGTTTGTGAAAATATCTGTATAGCTGGCTCGTATATATTATATTTGTTATTATATTTTATTTTTTATATAAGTGTGTTTCTTTTATATTTTTTAATCCATCATTCTTTCTTAAATTTTTCGTAATCGTTTTCTATATCTATTAGTGTTTTTATTTGATTATCTATTGCTTTACTTTTCCTAAATAACCTGTTACTAAGATTTCTTTTTAACTAGTCATGTAATATTACTTCTTTACCACTCATTTTATTATTCCGTAAAGAAAACAATTTTTTTGTTTTTTTGGTTTTTTACCCTTTTCACTGTATTATTATTTTTCTAGTTTTAAATTTGTGAATAACTCTTCTATTTCTGTGGTATCGACTGTTTTACCTTATAATTTTTCGTTGATTAAATATTTTATGTCACTTTTGCAAGGGTAAATATTCAAATCCTAGTTTCTTTTCTATTTTAACTAGTCTTTCTGGGTTATTAGAATTTTGATGCGTAATATATTCCACTTTTTCACCTAATTATTTTATTATTTTATCCTTATTTTCAGTTGCTGTTAAAATAGAATGATAAATTTTATCTTGTCTGTTTATTTGAGAATCTAAATTATTTTATAGGTTTATTATTAAATCTATTAGGCTGTTTAATTGTTTATTATCTGTATGATAACTGTGTTTATATTCTCCTTCAAAATTATAGAGCATTTTATAATTATTTTCTAAATTATGTATTTTATTATAGATTGGAAGTTCTAAATCTAAATATTCAAATTTTTTTCACATACTATATGGAGATCTTTTAGGCTCTGATACCAAAAGAGGCTCCTAGTACCAAAAAATTTAAGTAATTTTACTATTTTTTTTTATATAATAAAATAGATAAATAAATAAAGATAATAATAAAAGAAAAAAAAACTGTAACTGTAACTGTTAAAAAAAATAGTTATAATAATAATTTGTTTTTAATAACAAAAAATAAATAAATAAATTTAAAAAAAAAATTGAGACTGGGGTAGATGGATGATGTCTTTGGGAGGTTAGCTACTTTACTTGAAAAAATAGATCAACCTAACGCCTTTAGACTGCAACATAACCCATATTCATGCAACGTATGTCATAGTCCTGTCCATCTCACTAATTAATGTCCTTACGATTACCAAAATTCCACATATCCCTATTATAATGTTTATTCCGATCCATATTATCCGCCACCCGAATATAATCAATACTCGAATAATTATGGATATAATCAACAATATTATAGTGAGCCTTCGCAGTCATACTTTTCGATCAATCTTATTACCAACTCCAATGACAACCACCATTTTTCCAAAAATCTAGGAATTTTGAACTCATTGAACTGCAACAAGTTCTAAAAGACTTGAAAGAGCAACACAAATACTTAGTAGAGACTCGCCGAACCTTAGCAGAACAAGGTCAAATCTATGAAATTCAAGACCAAATCTTAGGAAGACGAGACCAAGGCCTAGTAAAGGAAACTAAACGGGTAGAAACCCGAATCAGGAGGATCCTTGAAATATTAAATGAGAAAAATACAAAGAGTAGTTTGGAGGTTGACAATTGGATAGGTGTTGAGGAGAAGCCGAGCGAAACTGGTGAAGAACCCAAATGCTTTGATCTCGAGTTTGAGTCATTTTCGGATCAACCATCACCGATTAGTGAGGCAGAGAAGGAAATGGGATACAAAAGTGAAGGTGAGCTGGTCAGCATAGAAGTTGAAATTACGTACATGGATGAGGTTAGGGTAGAAAATCATAAGGAAAATGAGATCGAACCATCGATGACACATTTAGATAATCTCCCCATGATTAAAACATCCATCATACCCATGTCACCGCATCCCAAAATTAAGGGATATCTTTTTGATGCAGTGGACCAACCGTCAACCCTAACCAAAGATAATTCATTTCACATTCAATGGATTGACGTAACTCAATTTCTCTTTTGGGGCTTAATAAAAAGACCACCAAATAAATCCCATCGAAAAGAAATGGGATTTGATCCGGGAAAGAAGTTAAGAAATGTGAATGTCATCAACTATTCATCTCTCACCGACTAGAGAGTAACTAAACAGAAGGTGAGGAGCAGGTTACTCTACTACAGATAGGGGTTAAGACACTTAACGTCCGACTGAATACATTAAATTTAGCGCTTAGTAAGAGGCAACCCAATATAGTTTTAAATTTCTTATTTTAGTTTTTACTTTTATATTTGACTTGATGGCTTTCCTTGAGTGTTGTGTCAGACAGGCTTACGAGCATTGTGCACCGATTCAGTCAAGATATGCAGTTTCATTACGTCAGGTTGTATCTCTCCTTACCAAATTAATTTCGTACTTTTCTCATTGAGGACAATGTGAGGTTTAAGTTTGGAAGGGGGGTAAATGCTTGTATTCCTTCAGATAGTTTACTCCGCACTTAATTTTTTTAAATATATCATCTGATAACATTTACGTCAAGTACGAACTTGAGTTTGCTAAAATAATTATTGGAACATAAGACTGATTTTTAAGAATGTTTTATTTTTTGACCCTTACATGCAGGCTAACTTTCTTTTATTCTAAATTTAGTACATGAGCTGGTTTGCTAAATTTTGGCATGAGAATAACTTAACCCTGAATTTTTAAAAAAATAAAATAAAAAAAATATGTGTGTTAATAATAATAATGATTATTTATCTTAATGATGAACTTTCGCTGAGTAACTGGGCATTTTGCCTCAGTAAGCTTTGAGTGTTCGCGTCAAAAGGGGGAAGCGATTTATTAAGACAATAAGTGATTCGTTAACCTCGAAGCCTAAGATGTTCGAGTTATCAAGTATAAAGGGTGCCTCAACACTTAATGCCCCGAGTCAACTGGATTGAGAGCATTAGCCTAACACTCGCTACACGGACATCTTAGAAAGCCCAGTGGGGTTAACATTGCACAAGTCACTTATTTTTAAAAAAAAAAAATGTTTGTTTTATATATACAAAAAAAAAAAAAAAAAATTAATACATGCAAAAAAAAAAAAAAAAAAAAAAGGATATAGAAAAATGCATTTTTATTTTAGAAAAAAGTTGTTTGATTGTTTAAAACCAGTCGATTAGTTACTTGTGCTAAATTCATTATAAATGAGAGTTACATTTATGTTGTGGGTATAAAAATAAATATTGTTTGAAATTATGTGCTATGAGATCAATGACTATTTGAATAACTCTTGTATGATCTCGACTTGATATGTTAACATTAGACATAACTAATATATATTTTGTGAGGAATAAAATTCACAATAAGGAATTTAAGATGTTTATGGGTAGCATTACTGTAAACCCTTATGAGACTAAAACTCGTCCACGAGGGGTGACCTAGAGGTTTAAAGGCTTGTTGCATGAACTAAATGCAATCGTGTTCCCTACGGAAATGGCGCTTCATTTAATTAGATATTTAGTTTTGCTCGAGAACTAGCAAAATTTACGTTTGGGGGTGTGATCGCGTCACATTTTATGCATCTAATACCATTAATCTAAATTTTGTTAATCATTTGAATTAATTAAATTAGTTTAACTGATTTATTTAAATTATTTTTGTAGATTTAAAGAATTGGAACAAAAATGTCATATTTTAGAGAAATAATAGAGAAAAGTGACCAAAATGGCCTGCCGAAACCGACCTCAACTTGCGTTACGGATCAGACCCGGTCACAAGCTTGCGCATTGTGCCCATCTTAGAGGCAAGCCATTACCTTTTAAAAAAAAGGTAATCGCCTATATTGCCATGGAGGCAATTAAAGGTGAATTAATGACCATTAAGGGAAAATTGAAGATTTCCGGCAACAAAGGAAAGGATATTTTTTTTTCAATTTCTGGTTCTTTTTGTGGAGGAATTATTCATGATTCATTCCATATTTTCCTTTTGGGAGGAGTGGTATATTAGATAGTTTCGGCCAATGGGGTGAACATCTATTTTATTTTTTTTATTTCTTTTCTTTCACTTTTGTTTCTTGGTCTTCTGCCGGCGTGAATTCTTGTTTGAAGGATTCTTAATTTTGGGATTTTGTTGAATATCTCCGTGGGAAGAACAATCGGCATGAACGGTTAGTCCCTTCAACCGGGTTAGGATTCAAGTAAGTATTTTGGTTTCATGTAATATTGTATTTTTCATTTAATTTCAGATTATGTGTGAACAATTGTGTGATAGGGAATATTATATTTGAAATAGTTTTATTATGGTTAGATTTATTTTGTTCTTATAGAGATTTTGAATTTTAAATTTAATTGCTTCTAAAACGTTAAATTTAGTACCTGTGGTCTAGATCTAACAATCATACAATCGTATTATTGAGATTTAATTATTGATTTGAATGGTTTATACCTAAATTGTAATTTACCATAGATTAGAGTAACGTAGGAATTACATACCGAAGATAAATCATGCTGAAGAATAATAAATTTAATATTTCTGAGTAGTTTCGGCTTGTAGTTAGGAACACTCGTTTATACAAATATGAATTAAAAAGAAAATATGAATCCCACATGAGTCCAAAATACGAAACCCGTAATTCCTACCCGGTTATCTATTTTTATTTTGTTTATACATTTAGTGTTTATTTTTCTTATATTAAAAAACACCCAAAACTCAAATCAAATTTTGTTTTCGTTAAAGAAAGAAAAATAATTAAAAATCGATAATTACAAGACCGATCTCTATGGTTCGACATCCATACTTAAGTCGCTATACTACGATATTTTAAGCTTAAAAAATGTATTATTTTTTAGCGATCAAATACCCAGTCCTTGTCGCTAGCTCCCAGAAATATCCCACGTCAAGTAAGTCTGCTCTCTCCCTCGTAAAACTCAATGATAACCCTAAAGACAGAGGCGCCATTAGGGTTGAAATTTTGATTTGCGAAGGAAACATCCCGAAGGCATTTGACCTGACTAAGGGGAATCGGAAGAGATTTGTGTCAACCCTTAACATTGGTAGGATTAAGGTCACCGATGGGTCCCCCAGTGCAAGATGGAGAGCATGTCAAGTTGGGTCATGGATGACCTATTGATCCTCTCCGTCGGAGATTTCTTGATGATAAACGGGGCGATAAATGGTACTTCCAGGTGAGGCGATGACGAAAATCGAATTTAACGCTGGTGTTAACCCGAAATTTGACATCGGCGCTTTACAATCCAAAGAAGAACAAAGACCAGCGGTGTAAGATATTGGGGGCGAGTACCATTCCAGAATGCATCATTCGACTTTGGCAGTATTACTGGATAAGAAAGTTCTCGTCGGAGGGAGTAACTCAAATCCCAACAAATTCGACGATAAATTTCCCACCAAATTGTGAATCGAGAAATTCTTGTACGAGGTGAACACTTTTAGTAGTGTTTTATGGATGACGATGAAAGAATAAAACTTGATTCTATATAATTATGATTAAATAATAAATTGTTAATCACATATTCTGTGGGATTAGAAAAATTTTGACAACGGAAATAAAATTCTCACGTTCTTTGTCTCCAGAGAGAAAAAAACGGTTGAGATCAAACCAAAATTTTATATAAATATAATTTTTTTATATAATATATAAATATCCATTTTTTATTTCCTTTTTAATTTCTTCTTTGTTAATTATTTCCTTATAATTCTGAGAGTGAATTAGGGCAATTCTTCTCTTTTCATCACTAAACAAAAAACAGTTCAGCCTGTCTCCCTCTCGCCGTGCCATCGCCGCCGCCATCACGCCGCCCACCGCCGCTCCAGATTCATTCAATTTCTGTTCAGTGGAACTCCTCTCCGGCCATTTCTATCTCTCTTCTCCACCGTTTGCGAGCAACAGGTGAGCTTCGGAGACAACGCAACCCACCCAACGCCGGCACCGCCTAAACTGTAGAAACGCAGCCCACCCCGTTCTCTGAGTCGCTGAAACTCACCCCACCCACCTCTGAGCCGCCGCAAACCGCCACAATTTACTGGTTCGTTTCTGTCTCTCTAGTCTCTACCCCCCAAGTAGGCATAGAAATGATTTTTGTTTTTCATATTTGTATTAACTAGGTTAAGTTGATTTTTCTGTTACAGGATTTTAGTCAATTGGTTTTAATTCTTTCAATTGTAACGGTGGTGGTGGGATTTGAATTAAGGTCTGATTTTTTTATTTTAGGATTTGAATCAATTGGATGTACATCTTTAGTTGTTATTTCTATATCAAATTTACTTTTATCTTTGTCCAAACTACATTTATTATGTGTATTGATGGGCATATATGTATTGCTGATTGAAATAAGAAATCTCAATCATGGTTCAGTACAATTTTAAGAAGATTACAGTGGTCCCAAGCGGGAAGGACTTCGTTGACATCATCCTCTCCCGCACCCAGCGCCAAACGCCCACCGTTGCCCACAAGGGATATGCCATCTCCCGAATACGCCAATTCTACATGCGAAAAGTGAAGTACACACAACAAAATTATCACGATAAGCACTCCACCATCATAGACGATTTCCCTCGCCTTGACGATATCCACCCTTTCTATGGCGACCTATTCCACATCCTCTAAAACAAGGATCACTACAAACTCGCCCTAGGACAAATCAATAATGCAAGAAATCTCATTGGTAAAATATCTAAGGATTACGTTAAGTTGTTGAAATATGGCGATTCGTTGTATCAATGCAAGGCTTTGAAAGCTGCTGCTCTTGGCCGAATGCGCACTTTGATAAAGCGTATTGGCCCTAGTTTGGCTTATCTTGAGCAGATTAGGCAACACATGGCAAGATTACCTTCGATTGATCCAAATACAAGAACGATCCTGATTTGTGGTTATCCGAATGTTGGGAAGAGCTCATTTATAAACAAAATAACTAGGGCTGATGTGGATGTTCAGCTGTATGCTTTCACCACAAAGTCTCTGTTTGTTGGCCATACTGACTATAAATACCTAAGGTACCAGGTTATCGACACTCCAGGAATATTGGATAGACCGTTTGAAGATCGTAACATCATTGAGATGTGCAGTATCACGGCGCTGGCTCATCTTAGGGCTGCTCTTTTGTTCTTTCTAGACATATCTGGGTCGTGTGGGTACAGCATTGCTCAGCAAGCTGCTCTTTTTCACAGCATTAAGTCGCTGTTTATGAAGTATGAACCGACCATTGATGGGATATTCGAGGAAGACACGAAGTTGGTGATGGAGATGAAGGAAGAAGCTCTGAAAACCGTGATTGGTCAAGGGGGAGAGGCAGCAAAAAGTGAGGATGTGCTCTTGACTGTGAGTACGTTGATGGAGGACGGTGTGACAGCTGTGAAGAATGCGGCTTGCGAGAGGCTATTGAATCAACGTGTGGAGTTGAAAATGAAATCAAAAAAGATAAATGACGATTTGAATCGCTTTTATGTTGCGAAACCCAAGGAACGTGATCAGAAAGAGAGGCCACCTTGCATTCCTCTGGCTGGGATCGAAGCTAGGGGTAAAAAAGCAAAGGAAGCAGCCGAGAAAGAGAAGAGGAAGCTAGAGAGAGATTTGGAGGAAGAAAATGGTGGTGCCGGTGTTTATTCTGCTAGCCTGAAAAAGCATTATATATTGGCAAAAGACGAATGGAAAGAAGATCTACTACCCGAAATTTTTGACGGCCACAATGTGTAAGATTTCATCGACCCTGATATCTTGCAAAGGCTTAAGGAATTGGAGACAGAAGAGGGTCTTCGGCAAGAGCAGGAGGCTGGTGAGGACTTGGATACGGAGGTTACCGAGTTGACACCGGAAGAGAAAGAATCTTTGGCTGAAATCAGAAAAAAGAAGAGCTTGCTTATTCAGCAGCATAGGATCAAGAAGAGCACCGCAGAGAGCCGACCGACGTTCCAAGGAAATTCGACAAAGAACGGAAGTTTACGTCGGAGAGAATGGGACGACAGCTGTTATCGTTGGGGATTGATCCTAGTTCTGCAATAAATAGAGCCTGTAGTAAGTCAAGGGGACGTAAGAGGGAGAGGTCTGTTGAACGTGGAGAAGATGCAATGGATGTGGATGGTGATCAACCTAACAAAAAGTTGCGGATGAGGTCTCAGTCAATGTCAAGGTCAAGGTCATGGGCACCGATGGAAGTAATCCCAGGTGAAGGGTTTAAGGATTTGGCTCAAAAGGTGAAAGCTCATAAACTGGTGAAGAAATCTGTTAAGAAGAGGAACAAGGATGCACAGCAGGGAGAGGCAGATAGAGTCGTTCCTACTCTTAAACCGAAGCACTTGTTCTCTGGCAAGCGTTCCACCAGAAAAACGGACAGGCGCTAGTAAAATGAAGGTACGGCTCATATGTTTTTTGAGGCTAATACAAAGGCATATACAAAAAAATGTTTTTTTTTTTTTGTTTTTATTTGTGTCCGTTCATAATTTATCCTGTTGAGGTGCATTTTTTAAGAATTGGATTAGGTCAAAACAGAGGAAACAGAGTATAGATTCAAATCCCAATTTCCAGATTAGGAATCCGGGACCCACGGGTTCAATCCGGTTTATGGATCCTCAAAACTGGTCGTTCCGGGCGTGTCAAACTCGCTTCACAATTGATTAATTTTTCGCTTATGAACAGATTTTTGCAGTTCATAGTATTTTTATTTTTTTGGTTCATTTTTTTTAGATTCAAATTAAAGATTATAAAATAGATATAGATAGAAGCTTTTATTTATTGTTTTTTTTTCTTTCTTGTGTAGCTATTGGAAAATGTATTGTTTTCATACCTCATTGATGAATGAAGATCGTAGACAGTGCATAAAGTACTGCAAGCAGAGAAATAGGGATGATAAAGAAGTCCAAACAGGTAAAATTCTGCGGCTTAAACTATACATATACGTAAACAATGTATGTAGATCTTGGGTGGTGTTTGTTTAGTGTTTTCTGTTTCTGTTCCCAGATAATTTGGAACAGAAACAAAATATATGTGAGCAAAAATAAATCTGTTTCTGTTATTTTCCCCAATTTTTTTGAGCGAAACACTGGGAACTGAACAGAAAAATATTTTTTCTTGTTCCCTTATTTTTCTTTTTGTTCAAGTTTTCAGGGAAAAGAAATAAAAAGGAACAGGAATAAAAACACTAAGGCCAAACCCAACCCAATCCAACCCAACTCAAAAATTTTGGATTTGATTTTTGGGAACGCGTTTGGCAAACATAAAACTCAACCCAACTCAACCCAAAAAATAGGAATTGATTCTCAAAATTCTAAAGAAATCAGAAACAAAAAAAAATTGTTTTTTTTTATGCCCAAAAAACTCAACCCAAAGTTCTCAACTTCTGACTTCATCTGCCGGCCGACCACCACTTGCCGCTGGCACCGTCCGGCGACTATCGCCGGCCGCCGTCCAGCGACCGACCGCTGTCACCGGCCACCTCCGCCGCCGCCGGCAGCTGTCCGCCCACCTCGCCGCCGCCGCCGGTTGTCCGGCCGCCACCAAACAAAAAAAAAAATTAAAAAAAAAAAATTAGTTTTAGGATAAAATCGTTACCAACACATTCTGTTCTCAGCACAAAACAAAAATTGTCTTTACCAAACGTAATTCTGTTCCCAAAATTCTCAACCCAACTCAATTCAACTCAACCCAATCCATTCCAGTTGGGTTCAGAAAAGTGGAAACACTAACCAAACGTCACCTTAGTGTTTATGTTCTTATGCTTGTTTGTTGTGCTGAAGTTTTCCCCCGAATTTTGCTGGTTTCTCTGGAAGTGTTCTGATCATGACATCAGATGAGTCTTCTATTATGTTTTAGTTCATGCAGTTTTGATAAAATAGACATGGGTGGGTTTTATTCGACCCTTATTTTGGGTTCGTTTTTTGTTGAGAAAATACGGTTTTTGGTTTACTCTTAAATATAATTTGATTTATTGATTTGCACGTTCGTACAAATGAAATTAAAGACTAGAACATTGTTCTGTCCTTATTTGTTGTTCTCTCTAACCCCCTTTGCTGGCGTAGCGCTCTCTCTCTCTCTGTCTGCCCCCTGTTTTTCTGAACAGGTTTGTGGCGTCTATTTCTCTGAAAATTAGGGGAAACATAATAAAGATGATGCATGCACTCGCTGGTGAGTGTGTTTTCTGGGTGTGTTTATTAGTCAAAGAAGTTTGGTGATTTTAGAAAGTTACCCATGTCTTTATTTCCTTCGCTTTACAAGACACACTAGTATAGCCGTAAGGAAAGTGTTGGGTTTATCCCACATCAGATGTGATCAGGTTACGAGTGCAAGAGAAAGCCTCATCTCATAAGCTAACTTTTGGAGTTGAGAGAGGCCCAAGATCACCCTACACTGGCATCAAAGCCCAGGTTACAACAATTTTGACCCAATAGTCATAGAGGAAGAGATTGATTGAGGGTTAGCCAACCAAAGGTTTGATGTGTGAGGGGGAAATTGTTAGGTTTATCCCACAATGGATGTGAAAAGAACTGGTGGTCAAGTTATTAGTATGATGGAAAACCTACACTGATATCAGAGCTCAAGTTACAATAATTCTAGCCCAATAGCCACAAAGGGAGAGACTAGTCGAAGGTTAGCCGACCAAAGGCCCAATGTGTGAGGGATAGATTATTAGGTTTATCCTATATCGGATGTTGAAGGGACTGATGGTCAAGTTATAAGTGTGAGAGAAAACTCCATCTCACGAGCCAGTTTTTGGGCTCTAGAGAGGCCAAGACCTATGTCTTGTTTTGTTTTGTCCAACAGGAAGCTGCTTTTGTGGAAAACAGAAGGATCACTCAACCTTTATTTTCTGGGTATCTTTTGTGATCCACGAAACTGTGTGGAGTCAACACAATAATTTGTCTTAAGCGCTACTTGTATCCTCAATTGTGTCCCCACAACCTTGTGATTTTTCCAAATAAACATTTGGGTCCTCCACTTGATACTTTCTCAGTGGTGAAAAGGATTGGTGTCTTAATCATTGGATGATGTCTCCTTTTCGCTGAAATTGCCAAGAAAACTCCATTGATGTGTTTTCTGGGTGTTTTAATTAGTCAGTGGAAGTTTGCTGAGGTGAAAAGGATGTCTCTCTTCTGGGCCAGATGAAAATAAGGATGGAGTAATTCCTGTCTTAATAGCAACTTGTTCCTGGAATGTGTCTTTAAACAGTGGTGGTTCTTGCCATTTTTCCCAATAAACAGCAGGGTCTTCCTCTTGATGTTTTCCCAGTAAACACACTTCATCTTCCTCTTTCACTCCTCGGAAACATGGGCTCAACTCGAGCATCACTTCTCGCCCTGTTTGTCTTCCTTCATTCTTCTATTTTGGCCATTGCCAACAACTTTTCACCTACTGACAATATTGCCCTTGCCTGTGGTTTCTCCGGCAGTTCATCGGCGCCGAACGGCCGACTCTGGGTCGGTGATACCGGTTCCAGAATTGCGCGATTGACTGGCAAATCAATCAACTCTCGACCTCCCCGCAAAGCTACCGACTCCTTTGGCCCTCCTTATGTCGCCGCCCGAATTTCCCGACATGAATTTTCCTACTCGTTTTCCGTCAAGCCTGGCCCAAAATTCATCCGGCTTCACTTCTATCCAGCTCCCTATTTCAAAAACTCCATGGATTTCTTCACAGTCACTGTCGATGCTTACACTCTCCTCGCCAATTTCAGCGATTCCCTCACAGCTGAGGCTTCCGGCAAGCGATATTTCACCAAAGAATTTTTGGTAAATGTCGAAGAAAATCAAGTGCTCAACGTAATTTTCTCTCCTCTTCTGAGAACGAGCGCTTCTGACGAATCTTATTATGCTTTTATCAACGGGATAGAAGTCGTCTCCATGCCTATCGCCCTTTACCACACTCGCAAAGGCCATCAAGGTGCCCACGTCGTTGGTCACGGGTATAGTTTCTTCATCGATCGAAAAACAGCACTCGAAACGGTTGCTCGGATAAACGTTGGTGGGAACTCCATTTCAGCGGCCGAAGATTCGGGCATGTTCCGTAGTTGGTCAGAAGACACTGAATTCTTGTTGGAAAATGGCGTAATTTCCACTAGCACAACCCTTGTTGTCAAATTCTCGGTCATCTCGACACATACAGCACCTGTGAAACTTTACCAAACTGCTAGATCAACAGCTCCAAACGATAATATGGATAAGATTAATGATCTCACATTCGAAGTAGCGGTGGATTTAGGATTCAGATACCTAGTCAGGCTCCATTTTTGTGAGACATGCGGGTCCCAACAAAGGTTGTTTGAAATTTTTATTAACAATCAGATTGCCGAGACTGATGCCGATGTTACAAACTGGGGTGGTGGACGCGGGGTCGCAGTCTACAGAGACTACGTCGTGTTAATGGAAGGAGATAGGATGAAGAGCAGACGTGACCTCGTCATTGTTTTGCGGCCAAAGCTTGGCCGAAGTGAACCGTTCTTAAACGGTTTAGAGATATTCAAGTTGAGCAACCCCGACAACAATCTCGTAGGCACAAATTTTTTGAACCAGGTACGAGGTTTGTTGGCCAAGAAGAAGACGTCCCGTAAACTATGTAAGAATTGGATTTCAACTGTACTCACTATTGTTATTGTCGTACTAAGCATCGTTGTCTATCATCTAAGGCGAATTTCGGAAGCCCAATCGGGTTATAAACGCATGCGTGTGTCCGAATATGAGCAAGTTTGTCGGCAATTTTCATTTGAGGAGATGCAATTAGCGACTAACAACTTCAGCCCCGAGTTTGTCGTCGGCAGTGGTGGATACGGTACGGTTTACAAAGGGCAAATCCACCACCATGGAGCAGCGAATATTGTTGCTATCAAACGACTCCGGTCCGGGTCGAATCAGGGGGCGAACGAGTTTTGGACAGAGATCAAAATGCTATCCAAACTCCGTTACGACCACTTGGTCTCTCTCATTGGGTACTGTAATGAAGACGACGAGATGCTTTTGGTTTACGAGTACATGGAGAGAGGAACATTGGAGGATCACCTTTACAAGACTAATCGAAACCCGCCACTTTCATGGGAAAAACGGCTTGAAATCTGCATTGGTGCCGCCCGTGGGTTGCTCTTCCTCCACACCTCTGAGAATATGGTCATCCACCGGGACGTGAAGAGCTCGAACATCCTTCTAGACATGAATTGGGAAGCCAAAATCTCCGATTTCGGGTTGTCCAAAATGGGCCCCATAAGCGAGTCGTGCAGCCACGTCAGCACTCTCGTGAAGGGCACATTTGGGTACTTGGATCCGGAGTATTTCTTGACACGTCGGCTGACCAAAAAATCCGACATTTACGCTTTTGGAGTCGTATTGTTTGAAGTTCTGTGCGGGAGGCCAGCAGTGGACACAAAACCAGAGAACGAGGAGGAACATAGTCTGGCGGTATGGGCGAAACAGTGCATGAAAAAGGGAAGAGTGGATGAGATCATCGACCCGTGTCTTCTCGGGAAGATAACGCCGGCTTGTCTGAATGTTTTTACCGGAATTGCCATCAAATGTCTGTGCAAACTTCCGAAGGAACGACCTTTCATGGATGATGTAATAAAAAGTCTTGAGTTTGCGTTGGCTTTGCAACAAAAGATGGGTTCTCTTGTTGAAGAAGAGAAGGAAGAACAAGAACAAGATATTATTAAACTCACTCCTTCGGAACAAGAAATCAAAACTCCTCCTACAGAACAAGAAATCAAAGAAGATGGCAAAATGAAATCGAAAGCAAAAAAGAAGGGTAATAATGGGTCCATTTTGGGCCAATCAAAATGGTGGTGGCAATTTTTATTTCCTCTTACCAATTTTTAGTTATTTACACTTTAACCCTAGCATATACATATATGTGTGCATGTGTATGTATATAGGCGACTACTATGGTTTATATATATATATATGTTTTGTGGTTTGGTTTTTATTTTTGGAATTTATATTTTATATTGTAGTTATGTTTTTGTTTATTTATAAGAAACAATAGTTCGCGATTTTGTTATATATATATATGTTTTGTGGTTTGGTTTTTATTTTTGGAATTTATATTTTATATTGTAGTTATGTTTTTGTTTATTTATAAGAAACAATAGTTCGCGATTTTGCGGTTTTGGTTAAAATTAAATGGTTTGGTTTTAAACAGTTAAAAAAAAAACGGCGATTTTGGTTTTGGTTTTCTATATGTTTAACATTTTTTGTTTTGATTTTATATGAAACCGAGTCGAACTCAGACCATTGACACTCCTAAACTTAACTGTTTTAGTCCGGGTGGGGAAGTTGTCTTTTTTTTTGTCAATCAGAATTTGCCTTTTCTGAGGAGAATATTAAGAATTAAATTTTAAATTTAATCCTAAATGCACAGGTCGATGTGGGAGAGTTTGCTTTTAAGATCGTCTTGGAAAGTGATTAGTTGAGATGCGTATAAATTAGCCGGAACACACCTTACTATTTAATAAAAAATAGTTTATCTCAAAAAGTGTTAGTCCAGTTGGTAAGAGGAAATATTCTTTTATTTTTAATCTAGATTCAATTCTTCTGGAGAATATTTAAAGAATTAAAATTTGAATTTAATCCTGAATATATTAGATCAATATGGGAGAGTATGCCTTTATGATCGTTCGTGGATGTGATTAGTGAAAGATGCGCCTAAATTAGTCTTAGGCAAAACAAAGAAAAAGTCTAAAGAGCAACTGGAATTAAAACATTGGGCGTTGGTCTTTTTTGTCGTCGTCTTATTTACTGTCCAATTATTGCATCTTCACTGAAACTTGAAACTTGAAACTGTCGGCAAAGTCTAGAGAGAGAAAATCATCCCCCCTTAATTCTTCTCTCTTAATTTTCCAATTATATATATATATATATATATATATATATATATATATATATATATATATATATATATATATTATTTTTTTTTTTTTAATATCCACAAATGTTTCCACACCCACACAAAGTACAAGACTAATCTTATTGGGGGTACGTGGTTGTCCCTTCCAATGTGTGTTTTTCCGCAGGCTCGAATATCTGACCTTGCAGAGACTCCTCAACTGTTTTAATTCAAGCAGACCTTACCACTTAAGCAACACCTCGTTGGTCCAATTTCTCTTTCCTAAATCAATTTAACAGGCTGATAGCAATTTAAAAGAAAAAATGACTTAAAAAAGACAGCTTAGATAATATCATTAATTATTGAATTTGTTTATTTTCTTAGTTTATTACACACTGTACCTAAGGTTGGCAAAATATGTATTTACACGATGACACGACACGAGACCAACACGAAATTATCAGGTCTAGATTTTGCTTATCAGGTATCGGGTCGTTATTGTGTCAGACCCGATAATCTGATAAGAAATAGTGCAGGTTATCAGGTTGACCTGATAATCCAATAGGTTACACGATAAGACACGATAAGAATTTCATGTATTCAGATTACACGATAACCTGAGATCTAATAGGTTACCCGTTAATTTAATAAATTATTTTTATACCCCCAAATTATCAAATATTATAATTTAGTACCTAATATATATATTCACATTTCTCTAACCCTACTCATTTAGTCAACTTAACAGGTTAACATGTCATTAACGTGTAATGGGTAGGATAATGTGTAATGGAAACCTATCAGGTCTTATCGTGTTGTGTTGACTTGATAGGTTTCGTGTCATCGTGTGACACGAAAAATTGTCGTGTCGTGTTGACACAATAATTTTCGTGTCGTGTTCGTGTTTGGGTAGTCTGACACGATATGCTTATCGTGTCATGTTCGTATTTGGGTCTTATCGTGTTTTGTGTTATCGTGTAATGACCATTATAAGGGCAATTAGTGTGCTTGTCAAACTAGTGGTGAGATCTACACCACAGAAAAAACTAGTCACCAAATTAAGCAGGTCTTCCTTGATTATCTCCCAACACGAGACAGAATCTCCCAGAAAATACGTCTGGACATGGGGCACTATCTCTATCCATACCCTTAATAACCTATTGCACCTTTTCGATATCAAGAAATTTGACCAAGTATTGATTTTCTTGGTCGGATAACACTCAAGGAATACAATGAATCAGATCAATAAACTCCGAATTTGATGAGCTAGAAATATGTCCTTGGAAGTGGCTGATCAGAATATGTTGGATTCCTTTATCATGATTGACCCAGTCCCTTCTATCATTTTTAACTTTTTTAATAAACATCCTCTTCATTTTTTTATTAACACAAGCATGAAAATATTTTGTATTTCTATCACCTTCTTCCATATATCTAATACCAAATTTTTGCTTCCAGTGAGCTTCTTCCTGGGATAAGGCTTTTATAAGTTGAGCCTCAGTTTCCTGAAGCTTAGGAACAACTCCAGGATCATCGACTGCTTGTTTTTCTAGGTCGTCCACCTTATCCTCAAGCTTCTTGATCTTATAAAAAATGTTTCCAAAAGCATTGAAACTCTACTCGTTGAGCATTGTCTTGATACTTTTTAATTTTCTATGCCATTTTTGGAACGGATTGCCAGAAATAGGTTGATTCCAAGATTCTTTAAAAATAGACAAGAAATTTTGGTGTTGACACCAAAAATTCATGAAATTGAAAGAGCCTTTGCGACGATGTTGAGTGTCTCCACATCTGATCAATTGAGGGCTGTGATCCGAACAAGCTTTATTTAGATGACGAACTTCAGAAAGCTGGAAAAGTTGTTGCCAGTCATTATTCACCAGAGTTATGTCCAACTTGCTCCATTTTTTCTACGTCTGATGCTTAGAGTTGCACCAAGTGAATTTATTTCCGGAGAACGGTAGTTCGATCAATCCGCACATGTCAATACAATCCAACATATCAGTGGCCGCTTGAGAATCAAAATGAGAGCACCCAAGGAGCTCTGATCTATCCAGAGTCACATTAAAATCTCCTTCTAAAGCAAAGCGAGAGCAAAGTTATTCTGAACTTCTCTAATTTGATCCCCCAAGTTCTATTCTCTCCCTGTGAGAACATTTAGCATAAACAACAGCAACTAAGAATTCCTTCTGAATCTAACTATGGGTTATTTTAACCATTACAAATTGTTCTTTTCTGATCAAGATATCGCAATAGATAGGCTATCTCCAGAAGATCCAAATCTTACTAGCCTCATTACTAAATCCATCATTAAAAAAAAAAAACATAACATTTGAGGTCGTGCACAACTTGGCTCTCCATTCTAGGGTCCAACAGACCAATAAAAGAATAAGAAAACATTCAAGCTAACTTTTTAAGTCGTCTTCTAGTGGTTGAGTTGGCAGCCCTCCTAGCATTCCAAATTAACGAGTTAAAAATTGGAGGAGGTGGACGCAAATCCATGACCTTTACTTACCGTTGATCTGGTTTTAATTGGATTTTACTGCCCCCAGTCTCCTAGGTTTGCCGTTTCTCATAGTGAACTATTCCAAGTCTCTCGAAGGTAAAACAACTTCAACAGATCTCGGAGACAAATAGAGTCGTTTAATCATATCGTCATTGTTCTTATCCATCATAGGAACTTCTGAATTTTCCTCAAAACGATCGTCCTTGGACTCGCCAAGGTGAGAGATTGATTTGTCTAGCGACCCGATTTTCCATGGTCGTCATTAGGTTTCTCGCAAGGAGAAATAGAGCCAAAAGGCAAACCACTCCATCACTACGTTTCTATTGTACCACTCTGATAAAATAATAATAATAATATATTTTTTCAATTTAAAATTTTAGATTTTATACAAAGCCGTCTATTTTGTAACAAAATTACAAAAATATTACAACCACTCACTCCTAACAACTGTCTTGACAGCCTCCAAAATAAAACTCACTACCTCCTCTAACTCTACCTAGCGTCAGTAGTTGAACCGTCTCTAACTGCAGTACCTGAGACCAAATATTTCATCGGTGTACTGTCTTGATAATATAAAAATATTTTATGGATAAAATATTTTTATCAAAATTCACTTTTTAAAATATAATATAAATATAACCGCATATTGAGCCGAAATAAAATTCCACAGCTATCATTACAATAAGATAATGCATTTAAATCAACCAAGCAAATAATTTGATATATAATAAAGTACCGCACACATATTTTCCTACTAGCCATATGATCGTTTCACCTTACGATCATGACTTACGACAATATCGTAACTTGTACAACTGTGCCATCTAAGGTGGCTATCAGTGTCAGGGACATTCAATATCTCCAATGATATGAGCCAACACTTAGTATAAACTACAATATCACGATGATAATCATCATCGTCAACAACAACAACAATATATATCAACCACTTACAGGACTTGCCCTCTTGTCAGGTCACAATACAACGTCCTACAGGACATGCCTTTCTGTTAGGATCAACAACATCCCGCAGGACATGCCCTCCTATCGGGATCACACTATGACATAGACGGATAATAAAACAATTTTTCACATTTAAAAACTTACTTGACCCACATAACGTTACAAAATAATCAATTTTAATAAACCATTTTCTTTTCACAATTTAATACGAAATATAATTTGACAATTTACATAGAAAATAGTACATTCACCTCGGTAATCGCACTGCTATTAGGTTACCGTCGAAATATTGCCGTAATCAGTGTCGCCACTAAAAAAAAATCGTATCTTGACAAGGCTACTAGTGTTGTTGCAGCCATGGCGTCGTCACTCCCTTTTCAGATCCAAAAAATTGATCTAAGCCTACTTTCTCTCTCTATCCTTACGACAAAGGAGGAGATAATTTTTTTTTCATTCTAATTTATTTAATAAGGTTAGATCATCACCGCCTCAATCCATCATTGATAAGGGTAAAGAATTTTTTTTTTCTCTAATTACACATTAATCCCAAAGACAATTAATTACATTTGTAATCCTAAGAAATTTTATAGATGTTTATCAAACCCTAAAACTATTAAAAGTAAAATTTTACATTCTATATTAATCCCTAATTTTTTTTTAAAGTCAAATTGAAATTAGCACATTAATCTCCAACCGTTTTAAATTTAATTTTTAAATAACATATTAAACCCTTAAAAATTTTAAAGTGAAATTTAAAAATAGCACACTAAACCTAAATGTTTTTTGAACGTTATAAAATGAAATTCGAAATATGCATAATCGAAAATTGGGTCTTACATTTTGATACTTCTCTAATACACAAACTTTATCAATCTGAGAATCCTGCATTCATTTCTCTCGATTATATATCTGCTCATCTTTCTCCTTTTCTTTTTCATTATTTTCCTCTTCTATATCAATTAATTTTTTTTTCTTATCCCCTTGCTGATCAATTGAAATCTTATCTGGAAACTCTATATCTTCTGAGGCATGTTCGACAATTTTATACACTTTCTTTGCTTTGTTATCAAACTCATCCCGTTTTTTTTTTTTTTTTTTGGATTTAGCCTTTGCATCTATTTTTAACAGAGGGTTCTTAAATTTGCATTCTTGTTCAGAATGATCCTGCCTATAGCAGTGCAAGTAGTATTTAGGGAGACCTTGGTATTTGATCGGTTGCCAAAATCCTGAAGTTGCATGACCTATTCGGTTTCTACTAGGAAGTTTTTTTTTAAGGTCAAATTCAACACAAACTTTTGCTGAGCTAGGCCTGGAGAGTCTCGAGGTAGCAACATCCAATTTTATTGGCGAACCCATTGCTTTAGCTAAAGAGAATGGGAAGGATTTATTATAAAGATGAATCGAAAGATATTCAAAATCAACCCAAACCGTAGCCAAAGAGGATTCCGTATTAGCTCGGAATTCTGGAGTGCATTTGAAAGTTCTCATAGGGAATCCTTTAATGTACCATGTATTCTTAATCCAGAGTCCTTGAAAGTCTTCTTCCGAAATGTAACTGGATAAGCAAGTGTTTGTAGTCGAGAAATCCAATTTCAAAAGCGGCCTTGAATCCAATGGAGTAAAAGGCTTTTCTGAGTTCCTCGAAAGCAGGTCTCCCATGAGAGAATTTACCAATAAGAGCAAACCTGAATGGGGCTACCAACGAATTAACCTCTTCTGAGATTAGAAAAATATTTTTGGCTCTCCGTTATGAGAAGAAATAGGCTTAATCGCAATAATATCAGATTTTGTTTTGCTGGAGAACAAGCTTGCAAATGATTTTGCTTCAAACGAGACCGTCTTAGAAGATGAAAGAGACAAGACTGGAGAATTTCAACTATTACCGAAAGAATCCATGACTATATTGATAGGTGTAAAATACCTACGTATTTCCAATCCGAATTTGTTAGTTTTCGTATACGTTTATAGTTATTTTTATATGTTTTTATACTTTTTGTATAAATCAAGTGTGTGGAGCAAAAAGAAAGGAAACTGGAGTGAAAACGATGAGATCGAACCGAAGGCGAGTCGAAGTTACGGTGGATAAACAAGTAAGGAGGAAAAAATACGAAGGAAGCCCACCGCCTAGGCGTCCAGACCTCCGCCTAAGTAGTGAAGATGCTGAGAATGACAAAAGACTACTGACAGCCCACTGCCTAGGCAGGAAATTCTTCCGCCTAGGTGGAAACCCCAGTAGAAATATTTCCAAGTCCACCGCCTACTTCTTCGCCTAGGCGGTCACCAAACTTGCAAAGCCGGTACAGGTGCTGTAACTTCAAGGCTATTTTGGACTATTATTCAATCCGATTTTGGAAATACTCAAAACATGGAAGTTGTAGATCTTTTTCTTAGCTTTCCATAGGTTTTTGAATCACCTCAATCGGAGTTCGGATGAAGAAGTTACAACCAAAACAAAATTTCGAACCTGCAGTAACTTCGCCTAGGCGAATTTTCGGCAGAAAGTTAACCGACTTAACTTCACCTAGGCGAAAATCCTGCAGCACACCCTTGATATTTATTAGATATTTTGAGATCTTTTGGGATATTTTTAATCCCTTCTCTCCTCTTCTCTTCCCCCTCTTCAACCCTTAAGGCTTTAGGCCATATTTTAGAGTTAGAGTGAAGGATTTTTAAGGGAGGGCTCTCAACCCGAGGTGAAGGATAAAGAGGGAAGCGATCGTTTGACGGTTCTAGCGCTAATTCTTCGGATATAGGCTAAGTCACTCGTTTCCTCTATTTATTTTCTTCATTTTGGTAGTTGTTGAGCATGTTTAGCTCGTTTTACATAGTATAAACGGTTAGGGCCATGAGTTAAACATGGATTGTAATAGGGATTAATGTATGATTTATGAAAATGTAGTTTTGGTTGAATTTGTGTTTCGTTTATGGTTGTTCTTTATAATTTCGATTGTGTTGCCGTGTTTTCTATGATTATATGCTAGTTTAGATATATTGAGAATATGGGGTTTGACACTCGGGAGAGGTAACCCCGAATTCGGACTAGGGTTAACACAACACGAAAATCTAACGACCCGGGAGGGCGTTAGAAAGTGTGCAATCGATGACGCTGGGGCGAGACTCACATGATCTAGAGTCGTTAAGACGTTGAGGGGGACTTCGGCGTTGACACGAAGTCACGTATTTCCCAGTCTTACACTCAGAAGAGGTGGCGAGGGAGTTTACGAACCGAGATTGTCAGATACGCCGAACGCCGTTAATGTTAACTAAAACGAAATCAAACGCATTTAAATAAATAAAATTAATCCCTAGGCAATCTACTCTCCTAAACAATCTCAAATTAGTATTTATAGTATAGTTAACTTAATTAGTATTTTAGTTTAGTATTAGTATTAAATTAAATTTTATTTTTAGCGCCTAGATAAAATTAGGTTATGACAATCGCGATACTCGATAGTAACAACACCAATCCCTGTGGATACGATACCCGACCGAAAGGTCCACTATACTAAAACTTAATCCGTACGCTTGCGGTGAAAGTGACAGCGCATTATTTGCGGCCACCAAGTTTTTGGCGCTGTTGCCGGGGATTGTTTTGATGTTATTGTCGGAGAAACGCAGTAACGGCCGGAGACTTAAGTTTTAGATAGGAGAAGCAAGTGTATCATATTCTAGTCCTGTCAACGTACCAAGTTTTTTGCGCCGTTGCCGGGGATTGGAAGGAATGTTACTTTTGATATTGGGAGTAAATAACTTGATTTTAATCTAGGCATTTTTGTATATAATTTTCGTTTGTAGTTTTGTTTTTGTTTCCGGCAAGATGCTTGAAGATGTTAGATCGGCAGGTGTTCTTGCGGTTCGATCATTGAATATCTCGCCAGTCTTGAGGGCATGTGTCGGGCCAAGAACATTAAAACAAGCGCTTCTTGGGAGGCAACCCAGGGTCACAAATAAGTTAGATACATCTCCGTCAATTTGAGTCGGAGGCGTGGGATCGCTGACGGCTTGTTTGGACATCACCTGTGTTGAGTTGGTGGTGATGTGTAGTATGTTTTAGTATGTGTATATGTTTTTTAGCATGTTTTACTGTTTTTATACGTTTGCATGCTTGTTTAGGATTAGTTTGTTTAGTTTAATTGTTGTTTTGTACTGAGTTTTAACGTCATCTGGGCCTTTACCCGATGATGACTCTGTCCCCTGATTGTTTTGAGGTCGAGCGTAACGCTCATTCATGTGTGTTCTGTGTGCTTGACGTATCGTCTTAGTAAAAATTATTGTGGATCCTAAATGCACGAGCACGTAAACTCAATATAGCACTATCTTATTGATTTGAAACTGATTATCCGTCAATCAATTTCATGACAATAGGGATTCTAGAACCTGATTTGGGAGAAATTCGAGGCGAAATCCTAGGCGAGGTTGTTTAGGAGATATGATTTAGGCAGTCATTTGATCGCTTGAGCCTTTTGAAGCCTACCATGCAATATCATTATCCCTCGTTACCCTGTCGAAGCCTAATAGTTGTTTCAATTCTAAACACTTAACAAATACCCTAGCCGATTGAACTTTTTCCAAACCTATATCGCTAAACTGAAGGCACAATTTGAGTGAATCAAGTTAGCATTTCGCTACTTGATTTGAGCGGTTGGGTTTAGGCCGAAATTCTAATTTGGTTCGGTATTCGAGTACTCACTTGTCGTTTGTCGTTCATATTGTTTACACATTCCCAAGGTTATAAGAATTCGAATATGTTTTGGGGTGTGTTACTTAATCATTTTTGCACACTCTTAAAATTGTAGAAATTCGAATGAGTTTGGGGGTGTGTTAAAAAATAAAAAATAAATAAATAAAATAAAAAATAGTTTCTTTTTGACATGACATGTGAGTACAACGTTCTTAAACATTTGTTCAGGGTTGTTTCTAAAATATATAGGGTTTCGAGTGTGAGAATGTCAAGCGGTGTACCTCGGGTAACGTTAAGTTAACGACGTTAACCTGTTCTCTATTGCAAAATACCCTTAGCCATTATTCCAAAACCGAACCAAGCCCTACTGATCTTCATGAACCTCCGAGCCTACATTAGTGGAGAATAGATCCCAGGTCAGACGTATGGATTCCCTATACCTTAAAGGTTTTAGTCATGATCTTTACTTAGGGATAATCCCATTTAATCAATAGATAGTAGTATATTTGAGTTTAATCACACACACACTTAAACAAGATCTAGAATGACGCTTACTATTTTTTAACGTTGAAATTCTAGAACACCACATGGTGTGATTTATGCTTGAACTTGATAGGATTAGGGGCCGATGAGGGAAAAATCTTTCGGCCGGTAGATGATAATCAAAACTTACACATTTTTATTTTTAATGTTTTTCGTTTGTAGTTTTTAATTTCGTAATTAGTTTGTATACTTTCTCTATTATGTGGGTGTTTTGCTCGAGGACTAGCAAAATTCTGAGTTTGGGGGTATTTGATAGGTATAAAATACCTACGTATTTCCAATCCGAATTTGTTAGTTTTCGTATACGTTTATAGTTATTTTTATATGTTTTAATATGTTTTTATACTTTTTGTATAAATCAGGTGTGTGGAGCAAAAAGATAGGAAACTTGGAGCGAAAACGATGAGATCGAACCGAAGGCGAGTCGAAGTTACGGTAGATAAACAAGCAAGGAGGCAAAAATATGAAGGAAGCCCACCGCCTAGGCAATGAAGATGTTGAGAATGACAAAAGACTACTGACAGCCCACCGCCTAGGCAGGAAATTCTTTCGCCTAGGTGGAAACCCCAGTAGAAATATTTCCAAGTCCACCGCCTACTTCTTCGCCTAGGCGGTCACCAAACCTGCAAAGCCGGTACAGGTGCTGTAACTTCAAGGCTATTTTGGACTATTATTCAATCCGATTTTGGAAATACTCAAAACATGGAAGTTGTAGATCTTTTCCTTAGCTTTCCATAGGTTTTTGAATCACCTCAATCGGAGTTCGGATGAAGAAGTTACAGCCAAAACAAAATTTCAAACCTGCAGTGACTTTGCCTAGGCGAATTTTTCTGCGCCTAGGCGAATTTGCGGCAGAAAGTTAACCGACTTAACTTTGCCTAGGCGAAAATCCTGCAGCACACCTTTGATATTTATTTGATATTTTGAGATCTTTTGGGATATTTTTAATCCCTTCTCTCCTCTTCTCTTCCCCCTCTTCAACCCTTAAGGCTTTAGGCCATATTTTAGGGTTAGGGTGAAGAATTTTTGAGGGAGAGCTCTCAACCCGAGGTGGAGGATGAAGAGGGAAGCGATCGTTTAACGGTTCTAGCACTAATTCTTCGGATATAGGCTAAGTCACTCATTTCCTCTCTTTGTTTTCTTCATTTTGGTAGTTGTTGAGCATGTTTAGCTCGTTTTACATAGTATAAACGGTTAGGGCCATGAGTTAAACATGGATTGTAATAGGGATTAACGTATTATTTATGAAAATGTAGTTTTGGTTGAATTTGTGTTTCGTTTATGGTTATTCCTTATAATTTCGATTGTGTTGCCGTGTTTTCTATGATTATATGCTAGTTTAGATATATTGAGAATATGGGGTTTGACACTCGGAAGAGGTAACCCCGAATTCGGACTAGGGTTAACACAACACGACAATCTAACGACCCGGGAGGGCGTTAGAAAGTGTGCAATCGATGACGTTGGGGCGAGACTCACATGACCTAGAGTCGTTAAGACGTTGAGGGGGACTTCGGCATTGACACGAAGTCACGTATTCCCCAGTCTTACACTCGAAAGAGGTGGCGAGGGAGTTTACGAACCGAGATTGTCGGATACGCCGAACGCCGTTAATGTTAATTAAAACGAAATCAAACGCATTTAAGTAAATAAAGTTAATCCCTAGGCAATTTACTCTCCTAAACAATCTCAAATTAGTATTTATAGTATAGTTAACTTAATTAGTCTTTTAGTTTAGTATTAGTATTAAATTAAATTTTATTTTTAGCGCCTAGATAAAATTAGATTATGACAATCGCGATATTCGATAGTAACAACACCAATCCCTGTGGATACGATACCCGATCGAAAGGTCCACTATACTAAAACTTGATCCGTACGCCTGCGGTGAAAGTGGCAACGCATTATTTGCGGCCACCATATATCCACACTAAATTTTCAGCATATAGAAATAAAAAACAAAAACCAAAAAGAATAACTTGTCGGAACAATGTCGCCGGAAACAGGAGTCGTCGGCAAATATTCACTTGTATCTTTGATAGGTATGGATCAACATAAAATCGGAAGACATAAATTATTGTAGCATATAAACTAGATTTTCTGATCAAACAGATAAGCCTCCTCTTGATCAAACCACCAATGAATTCGAGAACAAACTGTACCTATTCGTTTCCCTATTCGGTATTGGAGAGATCATCCAGGAATACTATTGGTGCCGTTGCCAGAGATCGGCATCACTAATTTTTGAATTCAATTTTTTTTCCTTACTTGTTTAATTAAAAAAAAAAAAAAAAAAGAGTAGCTTTTAGGCATTAGAACATTCAAGCCTTTTCCCTTTTTAGTTGTTTTTTTTTTTATGCTCCAGTAGTTTGGCTAGATTATTTTTTTTGTGTTTGTTTTTGTGTTCATTATTTTTTATTTTATTTTTCCACCCATACCTTTCTTGATCAATTTCCTCAGCTTATCCGACCAACCATTATCCACCACAAAAATCGCATTGATCTAGATATCCAAATCGCCATCTAACAATTCTTTAGAAACAGCTGTACCAAACACACTTTTTTTCCAGGAGCCAAATACGTTATAGAAAATCACTACCAATTAACCACATGTTGCCGTAACAACCGATATTGTCAAAATATTCCACTTGAACATGCCGAATGTAAATGCAAACTCATGTACACCATTATTCGTCTCGAACTCAATCTCTTAAATTACCATACCATAACATTTTACCACAAGAATCACAAAATCTCTCTCACACCACAAAGATTTTTGGACTATGGATTCATAGCAACCATGTATTTTCACAACCCTAGCCAACCATAATTCTTTGGAAGAAAACTTGTCACTTGTGTTAGTCACCTTTTTCAAGAAAGCTCAATGATGGGTCTGAAATCTACTTCCGGAATGTGTCCTTCATAGTGAATTTTCTGATGATCGTCTTCTGTAATTAAGTGGAAGGGTCCGAAGGCATAATGATGGGGTATGAAATTGATGTTGTGGGTAATATTGTCATAGTTCCATATTTTTATTTGATCTTCAAGACTAAGGTTTTCACAGATCCGTGGTCTTTCTGTGGGTTGGCTAAGAGAAGGTGGTTCAAGGAATATTGGAATGGGTTTTTTTTCGAAGTAATATTTTATGTTTTCCTTGAAAATATGGGTATCCTTCGAAAATTGGTCCAAGGGATTTGATGGCTACTTCTACTATTTTGGTTCGGCTTTCTTGAAAAAGGTGACTAACACAAGTGACAAGTTTTCTTCTAAAAAATTCTGTTTGGCTAGAGTTGTGAAAATACATGGCTGCTAGGAATCCATAGTCTAAAAGTCTTTGTGGTGCGAGAGAAATTTTATGGTTCTTGAGGAAAAATGTTATGGTATGGTAATTTAGGAGATCGAGTTCGAGACGAATGATGGTGTACATAAGTTTGCATTTACATTCGGCATATTCAAGTGAAATCTCTTGACAATATCGGCTGTTACGGCAACCTGTGGTTAATTTGGTAGTGATTTTCTGTGACGTATATGGTTCCTGGAAAAAAAGTGTGTTTGGTCCAGTTGTTTCTAAAAAATTGTTGGATGGCGATTTGGATATCTAAATCAAGGCGATTTTTGTGGTGGATAATGGTTGGTCGGATAAACTGAGGGAATTGATAAAAAACGGTATGGGTGAAGAAGAAGGTTCAAGTTTTTAGATTTTTTGTTTGTTCTTTGGTTAAAGAAGAAGGTTGTTGTGATGAAGTAGGTTGTTGGGATGTAGATGCTCCTTTAAGGTCACAAATAATTTTTTCAAATAAAGCAACTTTTTTTTTTAAAACCATTTTTATTTGAGTGAGAAGAAAAAAAAAAATCACTCTGTTTTTCACTTTTAAGATGAAAGAAATCATTCTGTGACAATAATTCTAGATTTTGAAATTCAAGATTTCTGCAATTTTGTATAAACTGGAGACAACTTTCATATTGATTTTGAAAATTATAAAAAATCTGTGATTGTTCTAAAGGTTTGGGGTCTTTAGAAGACTGTTTTCCATAATCTTCAAAACTTTTGAACCTTTTCAAAGTGTTAGGATTAGTTTTTGTGATATTATTATTTTGTGAAAATTCAATAGTACAAGATGATATTAAATAATTAATGTCAAGTTGCGATTTTGCAAAGTCTAAGGCTGTTGAAAGATCATAAAAATATTTATAAAGTGGTCTAGGATAATTATCAATTCTTTTTATTACTTCTGTCATGTTATGAAAAACTCATGTTTTTAATCCTTTGACTATCACATAATAAGAATATTTTTTATTTGCATTGAAAGTCTCTGGTTTAACAAAATATTCTGTGAGTGCATTTAAAATTCCTATTTTAACAATATTTTCGCTTTCTAAAGTTTTGAGGTTCCATATATCATCCAAATGACACTCTTGTTCTGTAATCCTGTAACTAGCTCTAAATTTCTTACTTTGATTTTGGTAAACTGGAAGTTCTATATTTCCAACCTTTATCATCCTTCTCTCCATTTATAATAAAATCAGGTCAATATTAAGAATATATTTTCCTAGATAAATAATCTGCTAGACGGTTATTTGTTCCTTTAATATGTTCAAATTCCACTTTGTATCTGTTTTCTACAATACTATTGACAAAGTTGACCCATCTTTTTTGATGTATTCTTTTTTCACTACTTTTGTTATAGAATCTTACTATATTTTCACAATCTATTATAACCGTAAATTCTTTATTTAGAAATAGTTTGAAACTATCTAATGCATTAATTACTCATAATAGTTCATAGTCTACGCTAGTTAGTGTCGTCCCTTTTTCTTTATACTTTCCTGATCCGTATCTACATAATTTCTCTTCCTTTTTGTCCGAATATATGTTAGGTTTACAATATAGGACTGCTCCCCATCCTTCTTGTGAGGTGTCTGTTTCTACTATTTTATAATCTGTTTCTAAGGGTAATTGTAGCTCTAGGAATTGCTTACATTGTTCTTTAATTTTTTGAATTATTTTTATATATTCAGTATTAAATAATTTTTGTCCTTCTGGTCTAATTTTACTATATAATGGTCCTATTATTTTTCCTAAGTCTTTGATATACATTCTAGCATAATTCAAAAGTTCTAAGAAAGCCTGAAGCTATTTAGTTTATGTTATCTTATCCGGAAATTCTAATATCTTTTTAACAATATGTGGTTGTAATTTGATTTTTCCTTTTCTTATTTCTGTTCCCAAAAATCCTATATACTCTTTGAAGAGTTCCATCTTATTTTTACTTATTATTATTCCATTATTCAAAATTCTGTGAATATTGTAAGTAGGTGATCCATGTGTTCTTCTTTATTTTGCGAGTAGACGAAGATGTCATCTATATATACTAATGCAATTTTTTTGTGCTTCAGAAATATGCTATCCATTTTTTTTTTTGAAATATGCTAGGTGCATTTTTTAATCCAAAATGTAAAACTAACCATTCAAAATGTCCATTGGAACATGAGAAAACTGTCCAATAAATACTGTCTTTGTGCATTTTTATTTGTCAAAATTCTGATTTACAATCAAATTTGCTAAAAATTATTTTTCCCTGTATGTAATTTATTAACATATCTTTGTCTGGTATCGGGTATTTGTCTTCTACGGTGTTATCATTTAAGCGTTTATAATTTATGACCATTATGGCTTCTTTTTTTTTGGGCATGATTTCTTACCATAAATGTTGTATTACTATGTCTACTCGAACCATTTCTTATCACTCCTAATTTTTTGAGTTAAGTTAGTTGTTTATCAAATTCTTCTATATCTATTGGGTCGTATTTTTCATTGGTTGTTTTTATACTAAGTTCAGGATTTTTACTTAATTGCTTTGGAATGTTATTTTTAATGTTAAATTATTTGAAGTAGTTATAATCTTCAGGTTGTATAAGAAATTTAGAATGTTCCCAGATTTATTCTTCAATGTATTTGTTATTTTATGTATTTGCTATATATTTACTACTTTCTGTGTTTGATATATATAACTGTTTTAAATTATTGATGCTATTGATGGCCCCACCACGCTTCGAATGCGAGGACTCTGATTGCAATTGTTTTGGGATGACTCTCTGTGTTAGTGGGGAAGTTAATGTTAATTTTGCAATGAAATAATATGTGAGTGTAACACTTGCCTTTTTAGTTATTGTGACAAAATCATTTGTTATTGTGATACTACCACCTTGATTTCGAATAAAGTTTAAACCTATTATAAATTTATATTTGTGATTTATTTTACTTAATCATACTTGTGGTAGTAGATAGTATATGTTGAAGTCATTTTCTATTAAAAATACTATTTGACTATCTCTAAGACACTTATCATATTGTAATGTACTTTCATCCATTTGTTTTGTTATACCTGGTTGTTTTAATTCATGTATTACCTCTTTTGGGATAAGATCTATGTCTAAATGTGATTTTGTACTTCATGTGTCAATAATTCTTGTGATGTCTAGCGTTTTTCCAGTTTTAAATTTTATTCTGCGTACCAAATTTAATAAATAGGTTGAAGGTATTAGTAATTTTGTTAAATTGTAGTTCTCATATTAAATTTTACTACTTTGAAGTTCTTGTTCTAATGTGTTTTTTTCTATTTCGTAACTTTCGTTATAATTGCTTTCGTTATCATCACTCTCGTTTTCTAGTATTTGTTTTCCTTTGTCTTTTCTTATTTTCAATTTTTCTATTTTTCGTTCGTATTTCATTATTTCTCTGTCATGCTGGAATCTGATCTTTTCCATTTCGTATTTTAATTTTTCGATTTCCATATTTAATTGTGCTATTTCTAAATCTTTTTTTTTTTTTGTAAATTTTGGTGAGCTTTTTAGATTAGTTTTGATTCCATATTTTTCTTTTATACACATATAACATATTTCTAGATGACACTGTAAACATTTGTATCTTCTATTTCGACTAGGAAATCCTTTATACTTAAAACATGTAAGATCCTAATTTTAGCACGTGCATAATTTTAACCGCATTTTAGAACATTTAGAAAATAATGGGGTAGAATGTGTCATTTTTAATTTAAATAAAAAATTTAGGGGTGAATTTATAATTTTAAGAAATATTAAATTTTGAATTGGGTTTAAATGATAATTTAAAGAAATTTAGAGGAGATTAACGTAATTTGGAAAAAAAAATATATATATAAAAAAAAAAAAAAGGAAGATCAACCTGGCAATTCGCGGGATCAAGAAATACCACTATTCTTATGCATATATATATATATATATTCAAGCATGCGATTCACAATCCCAATACCTAAAAAAAGGAAGAAATCAGAAAATAGAGAGAGAGAAGAAGGTTCGGCTTGCCGGCAGTGTGGGTGTGTTCGTCGTATGTGTGCATGTATGTGTATGTTTTGTCCGTTCGGCGATTGTCGTGGGGTGGTTCGTCGACGATGAGGCGCAACGATCGGTGGTGGGTGTCGTCAGGGTGTGTGTGTGTGTAGACGGTGGGGGTAATCGATGATTGTCACGGTGTCATCGCCGGTGAGTGGGAGTGTGGGTTTCGGTTGTCCGTCGTTCGTCCAGTGGTGCGAATCATCATCGTCGTCGTTCGGTAAGGGTGGGTGTGCTGCTCGTGGGAGCTGTCCAGTCATCGTTCGTGTGTGTGTGTGTGTGTCGGTTGTCTCTCCGGTTATCCCTCCGTTGATCCGGTGGGTGTGTATTTGTGTGTTCTTTGTGTGTGTGTGTGTGTGTGTGTGTGTGTGTTCAATTGCTACGGTGTGTGTGGGTGTTGTTCAACAGTGTGTGTGTGTGTGTTGTGTGTGTATGTGACGTTCAGACGGTGGTGTGAGAGTCGTCGGAGCTGGTGAGGAAAGAGATAGGAACGGGAGGTCTGAAACGAAGCAGAAACTCATAATAGAGAAAAAAAAGGTTGTCACCGCAGCGGTGAAGATCCAATGAGCTGAACAGAAATAGGGGGTGTTCGCCGCAGCGGTGAGATTTGTCGCCACGGCGATGAGGCTCAACGACCAAAACAGAAACCAAGAAGAGAAAAAAAAAAAGAAAAAAAACTCAAAATCCAAAATTCAACTTCTTGGCCTGCGAGCGATTCGGAAATAGGTAAAATTTTAATTTTAATCGGGTATTATTTTCGTTAAATAAAATTGTTAGTATTAAAAAGTTTCACAATCGTAATAGTAATTCTCGTAAATGTAATAATAATTTTATTAATCACTAATCTAAATAAATTGATACAGTAAATATTAACGTAGCGAAACGGACGAAATAATAATTTTTCATAATGATATTTGGAAAATGGGGAATTATGAAATTTAGGATATGCATTGCATATTAGGATGTATTTTAAATAAAATATCAATTTAGGCCTATCGTTATTAGGTTCGCAGGCACCAGCGTCCCGGTAGATTTTGGACAGTGATATTTTTGCGGTGCGGAAAACGAGGTGAGTATATTGTCTTCTATGTAAAATTTACAAATTTTATTTTCATATAAATTGTGAAAAATGTGTTTATTTAAAATGGATGATTTTGCGACTTATGTGGATCAAGTTGGCTTTAAAGGTGGAAAATGATTTTTGGATCAAGTTGGTTTAAAAGTAGAAAATGATTTTGGATCAAGTTGGTTTAAAATGTGGAAAATGTTTTTTGTCCGATTACGTTATAGTTTTCTTCTCGTCAGACGGATATGACCTGCGAGATGTGGATTTCTTCTCGTCAGACGAATATGACATGCGAGATGTGGATTTCTTCTCGTCAGGTAGATATGACCTGCGAGATGTGGATTTCTTCTCATTAGGCAAATATGACCTGCGAGATGTGGATTTCTTCTCGTCAGGAGGATATGTCCTGAGAGATGTGGATTACTTGCTAGGCAAGTCCGGCAGGGTGGATTGACCCGACAGGAGTGCAAATCCTACGGGTGGTACCCCTACCATTGGGGATAATAAATGACTCTAGCACTGATAGTCACTTTAGATGGCACAGTTGTACAGATTACGGTACCGTTGTAACTCCCGATCGTGAGGTAAAAACGATCATATGGCTAGTAGGAGAGGATGTGGGGAATATTTTATATTATGTTTAAAAATATTTGGACTGGTTGATTTAAAATATTGGGATTGGCTGATTTAAAATATTTGAATTGGGTGTTTTAAATACATTAAATTCTTTACATTGGTGGCAGTTGGAAATTGGTTTCAAATATGATATGCGATATACGGTATTATCTTTATATTATTTCATTTCATTGGTGGCAGTGGAATTGGATTTTCAACCAGGTATGTGATTATAAAATATTATATTTTGAAAGGTGGTATTTAACAATTGTACTTGATCCATTAAATATTTTTATTATGAAGACAATACACCGATAAAAAATATTTGGTTTTAGGTGTCGCAGCTATGAGTAGGTCCGCTACTAGCACTAGGTAGAGTTCGGAGGTAATGTCATTTTGGGAGCGGGCCAATCAGAGGCGAATCGTGGAAGGTATTATTTTTGGATAAAAAAATATTGATAGCAGTGCGCGTGCGTTTGAGTATGTATATATATGAATGTACATATTTGGTTGATTAGTCAGGAAGAGTCATGCCGACGTCACGCCCGGCCTCGGGCGGTGGGGGCCCGGGGTGGGGTGTGACAAAACATTTGATATTATTATCTCCTAAACCATATTTCCAGTTATGCATGTCACATTCATGTCCAGGTTCTATTTCTGTTATGTTCATATAGCAAAATTCATCATTTGATTATGTGTTGCTACTATATTCTATGCTACTATTATTTGTATATAATAATTTTATATCTTCTTCACAACTTGTTTATGTTATTATACTATATGTTATGGAGTCGTCTGAGTCTATACTTACTATTTCTTCATTTATATCTTGTATCATGTTTGCACGTTCTATATTTTTAAATTTCTATGGACATCTATTGGCTAAATGTTTTTCATTTCCACATATAAAACATTTGCACTTTGTGTTATTAGTTTTTTTGAATTTTTTAACATGATTAGCAAATTTTTCTTTTTTATAGGTTCTACTTTTCCTACGATATATTTTCTTTTTTTTATAAAGTTTGTAGGTTTTGTAGTTATATATATTTTTATATTCCCTTGTATATTTTTTTATACTTTTTACTTCTTTTATTAAAAAATTTATATTTTCTGTTCAATTCTCTTTCCTCTCCATATCTTTAAGGTGTATATATTATTCTTTTACAGAAATCATAATCTATTTTATTAACCGTTTCTATTATTTTGAAATTTGTACATTGTCTTCTCAGTTGATCAAAGGCAAATATTATCCTAACTCCTATTCCTGCATTTTTATTATTATTACTATGTTTTCCTCATTCCTTTTGTATGTGTCTTCCTATTGGTCCTGATATTTTTCTAAAATATTTATCTCATATTTCCTCGTCATAGGCTAATCTTGCTTTGCTTGCTTGATATACATAATCCTGACTAAATTCTACTATGTGTTTCAAATTTGTTATTTTCGTTTGGTCTATGTTTCTCAATGCTACCTTTGTTAGAGAGTATTCGGCTGGAAAGTATACATTTATTTATGTTGTTATTTGTCTAATCATATTGGTAAAATTATATAGATTTTTTCCTAATCTTTTAATCACATAATGGCCTTTGGATTATCTTTTTCGTATTCATTATAAAAAAAATTCACTGTTTCACCTAATAGTGTTTCCAGATATTCAAACATTTCTTCTGTCCTATTATTGTTTTACCATACTCTAGCTGCATCTTGTTCCCACCTATTGATTATTTCTGGCCAAACTTGAGGCTCGTATCTCATTAACTCTAGTATTGTTCCGGTTTGTGTGATCATTGGTAGTTTTTCTAAACTGTCTGGCTTTAATCTTTTTCCCACTGACTTTAATCTTTTCTCCACTGGTTTTCCTGTTAAATCTATTGTTAAAGGGTTGGCTCCTCTTCTTGGATATATTCCTCATAAAGGATATTTTATTGTGATGTCTAGTCTTAAATAATAAGATATTCTATTTGGCATGTAAATATCCTCATCTATTGGTCCTCTACTAGTTCCTTCTCCTGTTGGTATTATAGATGTACGTCCTCGTGGTTATTATACTATACTTTCCATTTTAACCTCCTCTAGATATTTATTGACTTTTTCTAATTTTATGTCTATTTTCATTGATTCTATTTTGATTATTGTATTAGTATCAAAGTTAATTTTTATACTTTCTATATCTTTAAATATGTTTAGAGGTTTTATGTTTGGATTTCCTGTATATAATTCTTCTATTAATTCGATATTCCAGATTTCTTTATTAAGATCTATTATTTGTTTATGTGTATATCCTAATTTTTCTAATCTGTCATATTTATTATTTAATAATATGGTTAAATATTCCTCAGTTATTTCATTCTCATAATCCATATGGGTAAAGTTATATTCTTTTTTTGTATTAACATATGTTGTTTCTTCTTCATTTATTTCTTCATTATTTTGGTTATTATTGCTACTGGCCTGATATTTATAATTTTTAAATCTTAAGTTTAGGCCGCTATCTTTATTTTTATATGTTATATTATTATTTGGGGTGAATATAGTATTATTATAAAGCTGCTAAGGTTCCAGTCTGTTCTTGCATTCATTTTTAGGCTAAATTTCTTGGTTGGGATTGCTTTTATACCTTCTGTTTTTAGTAGATTGAATATTTCTTTATTTTTAATTCTATAATTTATAGTACTATTTTCACTCATTCTTTTTATAAATCATGTACATACAATTACATTCACTGTTCATATTTCTATATCATAACCTTTAGTTTTAATTCTTATTTTTATGTGATTTAAAATGTCTGTTGTTTTTATTAAAAAAATCAGGTGTAAAATATACAATTCCACCATTATGGCTTATATTTATCTCAGTTGTTCCTAAGATAGTCATTTCTAAATTCCAGTGCCTACCATCAATAAACATACTAATACTTTGGTTCCTAAGAATTGTTGGTGCAGTCTTTTTATACCTATTACCACTAGTCCTATGTGAGTGAGATTTAAATTTAATCTTATTATATTATTATGACTCTTTTTACTTATAAAGTTTACTGATACATGTTCACTTTCTTTAGTACAACTGATAGTTTGTTTGTGAAAATGTATGTATAGCTGGCTAGTATCTATTATATTTGTTATTATATTTTCTTTTTTATATAAATGTGTTTCTTTTATCTTTTTTAATCCATCCTCCTTTCTTAAATTTTTCGTAACCTTTTTCTATATCTATTAATGTTTCTATTTGATTATCTACTGCTTTACTTTTCCTAAATAACCTGCTACTAAGATTTCTTTTTAACTGGTCATGTAATATTACTTCTTTGCCGCTCATTTTATTTTTTTGTAGAGGTAACAAATTTTTTATTTTTTATTTTGGTTTTTTACCCTTTTCACTGTATTCTTCTTTTTCTAATTTTAAATTTTTGAATAAATCTTCAATTTTTGTGGTATCGACTGTTTTAATTTGTAATTTTTTGTTGATTAAATATTTTATGTCACTTTTGTTGGGTAAATGTTCAAATCCTAGTTTCTTTTCTATTTTAAATAGTCTTTCTGTGTTACTAGAATTTTGATTCTTAATATATTCTAATTTTTTACCTAATTCTTTTATTATTTTATCCTTATTTTCAGTGGCTGTTAAAATAGAATGATAAATTTTATCTTGCCTATTTATTTGAGAATCTAAATTATTTCCTAGGTTTATTATTAAATCTATTAGGCTGATTAATTGTTTATTATCTGTATAACAACCATGTTTATATTCTTCTTCAAAATTACAAAACAATTTATAATTATTTTTTAAATTATGTATTTTATTATAGGTTGGGAGTTCTAAATCTAAATATTCAAATTTTTTTCATATACTATATGGAAATCTTTTGGGCTCTAATACTAGGAGAGGCCCGTGGTACCAAAACTTTTAAGTAATTTTACTACTTTTTTTTATAATAATTTTTTTTTAATAAATATAGATAATAATAAAAGAAAAAAAAATTGTAACTGTAACAGTTAAAAAAATAATAATAGTCACAATAATATTTTTTTTTTAATAACAAAAAATAAATAAATAAATTTAAAATAAAATAAAATTGAGACTAGGGTAGATGGATGATGTATTTGGGAGGTTAGCTACTTTACTTGAAAAAATAGATCAACCTAATGCCTTTAGACCGCAACACAACTTATATTCATGCAACGTATGTCATAGTCCTGCCCATCTCACTAATCAATGTCCTTACGATTACCAAAATCCCACATATCCCTATTATAATGTTTATTCTGATCCATATTATCCACCACCCGAATATAATCAATACTCGAATAATTATGGATGAGATCAACAATATTATAGAAAGCCTTCGGGGTCGTACTTTTCGATCAATCTTATTACCAACTCCAATGCCAACCACCATTTTTCCAAAAATCTAGGAATTTTGAACTCATTGAAATGCAACAAGTTCAAAAAGACTTGAAAAAGCAACACAAATACTTAGTAGAAACTAGCCAAACCTTAGTAGAGACTCGCCAAATCTTAGCAGAACAAGGTCAAATCTCTGAAATTCAAGACCAAATCTTAGGAAGACGAGACCAAGGCCTAGTAGAGGAAACTAAATGGATAGAAATCCAAATTAGGCGAATCCTTGAAATATTAAATCAAAAAAATACAAAGAGTAGTTTGGAGGTTGATAATTGGGTAAGTGTTAAGGAGAAGCCTAGCGAAACTAGTGAAGAACCCAAATGCTATGATCTCGAGTTTGAGTCGTTTTTAGCTCTACAATCACCGATTAGTGAGGCAGAAAAAGAAGTGGGATACAAAAGTGAAGGTGAGTTGGTTAGCATAGAAGTTGAAACTACGTACATAGATGAGGTTAGAGTAGAAAATCATAAGGAAAATGAGATCAAACCATCGATGACACATTTAGATAATCTCCTCATGATTAAAACATCCATCATATTCATGCTACCGCATCCCAAAATTAAGGGATATCTTTTTTATGCAGTGGACCAACCGTCAACCCTAACCGAAGATAATTCATTTCATATTCAATAGGTTGACGTAACTCAATTTCTCTTTTGGGGCTTAATAAAAAGACCATCAAGTAAATCCTATCGGAAAGAAATAGGATTTAATCAGGGAAAAAAGTTGAGAAATGTGAGTGTCATCAACTATTCATCTCTCACCGACTGGAAAGTAACTCAACAGAAGGTGAAGAGTGGGTTTCTCCACTACAGATAGGGGTTAAGATACTCAACGTCCGGCTGAAGACATTAAATTTAGCGCTGAATAGGAGGCAACCCAATGTTGTTTTAAATTTCTTATTTTAGTTTTTACTTTTATATTTGACTTGATGGCTTTCCTTGAGTGTTGTGTCAGATAGGTTTACTAGCATTGTGCACCGATTCAGTCAAGATATGCAATTTCGTTACGCAAGTTGTATATCTCCTTACCAAATTAATTTCATACTTTTCTCATTGAGGATAATGCGAGGTTTGGATTTGGGGGGGTAAATGCTTGTATTCCTTCAGATATTTTACTCCACACTTAATTTTTTTTAATCTATCCTATGATAACATGTACATCGGACGAACTTGAGTTTGCTAAAATAATCATTGGAACATAGGACTGATTTTTAAGAATATTTTATTTTTTTACCCTTATATACATGCTAACTTTATTTTATTTTAAATTTAGTACATGAGTTGGTTTCCTAAGTTTTGGCATGCGAATAACTTAATCCTGAATTTAAAAAAAAAAAAATATGTGTGTTAATATTAATAATGATTCTTTATCTTAATGATGAACTTTCGCTAAGTAACTGAGCATCTTGCCTCCGTAAACTTTGAGTGTTCGTGTCAAAAGGGAAAAGCGATTTGTTAAGACCATAAGGTGGCGTTTGGTAACCGATTTTGTTTTCATTCCAGCAGTGGAATGGAATGGGATGGGAATTTTGTTTTCTTCTTGGGAGTAAAATCGCGTTTGATAATGATAATTTTTTTTTTTTTTTTTTTTTTTGTTTTAGGAAGGGAATTGTGTTTGGTAACGATTTTATCCTAAAATCTTCTTTTTTTTTTTTTTTTTTTCTGTTTTGGCCTGACGGCGGTGGCTCCGGCGCCGGCAACGACCAGACGGCGGGTGGCGCCGTCGCTAGCTACGGTCGAACAGCGGTGGCGGGTGGGTGATAGTGGCCGAAAAATTTTCGGTCGGACGGTGACCGGTGACGGTCGCCGGAGATGGCCGGCGGCCGCAGACGGCTGCGGACGGTGGTCGGTCGGCGAGTGAACAGTGACCATGTGTTTTGGGAATGGAATGGGAATAATGAAAAATAATTTTTTTTTGTTTCTCATTTCTTAAGAAAAAAGTTGGCACAATTCTCAAATGGGAATTAAATGGAAACAAAAACAAAAATTACCAAATGCTATCCCAAACAGAATTCCCAAAAAACTGGGAATGGGATAGGAATTTCTGAAATGGAAACGGTTACCAAACAGGGCCTAAGTGACTCGTTAACCTCGAAACTTAAGATGTTCGAGTTATTAAGTCTAAAGAGTGCCTCAACACCTAATGCCCGCCAACTAGATTGGGAGCATTGGCCCAACACTCACTATACGGACATCTTAGAAAGCTCTGTGAGATTAACATTGCACAAGTCACTTCTTTAAAAAAAAAATGTTTGTTTTATATATACAAATAATAATAATAATATATGCAAAAAAAAAAAAAGGATATAGAAAAATGCATTTTTATTTCAGAAAAAAATTGTTTGATTGTTTAGAACCAGTCGACTAGTTACTTATGCTAAATTCATTATAAATGAGAGTTACATGTATGTTGTGGGTACAAAAATAAATATTGTTAGAAATTACATGCTATTAGAACAATGACTATTGCAGTAACTCTTGTATGATCTCGACTTGATATGTTAACATTGGACATAACTAATAAATATTTTGTGAGGAATAAAATTCACAATAGGAATTTGGGATGTTTGTGGGTAGTATCACTGTAAACTCTCACGAGACTAAAACTCGTCCACTAGGGGTGACCTAGGGGTTTAAAGGCATATTACATGCGTTAAATGCAATTGTGTTTCTTACGGAAGTGGCGTTTCATTTAATTAGATATTTAGTTTTACTCGAGGACTAACAAAATTTAAGTTTGGGAATGTGATCGCGTCAAATTTTATGCGATCTAATACCATTAATCTAAATTTTGTTAATCATTTGAATTAATTGAATTAGTTTAATTGATTTATTTAAATTATTTTTGTAGATTTAAAGAATTGGAACAAAAATGTTATATTTTGGAGAAATAATAGAGAAAAGTGACCAAGATGGCCCGCGAACCGACCTAAACCTGCGTTACGGATCAGACCTGGTCACAAGCTTTCACATTGCGCCCATCTTAGAGGCAAGCCATTACCTTTTAAAAAAAGATAATCGCCTATATTGCCAAGGAGGCAGTTGAAGGTGAATTAATGACCATTAAGGGGAAATTGAAGATTTTCGGTAACAAGGGATAGAATTTTTTTTTCCATTTCTGGTTCTTTTTCTAGAGGAATTATTCATGATTCATTCCATATTTTCCTTCTGGGATGAGTGGTATATTAGATAGTTTCGGCCAATGGGGTGAACATCTTTTTTTATTATTATTATTATTTTTTCTTTTCTTTTACTTTTGTTTCTTGGTCTTCTGCCGGCGGGAATTCTTGTTTGAAGGATTCTTAATTTTGGAATTTTGTTGAATATCTCCGTGGGAAGAACAATCGGCATGAACGGTTAGTCCCTTCAACCGGGTTAGGATTCGAGTAAGTATTTTGGTTTCATGTAATATTGTATTTTTCATTTAATTTCGGATTGTGTGTGAACAATTGTGTGATGAGGAATATTGTGTTTGAAATAGTTTCATTGTGATTGAATTTATTTTTAAAGTGTTCTTATAGAGATTTTGAATTTTAGATTCAATTGATTCTAGAACGTTAGATCTAATACCTGTGATCCAGATCTAATAATCATACAATCGTATTATTGAGATTTAATTATTACAATCGTATTATTGAGATTTAATTATTGATTTGGATGATTTATACCTAGATTGTAATTCACCCTAAATTAGAATAACGTAGGAATTACATACCGAAGATAAATCATACCGAAGAATAATAAATCTAATCTTTCTGAGTAGTTTCGGCTTGTAGTTAGGAACACTCGTTAATACAAATGCGAATTAAAAAAAAATATGAACTACCCCATGTCAAGTGAGTTTGCTCTCTCCCTCGTAAAACTCAGTGATAACCCTCAAGACGGAGGCGCCATTAGGGTTGAAATTTTGATTTCTGAAGGAAACATCTCAAAGGCATTCGACCTGGCCAAGGGGAATCCGAAGAGATTTGTGTCAGCGCTAAATATTGGTAGGATTAAGGTCACCGATGAGTCCCCCAGTAGAAGATGGAGAGCATGTTGTCAAGTTGGGTCATGGATGACCTATTAATCCTCTCCATCAGAGATTTCTTGATGATAAACGGGGCGATAAATGGTATCTCCAGGTGAGGCGATGGCGAAAATCGAATTTGACGCTGGTTTTAACCCGAATTTGACATCAGCGCTTTACAACCCAAAGAAAAACAAAGACCAGAGAAAATTTTTTGACAACTGAAATAAAATTCTCACGTTTTTTGTCTCTAGAGAGAAAAAAACGGCTGAGATCAAACCAAAATTTATATAAATATAATTTTTTTATATAATATATAAATATCCATTTTTTTATTTCCTTTTTAATTTCTTCTTTGTTAATTATTTCCTTATAATTCTGAGAGTGAATTAGGGCAACTCTTCTCTTTTCGTCACCAAACAAAAAACAGTTCAGCCTCTCTCCCTCTCGCCGTGCCATCGCCGCCGCTCACCGCCGCTCCAGATTCATTCAATTTCTGTTCAGTCGAACTCCTCGCCGGCCATTTCTATCTCTCTTCTCCACCGTTTGCGAGCAACAGGTGAGCTTCGGAGACAACGCAACCCACCCAATGCCGGCACCGCCTAAACTGTAGAAACGCAGCCCAACCCGCTCTCTGAGTCGCTGAAACTCACCCCACCCACCTCTGAGCCGCCGCAAACCGCCACAATTTACTGGTTCGTTTCTGTCTCTCTAGTCTCTACCCCCCAAGTAGGCATAGAAATGATTTTTGTTTTTAATATTTGAATTAATTAGGTTAAGTTCTGATTTTTCTGTTACAGGATTTTAGTCAATTGGTTTTAATTCTTTCAATTTTAACGGTGGTGGTGGGATTTGAATTAAGGTCTGATTTTTTTATTTTAGGATTTGAATCAATTGGTGTTTTAGGATTTGAATATGTTGAATGCACATATTTATTATGTGTATTGATGAGCATATATGTATTGCAGATTGAAATAAGAAATCTCAATCATGGTTCAGTACAACTTTAAGAAGATTACAGTCGTCCCAAACGGTAAGGACTTCATCGATATCATCCTCTCCCACACCCAGCGCCAAACGCCCACTGTTGTCCACAAGGGATATGCCATCTCCCGAATACGCCAATTCTACATGCGAAAAGTGAAGTACACACAACAAAATTATCACGATAAGCTCTCCACCATCATAGACGATTTCCCTCGCCTTGATGATATCCACCCTTTCTATGGCGACCTACTCCACGTCCTCTAAAACAAGGATCACTACAAACTCGTCCTACGACAAATCAATAATGCAAGAAATCTCATTGGTAAAATATCTAAGGATTAAGTTAAGTTGTTGAAATATGGCGATTCGTTGCATCGATGCAAGGCTTTGAAAGCTGCTGCTCTTGATCGAATGTGCACTGCGATAAAGCGATATCGGCCCTAGTTTGGCTTATCTTGAGCAGATTAGGCAACACATGGCAAGATTACCTTCGATTGATCCAAATACAAGAACGATCCTGATTTGTGGTTACCCGAATGTTGGGAAGAGCTCGTTTATAAACAAAATAACTAGGGCTGATGCGGATGTTCAGCCGTATGCTTTCACCACAAAGTCTCTGTTTGTTGGCCATACTGACTATAAATACCTAAGGTACCAGGTTATCGACACTCCAGGAATATTGGATAGACCATTTGAAGATCGTAACATAATTGAGATGTGCAGTATCACGGCTCTGGCTCATCTTAGGGCTGCTGTTTTGTTCTTTTTAGACATATCTGGGTCGTGTGGGTACAGCATTGCTCAGCAAGCTGCTCTTTTTCACAGCATTAAGTCGCTGTTTATGAACAGACCGTTGATGGGATATCCGAGGAAGACACGAAGGTGATGGAGATGAAGGAAGAAGCTCTGAAAACCGTGATTGGTCAAGGGGGTGAGGCAGCAAAAAGTGAGGACGTGCTCTTGACTATGAGTACGTTGATGGAGGACGGTGTGACAGCTGTGAAGAATGCGGCTTGCGAGAGGCTATTGAATCAACATGTGGAGTTGAAAATGAAATCAAAAAAGATAAATGACGTTTTGAATCGCTTTTATGTTGCGAAACCCAAGGAACGTGACCAGAAAGAGAGGCCACCCTTCATTCCTCAGGCTGTGATCGAAGCTAGGGCTAAAAAAGCAGAGGAAGCAGCCGAGAAGGAGAAGAGGAAGCTAGAGAGAGATTTGGAGGAAGAAAATGGTGGGGCCGGTGTTTATTCTGCTAGCCTGAAAAAGCATTATATATTGGCAAAAGACAAATGGAAAGAAGATATACTACCCGAAATTCTTGACGGCCACAATGTGTATGATTTCATCGACCCTGATATCTTGCAAAGGCTTGAGGAATTGGAGAGAGAAGAGGGTCTTCGGCAAGAGCAGGAGGCTGGTGAGGACTTGGATATGGATGTTACCGAGTTGACACAGGAAGAGAAAGAAGCTTTGGCTGAAATCAGAAAAAAGAAGAGCTTGCTTATGCAGCAGCATAGGACCGCGGAGAGCCGACCGACCGTTCCAAGGAAATTCGACGAAGAACGGAAGTTTACGTCGGAGAGAATGGGACGACAGCTGTTGTTGTTGGGGATTGATCCTAGTTCTGCAATAAATAGAGCCCGTGGTAAGTCAAGGGGACGTAAGAGGGAGAGGTCTGTTGAACGTGGAGAAGATGCAATGGATGTGGATGGTGATCAACCTAACAAAAAGTTGCGGATGAGATCTCGGTCAATGTCGAGGTCGAGGTCAATGTCATGGGCACCGATGGAAGTAATCCCAGGTGAAGGGTTTAAGGATTCGGCGCAAAAGGTGAAAGCTCATAAACTGGCGAAGAAATCTGTTAAGAAGAGGAACAAGGATGCACGGCGGGGAGAGGCAGATAGAGTCATTCCTACTCTTAAACCGAAGCACTTGTTCTCTGGCAAGCGTTCCACGGGAAAAACCGGCAGGCGCTAGTAAAATTAAGGTACGGCTTATATGCTTTTTGAGGCTAATATAATGGTGTATATAAAAAATGTTATTTTTGTTTGGTTTTGTTTTATTTGTGTCCTGTTGAGGTGCATTGTTTAAGAATTAGATTAGGTTAAAACAGAGGAAACAGAGTATAGATTCAAATCCCAATTTCCAGAGTAGGAATCCGGGACCCACAGGTTCAATCTGGTTTATGGATCCTCAAAACTGGTCGTTCCGGGCGTGCCAAACCCGCTTCACAATTGATTGATTTTTCGCTTATGAACAGATTTTTGCAGTTCATAGTATTTTTATTTTTTTGGTTCATTTTTTTTAGATTCAAATTAAAGATTGTAAAATAGATATAGATAGAAGAAAACAGAGGTTTTATTTATTGTTTTTTTTCTTCATGTGTAGCTATTGGAAAATGTATTGTTTTCATACCTCATTGATGAATGAAGATCATAGACATTGCATAAAGAACTGCAAGCAGAGAAATAGGGATGATAAAGAAGTCGAAACAGGTAAAAATCTGCGGCTTAAACTATGCATATATATATATGTAGATCTTGGGTGGTGTTTGTTTAGTGTTTTCTGTTTCTGTTCCCAGATAATTTGGAACAGAAACAAAATATATGTAAGCAAAAATAAATCTGTTTCTGTTATTTTCCCCAATTTTTTTGAGTGAAAAAGATTTTTTTTTTGTTCCCATAATTATATTCGGGCCTGGTTTTTCCCCAGAATTTCGCTGGTTTCTCTGGAAGTGTTCTGATCATGACATCAGATGAGTCTTCTATTATGTTTTAGTTCATGCAGTTTTGATAAAATAGACATGGGTGGGTTTTATTCGACCCTTATTTTGGGTTCGTTTTTTGTTGAGAATATAGGTTTTTGGTATCTGTACTGATTGTCGATTTACTCTTAAATATAATTTGATTTATTGATTTGCACGTTCGTACAAATGAAATTAAAGACTGGAACATTGTTATGTTCTTATTTGTTGTTCTCTCTAACCCCCTTTGCTGGCGTTGCGCGCTCTCTCTCTCTCTCTCTCTCTCTCTGTCTGCCCCCTGTTTTTCCGAACAGGTTTGTGGCGTCTATTTCTCGGAAAATTAGAGGAAACATAATAAAGATGATGCATGCACACGCGGGTGAGTGTGTTTAGTAGTCAAAGAAGTTTGGTGAGTTTAGAAAGTTACCCATGTTTTTATTTCCTTAGCTTACAAGGCACACTAGTATAGCAGTAAGGAAAGTGTTGGGTTTATCCGAATCAGATGTGTGGTCAGTTTATGAGTGCGAGAGAAAATCTCATCTCATAAGTTAGCTTTTAGGGTTAAGAGCAGTGTTGTAAAGGGCGCAATTAAGGCGCACACCGGGGCGGGCCGCACCCAAATCGCCCCTGGGTGAGGGGGGGGGCGCGCAATACACATGGGGCGACGCCCAGGGCGTTACCGAACTGGGCGTACACCTTGTTTTCAGCTGTGTTATTTTTTTTTAGAGTGTTGACTGGGCTGAGCCCAGAAAAAAAAAAAGTTAAAAATATTCGGCTTTGTAAACCCCAACGGCCACCAAAAACATGCACAACGATCAAACGAATTCTGTTTTGAAAAAAATATTCTGCAAAAATACTCTCGAAAAATACGTTCTACACTTCCCGGAGCAATAACCAGCAGAGGAGAAACATTGAAACAGCAGAGGAGAAACACTAAGTCTGAACCAGAGCAGCCGAGAGGGGTTCCGAACTTCTTCACTGCGTTTCTCTGCTTTATTTTCTGCGTCTTTCAATATTTCTTTTTTTTTTTATTTGTGTTTTTTTTTCTCTCTGAATTTCGCTTCTCTGTTTTTTTTTTGGGTCTCTGTTTTTTTGAAATGCTTATTCTTCGTGTGTGTGTTTATATATATACATATACAGATCATGCTTATGCTATGCCTTTTCTTGGAAATTAGAATCAGTGTTGTCTCGTATTGTGTTTCTATGCATTTTGGTGGACACGTGGAGTATAAAAGGGTTTCTTCGAGTGTGCATTTTAGTGCTTTAGGCCCAGATTTTTAACCATTTTCATTCCAGAATTTTTCATTTCATTTCCAGATTTTTGAGAATTCTGTTTGGAAATAGTGTTTGGTAATTTTGTTTTCATTTCCATTCCATTTCCATTTGAGAATTGTGTCAATTTTTTTCTTAAAAAATGAGAAAAAAAAAAAAATATTTTTCATAATTCCCATTCCATTCTCAAAACAAATTTCACTATTCATCCACCGGCTGACAACCGTCTGCTGGCCACTGCCGCCGCCGGCGGTCATCTCCGGCGACCGTCGCCGGTCACCTACGGCATCACCTGCCGGTACCTCCGCCGCCGCCCACCTGGAAACTTCCGGCGCCGTCTGCTGACATCCAAAATTTAAAAAAAAAAAAAAAAATTGATTTTAAGATAAAATCGTTACCAAACGCGATTCTCTTCCCAAAACAAAAAAAAAAATTATCGTTACCAAATGCAATTCTACTCTCAAGAAGGAAACAAAATTTTATTCTCATCCCATCCCACTGTTAAAATGGAAATAGAAATGGTTAGCAAACGCTACCTTAGTTTCTGTTATTTTTTTTCTTCTTTTTAGTTTTTCGCCTTTTTTTTCCTGTTATTTGTTTTTTTAAGTTTTCTCTGCTTTTTCTGTTATTTGTTTTTTCAATGAATTTCTCTGTTTTAATTTTTTTTTTTTTTTTTTTCTGTTATTTGTTTTTTCAATGAATTTCTCTGTTTTAATTTTTTTTTTAATTTTTCTCCGTTATTTTTTTCCTGGATTTCTTTGTTTTCTGAATTTCACTGATCTATTTTTTTTTCCTGAATTTCTCTAAATTTCTTTTATTTATTAAATGAATTTACATAGTTTTTTAGCTTTATCATGGATAATAATTTTGAAGTTAAAGTCGGACATGAAGAAAGAGAATGCGAACATAAGAAAGATTTTGCTTGGTTAATACTTGCAGTCTTTCATATATATACATTGATCATTATATTTTCCCATCTTATAATTTTATTTATATTTATTTTTCATAATTCATATATATATTTTTAAAGTATTTTTTTTTTTTTTGTATTTTTTAATTATATATATATAATTTTTTTTAAATATAAAAATTCATGTATCGCAAGGCTTATGTCCCGCCCTGAACAGGTCAAAACGCCCTTGCCTTTTATAACACTGGTTGAGAGAGGTTCAAGATCACCTTATATTGGCATCAAAGTCCAGGTTACAACAATTTTGATCCAACAGTCACAAAGGAAGAGACTAATCGAGGATTAGCCAATTAAAAGCTTGATGTGTGAGGGAAAAATTGTTTGGTTTATCCTATATCAAATATGAAAGGGACTGGTGGTCAAATTATTAGTGTGAGAAAAAATCTCACCTCATAAGTTAGCTTTTAAAATTGGGAGAGACTCAAGACCATCCTACACTAGAATCAGAGCTCAAATTACGAAAATTCTAGCGCAATAGCTACAAAGGGAGAAACTGATCAAGGATAAGCCGACCAAAAACCAGATGTGTGAGGGGTAGATTGTTGGGTTTATCTCACATCGGATGTTGAAGAGACTAGTCCTCACGTTATAAGTATAAGAAAATTTTATCTTTTAACTGAGGTCCGAACCACTCTACATAAAGCAATGTATGTCTTGTTTTGTTTTGTCCAACAGGAAGCTTCTTTTGTGGAAAACAGAAGGATTTAAATTTCATGGAAAATGCGAGGAGACGTGATCACTCAACCTTTATTTTCTGTAATTTCTGTTATAACCTTTATTGTGATCCATTATCAAGGACTTGTCTGTTCTTCTCTCTCTCTCTAGAAGACCAAACTGTGTTGAGTCAACACAATAATTTGTCTTAATCGCTACTTGTATCCTCAATTGTGTCCCCACAACCTTGCGATTTTTCCAAATAAACATCTGGGTCTTCCACTTGATATTCTCTCTCTCTCTCTCTCCCCCCCCCCCCCCCCCCCCCCCCCCAAAAAAAAAAAAAAAGAATTTTGTTCCCAGAATTTCGCAGGTTTTTCTTTAAGTGTTCTGATCCTGATATCAGATGAGTATTTCATGTTGTTTTTCTGGATGTGTTCTGTTCTTTTGACCCTTTTTGAGTCCTTACAGATCTTAATCATTGGTTTGTGACACCTCCTACCTCGTTGATGTCTCTTTTTCGCGGAAAGTGCCAAGAAAATTCCATTGAAGTGTTTTCTGGGTGTTTTAATTAGTTAAAAAAGTTTGTTGAGGTGAAAAGGATGTTTCTTTTTTTAATAGTCTTGAAGTCAATCGGGTAATTCCTGTCTTAATAGCAACTTGTTCCTGGAATGTCTTTAAATGAGTGGTGTTTAAACAGCTCATTTAAACAGCTGGGTCTTCCTCTTGATGTTTTCCCAATAAACACTCTTCATCTTCCTCTTTCACTCCTGGGAAACATGGCCTCAACTCAAGCATCACTTCTCGCCCTGTTTGTCTTCCTTCATTCTTCTATTTTGGCCATCGCCGGCAACTTTTCACCTACTGACAATATTGCCCTTGCCTGCGGTTTCTCCGGCAGTTCATCGGCGCCGAACGGCCGACTCTGGGTAGGCGATACCGGTTCCGGAACTCCGCAATTGACTGGCAAATCGGTCAAATCTCGACCTCCCCGCAAAGCCGTTGACTCCTCCGGCCCTCCTTATGTCGCCGCCCGAATTTCCCGTCATGAATTTTCCTACTCGTTTTCCGTCAAGCCTGGTCCGAAATTCATCCGGCTTCACTTCTACCCGGCTCCCTATTTCAAAAACTCCATCGATTTCTTCACGGTCACCGCTGGTGCTTACACTCTCCTCGCCAACTTCAGTGCTTCCCTTGCTGCTCAGGCTTCCGGCAAGCGATATTTCACCAAAGAATTCTCCATAAATGTCGAAGAAAATCAAGTGCTCAATGTAATTTTCTCTCCTCTTCCGAGAACGAGCGCTTCTGACGAATCTTATTATGCTTTTATCAACGGAATAGAAGTCGTCTCCATGCCTACCACCCTTTACCACACTCGCGAAGGCCATCAAGGTGCCCATGTCGTTGGTCGCGGGTATAGTTTCTTCATCGATCGAGAAACAGCACTCGAAACGGTTGCTCGGATAAACGTCGGTGGGAACTCCATTTCACCGGCCGAAGATTCCGGCATGTTCCGCAGTTGGTCGGAAGACGTTGAATTCTTGTCGGAAAATGGCGTAACTTCCACTACCACAACCTTTGTTGTCAAATTCTTGTCCACCTTGACACATACAGCACCTGTGAAACTTTACCAAACTGCTAGATCAACGACTCCCAAGGACAATATGGATAAGATTAACGATCTCACATTCGAAGTAGCGGTGGATTTAGGATTCAGGTACCTAGTCAGGCTACATTTTTGTGAGACAAACGGAACCCGACAAAGGTTGTTTGAAATTTTCATTCACAATCATAATGCCGAGGCTGATGCCAATCTTACAAAGTGGGGCGGTGGACACGGGGTCGCAATCTACAGAGACTACGTCGTGTTAATGGAAGGAGACAGGATGAAGAGCAGACGCAACCTCGTCATTGTTTTGCGGCCAAAGCTTGGCCGAAGTGAAGCATTCTTAAACGGTTTAGAGATATTCAAGTTGAGCAACCCCGACAACAACCTCGTAGGCGCAAATGCTTTGAACCAGGTACGAGGTTTGCCGCCCAAGAAGAAGACGTCCCGTAATCTATGTAAGAATTGGATTTCAACTGTAGTCACTATTGTTATTGTCGTACTAAACATCGTTGTCTATCATCTAAGGCGAATTTCGGAAGCCCAATCGGGTTATAAACGCATGCGTGTGTCCGAATATGAGCAAGTTTGTCGGCAATTTTCGTTTGAGGAGATGCAATTAGCGACTAGCAACTTCAGCCCCGAGTTTGTCGTTGGGAGTGGTGGATACGGTAAGGTTTACAAAGGGCAAATCCACCACCACGGAGCAGCGGTTATTGTTGCTATCAAACGACTCCGGTCTGAGTCGAATCAGGGGGCGAACGAGTTTTGGACAGAGATCAAAATGCTATCCAAACTCCGTTACAACCACTTGGTCTCTCTCATCGGGTACTGTAATGAAGGCGACGAGATGCTTTTGGTTTACGAGTACATGGAGAGAGGAACATTGGGGGATCACCTTTACAAGACTGATCGAAACCCGCCGCTTTCATGGGAAAAACGGCTTGAAATCTGCATCGGTGCTGCCCGTGGGTTGCTCTTCCTCCACACCTCCGAGAATATGGTCATCCACCGGGACGTGAAGAGCTCGAACATCCTTCTAGACATGAATTGGGAAGCCAAGATTTCCGATTTCGGGTTGTCCAAAATGGGCCCCACAAGCGAGTCGTGCAGTCACGTCAGCACTCTCGTGAAGGGCACATTTGGGTACTTGGATCCAGAGTATTTCTTGACACGTCGGCTGACCAAAAAATCCGACGTTTACGCTTTTGGAGTCGTGTTGTTTGAAGTTCTGTGCGGGAGGCCAGCGGTGGACACGAGACCGGAGAATGAGGAGGAACATAGTCTGGCTGTATGGGCAAAACAGTGCGTGAAAAAGGGTAGAGTTGATGAGATCATTGACCCGTGTCTTGTTGGGAAGATAACGCTGGCTTGTCTGAAGGTTTTTATCGGAATTGCCGTCAAATGTCTGCGCAAACTTCCGAAGGAACGGCCTTTCATGGATGATGTAATAAAAAGTCTCGAGTTTGCATTGGCGTTGCAACAAAACATGGGTTCTCTTGTTGAGGAAGAGGCCGAGGAGGAGGAAGAACAAGAACAAGATGTTATTAATCTCTCTCCTCCTTCGGAACACGAAATCAAAGAAGACACTAAATTGAAATCGAAATCGAAAAAGAAGGGTAATAATGGGTCCATTTTGGGCCAATCAAAACGGTGGTGGCAAATGGCAAGATCACCGCCGAAGATGTCTAAAGCTCCTCCACATTTGCCGCCACGTCCACCACCACGACCAAAAACTCCAGAATCTTCTCTCTATGACCACCTCTACGATCCCTCCAAGGATTACCTCCCATGGAATCGGCGACTTCAAATCTGCATAGACGCTGCACGTGCACTCAACCACATCCACTCGGTCGCGAATCCCACGAATCTCCACAGCAACCTTAAATCCACCAACATTTTGTTGGACGAGAATTGGGGTGTCAAGGTTTCCGAATTAAGGCTGTCACATGGATTAAGCTACTTGGATTCTGACTACGTACGAGATAAACTGTCGGAGGAGAAGTCCTATGTTTACTCGTTCGGTCTTTTGTTGTTCGAGGTTTTGTGTGCTAGAAAAGGTTCGAGGCGGTGGGTGGAGGAAGATCAGGTGAGTTTAGCCCGATGGGTCAAATCGTGTTTGAGGCAAACCGCGGTGCCTGATTTCGTTGATCCGGCTCTTATCGGGGAAATATCGCCGGCGTGTTTGAAGATGTTCATGGAGACGGCGGGAAGGTGTCTGGCGGATCACGGCGCGGATAGGCCGTCAATGAGTGATATGGTGTCTATTTTGGAGTGTGCTTTGAAGCTTCAAGAGTCGTCGGAAAGTAGGAGGTATGCATAACCACCATATTTGCAGATCGTCCCATTACAGTACTTGGAGTTTAAGTTTCTAACCCTACTCGTGTCCATATATGGACCTTATTATTAAAGTTATTTTAGTCTCTTGTATTCTTCTATTCTATATAAGAATTATTATTTATTAGAAAAAATACAAATAATTCGAGAAAAATATAAATTAATATTAAAGGTACCGAAATCTCGTTTTTTTTTAATAATATTCAAACACTGTGCAGTTGGCCTTGAGACTGGTACAACAGATCTTATTTTTAATTTGTCCTATACAACAGCTAGCCTGACTTAGGCGTTCCGTTTACAATAATTTTGCATAAGTAGTAGAGCTCACTTTACACAATATAAAATATATCTACATGAACAGATAAATTGATACACAAAACTTGTAGGAGAACTTACTTATAGGCTCCTAAAACAGTGAGATACTCTCTAACTCCATAAATTATGAAATTTTAAATTAAAAATAATTCAAAAAAATAATATTAAAATGTACCAATGTTCTCCCACTCATTTTAATCTAAAATAAATTTAACAGACAAAGATGAATTAACATGCATCGTTGAACCTTCACTCAATGAAACAACTATCTTACTTCAGAATCAAATGTAATCTCGGAATTGAACAATGATTTATTAAGGGAAATAAAGTACTATTGTCTATGCATGATTTTCCAAGCATTATTCTATTAGTCAGCATCTTATGGTCTTGTGCTATCCTAATTTTCGTAAATATATTTTTTAGAATAGCCCAATTCTCATAAAAAAGGGTCTCACTTCCACACTTATATAAATAATATCTATCAACGGTACTCCTGTAATTATGATTCGCCACTCTTATTACATATTTGATTAAGGATTTTGGTTTAGAGAGAATTTCAAAACAGGTGAAGCAGTTCGATTAGTGTCTAATCTAGACTGATTAATACGTAATCCAGTCGAGTCGGGAGAAAGGCTATTGCCTATTGGGCCCGGGCCGCTCCAACCCGACCCAATAGACACGACCCATATGGCCCAATGGTGAAAGCCCAATGACTTGGTTGGTTCAAAGCAACCCAAGTAGCCATTATGGAATTTCAAATTTAATTTAAAGGTGGAAAACATGATTAATTGGATGCTTGGGGGATCAAATTGTAAACTGAAAAGGACAGACATGGCTAATTTTCTGTCTTTTTATTGATGCCAAGTTAGGTGCAGCGTCATGAAATAAATAAATAAATAATAAAGGCGTGGAATTGTCCCTTCTATCTACTCCTCATTTTTATACACCGACACTCAGACAAGGCCATTAATACTATAAATTAAAAATAGTCATACTATTAATAAAATATAGTCATGAAATGATTTGACTTAATCCTGAGGTGTTAGGCCGATCAACAAATTTTTTTTTTGTCAATCAGAATTTGACTATTTTGAAAAATATATTAAAAAATTTAATTTTAAATGCACCAGGACGATGTAGGAGAGTGCGCTTTTAATATCGCTTTAGAAAATTATCAGTTAAAATACAGGTAAGTTGATTCATACATACCTTATCGTTTAATAAAAAAATATGATTTAACTTAATAAGTTTTAGTTTGGTCGGTAAAAGAAGATGATTTTTTCTTGTTAATCGAGATTTAATTTTTCTGGAGAATATTTCAAAATTTAAATTTTAAATTTAATATTAAATGCACTAGGTCGCTATGGAGAAGATTGTCTTTAAAATCGTCCGTATATGTGAATAGTCAAGTGCACTTGGAAGGAAAAAATCTGAAGTGCAGCTGGCATTAAGACATTGGCAGCTGGTTTTTTTGGTCGTTGTCTTATTTACTGTCCAATTATTGCATCTTCACTGAAACTTGAACTGTCGGCAAAGTCTAGAGAGAGAAACATCATCCCCCCCTTAATTCTTCCAATCTCTCTCTTAAATCAATTTAACAGGATGACACTGAATTAAAAAAGACAGCTTACATAATATCATTAATTATTGGATTTGTTTATTTTCTTAGTTTATTACACACTATACCCCCTCTTACTTTGCTCTTGTTTTCTTTTAATCTCGATGCTTTAAAAACCGATATATCATTTTCTTATACTTTTGACTAAAAGAATAAAATCATATTTAATTCAACAAAATATAAAATGGATGTTTTAATCCAACCTATTAAAAAAAAGTGACAGACCCAATACACACGTTACATTCTCAAAATACAACAAATATTATAATACAGTTACATGTAATTTGTAATCTGTAACTAAAAATTACACTAATACGTGTAACTAATATTATACTTTTGATTAAAAGAAAAAATTCATATTTAATTCAACAAAATATAAAATAGGTGTTTTAATCCCGCGTATTAAAAAAAAAAGTGGAAAACCCAATACACATATTGCACTCTCAAAATACAACAAATATTACACGAGTATATGTAACACAGTTACATATAATTTGTAACATGTAATTAATATTACACTGGTACGTGCAAATAATATTACACAGGCGTGAGTACATACGGGACTAATACGAAAGCAACAATCAATTTAAGAGACTAAATCAAAAGTTATGTTTTAAATAGGACTAATAATAGATTACTTCCGTTTTTTAGGACTAATCAACAATTATCTTTATAAAAATATATTTTTTAATCAAAATTTAATGTTTAAACCAATGAAGAAAGAAAATTAACATTTTATCTCTCCGAGGGTCCGTTTGGTTGGAAGAAAGGAAAAAGAAAAGGATAAGAAAAATGGGAAGGTAATATTTTTATCCATTATGAAAGAAAAATAATTTTTCTTAGTATTGTTTTGTTAGAAAAAAGATGAAAGAAAAGAAAATAATCTATTTTAAGATAATTTACTATTTCATCCTTATATATTATAAAATAAATTAAAAAATCTATTATTAATTGTATAATTGTAATTTTTATACTTTTTCTCAAATTTCAATAATTTTCTCTCGTTTTTCATCTCAAATTTGAGAGGAAAAGGGAAGAAAAATAAGCATTTTTTTCCATCCTTTTTTATTTTCCATTCCATTTTTCTTCTTTACCAAATATAATTTTATTTTTTTTCATTTTTCACCTCTTTTTCATTTTTCCATCCACCCTATTTTCCACCCAACCAAACATACCTTAACGCTACGTTTGTTACGTTGGAATGGAATAAAATGGAATAGAATGAGTGTGGTATTGAAATGGAATAATCATTACCATTCCTATGTTTGGTGACAAACAGAATTAAATATGGTATTAGAATTATCATTATCATTCTTATGTTTGGTTACAAAATACATTAAACATGTTATTGAAATGACCAATAAATAAAAATGAAACAATATTCTTAAATATTCAAAAATTTTAGAACAAAATTTTGGGAACATAACAAAATTATTCAGAGACACTAAACAAATGTAACCTAAATTATCCTTTAACCCGACAAATTAAAGGGCGTGTAAGTACTTTTGTGTTTCTGTTTCTCTTTTTTTTGTTCTCAAAAAAACTTATAACTAAAACAAAATAAAAATAAAAAAATGATTTGCTTATATTCTGATTTCAGGATTTTGTTGTAAAAATCTGAAAATAAAACAGATTAAATTTTCTCATATTTTACTGATTCTATTCTAATCATTTTGTTTAGTGTTTCTGTTCTCATAAAATTGAGAATACAAAAAACCATATGGGGGGAAAATTGTTTATTCCGAGTATTATATCTATGTTCCAGTTTTTTTAGAACAAAAATAGAATTTTGAGAACAAAAACAGAAATATGTTCTCAGATTTCTGTTTTTGTTCCCATATTTTTGTTTTCGTTCCCAGATTTCTGTTTTTGTTTTTGTTCCCATATTTTTGTTTCCGTTCCATGTTTTATGGGAACAGAAACACGAAAGAAACACTACCAAAGTTTTGTTTTTGTTCTCAAAATTTTATTTTCTGTTGTGAAAAATACGGAAACAGAAATATAAGCTCTTCTTCTTATATAATATCTCATTTTTGGAATTGACTAATCTCATGAGTTATGGGATTAGTCATTACTTGGGAATGAGAATGAATACCAATCCCACCAACCAAACGTAGGAATGAAATGGTCATTCCTAACTTCATTCTAATATCAATATGAATTCCATATACCAAACGTGACCTAAGTTTTTAAACTAGAAGGGACAAAATAAAATAAGTTAAAAGTAGAAGGGGTATATATGTAAATAGATGCAGACACACCGTATTTAATTTTAATGTGGGTTTTGGTCGCAATGGAAAAAAAAATCAGTACAAAAGTCTTGAAAGCAGCTTGCCCATGTGTGATGTGAGCAGAAGCCAGCCCACCACTCTCCACCGCGTTCTCTCTCTCTCTACTCCCTCTTTACTCTTTCACTTGCAGATCTTGAACAGAAGCAGATCACCAAAATCCGAAACAAGAAATGGGTTTATCGTTCGCCAATTTCGCAACTCGCACGGCAGTGCTACTGTTCTTCATTTCTTGCCTCAGCTTCACTCCATCAGGTTCGCACGTTTATCTCTCTCTCCAACCATGGAAGTCTCTGGTTGTTCTGTAATCTGGGTAATGTGTTTCGATACTTCAAAATCAGCCGATTTCAGAGACCCAGTTCGAGGAATTTGGTGTTCCTTTCATCCCATGAAATTTCATGTCCTTTTCTCATTTCGGTTGTGGGTTTTGACTGTAGGTTTTGTTCTAGGGTAAATCTCGGATGAGCATCCATTTGAGATTTTTTGACTGAAAATGGGGAAAACCCAGAGTCAAAAACAAATCCCACTTCTACCCAATTGATCCAAAGTAGATCCCAATTGATTTAAAGGAGAATTTAATTTTGAAAAACATGTGGAGTTTATGTTCATGCTTATTTGATTATGGGAAATTGGATTTACTTGTTTTTTTTTGTTTTTTTTTTTGTTTTTTTTTTTTGTTTTCAGAAGCTTATGATCCACTGGATCCAAATGGAAATATTACCATAAAATGGGATGTTATTAGCTGGACTGCTGATGGTTATGTTGTAAGTATTGCTGAAGAACCTATGCTTTTACTCTTGGAATCTATTGCCATTTCTTATTAATACTTCTTTTGAGTGTTTATGCCAACATTAGGGCTATCATGAACACGAACACGACGCCGTTAGGCTGTTCCTACTTAAAATCATATGGCATCAAGTTGAGGAACTCATTTCATATGTAGACTACTTTTGGAATTTTCACAAATTCGATGTGGGATTCAAACAACCACCCTCACGTGTAATCCTGCCTTGTACATGATGCGATCAAATAAACTGATGAGAGAAAATAAATATTCGAACAATTGGGGATATACATACAAACGAAGTTTCCCCTACCTAGTTTGGATACCATGTTAGGAGGATCTAACTTAAAACCGTATAGCGTCAAGTGGACTAATGAAGGAGTTACTCTTCTTGATACCATATGGTTTTAGGTTGGAACCTCCTAACAAACACGATATGGGTCACACAGCACCTGTTTAACCCATTGCACATAACTTTAATTGTTATATATTATTTAAAATAATTCTTATAAAATGTCTAATACACTGATTGATTAATTTTGCGTCACTTATGAATGGGTAGACCCACAATGTGATTCAAAATTGTCGTGTCAATTATCGGGTTATCAGGTAAAACTCAAACACGATTTGTTTGTTTTTACGTTTATCGTGTTTGACATGATAATGACTCAAAACCTATTAAGACTAAACCCGTACACAATGATTTCGTGTCAACTAGTATCTGATCGTGTTCTTTGCATAATTGGGTAGGCTGTTGTTACAATGTTCAACTTCCAACAATATCGACACATCCAAGCTCCAGGGTGGACTTTGGGATGGACGTGGGCGAAAAAAGAGGTGATATGGAATATGATGGGTAGTCAAACCACTGACCAAGGAGATTGCTCGAAATTCAAAGGAAATATTCCCCACTGCTGTAGGAAGGATCCAACGGTCGTAGATTTATTACCAGGAACTCCTTATAACCAGCAAATTGCGAATTGTTGCAAGGGAGGGGTCATTAATTCGTGGGCACAAGACCAGGGCAATGCGGCTAGCTCGTTCCAGCTCAGTGTTGGTCAAGCCGGAACCACCAACAAGACGGTTAGGGTGCCTAAGAACTTCACTTTGAGAGCACCTGGCCCTGGCTATACTTGTGGACCGGCTAAAATTGTCAAACCTACTAAATTTGTTAGCCAAGATGGAAGGAGAGTGACTCAAGCTATGAGTAAGTTACTTGGACACATGATTATAGAATAAATTTAGGCTCTGTTTGGTAACGTTGTCTTTTTTTTTTTTTTTTAAATACTTGATTTTAAAAGTAGGGTTTGTTTCACACTTAAAAAAAATTACCTTTAAAAAATGAAAACATGAATTAAAGTATTTTTTTTGGAAAGCAAAAAATAGTTGCTTTTTGTTTCTTTGATTTTAATATATATAAGGGATTGATGGAGATCTATGACCCAGGATCTCTCCATGCACTTGTTTTCCAATCACATGTAATTTTTTTTGGGGGGGGATCATTTATAGGGATCATAATAAAATATTATCTCTATACTATCAAATGCACTTTTAATTTTTTGCTTTTAATTTTAAGAAAAAATACTCTTTTGTTAAATTAACATTTTGATTTTAAAAATATACTTAGAAAAAATGTTACCAAACGGTTCCTTAGTTCCATTGAAATATACTTCTGGTTTGGACTCGCAAAAACACTTTTTTTTGGGGAAATAAATATTTATTAGAAAACCAAAGCTGAAACCGAAACCACACCTAAACAAAGCAACAAACAGAGAACAACTAACTAAATCATCCGACTTGTTTAGTAGAGACATCCATCTCCTCCTTCCAAGCGCCGGTCATCATTTTACTCATAATCGCCAAAATGCTTGATATAAAACGTGTATATTAATGGCGTTTTTTTTTTTTTTGTAATTGCAGTGACATGGAATGTTACATGCACATATTCACAATTTCTTGCTCAGAAAACTCCTACTTGTTGTGTATCTCTCTCATCTTTCTACAATGAGACGATCGTGCCCTGTCCAACGTGCACATGTGGCTGCCAAAACAATAGTACTCATCCCGGGAGCTGTGTAGAGTACGTTATTTAAACAATTCATCTAACCCCCCCCCCCTTTTTTTTTTTCCGTGTGATTCACTTTCTAATGTCTGTTTTCGTTTCTAATTTAATGTTCTTACAGGCCAGACGCACCGCATTTAGCTTCAGTGGTTTCAAGCCATGGGAAGAATAATTTTGCACCTTTGGTCCAATGCACGAGTCACATGTGCCCGATTCGCGTTCACTGGCATGTGAAGGTTAATTACAAAGAATATTGGCGGGTGAAGGTCTCGATAACCAACTTCAACTACAAGATGAACTACACGCAATGGAACTTAGTTGTTCAACATCCTAACTTTGACAATCTCACTCAGCCATTCAGCTTCAACTACAAGTCATTAACTCCTTACGGATCTATAAGTAAGCAGAAAGCAACTATTTTTTGCTTTTTGAAAAAAGTACCTAAAATCATGTTTTTGTTTTTTAATTTTAAAAGCACTTTTTTTTTAGTGCTAACAAGCGTTACTTTTAAAAATAATTTCTTTTTTGCTTAAAAGCAAAAAAGTACTTAAAAAAGGCGTTACCAAATGGTGTTTTAATATTTTTTGTCCATGTAGTTCGTTTACTATGGTAATTTTTCGAAAATCTGAAGTCAGTCCACTACATGAAAATTTTCCATTGATTTTCATGTAATGCAGCGACTTTGAACTTCTGAGAAAATTGTTGTACTTTTTACAAAATTAGTGCAACAAGTGGGTTTGGTGAATTATGGGTTACATATTTTGGGATCCATGACAAAAAACCAATTTTTTTTTTTTTCATCTAAAATCTATTTAGTTGGAAGTTGAAAAATGCTAACGATTGCTCTCCCTCCTTTTTACAAAACAGACGATACCGCCATGCTATATGGTATTAAGTTCTACAATGATTTTCTCTCGCAAGCTGGACCATTAGGAAACGTTCAGTCAGAGCTACTTTTCCGCAAAGATAAATCAACTTTTACATTCGAAAAGGGCTGGGCGTTTCCTAGAAGAATCTATTTCAATGGCGATAATTGTGTAATGCCGCCTCCTGATGCCTATCCATATTTGCCAAATGCCAGTTCTCAGCTAAAACTCTCTTTGCTTACCCTAATCATCACTCTATTGTCGTCATTGGCGTTTATTTGTCCATTTATCTAAGAATTTCGCGTCGCATTTGAATGCAAATGGCTCATCTGAAGATTTTCTACGGCGTCTGCTGATTGTTATACGCCCAGATTGAAGAGAATTTTTCATGTGCCTGGAAATGAAGTCAGCATTTCGTGTGGATCCAGGTGTGTGCCAAAAAATTGCAAACATCAATTTGATTTTCCATATAGTGCGGGTGGATTTAATACTATTTGTTACTTGTAACTGTTGTAAGAAATTATATGTGTAGATTTTTCATGTTAAAATTGTTATGAACAATAGCCCCCTCAAATGAAACCATGTGATTTATAGTATTTATTTCATATGTGTGTTTCTACTTGTGTTGAATCCCATTTTGCTAGTGTTACCTGATTCTGAGCTTCTGAGCTATATATAAAGTCTATGGCAATCCTCATCTTACAAGACATTTTTTGAGAATGAATTAAGTTTATTGGGTTCTTACATGGTATCAGAGCCAGGTCTTTTGTGTGATGTTGGATGTGTTAAATTCCACATTGATGTTGGGCCCCTTGATATCAGTTCAAAGTGGTTTGTAAAAAATCCACCAAGCGGATGTGTTGAATCCATGTTAATGTTGGACCCTTTCCCTGATATCCTTTCGCAGTGGTTTGTCAAAAGTCCATCATAAGTGTGGGGGCATGTTGAATCCCAATTCCCACATCGATCCTGAGCTATATATAAAGTTTAGGACAATTCTCATCTTACAAAACGTCTCATTGGGTCGCTGTAACTACAAGTTTTCATATTCTGGCCAATCTCGTTTAGGATGTGTCTCGGAAAGATATCTTGGAAGGAAGTGTTTGATTTTGAGAAAGGATTTATAAATTTTTCCTAAAGATTTTTTAAGGAAAAAATTAAGATTTTTTTTTTTTTTTTGCCATGATTCCAAATTTCCTAATTCACTATCCGTCAAACTCGATACGATAATTTTTGGACCAGTTCAATAATTCTGTCAAAAGTTTAGAGTTGTTGCACATTATAAGAATTACTGTAATTTTTTATATGGAAAAAAAATATAATGACTTTCATATAGTATAGTAAGTTTGGACTTTTGAAAAATTACTGTAGTGTGTGAATTGTTATAGTGACTTTCATGTAGTACAGTTCATTTTGCTCATGGTATTGGTCTGTGGCTGTTTTTTCTTGCAGGAACTCCTGTATTATTCCTCTAAATTGACATGCTCAATTGTGTATTTTGCATCTACTTTGTCTACTTACAACAATTCATGATAACTCAAAACACTCCTTGTTCTTTTGATGAATATGTAAATCTGTGTGTACCTGTGATCCATTTGCCCTGTGCTGACTTCAAAATTTCTCAAATCTGTCAATCACCATATTGCAATCAGAATGAAAATTATCGGACTGATCAATGTAGTCAGACCGACTAGGTTTTTCCATGCCGAATTGGGTAGGTAAGGGTAAGTGTCCGGCGGTGGAAGCATACACTCGTCACCATTGAAGTAAACCTTCCTAGGAAATGCCCATCCTTGCTTGAGAGTGAAAGTGTTTGTGTCCTTCTGAAGTAAAACCTCCGACTGAACGTTCCCAAATGGGCCCGCTTCCATTATCAAATCGTTGTAAAATTTCATACCGTAGAACATTCCTGTGTCGTCTGCACAACACATAAAATAACAATGACAACCCGAGATATCAGGCTCTTTTTGACATTCACTTTTTCTTCGTTTAGACAAGTTTTTGAAACTTTAGGTGGCCTTTGGTTAACATTTTTGCTTTTCTGTTCTTACTTTCCAAATAAAGAGGATGGAAATTATGTTTTCGCTCTTGACAATTCTGGGAGCAGAAAATACGTTTGGCAATGACAATTGAAATTTAAGATATGTTTTTGTTCTTAAATTTCAAAAATTTTGGAACGATAATAATCATTTGGGAGCAAAAACACTAAACAAACAGAGCCTTAATCACTTACTGATGGATGCGTAGGGGACCAATGGCTTGTAGTCAAAACTGAAAACTTGAGTCACATTGTTGAGATTAGGATGTTGAATGGCCAAAGTCCATTGAGTGTAGTTCATCCGGTAGTTGAAGTTAGTTATCGCAACCTTCACACGCCAATAGTCCTTGTAGTTGATCTTGACGTGCCAATGGACACGGATGGGACACATATGGTGGGTGCACTGTAGGAGCGGCGAGTTGTCTTTTCTTGGAGTGTTTACTCCAACCATGCTGAGAAGCTTGGAATCGCTCCTGGTGTCATGAACCAACAATTATTGAAATCGCGTTTTTTAGATGTGTTTAGAAGTAAGTATACATTTGTTTTGGGCATTTGCTTACTTGATGCACTTGTTCTTGTTTTCACAACCACAAGCGCAAGACGGGCATGGAGTGATTGTTTCGTTGTAGAAAGACGAGAAGGAGACGCAGCAAGAGGGGTGTTTCCGGGCTAAAAATTGGGAATAGGTGCATGTCACATTCCATGTCACTGCATATTCATAAAAAATTGAGTTAAATTCAAGGGAAAATTAACTCAGTTCATAAATTATAGGGTAGACTAGATTTTTTTTTTTTCATTCCAATTAACAAAATATGCTAAAAAATTGTTGAAATTAAAATTTTCATCTAATTTTTACATGAATGGAGATAAGAACCCTTTTCTTTAATTTTAATTGTTTTTTGATCTTTATTTATATATATATAAAAAAAAAAACAAATAGAAGTAGAGAAGTAAAGGGTTTTTGTTTTATCTTTATTTTTTTTTGTAAGCCATGTATAAACTTGTTTTTTTCTTAATTAAAAAATAATTGCATCGACTTGATCCCAAATCCTTTTAAAAAAATCTTGCGTAATAATTACATATTATCTACTGTGTGAAGGACACCGGTTTAATATTTTACTACGAGCACCCAAATACATATGGCCAATCCTATAGTGGTGAAATTTATAGAAACACAATGGGCTTAACTCACTCAAAAGACGTCTTGAGAGAGGAGAATTGCCCTAGACTTTATATATAGCTCAGGATTAGTTAACACAAGTGAAGTGGGATTCAACACGTCTCCTCATGCACAAGGTAAATTTTGTCAGACTATTGCGAATGAATATCGGGGGTACCAACATTGACATGAGATTCAACAAAATCAAATATAATAATAGAGAAGAAATGAAACTTACTAAGTGCTTGAGTCTTTCTACGACGATCAGGACTGAGAAAACCTGTAGGAGGCACGATTTTAGCTGGACCACATGTATATCCGGGTCCTGGTCCGAGGATGGTGAAATTCTTAGGAAGTTTCACCGTCTTGTTCGAAGTACCGGCTTGTCCTATGCTCAACTGAAACTGTGAGACTGAGGTGGACGGATCTTGTCCCCACGACGCCACGACCCCGCCTTTACAGCAGTTGCTGAACTGTTGGTTGTATGGTACACCGGGGAGCAAGTCCACCACCGTGGGCGTCTTCTTGCAGCAGTGCGGGATGTTGCCTTTGAACTTGGAGCAATCGCCTTGTTCGGTGGTCTGAGCCCCCACCATTGACCAAATCACCTCTTTCTTAGCCCATGTCCACCCCAGGGTCCAGCCAGGGCTCATGATGTGCCGGTACAATTGGAAATTGTTCATTGTTACAACAGCCTGGAAAACAAGAATTCATAAAAATCAAGATTTCGATCAATCTGGGTTGGTTTAGTCCCCGTTTGTTTAGTGTTTCCGCTCATAAAATTCTTGTTCTTGTTTCGATTTTCATAAATTAAAAGAAACAATTTCAGAATAATGGTTGTTACCAAACATGATTCTATATCCGCAATACTCCATTTTAAAAACATAATTTTCAGCCCATTCCATTCCAATTTATTGGAAGTAGAAACAAAAACACAAAAACACCAACCAAACGCCACCTATTGTTCGTTACATTGTTCCATTTTTTTCCGGTGAAAGTTGAGAAAAAATGCATGGAAAATGGAAGAACACTCACCACATAGCCATCTGGGGTCCAAGACATTATGTCCCATTTGATTGTTATGTTCCCATTTGGATCCAGGGGATCATAAGCAGCTACATTTTGATAAACAGAAATTAATAATTTACATTAACCAAACAGAAAACAAAAAAAATAAAGTCCAATATTCAAATTTCTGAAACTAGGAAATTACCTGCATAAGAACAGAGCACCAGAAAGAAGAATGCAGAGATTATAATCCTCATGTTCACTTGCATTGATGGCTATCTGCAGATTTCTGAGTTGGGTTGCAGAAAATTTTGATTATCAGTTCATAACATTTAGAGGGTCACAGCCATCCTGGTGTATTTAAGAAAGAAAGAGAGAGAGAGAGAGAGTCGTAAAATTAAGGAACTTCACTGGAGTTTTGAGATTGCTCACCTACTGGTTGTTAGATGCTATACACATGTTTGAATATGAATATACATATATATATATATGGGGTTAATGACACTTTCGCCCTGTGGTCTAATCGTATTACGCTTTATTCCCTTGCAGTATTTTCGTAAGCACTTAATGTTTCTGTGCAAACTAAAGTGTAATGGTTATATTTTTTATTAAATTTAATGGTCAAATATCAAAAAGTCAAAATTAATGCAAACTAAAGGCCTAATATCCACAAAGAGAGAGGCTAGTCGAGGGTTAGCCGATCAAAAGCTTTATATGTGATTGGGAGATTGTTGGGTTTATCCCACATCAGATGTGAAAAGAGTTGGTGGTCTAGTTATAAGTGTGAGAGGGGAGGTTGTTGGGTTTAACCCACATTGGATGTAGAAGGAATTAATGATCAGGTTATAAGTGTGATGAAAAACTTCACTTGATGAATTAATTTTTGGGGTTGAGAGACTCACAACCACTTTACACAGGTATCAGAACCACTTTACACAGATATCAGAACTCAGGTTACAACAATTATGACACAATAGACAAAATGGGAGAAACTAGTCAACAATCAGGCAACCAAAGGTCCGATTTGTGAGGGAGAGATTGTTGAGTTTATTTTACGTCGAATGTAGAAAGAGCTGGGGGTCACGGTATAAGTGTGAGAGAAAATCTCATAATACAAAGTGCAATTTGGTCGAATCAGTGGGGGTTAAAGTGCCATTAACCCATCTATGTGTGTGTGTATATATATATATTCATATATTTTCTCTCTGTGTGTGTGTGTGTGTGTGTGTGTATTTCTGTATCTTGAAGCAAGGATTTGATGAGAAGAGAAATAGGAAGGAGGGTTTTTCTTTGATGTGTTGTACTGCGAAGGCAACATTCCAACGGTCATCAGATTTGGGGAAGGTGACAGTTAACAACAACTAACAAATATGAAGTGTCCTAAAATTCCCCCAGCTGAGGGCTCTTTTGTTTTTACCTATTTGTCCTCGCAATGACAAGATTAAACAACAAAAGTTGAAGGGCATTTCAGACATTAAAGCTGATGAGAGGACATTCTGGTTTGTTCCTCCACTTTCCTAAAGTCCTTTTTCATTTAAAATTAAATTGAAAATGTGTTGATTTCCTCGTCACGTTTTATTATGGTTGGCAAAGAGAAGTGTCTTATTTTTTTGTCAATTAAAATTTAATTTTTAAAGAATATTATATGAATTAAATATTAAATTTAATTTTACATGCACTAATTCGATTTGAAAAAATACGTTTTTAAAATTATATAGAGAGATGATTAATCGAGATGTGCCGAAAAAATAAATTTAAATTATTTCAATGCTTGAGTGGGGATGAGTTTGGGGGAAGTAAAGTAAGATGTCCGTTTCTGACACAAACTCTCCAACTGTCTTCATTGGTCGTTTCAATGCTTGAGAAGTGGAATTTATTTACCACCCCCAACTACCTAGATTAATTTATGGGATAATTGATAATTAATCCAAAATGACGGAGGTAATACTCGTTTAAAATATGTTTTAATTTAATTTTTTATTGATTTTTATTTGCGTATTAATCTCGCATTTATCACGCCTCTTGCAGTCACGTGTATTAGATATTTCGTCTTTTTTTAATTTCCGATATTAAAATATAAGTTACAATTGCATATGAGATTTTTTTTTTTTTTAAATTTAAAAGTAAAAAAAAAAAAAAGATTTGTCACATAAATACCCTTTATTTATTTATCGATTGTTTCGTGTTAATTATTTAATCATTATACTTAAGTTTAATCTATATGAATAAATATTCACAAAAATACCACAAGAGTGTAAAGTACAATTCAATTAAATTACAAAAATAGAATGTAATTAATTAAAAATAAATTTTCTATAAATAAAAATAGAGAAAAATAACTAAAGCACCCCGATTTTTAAAAAGGAAATAAACAAATAAATATATAGCATTTTTTTTTAAAGAGTTAAAGAGGGGGGTTTTGAAAAGCGGCGATTTTCTCATAAAATAACTTAAGCTTTTTTTTTTTTTTTAAAAAAAAAAAAAACAGAGTCGCCCTCTAGCATTAAGTTTAAATGGTGTACTAAGTCATCAATTTTTTTTTTTCTTTCTTTTAAAACGATTTGAAAAATGGCTTCAGTAAAATTTTGACTCCGAAAAGCATGATCCGACAAAATATTGGTTTTAAAAGAGTTCAGGGGTCAGTTACGCTGGGGGAATGTGTTAGGCACTCCAAGACATCCATCCGACAACGGTGTTTTATCCAATTAAGTCCAATCAAAATTTGAGTCCGAGTGTTTTATTATTTTGAAATCTCTTCCGACAATTTTTTTTTTTCATTTTTTTTAATATTTTATTTCTTTTAAACCTTTTTTTTTTTTTTTATGAAATTTTAACATTCACTTTTTGAATTGTTGAAATTAGCTTGTTTGAAATTTTGACTTGTACCATGGCTTGATCAGCACATGAAAGCCTTGGTGTCGCAACCAAAGTCCATTGTGATGATCACAATGGTACAAGTCAAAATTTCGAAAGGTGAATGGAATCACACTTGTAATTGTTTTTTTTCTTCAAAAGAAATGAAAATGGAATAATTTTTTTTTTTCTTACTAATTTATTTTTTCACTTTTTTTTTTCCATAGTTAATGTTAACTATGATATACACTTAGTTAACATTAATTTTAGGAAAAAATATATTTTAAACCCTCTCGGTATTGGTACATTTTTAAATAGTTCATCTCTGTTTGAGCATTTCATTTTAAACCCTCTAGATATAAACACGTTTTTAAATGATCATTCTGTCAAAAATAACAAAATGTAGGGGTAAAACAATCTTTTTATTTATTTTTAATTTTTAAATGATTTTTTTTTCTTCATTTCTCTTTCTTTCCCGCTCAACTCTCTCTTTCTTCTTCCTTCCTTCTTCCTCCCTCCCTCTCTTTGCTAGCCAGAATCACCCCCTGTTACGGGGGCGAACCACCCCGCAACAAGGGGTGGTTCCTCTCCCATAACAGGGGGTGAACCACCCCCTGTTACAGGGGAGGAACCATCCCCAAAATGGGTGTCACCTCCTGTTTAGGGGGTGTTCACCCTTCATAACAGGGGCTGAACCACTCCTTTGTTGCCACCCCCTATAACAGGGGTGGTTCCGGTCGGCGGGGAGAGGAAGGGAAAGAGGAATAGAAAAAGAGAGAAGGGGAAGGAGGAAGATAGAGTCTTGAGCGGGAGAGAGCGAGAGAGAGAGAAAAGTTAAATAATAAAAGAAAAAGAAAATAAAAAAAGAAAAATGAAATGAAGAAGAAAAAGAAAAAGAAAAAAGATTAAAAAATGAAAAAATGTAGAATGACGATTTTACCCTCAAAATTCTGTTAATTTGGATGGAATTTCTGACGGAAGGACCAAATAAAAACGTGTTTATACCTAGAGGGTTTAAAATGAAATGCTCAGATGGAGATGGACCATTTAAAAATGTGTCAATACCTAAAGGATTTAAAATTTATGTTTCCCTTAATTATAACATCATCGATGTTCCCTTTTGTTTGATACTGGTACTCTTTGATTGTCGGTCACAAAATCTCTACCATTAGTTGCCAAACATCAGTCACTGATCGTTGGATTTTGGCCATCAACCGTCATACTTTGACTACAGGTTGCCGAAATCCAACTATCGTGACCAAACCTTTGATTACTAGTGATCGGCCAATCTCAATACCTCCAGTCTTTAGTCATTGGGCCTCTTGAACCTCTGCACCTCGTCTTTGAACCGCCACCGACCACCACCACCAATGACCATATCAAATGTTGACTACTTATCTTGTTAACATTAACTTTGATGAGAGGTATTTCTGCTGCGCATCGAGAATCACTTACAGCCTTACATGTGACAGAGAATAGACCCGAGGAGATTGTTTGACTAGCCAGCATTCACCATGCACATTGATTGAACTTATTCACCAAGTAGAGGTTAGAGTGCACATGGCTCGTGATGACTACCGCCTAGCAACTAGAGGTAGGGCTTCGCCGACCTCCTCCGTGACAACTACTGCCCAACGACCAGAGCTAGAGTATCGCCGACCTTTTCCGTGATGACCACCGCCCAACGATCAGAGCTATAATATTGCCGACTTCACCTGGATGACTATCACCCAACCACCAGTGCTGAATGGACCAATGGCTCTCTACCATGATAGCTAGGCTAGTCTCCGACCAGCGACCTTCGAACAACAATTTCCCATGTTACCAAAAAAGGTTTCATCGTACCCATGGGTTAGACTTTGTCATCTGTTCATGTGGGCCAGCCCATGGGCTCCTCTTGATGGCCCGAAGAACAAGGCCCAATGACCTAAATCACGTCACACGTCTCCTAATTGGCCACGTCTAGGATTACCGTAATTAACTGCGTTCAGGGTTCTAATTTTGCGGAGCTAATCAGCCTTTTCTCTTATAAATATTAGGACATTCAATGCTCAACGTAATGCTTGATTTCCTACTCTAAGTAAATATCTGTCGTTTTTCCTTGAGCTTTTACCCTCACGTCAGAGGGGCTATACCGAGTACACCTTGGCGAACTTGAACTCTACCTTAACAAGAAAACTCCACATGGATGCTGATCGGACCAATTGGGAGTGTTAACCAATTTTAAACACCAACAAGCTTGATAGATTTAATCTAGTTAATGTTAGCTAAAAAAAATTTAAAAAATTATAAGAATAAAATTAACTAGTATGAAAGCCAATCTATTAATTTCTCCATTTCTTTTAAAATTTCAAGAACATGAAAGAGTACTATGTGGGGCTAAAGAAAATGGGTTGGGATGGGTGAATTTTTGGGCCTCCTTTTGCATGCCCGCCCACACAGACCTATTGAAGATCGGGCCAAGACTTTACAAATGCTAAGGTATGCTTTATTAGATGAACAACCGACATCCTTAGCGACTGCCCAAATCAATAAACTATTCCAATTTGGTCGGTAGAAAAATGGCAATAAAACGTGATGGAGCTGACGCCAATTTCAAAGAATTCACACCTACACTACATATGCTCCACTCGTCATCCAACTTTTTCTTGCGTTTGAAATTTTGGGCGAATCCTTGTCTTCATCGGATGGCCAAATCGTTGTCCTTTGTTATCTCAGAAAAAATATGTGGATCATTGTATTTCTCGCATTTAATGCCTTCTTTTTCCATTTCCCATCTCATGGGGAGACTGAAAGTGAAGCCCATTTGTTCTGATTCAATTCCTTTCTCGCCCGCCACCTGTTCTATAATATTACGCAATGGGTCTTCAGAAAATTTCGCTTCTGATCACTGCTTCTCTGCTGTTCACCGTTGCTAGCTGCAAGGTCTCTCTCTCTCTCTCTCTCTCTCTCTCGATTTTAGGAATTTAACTATTCATATTTCTTGGTTGAAAAGCTCTGTGATTTCTGATTTTGGTTGCCTCTCCATTGAAGCTATTGGATGAATGCTCGAATGATGGAGATTGTGAAGCCGGGCTTTATTGCTTCTCTTGCCCTGAAGGATTTTCAGGCTCTAGGTGCGTCCGATCGATCATTACGGACCAATTCAAGCTTCTGGTAACTCTCTCTCTTAAACCCATGTCTATATGTGCATTTCAAAGAATTATGATGATATGATCAACACCTATAATTCCAAGTTAAAAAATATTATAAAAGTAATTAATATATTCAACATTTAATAAATTTAACAACTATAATTTCAACACTTTAAGTTTTCATTTTCAGTATTGTCAAACATGCCCTTATGTTGCGATTGATACGCTGAAATGGAATAGAATGAAAAATATGATTAGAATTATTATGGTAGTGGAATGAAATAGTCATTACCATTCCTATGTTTAGTGACAAAAAGGATTAAATGTGGTATTGGAATGACTATTTCCTTTCTAATGTTTAGTTAGTGTCGGAAATAAATCAATAATGGAATGTATATATATAATAAAGTCTCTATTGGAAAAATATACAATTTTTTATTTTTTTAAAATATAAAATATTTGAATATAAAGCAAATGAAGTTCTAGGAGTAAATATGATATCTATATATTTTTCTTAACATTCAGATTGAGGTTAAGGCGTGTTTAGTAGTTTTCTCTGTTCTTTTTCTCATTTTTTGCTGTTTTTTAGTTCACATTCTCTGTTTTCAACAAATGGCTTGCCGTTAATTCCACAAAAATGTGATTTTAGAAGACCTGTTTTCATATCGCAAAACAAACAATACCAAAGTTTTTGGCAAAAAAACTCCATGTTTTTCATCTTCATCTTCTCTATAAATCATTGTTATTCTACAAATCTCTCTCTCTCTCTCTCTCTCTAGCTCATATCTCTATCTCTCCCTCGATGGTTTGAGTCCATAGCAGTGGCTCACGGTCTGTCCATGGCGACATGGGAGTAGAGGAGTCTCTCATTTTTCGTCATTTTTTTTTACCGATGAAAGAATAAAACCTAATCCATGTAATTAGGATTAACTAATACCAAACTTATCTTGGAATTGGTTAATCTCATATTTTGTGGGATTAGAAAATCTTTGATAACATGAATGAAATTTAATCCCACTAGGAAACAGAAACAGATGAATGAAAATCTACAAGTGTTCATTTCTGTAATTCCAATTTTAGAATTTAAAATTTAGTTTTTCAACTTTTGATTATTTTTTTTTCTCTCTTGATCTCTTCCATTGTCAACAATAGAACAACTCTCTTCCATTCAACAAGTATGCATTTTTGACAACCCACAATGCCTTTGCCATTGATGGAGAGCCACCTCACACTGGAGTTCCTAGAGCTACTGTCACCAATCAGGAAGATAATATTACTCAGCAGCTCAATGTATGTCATCTTCCAAAACCCTCTTCAATCTATAAATGATATTTTCTTTTTCGATGAATTATTCTTTTTTTTTTTTCTAACTTTTCTGAAACATTTTCCATTTTTAGAATGGAGTTCGAGCATTGATGCTCGATACCTATGATTTCCGAGGAGATGTTTGGTTGTGTCATTCTTTTGGAGGACAATGCTATGATTTTACTGCATTTGTAAGCACTTAATTAACCCTTTTCCGGGATTAAATTATACAAATTTTTATTGCTTGATGCCTTGATCATTCAACTATACATAATTATGTTTTTAATTGAAAGAAAAACTACACATACATCTACCATTTGTCTGTAGGAGCCAGCCATTGATACTTTGAGAGAGATCGAAGCATTCTTATCATCCAATCCGTCGGAGATTGTCACTTTGATCCTTGAAGACTATGTTCATGCCGCGAATGGACTAACCAAGGTCTTCACGGATGTAGGGCTAATGAAATATTGGTTTCCCTTATCAAAGATGCCACAAAACGGTCAAGATTGGCCTCTGGTTAGCGACATGGTTGCTAATAATCAAAGGCTACTCGTGTTTACTTCCGTTAAATCGAAACAAGACAGTGAAGGAATCGCTTACCAATGGAATTACATGGTCGAAAACCAGTGTAAGAAAAAAAACATTAAGTCTTGTTGTTTTTCTTGAACTTTCGTCTTAATTTTTTCCAAAAATATGCAATTTTTTATATTTTTATTTTTTAGATGGGGATGATGGAATGAAAAAAGGAAATTGTCCGAATAGGGGAGAGTCATCACCGTTGGGTGACAAGAGTAAATCCCTGGTTTTGGTGAATTACTTCAGGACAGTCCCTATCAGGCAATTAACTTGTGCTCAGAACTCTGGAGATTTAATCAACATGCTTCAAACTTGTTATGGTGCTGCTGGCAACAGATGGGCTAACTTTGTTGCTGTTGATTATTACAAGGTATACCTTTTCGTTTTCGGCCAGTTTCGATAAAATTGAAGATATTCTATTTTTTTTGTTTTCTTGTCTAAAAGTTTTGATTTTTATGCAGAGGAGTGAGGGAGGAGGATCATTTCAAGCCGTTGACACTCTGAATGGGGAGTTGTTATGTGGCTGCGACGACGTACACGCTTGTGCGGTATAAAATTACTATTCAACCCTTCTTAGACTAACCGCCCAAAATAAAATAAAGAGAAAACTCTGATTTAATGTGAAATTAAGCATATTATTATTGCATACTTGCAGCCAGGATCAACGTCGGCCGGAGCCTGCACTCGGCGATGACAATATTTGGAAAAATTCTGCCATGATTTGAGAACGTTAAAAATAGAAGCTCAAGAAGAAATAGCATGGGTATTTTTTGGGTAATAAAATTGTTGGTTATAATTTAAAGATTCTAGTTTGATTTTACAGACAGAGAACAAGTTATGTAAACCCGGCCTTCCAAAATGAAATGTTCCAATTTTGTATCTATGTTTTGTAATGAGTTATGGGTTCCTTGCATTATTTTCACAAAAATTAAAAAAAACACCATTGTGGGGTATGGGCAGAATCATACGTACATAACCTTACTCCTGTATACAAATACAAAGAGACAATTTCCAACATTTGAACCCGAGACCTCTAGATCATAACTTTACCATTTTACTCGAGGCTTTTCCTTAAAATTTGATTTTTGGGGGTTACTCTTGGAATTTTTGGTAATGACACTTGTTAGAATAATTGAGAGGCAGCATATTGAGAGAATGTGAAGCGATTGTATCTTATTTTTTTTGGTACAAAAGAGATCAAAACAGAAAACTACAACCTCTCAAATGAGGTTCCTGCACTATCCGCAAGCAAGGCGGTAATAATGTCCAAGGGTGAAGTATCCAGAAAACAAAAGGTTCGTTTGAATTTTTTCCCCTTCTTGCAAGGTAGTCAGCGCATTGATTGCTTTCTCTTAAGGAATGTTGAATTGTGCCTTCCGTTTTGAGGAGGAGATCCTTGCAATCTTCCACCAAAGACTTATGCGGGAGGCAAAAGGACATGTCTCCTTGATAAGTCTCAAGGCGAGAGCCGACTCTCTTTCCACAATCGCCTTCTTTATATTCATCTCCATAAGAAGACAGAGACTCCTGAAAATTCCTTTTAGCTTCGCTTCTAAACAGGTACACTTGGGTATATGACCATAGAACCCCCACATCCATGCTCCTGTTGAGTCCCTTAAGAGGCCTCCAAATCCTCCAATCCCAAGATTTCAGGAAGCGCTTCCATCAACGTTAAGTTTGAACAAACATGAAGAAGGCGGGTTCCAAGCAGTAAGTCTAGGCATATTACAAAGATTCCCCACCAACACTTTAGAGGCCCAATTAAACATAAGAGTAAATATTAATCAAAGATGTGTTTAATTGGGTCCTCTTGGCATTTATGGATTCATTATTTCTCTCCTTCCGAATATGCCACAAGGCCGAAAGAATAAGGTATGATTTAAAATTTAAAGATTTAGAGAAACTCCATTTCTGCTGAATTTTAATCCAATCGGTTAGGCTACCTGCATGAAGAGAAATAAAATCTTGCACCTGCAAAATAGAATTCTAAACCTCTCCCGCTTTTGGGCAATTCCTTAGAACATGATCCATGTCTTCCTTGGTGGAGAGGCATCTAGCACAGCTAGCAGAGGCTTCACGACTCCATTGAGCTCTAAGGTAGTTGGTTAAGAGTCTCCCTTTGAAAATAATCCAAAGAAAGAATTTAAGTTTCTCCGGAACCATAACTTCCAAACCCATTTTTCCAGGGGACCTCCTGGTCACAAGGCTCTTCATCCACCAGAGTGTTGGCAGAAGCAATAAAGAATTTTCCATTTTCAGAATAACCCCATGAAGGAGAGTCTTCTAAAGTAGAAAATTGAGGCAAATGTAAAGAAAGAATTTTCTTCTTATTGTTGGCGGAGACATGTAAATTAGAAAGATTCCAAGTGCCATTAGGCCCAATAATTCTCGCAAGGGAGTAGGCAAAACCGGACCGAGGAAAGGCGGTCAAGAGGTTTGTGGCCACACCACCAATCTTGCCAGAGATCAATGGATTTACCATTACCTACAACCCATTTGGTTCCTTTAAACAACAATTTTTTTGTTTTTAGAATACCTCTCCAAGTTGGTGAAGCATTATGGGACAAGGACCAAAGTCTCGGATTTTGTGGTATGTTATATTTCTTGAGGGCTTGTTTGGTTGGAAGGAAATGGGGTGGATAAAAAAATGAAAATGAAAATGAGATGGAAAATGAAAATTTGTTATGCTTGGTATGAGAAATGGAGAGAAAAAATTATTTTTCCGCCACTTCCCCTCCCCCTCCCCCTCCCCCTCCCCCTCTCCAATATGGGGTGAAAATGAAAAGATGGAGGAAGAAAAAGTCAAAATGACAATTTTACCCTTTTATTTTATATAACAAATACTCATTTCATTTGTACTAAGGGTAAAATAGTAAATTAAGTAAAAAATATATTATTTTTTTCTTTTTTTAATACACACAAAATATTATTTCTCCTCCTTCTATATCTCTCCAACCAAACATACTAAAAAAAATGATTTTCCCTCTACAAATGATTAAAAAAAAATTATTTTTCCTTTTCTTTTTTCTTTTCTCTTTTCCACCCTTCTAACCAAACATACTCTAAAACTTTAGACCATAGAGCATTGGACTGGGAAATAAGTCCCCATCCTCTCTTAGAAAGAAGAGCAAGATTATTCAGGTGAGTTTTTGGGAATCCAAGACCCCCCCGGGATTTTGGGCCACAAATGTGGTTCCAGTTAATAAGATGGAATTTCTTAACATTATCTGTTTCTCCCCAGATAAAATTTCAATTAAGCTGATCAATTTTATTACAAACCGATTTGGGAAGAAGGGCAACTTGTATGGTGTATGCTGGAATACTAGATAGAACAGAACTGATCAAAACAAACCTACCGGCTATGGAAAACATTTTAGCTTTACATCCCGAGAGCTTATCTTGGATTTTATTAATGAGAAAAGTTACAACTACAAAGATACACATGAGGTGATTAGGTAATCTTAAAACCCCACATTTATATATAGGGTCTTTTAATATGGGCCCCAAAGCCCATTACTTTATTGATGATATACCCATCCTAACATTTTCTTTTGTAGAAACCCCAACCAAAAGTCGTGTGTTTCAAAACCTAGGCCAAGCGCGTGATGCTATCAATACATGGTAGGGTATTTTGAGGGGGAAAAACCAAATTAACAACCTTCCATCTTTGAGCACGCGTGAAGAGTTCAGAGCGTTGGAAATTCCCTACTCGCCGTCTTCCATTGTCGTCGCAGTCGTCCATCAAACCCCAACCTATCGTCGCGCCGATCGAAACACTGTGCAAAGCCGTCGTCTACCATCGATGATGACCTTGAGGCAGGATGGTCCGGCGGAAAACCTTTGCAGTAGTCTATCACCGGTGAGTACCTTCGTAGCAAGCCAATTTCAGTTGCCTAACGTTGCCGTCGCCGACGCGTTGGTGGTACATCGTCGCCGTAACAGTCGCTTGCTATCGCCTCACCGTCGATGTTCAAGCGTCGTCGCCGTTCAATTCCAGTCGCCGTCGCCGTCAATTCCAAGCCTTCGATTTCCATATCTGTGAGTTTCATCTCAATTAAGCTGTTGACCGTCTAGGGTTTAGGTTTTGGTGAACACTGAGCAGTACCAATCATAGTTTGGGTTCTTGCATCCTTATTGATTGGAGTTTAATTCAGAATTAGGGTTAGGAATGTTAAGAAATCAGAATTTTGGTGTTGAGATGGTGAATGCACATTAAAAATTATATGTTGCTGTTGTGTTTTTGAATTTGGATTGTTAGGAATGTTAATGTATAGCAAAAATCCATCTCCCCTTTTGCTATGTTGATATTTTGGAGTGTTGAGATGGTTAATGTGCAGTAAAAATTAAACGTTGTTGGTGTGTTCTTGAATTTGGGTTCTTAGGAATGTTAATGTATAGCAAAAATCCATCTCCCCCTTGCATTGTTGATATTTTGGGTGTTGAGATGGTGAATGCACATTAAAAATTATATGTTGTTGTTGTGTTCTTGAATTTGGGTTGTTAGGAATGTTAATGTATAGCAAAAATCCATCTCCCCCTTGCATTGTTGATATTTTTGGTGTTGAGATGGTTAGTGTGAAGTAAAAATTATATGTTGTTGTGTTCTTACATTTCGCTTTGATTTCCATCTCTTTGGTGATGTGTGGTTTGTTAGGACTGTTAATGCGTAGAAAAAAATCCATCTCCTTCTTTTCATTGTTGGTGTTTTGGGTGTTGAGATAGTTAATGTGCAGTAAAAATTACATATTGAGGTTATGTTCTTGAATTTCGCTCTGATTCCATCTCGTTGGTGATGTTTTGGTTGTTGAGATATTTAATGTGTAGCAAAAATCACATATTGAAGTCGTGTTCTTGTATTTCACTTTGGTTCTATCTCGTTGATGATATTTTGGTTAAGATATTCTCGTTAGTAAACATCACTCATCACTTGGTGTGGTCCCTTGTAGCAATACAAATTTCAAAGGCGAACAAAAAGGTAATAAAACCCTAGCTTTTAATTTCAGTGAGTTGTTTTGAAATTCCCTTTTGTTCCTTTTCATTATTATTGTTATATTTGTTGAATTAGTTACTTTGTTGAATTTCCCTTTTGTTCCTTTACAATGAAGATTTGCTACTTTATGCCATTACATTTGTTGGATATTTTGTTCTTGGGTTTGGTTACTGTACAGTAAAAATCTACTATTTGGGTCAAGGTTGGGTTGCTATTTTCTTCCATTACATGAGTGATGTACGGTTCCTTGAAATAGTTACTGTACAACAAAATTCCGTTATTCAAGCTGAGTTTTTGATTTGCTACTTTATTTCATTGCATTTGTTTGAGCAAAATTCCGTTATTCAAAGATGACGTCGTTATCCAGTTTGTTGACCCTAAAGTTCAAGCGTTTATTGCTCCCAACACATGGGATGCTAGTGGTTCACCTCAGACAAAGAATTGCATTTTGTATTAAACATCTTGTTATTTTTCATTTTTGCTATGGGGTTGTTGAGAAAATAATTAATGTGTAGAAAATTGATGTTTAATTAATGTGTAGTAAAAATCGATGTTGAATTCTTGATTTGAATTTTCCATATTCTTCATTTTCATTGTTTTGATGTTTGAGTTCTTGAGATAATTACTGCGTAGCAAAAATCCATAATTGGAATCTTGTTTTGAATTTTCCCCTTGATCATTTTTATAGGTGATATGGGTTTATTGGAAATAATTACTGTGTAGTAAAAATTGATGGTGACTTCATGATTTGAATTTTCCATATACTTCATTTTCATTATTTGATGTTTGAGTTGTTGAATTATATACTATGTAACTAAAAAATCACACCAATCTTGCAACTAAATAAAATCAGCGCAATAGACACACTCTTCGAGCACAATAAGTTGAGAGGCATTTCAAAAGCTATGCGAAGATCTATGAGAGAGATCTCTTAATCCATTGAAGGAAGTACTCGAGCATTCTAATTTAAAGGTTAATGAGATATAAAGATTATTACTGTGTAGCAAAAATCATGAATTGAACAGTGATTTTGGATTCACAATTTGTTACTTTTCACTGTTGATCAATTCATTGCTGCGATGTAAAAATTAATGTTTAGTTAATGTGTAACAAAAATTGATGTTTGATTTATAGAGTAATTACTGTGAAGTAAAAATTAACAATTAAAAACTTGTTTTGAATTATCCCTATTTTTTCCATTATTTTACTATTTTTTTTTTGTTACTACACAACAATATTTATTGTCATCCCCATCTCCCCGCACGTTCTTTGGTGTTGTTGTTCAAACAATTGTAATTATATATAAAATATTCAACCAAAAATAATTATACTGTAATACCCAAACATGGAAGGTTGTACAACAATATTTATCTATGAAACAGTAGCTCAACATTGCATGGTGTACAATTAAAATTCAACCAATTATAACTGTACAGTAAATATTCAATCAAATTATAACTATACAAATAATATTCAATCTAATTATAACTGTACAGTAATATTTAACAGGATCTAATTTAATAGGATCTCTTTGTAAATTATTCTAAACTTAGGGGCCATTGTAAATTATTCTAAACTTAGGGGCCAATTAGGGTAACCTTTCTATTCTTCTCTCTCACTCCTCTCTCTCTCTAAAATCGCCATTGTTGCTGCAACATTTGAGCTCTCACATCTCTCTCTCTCTCTCTAGACCAAACATCATAAAAATTATGGGAATAAAAACTAAAAATAAAAAAATAAAAAATTAGCAGATCCACACCAGAATCTTGGTTCATGTTTTTGTTCTTAGAATTTAGGGTATGATAAATGTGAACGGTAGTTTCTTCCATTTTTGTAGTTTCTTGAATGAATTTTTTTTATTCTTCCTTAATTAGCTTCATTGATTAGCTTGATTTCCAAAAATACCTTAGAATAGATCTCTATCCCCAGCCGTGCGTGTGTATTGGATGGGTAGAATTTGGGGTTATCTCAAAAACAAAATAAATATGTGAGTTTTTTAGTGTTTGGGCTTGATTGCTGGGGCCCATTCAAATATCAATTGTGAAAATGGAGTTCTAATTAAAAATTCTTTATATATAATAGTTGGCCTATGAAAGTACAAATAAATATGCATTTATTTCATCTCCTAGGACCATTTGGCCGGAGTTGTTTACATTTATAATATAAATTTAAAACAAAATTACTGAAATAGACCACTTTTTAACTTATTTACATTTTTAATGCTACCCGGGGTTCAGAACCCCAGGTTTGTGGGGCCGGCGGTATACCCGGGGTTCGGAAACCCGGGTATACGAATTTTTTTTTATTTTTTTTTTGGGTATACGGCGTTATACCCGGGGTTTGGTACCCCGGGTTCTACATAGAACCCGGGGTACCAAACCCCGGGTATAACGCCGTATACCCAAAAAAAAAATAATAATAAATAAAATAAAATAAAAATCGTTTTTGCCCAAGAAATTTTTAAAATTTTCGGCAACTTTAAGCTGATTAACGGTAGTCTATCGATATTTTAAATAAATTTAATTTTTTTGTACATAAATTAGGTTCAAAACACTACATAATGCTTTTTACAACACTAAAAACGGACAAATGGATGAATTTTAAAAAATCGTCAAAGTTGACCAGATGAATTGTTTCGATAACGACGGAATTTTTTTCAGCAATTTAAAATTAACAAAAGATTATATGTCCGTAACAGAAATGAACCAAATTTTATATATATAAATTATGTTTATAACACTACATAACAAAACTTAGAACACTAAAAACGGACAAGTGGATAAATTTTAAATAATCGCCAAAATTGATCAAACGAGTTGTTTCGTTGACGATACAATTTTTTTGAAAATTTTGAATTAATAAAAAATGGTCGTCTATCCGTAACATAAATGATCCTGATTTTTTTGTATACAAACTACGTTCATAACGCTAAATAATAAAATCGAGAACACCAAAAACGGATAATATGTTATCGAGAGAAAATAAAACTTACGTAAAATAATAGAAAAAGTTTGGATGGACATAATTTTGTATTCAGTGGTCTGTTTGGGGCGATTTTTTTTTTTTGATTTTAGGTATTTTTTTTCGAGATCTAGGCGCTGCAAATGCCGTAGGCGGTTTGGTCCAGTATTTTTTCAAATAAAGCCCGTTTGCACCTTCAATTTTGGATTCGAAGTGTTGGGTGAATAAATTTGTAATCTTTGTTGCGAACGTGTATCTTATTCTGTTGATAAAATTGAAATCTTCAAAAGCCAGAGTGATGATTCAAATCAGACCCAACTTTTAAAAAAAATTTGCCCCCAACGGATCACCGAGCACAAAATTATGTCCATCCAAACATTAAAGAGCAATACAGTGTTTTTTGAAACGTTGAAGAGTAATAAAATGTAATGATATTAACCATTATTTAAAAATTATTCACTAATCCATTTTTGGTATTCTCGATTTTATTATTTAGCGTTATGAACGAAATTTGTATACAAAAAAATCAGGATCATTTCTGTTACGGATAGACGACAATTTTTTGTTAATTCAAAGTTTTCAAAAAAACTACATCGTCATCGAAACAACTCGTCTGATCAACTTTGGCGATTATTTAAAATTCATCCACTTGTCCGTTTTTAGTATTCTAAGTTTTGTTATGTAGTGTTATGAACATAATTTATATACAAAAAATTTGGTTAATTTCTGTTACGGACATGCAATCTTTTGTTAATTCTAAATTGCCGAAAAAAATTCCGCCGTTATCGAAACAACTCATTTAGTCAACTTTGACAATTTTTTAAAATTCATCCATTTGTCCGTTTTTAGTGTTGTAAAAAGCATTATGTAGTGTTTTGAACCTAATTTATGCAAAAAAAAATTAAATTTATTTAAAATATCGATAGATCACCGTTAATCAGCTTAAAGTTGCCGAAAATTTTAAAAATTTCTTGAGCAAAAACGATTTTTTTTCTTTTTTTTTTTTTAATTCGGGTTATACCCGGGGTTTGGTACCCCGGGTATAACGCCGTATACCAAAAAAAAAAAAAAAAAAACCAGGGTTCGGAACCCCGGGTATACCGCCGGCCCCACATACCCAGGGTTCCAGATAAGGACTAAATATGGATACTATCCTACCATATTGTATATCTGTTTGTCTTAACGTTCGGATTGAGGTTAAGTCTTGTTTGGTTTTTTCTTTTTACTCATTTTTGCTGTTTTTTAGTTCCAATTCTCTATTTTAAACAAATGGCCAACCGTTAATTTCCACCAAAATGTGATTTCAGAAAACCTATTTTCATATTGCAAAACAAACAATACCTAAGCTTTTCGCGAAAAAAAAAAAAAAAAGAAAAAAAAAACGAAAAAACATGTTTTTTCATCTTCATCTTCTCCATAAATCACTGATATTCTACAAATGTCTCTCTCTCTCTCTCAATGGTGGGAGTCGGCAACAGTGGCTCACGGTCTATCCATGGTGGCATGGAGGTGGAGGAGTCTCTCGTTTTTTGTCTTTTTTTTTTTTAACCGATGAAGGAATAAAATCTAACTCCATGTAATTAGGATTAACTAATACTAAGCTTATCTTAGAATCGGTTAATCTCATACTTGGGATTAAAAAATTCTTGGTAACGAGAATGAAAATTTACATACGTTCGTTTCTATAATTCCAAGTTTAGAATTTAGAATTTAGTTTTTCAACTTCTGATTATATTTTTTGTTTCAATCTTCCATTGTCAACAAAAGAACAACTCCCTTCCATTCAACAAGTACGCATTTTTGACAACCCACAATGCCTTTGCCATTGATGGAGAGCCACCTCACACCGGAGTTCCAAGAGCTACTGTCACCAATCAGGAAGATAATATTACTCAGCTGCTCAATGTATGTCATCTTCCGAAACCCTCTTTCAATCTATAATTGATATTTTCTTTTTCAATGAATTATTCATTTTTTTTTTTTACTTTTCTGAACCATTTTCCATTTTTAGAATGGAGTTCGAGCATTGATGCTCGATACCTATGATTTCCGAGGAGATGTTTGTGTTGGAAAAGATGACAAGATAATTTTGTCGGTCCGAGAACATTTTCCCAAACTAAAATAGAACAGAAATAACACAGCGGATTTTAGCGTGAAAAACCCTCCTCAATTGAAGGTAAAAAATCACGGGACCCGTAGGCCACTTAAATCTTCCACTATAACAAATAATGGGATTACAAACTTCACACTTTGTGGATCACTCAAACAATATACAAAAATATTGTCTTCAATTTGTAGGTAAAAACTTCACAAATTGGCACTCACTAATATCTTCTCACAAATGGGGTTTCTCTCTCTAACTCTCTGCGTATTTTCTTTGCAGAGAAGTTATGTTTGTCTTTGGCTCACCTCCTCTATTTATAGAGGAGGATTTGAGCTTCTTGACAGTCTGAATAGAAGAAAAACTTTCAGCAACAGGTAGACATCGATTTCTCATTTTTCTTTATTTTGGTGAGGTACTTATCATCTTCCTTTTTCATTTTGTTTTCTTGTGCTTTATTCAACAAATTTCTTTGGCCTCAAATGGGTAGGTGGGAGGTAGGTCACCTTGTTGAAAAATCACCCCTAAATGGGAGTGATTTACCCAACAAATCTCCCCCTCACGACCAATTTGGGGTTGAAGTCAAGCCTGCAATTTCCTTGCAAACTTCGAGTTTCTCTCTGGGTAGAGCTTTTGTCATCATGTTGGCCCCGTTATTATTGGTGTGGATCTTCTCAAGCTGTAGCAACTTGTTTTCTAACACATCACGAATCCAGTGATATCTCACGTCAATGTGTTTAGACTTCGAGTGAAAAGTCGGATTCTTGCTGAGGTGTGCACTCTGACTATCGCAATGGAGTGTATACTTCTCCTGATTCTGACCCAACTCTTGTAGAAACTTCTTCATCCAGAGGATCTCCTTACATCCTTCCGTGATTGCGATGTATTCTGCTTTTGTGGTGGATAAGGCAACACACTTTTGTAATCGTGATTGCCACGAAACAACTCCTCCTGCGAATGTTATCAATTATCCGAATATGGATTTTCTCGAATCCACATCGCCAGCCATATCTGCATCTGTATGTCCTTCCAATACAGGCTTACCATTGCCAAAACATAAACAATGACTGGATGTCCCCCTTGAGATACCTGAGTACCTATTTTACTGCTTCCTAATGTTTCTTTCCAGGATTTGAAAGGAAACGGCTCACTACACTGACTGCGTGAGCAATGTCTGGTCTGATGCATACCATGGCATACATCAAACTGCCAACCGCCGATGCATAAGGCACCCTATCTATTTCTGATTTTTCTTCCTTACTTGAAGGACATTGTCTCGCACTAAGCTTGAAATGGCTTGCAAGTGGAGAACTAACAACTTTAGCTTTACTCATGTTGAATCTTTCAAGAACCTTTTCAACATAGCGTTCTTGAGATAGTCAGATTCTGTGATTCTGCCTGTCACGGGTAATCGTCATGCCAAGAATCTGCTTTGCTGCTCCTAAGTCCTTCATTGCAAAGGACCTACTCAACTCTTACTTCAACTTGTTAATTTTGGCGCTGTCACGGCCTATAATTAACATGTCATCAACATAGAGTAAAAGAATGATAAAGTCACCATCAGAAAATTTATTGATGAAGATGCAGTGATCTGCCATTGTTCGGTTGTACTCATTTTTCTCCATAAATGAGTCAAACTTTTTATACCACTGCCTTGGTGCTTGTTTCAAACCATACAAGTTTTTCTTCAGTTTGCACACCAGTTTCTTTTTTCCTTTGACTAGGAAACCTTCGGGTTGTTCCATGTAAATTTTCTCGTTAAGATCACCATGTAACAATGCAGTTTTTACATCAAGTTGTTCAACCTCCAGATTAAGACTGGCTGCAAGGCCAAGAACAACTCGGATTAAAGACATTTTCACCACGAGTGAAAATATTTCGTCAAAATCAACACCCTTTTTTTTGCCCGAATCCTTTCACAACCAATCTTGCTTTGTAGCATGGTTGTGAGCTGTGTTCTTCATTTTTAATCCTGTACACCCACTTGTTCTTGAGAGTTTTTCTACCATGTGGTAGTTTTACCAAATCAAATGTGTGGTTCTCATACAAGGATTTCATCTCTTCTTGCATGGCTTTTAACCACTCGCCCTTATGTTGATCTGCAACAACTTCTTCATACCTCTCAGGTTCTCCCCCTTCAGTAAGCATTACATACTCATGAGGAGAATATCTGCGACTCAATTGTCGCTCTCGGGTAGATCTTCTTAGTTCTTGTTGGACTTGTTCCGGAATCAATTCTGGTTCCGAACTGCTAGCTGGTGGAGTTGCATCATCAGGATCTAGTACTGTTCCCTCATCACCAGAATTTGTTGGTGAAGAGCTAGGACTGAGATCTATTGAAAATTCATCTGGTTGTGACTTTTCTGGTTTCTCAAAGTCTCCAGTTATCTTATCTTCAAGAAACACCATGTCTCTACTTCTGACGATCCTTTTGCTGACAGGATCCCAGAGTCTGTAGCCGAACTCTTCATGGGCATATCCCACAAAGATGCATTGCTTTGCCTTTCCATCCAGCTTGGACTTCTCATCTTTTGGTATGTGAACAAACGCTCTGCAGCCAAACACTTTCAGGTGTTTGTACGAAATGTCTTTCCCCGTCCAGACTCTTTTTGGAACATCATAATTCAGTGGAACTGATAGAGACATGTTGATTAAATCAACTGCTGTCCTCATTGCCTCCCCCCAAAAAGAGTTTGGCAGCTTTGCATCTGAGAGCATACATCTGACTTTTTCACAGATGGTTCTGTTCATCCTCTCTGCGATACCATTATGCTGAGGTGTCTTTGGTACTGACTTTTCAAGCCTAATGCCAAATTTCGTGCAGTACTCTTTGAATGGTCCACGGTATTCGCCTCCGTTGTCTGCACGTACACACTTCAAATATCTGTCAGTTTCCCTCTCAACTTTTACATGAAATTGAGTTCCCCTCTCAACTTTTACATAAAATTGCCTGAAAATTTCCACCACTTGATCTTTGGTTCTTAAGGCAAAGGCCCACACTTTTCTAGAGTGGTCGTCAATGAAAGTCACGAAGTAAAGAGTACCTCCCAATGACTTATGACTCATTGAGTAGACATCTGTGTGTATCAGATCTAGAATATTCTTCATTCTAGATAGTGGATGAGTTTGAAATGTAACTCTGTGTTGCTTTCCCATAACACAATCAACACAGGTTTACAAGGGTGTGCCTTTCATTCCTGGCAAGAGCTCTTTCTTAGAAAGGATTTTAAGACCTTTCTCACTCATGTGTTTGAGCCTCTTATGCCATAGCTCGGTGGGGACTTCTTTCCTGGTCGTATTTACCTCTCCTCTGCATAACTTGGCTTCCATGACATAGAGAGAGGTGTCCTTTTTGCCTTTTGCTATCATCAAATTACCTTTGATAAGTTTCCATCTACCTTCACCAAAGTAATTGTTGTAGCCCTCGTCGTCAAGCTTCCCGATAGAGATTAAGTTGAGATGGATATCAGGGACATGTCTCACGTCTTTCAAAAGTAGCTTGCATCCGATATTGGTTTCGAGACAAACATTGCCGATACCAACAATTTCAGATGCACCATCATTTTCCATCTTCACACATCCGAATTCTCCTTGAGTGTAAGATGAGAAAAAATCTAGTCGTGGCATGACATGGAAAGAGGCGCCTGAGTCAACAACCCAGGTTGAATCTTGGAATACAAGATTGACATAGTTATTATCTGAACAATAACAGCTTCATTAATGACAGTAGCGGTGTCATTTGTTCGAGTTCCGGCTTCCTGACTTTGGGATTGTTCCGCCTTCAACTTCCGACAATCTCGAATGAATTGTCCGGATTTACCACAGTAATAGCACTTCTTATCATATCTAAATTTGGATTTAGATCGTCCTCTTTCTTGACCATGGGGATTTCGACTTTTGTTTCTCCCACGCCTCTCTTGTCTGTCTTGCTTTTCTGAGACAAGCCCTTCAGACTCAGGAGTGTATCCTTCGTCTTTTCGTCTGGACTCTTCGTTCAGCATTTTGTCTTTTACCATATCCATGGTAAGCTTTCCATCTGGAGCAGAGTTGCTAACCGACACGACTAATGTGTCCCAATTCTTCGGTAGAGAACTCAACATCAGCAACGCTTGCAACTCATCATCTACGGTCATTTTCATAGAATTGAGTTGATTAATAATGCCTTGGAACTCGCTCATATGTTCCGATACACTGCTTCCATTTTTGTACTTCAAATTGACTAATCGTCGCATCATATTTGCTTTATTCTGTGCAGTTGTCCTTACATACATTTTCTCCAACTTTCGCCAAAGAACATAAGCATCATGTTCATTAGAAAAATTTTGAAAAATGCTCTTGTCAATCCATTGCCGGATTTGGGCAGCACATTTTCGGTTTTGCACAGTCCAGTCAGCGTCTGATGAGGTTGTCGATGTGCTCGTGGTTGATGTTGTTGTTGTTTTGCCGGTTCTGTCATCCGTTGTAGATGCTGCCTCCTGTGTCGGCATTACAATGGGCTTCCACAGATCTTTTATGTACAAAAGATCCTCCATCTTCGGTTTCTAAATTGCATAGTTAAATGCAGTTAATTTGATCATGTTGACTGTGCTCTCTTCCATCTCGATCACAAGTCTGAATCAGCAGGTTTCACTGGGTATGGTACTTTGCTGTCGATGAATAGTACTGCGTACAGTACTATGTGAATAGTACCCGTATGTATGAATAGTGCCGTATGAGCAGTACATATAGATATCGTATATATACCGTATACGTCCAGTATAAATACTATGAATAATATCGTATGAACAGTACCATATATACACCGTTACGTTCCGTATAAATACGGTGAATAGTGTCGTGTACGTATGTATGTACAGTGTACGTATATACGTATATACTAGTGTAGTATACTACGTATATGATCTCCTCTTCTACTGGGCTCCCCGCTCTGATACCACTTTATTGGGAAAGATGACAAGATAATTTTGTCGGTCCGAGAACATTTTCCCAAACCAAAATAGAACAGAAATAACACAGCGGATTTTAGCGTGAAAAACCCTCCTCAATTGAAGGTAAAAAACCACGGGACCCGTAGGCCGCTTAAATCTTCCACTATAACAAATAATGGGATTACAAACCTCACACTTTGTGGATCACTCAAACAATATACAAAAATATTGTCTTCAATTTGTGGGTAAAAACTTCACAAATTGGCACTCACTAATATATTCTCACAAATGGGGTTTCTCTCTCTAATTCTCTGCGTATTTTCTTTGCAGAGAAGTTATGTTTGTCTTTGGCTCACCTCCTCTATTTATAGAAGAGGATTTGAGCTTCTTGACAGTCTGAACAGAAGAAAAACTTTCAGCAATAGGTAGGTACCGATTTCTCCTTTTTCTTTATTTTGGTGAGCTACTTATCATATTCCTTTTTTCATTTTGTTTTCTTATGCTTTATTCAACAAATTTCTTTGGCCTCAAATGGGTAGGTGGGAGGTAGATCACCTTGTTGAAAAATCACCCCCAAATGGGAGTGATTTACCCAACAGTTTGGTTGTGTCATTCTTTTGGAGGACAATGCCTTGATTATACCGCATTCGTAAGCACTTAATTAACCGTTTTCCTGGATTAAATTATGCAAATATGCATAATTATGTTTTTAATTGAAAGAAAAACGGTACATACATCTACCATTTGTTTGTAGGAGCCAGCCATTGATACTTTGACAGAGATCGAAGCGTTCTTATCATTGAATCCGTCAGAGATTGTCACTTTGATCCTTGAAGACTATGTTCACGCTCCGAATGGACTAACCAAGGTCTTCACGGATGCAGGGCTAATGAAATATTGGTTTCCCTTATCAAAGATGCCACAAAACGGTCAAGATTGGCCTCTGGTTAGCGACATGGTCGCTAATTATCAAAGGCTACTCGTGTTTACTTCCATTAAATCGAAACAAGACAGTGAAGGAATCGCTTACCAATGGAATTACATGGTCGAAAACCAGTGTAAGAAAAAAAAAAACATTAAGTCTTGTTGTTTTTCTTGAACTTTCGTCTTAATTTTTTCAAAAAATATGCAATTTTTATTTTTTAGATGGGGATGGTGGAATGAAAAAACGAAGTTGTCCGAATAGGGGAGAGTCATCACCGTTGGGTGACGAGTAAATCTCTGGTTTTGGTGAATTACTTCAGGACAGTCCCTATCAGGCAATTAACTTGTGCTCAGAACTCTGGAGATTTAATCAACATGCTTCAAACTTGTTATGGTGCTGCTGGCAACAGATGGGCTAACTTTGTCCCTGTTGATTATTGCAAGGTATACCTTTTCCTTTTCAGCCAGTTTCGATAAAATTGAAGATATTCTATCGTTTTTTTTTTGTCTAAAAGTTTTGATTTTTATGCAGAGGAGTGAGGGAGGAGGATCATTTCAAGCCGTTGACACTCTGAATGGGGAGTTGTTATGTTGCTGCGACGACGTACACGCTTGTGCGGTATAAAATTACTATTCAACCCTTCTTAGACTAACCGCAAAAGAGAAAAAAAACCCGAGAAAACTCTGATTTAATGTGAAATTAAGCATATTATTATTGCATACTTGCAGCCAGGATCAACGTCCGGAGCCTGCACTCGGGGATGACAATGTATGGAAAAATTCTGCCATGATTTTGAAAAGGTTAAAAATAAAAGTTCCTTCCAAAATGAAATGTTCCAATTTTGTATCTATGTTTTGTAATGGGTTATGGGTCCCTTGCATTATTTTCACAAAAATTAAAAAAGACAGTTCAATGCGCGAAGGCTCCTGTCATTGTGAGGTCTTGGGAGAATCAGACGTATATAACATTACCCCTGTATACAAAGAGGTTGTTTCCAACATTTGAACCCGGGACCTCTAAATCACAACGGAGCAACCTTACCATTGTACTTAAGACTCATCCTTAAAATTTGATATTTTGGGGTTACTCTTGGAATTTTTGGTAATGACACTTGTTAGAAAAATTGAGAGGCAACATATGGAGAGAACTAGAGCGTTTGTATTAATATATGAGAAAAGTTATAATTATAAAGGCATATAGGAAGTCTATATATAAGAGGTGATTAGAGTAACCTTGTTAGGATTAAGGTGTTTTTTTTTTTTTCTTAAGTGAGATTAGGGTTTTGGACAAAGCCCGTGTATGAAAACCCCACATTTATATATAGTAAATGGCCTATGAAAGTACAAATAAATATGTATTTATTTCATCTTTTAGTGGACTTTTGGCAGTGTCGGTAGTCAAAGACCCAGCCTGAGGAATAACACTTTCTTAGCAGTTTCTGCGCACCATCATCTCTCTCTCTCTCTCTATATATATATATATATACACACATATATTTACATATATTCATACAATAAAGAAAGAGGAGAAAGTCTGACCAGCTCTTCCGCGTTGTTGCGAAAGAGAAACCGGAGACATACTAATACTACCTCTCTCTCTCTCTCTCTGTGTCTTCTTATTACAGATTTGAGCTGCAACAGACCAACAAAATTTGGCTGCATAAAATGTGGTTTGGCTCCATTGTGCTTGTGTTCTTGCTTTCTTGCTTCAGCTTTGCCTCCACAGGTTTGAGCTTCACTTCCTCCTCTTTACTCATTCATCACCATAGAGGGAGAGACTGGTTGAGGGTTAGCGGACTTTGGTCTCGATATGTGATGGAGAGATTGTAGCGTTTATCCCACATTAGAACATCAGATGTAGAATGATCTAGTGGTCAAGTTAGAAATGTTAGGGAAATGCTCCCCTCATGTGTTAGTTTTTGGATTGGAAGAGGCCAAGACTATCCTACATTTCTTACTATTTCGTGTTTTAATTCGGTTGAAATGTTGGATATATCTTCTTGTTTTTGTTTATTATGTGTTCAGCCATTTTCCATTTTCTTGGAAGAAAAGAAAAATGAAAAGAAACAAAAGTTAGATGCAAAAGAGGAAGAAGAAAAATTATACACTTGTCAAATTTACTATTTTACATTCCTACATTACAAAAATAAATTAAAGATTTTATTATTAAGGTCCTAATTTTAATTAGAGTGTCGCTTTTAATAATCTTCCGTCATGTTTCCTCTATTTCCTCCCAAATTGATGGAGAAAAAAATTACTTAAAGAAATCTATATTTTACTTTCCCTTCATACCAATGCATTTTTTGTTTTTTTCCATCCTATTGTTCTTCTTTCATTAGCCATCCATATTTTCACCCAAACCTTTTTTTTTTTTATTTTTTTTTCAGAAGCCTATGATCCACTTGATCCAAATGGAAATATCACAATCAAATGGGATGTTGTTACCTGGACTGCTGATGGCTATGTTGTAAGCCGCCTTCTCTATATATTTGTTGGAATATATAATATTATTTTACATAAATATATTATTTATTAGGGACAATTGGGGAGAGATCATCTATTTAAGTTCTAATTGGTTAAAAGTCCTACATGCAGTAAAAACTTTTGATTTAGTCTCATCTGTTTTAAAAAGGAGGAAACCTTACTCACGTGATAGCCACGTGCTAGTTACATGTAACTACTTTCTGTGTAATATTACTGTATTAGTTATAAGTAATTATTTTTTTTATTTATTTTTTTTCAGTTACATATTCTAATAATATGTGACTTTTTAGTTACATATCTCTGATATGTAATTAGAAAGTTTGATATTTTTCAGTTACATGTTTTAATAATATGTAACTCTTTAATTGTATGTCTCTGATATGTAACTAAAAGTTTGATATTTTTTCAGTAACGTCACAAAATATTATACATACATATATATATATATATATATATATATATATATATATATATATATATATAATTGTAAGATGTAACTAATATTATATAAACACATATCACTAAACATGTCCAAATATGTGTGAAAAGTAACAATTATGAAATTGTTACTAACATTAGTAACATGTAACAGAATTTATTATAAAAATCGAATATACTCACTAAAAGGTTTCCTACGATCCTTGCAATATCCCTACAATTCCTGCAATGCAGGATTAAAATACAAGTGAAATCTAATTTAAAGGCTAAATCAAAACCTAATAATACAAAATGACTTTTCACCAATTAGACTTAAAAAATGGACTTTTCACCGATTTTTCCTATTTATTATTCAGCATTTATGTCATATTGACTAATTTGATAAATTTTTTATTTTTATTTTTATTGTGTCGATTATTAGGATGATATTTTTCCTCATTTAGTCGACCGTGGCTTCCATATAATTGGAAGTGTAAAGCAATATACCAAAATAATTAATTTAGCCTATAAACTTTTATCTTCAATCAAAAAATATTAAAATATGGGTCGCGGGACAAAACTTAAAATTTGCTAGGTGTGACGTACATTTGGACTCAATATTTCGGCCTCATGGCGAAAATACCTTGTACATTATCACTGATTTCACTAATTTGACAGGCGGTTGTTACAATCTACAACTACCAACAATACCGCCACATTCAAGCTCCAGGCTGGTCTCTGGATTGGTCTTGGGCCGGTAGAGAGGTCATATGGAGCATGTTGGGAGCTCAAGCCACTGAACAAGGAGATTGCTCGAGATTCAAAGGAAATATCCCGCACAGTTGTAAGAAGAATCCGACAATCGTAGACCTATTGCCTGGAACTCCTTTCAATCAACAGGTTGCAAATTGTTGCAAGGGCGGCGTCGTAAGCTCGTGGGCCCAAGATTCGGCTAATGCTTTGAGCTCTTTCCAGCTTAGTGTTGGTGAGGCGGGTACAACAAACAGGACGGTCAAATTGCCTAAAAACTTCACCTTGAGAGCGCCCGGGCCTGGCTACACTTGCGGGCCTGCGAAAATTGTCGCGCCCACTAAGTTTATCACCCCCGATGGAAGGAGGGTGATACAAGCTATGAGTAAGCTTTTTTTCTTCTTTTTTAAACTCAAAAGATAGATTTTAGGAGAGTTTTTTCGTGATATGGAACATGTCTTTGGTTTAATTTTTTTGTTAATACTTATGACTGAAATATTGGACCGCAGACTACAAATATGTTAAATGAAATATAAAAAACCGAACTACGAATCGCCAATGAGGGACAGCCGTGCCGTGCGGCCGGATTCTGGCAACGGCTCCGCTACCGCGTGACCAGAATGTGGCGCGGGCGCGGGTGCGTGCCCACATGACTTAGCACTCTCTCTCCCTTAGATGAGTTGATTATCATTTCCTCGCCCTTCTCAAATTGTCTAGGTTACACCCTCCAATATATATTTACTAAAATACCCTTCTGGTCCAGTAGTATTCTATAGATGATTTTCGAGCAAAAATGTTCAAAAAACGAGTTCGATACGTAAAAATGAAGCTAGTGTTTCTCCGATTGCAGTGACTTGGAACGTGACATGCACATATTCGGCGTTTCTTGCTCACAAATATCCAACTTGTTGCGTCTCGCTTTCATCTTTCCACAATAACACGGTTGTACCTTGCCCGAAATGCTCTTGCCGTTGCCAAAACAACAGTACTCAGCCTACGAACTGTTTAAGGTATGTTTTCATCATTTGTTTCAGCCTTTGCCCTTCTAATCTTCTTCCATTTTGACCCTCTTGTTGTTAATTTTGAGCAGCCCAAAATCGCCCCATATCGGTTCATTGATTTCGACTACTGGCAAGAACAACTTTACGCCTTATGTTCAGTGCAGTGATCATATGTGCCCAATAAGAGTTCACTGGCATGTTAAACTTAACACCAAAGATTACTGGCGTGTAAAGATCACCGTAACAAATTTAAATTACCGAATGAAGTACTCGCAGTGGAACTTAGTGGTCCAAAATCCTTACATGGATCATCTTACTCGCGCATTCGGCTTCAACTACAAGAAGTCTTTGACTTACACATTCGCAAGTACGTACCATCGGTTTTCTTCCTACTTTTTTTTTTTGGGGTTGAATTCAACATGTAAATGTAACCAAGCAATTTTACTATTTTCTCACATTATTGAAACAGATGATACTGCTATGCTATGGGGAGTGAAGTCCTACAATGATGAGCTGAGAAAAGCTGGTGTTTCAGGGAATGTTCAAGGAGAATTGCTTTTCCGTAAAAATAAATCATCTCGCTCTTCGAAGAATGGTTGGGCTTTTCCTTCGAGGGTCTATTTTGATGGCGATAATTGCGTTATGCCGCCGCCTGATGCTTATCCTAATGTTCCGAACTCTGTTGGTAAATCGACTTAATTGTTAATTTTGCTTAATCCAAGCGTTCATCATTTGTTTCAATTGTATCGTTTCGTTTGTTAAGTCGAAAATTGTACTGTTTTGTCAAATGTTACTGTTATAATAAACTGTGATGTTGTTTTTCTGGTGTCGTCGGAACTTGTAATAAATTTAACTGTTGAATGCAAATCCGAGTTGATTTTCGGTTTTGGGTTTGTTCATTGTGGAGCAATTTTGGACAAAAAAAAATGTCGTCTGGCTTGAATCTAACTCACGGGAGGGACGTGGAGTCAAATTTGAACTAATCCTACTTTCAACTATTGAATATGAATGAACACATTTATCAAAAGGGCTTATAAATGTACCCCCATTTTGCTAGTCCTACACCTTTTAAAAATAAATAAAATAATTTTATTTAATTAATATTTAAATTACAAACACATAATCCTACTTAACTTTTCATGTTCTACACTATCTTCGTTTTCTTTTTTCCTCCCCACTTCTTCTACGGCGAGTCTACTGCCGGCGCCGCATTTCTCTCTCTCTTTCTCTCATCTCTTCTAACCGTCTAACCCCCAGTTGCCCCAACTCACCTGCCGTCCTCAACCCCTCCCTCCAGGGTTCCCCAGCCCATTCCTCTCTCACTCTCCAGAATAGGCAACCGGGGGGTGGGGATTTGTTATTTGTTTGTATGTTGAATATGACATTTGTTAATTAGGACATTTGTGGGATTTGTTTTTTTAACATCTTTAAATAAGAAAAACTATTTAATTCCACGGATGTTTCGGAGAATTCTGATATAATTAGTCGACTTTACAACTGCTAAGGTATGTGATGGCGCAGATGCCAGCAAGCTTACCCACTGCCCACATAAAAAAACTATTCATATTTGATTGGAAGAAAATGGCAATAGTACGTGATGGAGCTGACGCCAATTTCAGAGAATTCACACCTAACACTGCAGATACTTCACTTTTTGTTGCGTTTGAAATTTTGGGCGAATCCTTGTCTTCATCGGATGGCCAAATCGTTGTCCTTGTTATCTCAGAAAAAATATGTGGATCAGTGTATTTCTCGCATTTAATGCCTTCTTTTTCCATTTTTTCTCTCATGGAGAGACTGAAACTGAAACCCATTTGTTCTGATTCAATTCCTTTCTCGCCCGCCACCTGTTCGATAATATTCCCCAATGGGTCTTCAGAAAATTTCGCCTCTGATCACTGCTTCTCTGCTGTTCACCTTTGCTAGCTGCAAGGTCTCTATCATTCTATTGATTTTAGGAATTTAGCTATTAATATTTCTTGGTTGAAAAGCTCTGTGATTTCTGATTTTGGTTGCCTCTCCATTGAAGCTATTGGATGAATGCTCGAATGATGGAGATTGTGAAGCCGGGCTTTATTTCTTCTCCCTGAAGGATTTTTAGGCTCTAGGTGCGTCTGATCAACCATTACGGACCAATTCAAGCTTCTGGTAACTCTCTCTCTCTTAAACTCATGTGTATGTCTCCATTTCAAAGAATTATGATGATATGATTAACACCTCTAATTTCATGTTAAAAAATATAATAAAAGTAAGTAATTAATATATTCGACACCTATAATTTCAACGCATATAAGTTTTCAACACTTAATTTTCGGTGTTATCAAACAGGCCCTTACACTGCGTTTGGCATGCTGAAATGGAATGAAATGATAATAGCATTAAAATTACTTTGGTAGTGAAATGGAATAGTCATTACCATTACTTTGGTTGGTGATAAAAAAGATTAGACATGGTATTGGAATGACCATTTTTATTCCAATGTTTGGTTAGTATTGAAAATAAATCAATAATGGAATGCGATAAATCTCTACTTGAAAAACATACAATTTTTTTATTTTTTTTAAAATATACAATATTTAAATATAAAGTAAATGAAGTTCCAAATAAGGCGTAAATATGGATACTATCCCACCATATCTATATATTTTTCTTAACATTCAGGTTGAGGTTAAGTCGGGTTTAGTAGTTTTCTCTGTTTTTTTTCCCTATTTTTTGCTATTTTTTAGTTCCCATTCTGTGTTTTCAACAAATGGCTTGCTGTTAATTTTCACAAAAATGTGATTTTAGAAGACCAGTTTACATATTGCAAAAAAACTCCCATGTTTTTTCATCTTCATCTTCTCTATAAATTCTACAATTTCTCTCTTTCTCTCTCTCACACTTACACACATCTTTCTCTCTCTATAACTCATATCTCTCTCTCTCTCTCCCCCTCGATGGTGGGAGTCGACAGCAGTGGCTCACGGTCTGTCCATGGCAGTATGGGAGTGGAGGAGTCTCTCATTTTTTGTCATTTTTATTGACCGATGAAAGAATAAAACCTAATCTCATGTAATTTGAATTAACTAAAACCAATCTTATTTTAAGATTGGTTAATCCTATATTTTGTGGGATTAGAAAATCCTTGATAATAGGAATGAAATTTAATCCCACTAGCAAACAGATGAATGAAAATCTACAAGTGTGCATTTCTATAATTCCAATTTTAGAATTTAGAATTTAGTTTTTCGACTTTTGATTTTATTTTTTTCTCTCTTCCATTGTCAACAATAGAACAATTCTCTTCCATTCAAGTATGCATTTTTGACAACCCACAATGCCTTTGCCATTGATGGAGAGCCACCTCACACTGGAGTTCCTAGAGCTACTGTCACCAATCAGGAAGATAATATTACTCAGCAGCTCAATGTATGTCATCTTCCAAAACCCATATTTTCTTTTTCAATGAATTATTCTTTTTTTTTTTCCAACTTTTCTGAAACATTTTCCATTTTTAGAATGGAGTTCGAGCATTGACGCTCGATACCTATGATTTCCGAGGAGTTGTTTGGTTGTGTCATTCTTTTGGAGGACAATGCTATGATTTAACTGCATTTGTAAGCACTTAATTAACCCTTTTCGGGGATTAAATTATACAAATTTTTATTGCTTGATCATTCAACCATACATAATTATGTTTTTAAATGAAAGAAAAACTACACATACATCTACCATTTGTCCGTAGGAGCCAGCCATTGATAATTTGAGAGAGATCGAAGCGTTCTTATCATTGAATCCGTTGGAGATTTTTGATCCTTGAAGACTATGTTCATGCCCCGAATGGACTAACCAAGGTCTTCACGGATGCAGGGCTAATGAAATATTGGTTTCCCTTATCAAAGATGCCACAAAACGGTCAAGATTGACCTCTGGTTAGCGATATGGTTGCTAATAATCAAAGGCTACTTGTGTTTACTTCCATAAAATCGAAACAAGACAGTGAAGGAATTGCTTACCAATGGAATTACATGGTCGAAAACCAGTGTAAGGGACAAAACATTAATTCCTTTTATTTTTCTTGAACTTTCGTCTTAATTTTTTCATAAAAAAAGCAATTTTTTTTTTCATTTTTTTAGATGGGGATGGTGGAATGAAAAAAGGAAATTGTCCGAATAGGGGGGAATCGTTACCATTGGGTGACAAGAGTAAATCTCTGGTTTTGGTGAATTACTTCAGGACAGTCCCTATCAGGCAATTAACTTGTGCTCAGAACTCTGGAGATTTAATCAACATGCTTCGAACTTGTTATGGTGCTGCTGGCAATAGATGGGCTAACTGTGTCCCTGTCGATTATTACAAGGTATACCATAATATTCTGTCATTTTGTTTTTTTCTTGTCTGAAAGTTTTGATTTTGATTTTTTATGCAGAGGAGTGAGGGAGGAGGATCATTTCAAGCCGTCGACACTCTGAATGGGGAGTTGTTATGTGGGTGCGACGACGCACACGCTTGTGCGGTATAAAGTTACTATTCAACCCTTCTTACACTAACCCCCAAAAAAAAAAAAAAAAACTTTTTAACGGCTATTTTTTTGGCCGAAATTACTAGCATTATCTCTTTAAAAATCTCTGATTTAATGTGAAATTAAGTATATTATTATTGCATACTTGCAGCCAGGATCAACGTCTGGAGCTGCACTCGGCGATGACAATGTTTGGAAAAATTCTGCCATGATTTTGAAAACTCTAAAAATAAAAGTTCAAGAAGAAATAGCATGTCTTTTTTTGGAAATAAAATTTTGATAAATATTTGAAGATTCTAGTTTGATTTTACAGACAGAGAATGGAACACATTGTTTCCCCGCAGAGAAGTAAAACAAGTTATATAAACCTGGTCCTCCAAAAAAAAAATGTTCCATTTTTGTATCTATGTTTTGTAATGGGTCCCATGCATTATATTCACGAAAGTTATGAATACTGAATGCAAAAATCTATTTTTTTGGTGGCTACTTTTGGAGTTTGTTGAATCCCACATTGTTTGTGTTACCAGATCCTGAACTATATATAAAGTCTAGGGTAATCCTTCTTTTACAAGACGTTTTTTGAGAGTGAGTTAGGCTCATTGGATTTCTACGTGGTATCAGAGGCAAGACTCTTGTTTGATGTTGGGTGTGTTGAATCCCACATCGATATTGAGCCCCCCGATATCCGTTCGCAGTAGTTTGTCAAAAAAGTCCACCCTGCGAGTGAGGGGGCGTGTTGAATCCCACATCGATGTTGGGCCTTTTCCCCCCGATATCCGCTCGCAGTGGTTTGTCATAGTCCAGCATGCGCACGAGGGGACGTGTTGAATCCCACATCGCTTGTGTTACTGGATCCTGAATTACATATAAAATCTAGGGCGGGCAATATTTCTCTTACAAGATGTCTTTGGAGAGTGTGTTAGACCTATTGAGTTTCTACGAAGTTTTTGGTAATGACACCAATAGACATGATATGGAAAACTCCACAATCATATACATTAGTTGGCCTATGGAAGTGCAAATAAATATGTATTTATTTCATCTTCCAGTGGCCATTTGGCAGTGTCAGTAATCAAAGACGCGGCTTGAGGGGGAGTTTGATTTTCTTAGCAATTCTGCAGACCATCACCTCTCTATGTGTATATGTATATATATATATATATTAATACAATAAAGAAAGAAGAGGAAGTCTGACCAGATCTTCTGCGTTATGCTGAAAGCGACAAATACGGGGATGTGTACTTCCTTGTTAATGAAAGGGTCAACGCAAGCAAATTCTTACTTATACTCTTGCCTCTCACCGGAGACATAACCCCCCCTCTCTCTCTGTCTCTTCTTATTACAGATTTGAGCTGCAACAGACCAACAAAATTTGGATGCATAAAATGTGGTTGGGCTCCATTGTGCTTTTGTTCTTGCTTTCTTGCTTCAGCTTTACCTCCACAGGTTTCAGCTTCACTTCCTCCTCTTTACTCATTCATCATCATCATCATGTTGTTATGATTCTTTTCTTTCTAGTTTTTGATAAGCCTGCTTGGGTTCAGAGTAATTGTCTAGAAAAAAATATTATTTCTTGTTGGGTTTATCCCACGTCGGATGTAGAAGTAGGAAAAACCTCACCTCATTAGCTAACTTTTAGGATTGAGAGAGGGCCAAGACCACCCTATACTGGTATCAGAGTCCAAATTACAACATCTCTGACCCAATAGCCACAGAGAGAAACCTGTCGAGGGTTAACCAACCAAAGGCTCGATGTGAGAGGAGAGATTGTTGGATATATCTTACATTGGATGTAGAAGGAGTTGGTGGTCAGATTATAAGTGTGGAGGAAAACCTCATCCCATGAGTTAGATTTTAGGTGGAGTGAGGCACAAGACCACCCCCACATTTCTTACTATTTTGTGTTTTAATTTGGTTGAAATGTTGGATATCTCTTCTTGTTTCTTTTTCATATGTGTTTATATCACTTTTCATTTACCTGGAGAGAAAGAAAAATGAAAAAATAATATTTTTATTTCTTTTGAAACGAAAGTTAAAAGAGGGAAAGAATTATGCGCTTATCAATTTACTATTTTATCCCCATATATTACAAAAATAAATTAAAAAAATTATTATTAATGGTATAATTGTAATTATAGTGTCTGTTAATAATCCATCATTTTTCCGCTATTTCCTCACAAATAGGTGGGGATAAAAAATTGATTAAAGACTTCTGTATTTTCCTTTCACTCCAATTTTCCCTTCATAACAAACATGCATTTTTTTTTCAATCCTATTGTTCTTCGTTCATTATCCATCCATATTTTCACCTAAGCAATTTTTTTTTTCAGAAGCTTATGATCCACTTGATCCAAATGGAAATATCACAATCAAATGGGATGTTCTTAGCTGGACTCCTGATGGCTATATTGTAAGCCTTTTACTCTATATATTTGTTGGAATATTTAATATTGTTTTACATAAATATATTATTTATTATTCAATGTGTAGGTTATGTTGACTAATTTGGTAATTTTCTTGTTTTTATTGTCTCAATTATTAGGACAATACTCTTCCTAATTTAGCTAGCCCACCGTTATGTCTGCTGAATAATTGGAAGTGTAGGGCAATATACCAAATTATTTATTTTAGCCTATATACTTTAATATTCAATCAAAAATTCGCATGTCGGATCTTAGCTTCAACCTTAGCAATTAATATCTACTAGCACTTCTCGGTCAACAGTCCACGATTTTGAAAATATAGCCCATTAAGTCCAAACAAATGGGCTCTTTATACGGAGCCCCCGAACTTCTTTCGGACAAAAATACCCTGGCTTCTTTGTCAAATTTACCAAAAAATTGTCTGGGCCGCTGAAGTTGCAAATTGTTGCTTGCTATCAACAACAAACAAGAAAAAAGAAAGAAAAATAATCAAAAATAGGAAGTTGTTGAAGGCGTAGAACATACCATGAGATTTCAAATCAGCTATTGTCAAAAAACAATTACAGGGGAATATCTGTCATAAGGAGCATTTGGACCGACAACCCAAAAAATATTAAAATATGGGTCACGGGACAAAACTTGAAATTTGCTAGGTGTGACTTACATTTGGCCTCAGTATTTCGGCCTCATGGCGAAAATGCCTTGTCCATTGTCACTGATTTCACTGATTTTGACAGGCGGTTGTTACAATCTACAACTACCAACAATACCGCCACATTCAAGCTCCGGGCTGGTCTTTGGATTGGTCTTGGGCCAGTAGAGAGGTCATATGGAGCATGTTGGGAGCTCAAGCCACTGAACAGGGAGATTGCTCGAGATTCAAAGGAAATATCCCGCACAATTGTGAGAAGAATCCAACAATCGTAGACCTATTGCCTGGAACTCCTCTCAATCAACAGGTTGCAAATTGTTGCAAGGGTGGCATCGTAAGCTCGTGGGCACAAGATTCGGTTAATGCTTTGAGCTCATTTCAGCTTACAGTTGGTGCGGCGGGAACAACAAACAGGACGGTCAAATTGCCTAAAAACTTCACCTTGAGAGCGCCCGGGCCTGGTTATACTTGCGGGCCTGCGAAGATTGTTGTGCCCACTAAGTTTATCACGCCCGATGGAAGGAGAATAACACAAGCTATAAGTAAGTTTCTTTTTCTTTTCTTTTTTAAGCTTAAAAAATAGATTTTTGGAGATTTTTTTTTTTGATGTGAAATATGTCTTCGGTTTTACTTTTATTTGCATTTGTATTATTCAAACGCCAAGCCTGCACCATGATGCTATTCGTAAAAGGTAACGAAATGGGAAGCTACTCAACAACGGTAATTCTTTGTTAATACTTTGACTGAAATACTGGACCGCTGACGAAAAACTCATAAAATGAAATATAAAAAACCAAACTACGAATTGCCAATGAGGGACTGCCGCGCCGTGCGGCTGGATTCTGGCAATGGCACCGCTACTGCACGACTGGAATCTAGCACTGGCGCCAGCGCATGCCCACATGACTTAGCGCTCTCTCCCCCTTAGACCAGTTTATTGCCGTTTCCTCTCCCTTCTCAGATTCTCTGGATCCATTCTATGTTACGCCCTCCATATATATTTACAATATACCCTTTTGCATATTCCTACCCTCAACAATATTCTATATTTTCGAAGATCGTAATCCTTTTTTCTTACCAGTAGTATTCTATAGATGAATTTGGAGCAAAAATGTTAAAAAACGAGTTCGATATGTAAAAATGAAGCTACCATTTCTCCGATTGCAGTGACTTGGAACGTGACATGCACATATTCGGCGTTTCTCGCTCACAAACATCCAACTTGTTGCGTCTCTCTTTCATCTTTCCACAATAACACGGTTGTACCTTGCCCAAAATGCTCTTGCGGTTGCCAAAACAACAGGACTCAGCCTAAAAACTGTTTAAGGTGTGTTTTCATCGTTTGTTTCGTCCTTTGCCCTTCTAATCTTCTTCCATTTTGACCCTCTTATTGTTAATTTTGAGCAGCCCAAAATTGCCCCATATCGGTTCATTGATTTCAGCTACTGGCAAGAACAACTTTACGCCTTCTGTTCAGTGCAGCGATCATATGTGCCCGATAAGAGTTCACTGGCATGTTAAACTTAACACCAAAGATTATTCGCGTGTGAAGATTACTGTAACAAATTTAAATTACCAAATGAAGTACTCGCAGTGGAACTTAGTGGTCCAAAATCCTTACATGGATCATCTTACTCACGCATTCGGCTTCAACTACAAGAGGTCGTTGACTTACATATACACAAGTAAGTACAGTCTGTTTTCTTCGTACTTTTTGTTGGTTGAATTCAACATGTAAATGTAACCATGCAATTCGACTATAATCTCGCCTTATTGAAACAGATGATACTGCTATGCTATGGGGAGTGAACTCCTACAATGATGAGCTGAGAAAAGCTGGTGTTTCAGGGAATGTTCAAGGAGAATTGCTTTTCCGTGAACATAAATCATCTCGCTCTTTGAAGAATGGTTGGGCTTTTCCTTCGAGGGTCTATTTTGATGGCGATAATTGCGTTATGCCGCCGCCTGATGCTTATCCTTATGTTCCGAACTCTGTTGGTCAATCGACCTAATTGTTAATTTTGCTAATCCAAGTGTTCATCATTTGTTTCAATTGTATCATTTCGTTTGTTAAAGTCGAAAATTGTACTGTTTTGTCAAATGTTATTGTTGTAATAAACTAGATTGTTTTTTTGTGTTGTCTTCGTAACTTGTAATAAATGTAACTATTGAATGCAAATCCGAGCTGATTTTTGGTATTGAGACTGTTCATTGTGGGACAATTTTAGGAAAAAAAATGTCATCTAGCTTGAATCTGTTGAATCCCACGTTACGTGTATTACATGATATTGTCTTTCTCTTACAAGGCGTCTTTTGAGTGTGAGTTAACATGGTATCAGAGGTAGACATTTTGTCAGATGTTGGGCGTGTTGAATTTCTCATTGCTTATATTACCTGATCTTGGGCTATATATAAATCTTGGGGAACCCTTATCTTACAAGGCGTCTGTTAAAAAGGTTTGTTGCAAATTTTGCAATATTTACCGTGTTTTATTTTTGTGATTCGTTTTCTTTACGCTTTTTTTGAAAGTTTATTGCATCTCTAGTGAGAGATCTAGTGTTCAAATTTGTCTCATGTTAAAAAAAAAATTCTCCGAACATGTTTGGGATCTCGAGAAACGAGTGCATTACACGCGCCAATGCTCACGTAGCATCTGCAATTCCTCCGTAGTCGGTGTGCTTTCATGTTTTGTGTGAACAAACAAGTGTAATGTGTGAAGAATCGTATTCTTTTAAAGGAGAAATTACATTTTGGGCCCCGAATTATAGAGTGGATGTCAATGTAGACCCTTAGGTTTACCAGATTTCACATTTGATTCCTCAAATTTTATGTTTGTTTCAATCCCATAAAATTTAAAACGTTATTAATGATTTTGGATGAAAAATGAGTTGTTCTCAACACGTGATCTTCTAATAGATATGTTTTCTTCATTTGATCACCCTATTAAACTTAAGACGGTTTTTCTTAACAACAATTTAGGTTTTTCTCTCTTATTTTTCGGAAGAATTGTTATTAGAGAAAATGTTTTAAATTTAGTGGGGTTGATGAAATTACAAAAATATTCTCTTTAGAAGGTCACCATGCTGAGCATAATTTATTTTTCATCCAAAATCATTAATAGGGATGCTTCAAAAAACTGAACCGATGAGTAATCGAGAGAAACCGAACTGAATGGTTTGATTTTAAAACCGACTAAATGATTTGGTTGCGAGTTTGGTTTTGAAATTAGCAACCGAAGTGGTTGCGGTGTTAGTTTTGATTTTGATTTTGGAATAGAAACTGTGAAACCGAACCGCGAAATCAAACCGCAAAACCGTGAAATCGATATTTTAAAAATATTTTAATACATATGTACTCTTATTTTTTATACATATATTTACATTTTAACCTCAATATATATAAATATATTTATACTTTTAGCCCCTCTCATTACAACAAAAATTGTTTGTTAGGACACTTTTATTATGACACTACATGTAATGTGTCAAATAAAGGTGTTTTTTGAAGTATAAAATTGAAAGTATTGCATAAAAGTAAATTTGGTATTTTTAATATTGATTTTCTTATTATTTTATTAAAAACTAATATATATAATCAAATGTTTAAAGGGTTAAAAGTAGTGCCCCGATAAAATTAAATTAGTGAAAAAAATTAATATTCTATATATAATATAAATGGACAACAAATAGTGCCCTAAAAACAAAAATTATATTAGGGCACAATTTTGTGTCTTATTATAATTGAATAATTTAATTATAGGTCAATTAATTGTGCTCTGATAGATATAATAAAATAAATTTTAAAAAATAAAAATTAAAATTAAAATTAAAGGTCAATTAATAGTGTCATAATAGATATAATAAAATCTACTGAAAAAAGAAGAAGATAAAAATGGGAATCATTCTTAGAAACAACGTCGTTTTATTCTTGGTGCCAAACCAAAACGATGTCGTTGTGGCCTATTTTGTATTTTAATTATGGATATTGTTGAGAAACTCTAATTATGGTTACTGGTTGAAAACTTTAATTATGATTATTTTGTGTGTTTTTTTTTTTTTTTTTTACGACTTTATGTTTGATATTTTAGCTATATTTTTGTTTATATATAAAAAATAATGATTTACAGTTTTGGTTTTATTTTTTATTTTTATAAAATTAAAAAATCTTAAATGGTTTAGTGGTTCGCTGTTTTGGCTTTGGTTTCGATTTTGTGTAAATTTAAATGGTTTGATTTTAAAACCGAACCGATAGTTTTGGTTTTAGTTTTTGTTTGATATATTTATAGTAGTTTTGATTTTGATTTTATATGAAACCGGTCCAAAACCAAACCAGTGACATCCCTAATCATTAACACTATTTTTAATTTTGTCATTGAAACAAATGTGAAATTTGAGGGACCAAATATCTAATTTGACAAATCTCAAAATCTACTTAGACGCCTATCCTATACCTTAGGAACCAAAAATATAGGCTGCGTTTGGTTAGTGTTTTTACCTTTTTGTTTCTATTTCTAATGAACTGGGATGAAAATTTTATTTATATTCTATAGTATTTCGGGAATAGAAACATGTTTGGTAACAATCATTGTTCTGAAATTGTTTCTTTTTAATTTATAAGAATATAAATAAGAAACAATGTTTGGTTGCCATATTCGTTCTTTTTTTTTATTCTTTGAATGTACAGGGATTGACAAGGTACTGTGGCCCGCTGAGTGGTGGTGGAAGTAGTTTTGTTGGAGTTAATAGCAATCAACATTTTTTTTTTTTTGAATTCTTAGATTACGTTTGGGGTAAGAGATTTGACAAATTCAAACGATTTGTAAATGAAAGGATTTTAAAATCCTAAATTTTGAAATCCTATAATTTATAAATATCTTATTTGGATAACTATATATTTTAGGCGAAGAATTTGATCGTATAATTTTATAATTTTCTTATTTGGATAACCACCATCATCACTATGGGGGTCGGTCGCGGGGGTGGTTAGCGGCAACTGGTGGTGGTCGACGGCGGCCGGAGACGATGGTCGGCAATCGGATCTGAAATCCCTCCTTGGAATGACACCTAGCTTGAAAAAAATTTCAAATCTCTCCTTCACCACTATTTTTTAATTGAAAGGATTTTACAAATATTTTCTTATTTGTTATTCAAATCAAATCCCTCCTCCAAATCTTTTACTCAAACACAACCTTAAGAAATTTACGTGTAAATTATTTAAATTTTTTTTAAACAGAAACGTGTTTACCAAATACACTTATGTACACTAATTTCAATATTTTGAAAATGGGAATAAGAATCCGGGAACAAAAACAGTAGGCCCCGTTTGGTTAGTGTTCCCAACCAACCGCAACCCAAAAATTTTAGGTTCGATTTTTAGGAACGCGTTTGGCAAACACAAAACTCAACCCAACAAATAGGAATTGATTATCAAAATCTTAAAGAAACAAGAAACAAAAAAAAAAAAAAAATTCTTTTTGTGCCCAAAAAACTCAACTCAAAGTTCTTAATTTCCGTCTTCATCTGCCGGCCGACCACCACCGTCCGGCGACAATCACCGGCGACCGACCGCCGTCTCCGGCCACCGTTCGGGGACCAACCGCCATCTCCAGGCACCGCCCGACGTCCTTCCGCCGCCGCTGGCCACCTCCGGTGACCGTCCGCGCCGCCGGCGTCTACCTCCGGCGACCGTTGCCGGCCACCTCCGCCGCCCGCCGGCGCCGGCGCTGGAGTCCGGCCACAGTCTGACACCACTGCCGCCGCCAAACACAAAAAAAAAAATCAAAAAAAATAAATTAGTTTTAGGATAAAATCGTAACCAAATACATTTTGTTCTCAGCACAAAATAAGAATTGTCGTTAGCAAATGCAATTCTGTTCCCAAAATTTTTAACCCAATCCAATTCAACTCAACCCATCCCCTTTAAGTTGGGTTTAGAAAAAATGGAAACGATAACCAAACGCCACCTAACCGACCGGGCCTATTCCATTTTTAAAACTTGAAAATGTTGGTCAAAATCACCGACAGTGGCAGTGAGAAAGTGAAGTGTAAAAATGTCAACTTTAATTAAATATAATATAAAATATTAATTAATTTATACCCTAAATAATAACCTTGGTGTGGAGCATGTGAGTGGGTAGGTTATGAGTTATATGTCTCTTAACACATGCAACCAATCCTAAGAAATCCATACAAAAAAAAATCCTATTTATTTATTTAAAAATCCATTTATTTATTTAATCATTTAAATATGAGCATTGTAATTCATATATTATATATATATAATATAAGATATCATATTGATCTGCATGATTAACCTAAGATCCCTATATATAAACTAGATACGTGTCTCGAGGTTGCTCTTTGCTCGAATAATGGGTTTCATGTTATATATATTTGGTCAATTTTTTAGATTCATAATATATGTATCTAAACATTAGAGACTTCAATATTGTTTTTTAGATAGTATTAAATAATTCATTTTAAAAAAATGAAAACTAAATTATTGGTGACGAAAATTAATTGAGTTATCTAAAGTTATATAGCAAAATCAAAATCATACGAAGAGTTATGGGCGGATCCAAGAAGGCGGTAGTGAGAACCTCGGCCGCATTGATTTTTTAAAGCGTAACTCTATATGTACATTTTTTTTAAATGTACACCCCTTTTAAAAAAAATTAAAATTATTATAACATTACATTTTTATCTTTTGTAAAATAATTTTATTTTTTATTTTTAGCTTTCTATCCATTCATTTTTTGAAACTTTCACAATCCCCCAAACTCACCCCCATCCATCCTTACAGAGAGTGAGAAGGAGGAGAGTCGGGCGGTGGGGGAAGAGGTTGAGAACAACAGGGGGAGAGGTTGAGGACAGTGGAGGGAGATGGAGGGTGGCGGGGAAAGGAAGGGGTGGGGGGGTGAATCCGACAATTTATTGAATTTATTTTGTACATATATGATTCTACTATTTTTCATTATTATTACTTTTTAGTAAAAAATATTTTATTATTTATAAGACGCTCTCACTTTATTAAAATTATGAATCCGTTCTTGTAAAGAGTCGCGCAATCTCCAATGCAGTAGAAATGTAGAAGGCATGAAATACTTGTATATATAATATTTGTACAAGCTAGTACATATATAGCCATATATTGTTTGATTATATATATATATATATATATATATGGAAATGGGAAAGAAAGACAAAAGAGAAAGAAAAATGAGGATGAGGGTGTCTGGTCCCGAAATGATCCCACGAGGGCATAACATGGGATTGGGAGTTGGACATTTTTTTTAATTTCTTCCCAATTTGTTGTTTCCATCAAATGAAAAAGAGACCAAGGCAAGGCAAGCGTGTAGAAGCCCCCACCACACCTCTCTTTCATCCCTTTCCTCTCCAAACACTCATCCCCTCACATGCTTTCCCCACCCCTTCCCTTCACGTAACTCTACCTAATGTGGCCCTAAAACAATATATATATATATATATATATATGTTTGGGTGTATATATTACGAGTACAAATTTTATTTATTATCTTTCGTTTCTTTTTCTATTCCCGATATAAGAGCAGATATTTTTCAGCATATGGGCATCAAAATATAAAGTTGCTTTCACGAATTTTTTCTTAGTCTTCGTTTTTTAGAATGAGAGTTTCTGCATTTTTTCTATTTGTTGAGTTTCTGATTTTTAATACTGATATGTGGAGCTGTTGATCGTTGTTTCTTGAGAGGCAGATGCTCAATCAAACTTTAAGTAGCGTTGGAGGGATCGAAATGTGTTTAGGATATAGCGTAAAACGATAGACTCAATTTGCCCATTTTAGTGTTTGAATATGTTTTCTTCTGTAAATCAAATTTCTAACAGACTTTTCCTTTTTAGGAGAGTTTATGTATAGGCACGTTCTTAAAAGGGAGCGGATGTGACAATTTACCACCCTAATAATAATGGTGTTGGAGTTGGACTCAATATATATATATATATATATATATATATATATATATATATATATATATATATATATCAACATATACAAATGCTTATTTAGACATGTTAATAATTTGATTTATTTGATATTAGAAGGATCCATTGTTAGAATTTCATATCAAATTTGTGAGCTTTATCTCAAACTAGCTTATGTATAATAGGAATTTAGGTTGAAACCTCTTACCATTGTATCGGATTCTGAAAAGTCTCGTTTGTTCGTCTTTCGATGCCTGTCTTCTCTCTTTTGACGTCTTTCTAATCGCTAAAGTGTAGTAAGTCTAATATGTAGGAGAGGATGCATTACACCTCTTGACGATATTATTTGTTTTTTATTTTTACAATTTTTTTTTAATATATCTTATCAAACAAATCAATGTCACATCTTTTCTTCCCACGTCTTTTTTTTTTTTTTTTAATTATTATTTTAATGATTTTTTTGGGGGAGATTTGGGAAAATGTAATTGAAAAAAGAAAGAGCAGAATGGAAAAAACAACAGCAAAGACAAGCACTTGGGCATCAAACAAAAAATGGAGAATGGGGACACCCTTCATTTTTAACACATTACACATGGGGGTGGGGAAGACTTAAGCTTGTGCTGTGGAGCCAATCAATTGCCCAAAAGCTGAGATTCTTTTACAACATGTTGGTTGGAACCACACACTTTTAGTTTGGCCCCAATTCTCTCTCTCCTTACCTTATAATTATAATATATATATACATGGATTTTACATCAATATACTGTATTGATACATTCACTCTTAGTTATATGTTCGTATTGAAGAAGTTGCATGTTTCTTGGATGGACATGCAACTTCTTTGGAATGAATTTCGAACGTGTGGTGATGAGCAAAATACAACTTCTTAGATGGACATACAATTTCTCTTTGGAATAAACCTGCAACTTTTTTAGATGTATCTATACATTCAAAACCCTAATGTTGCGTTTGGTATACTGGAATAGAATAGAATAGAATGATAATAGGATTATAATTAGTATGGCAATAGAATGGAATAATCATTACTATTCTTATATTTGTCGATAAATAATTAAAATTTAATCCCATGTAATTGGGATTAACTAATACCAAGTTTAATCTCATGTTTTGTGGGATTATGAAATCTTTGGTAGTGGAAATGAAATTTAATCTCATGTACCAAACATAATAATGAAATGACTATTTCTATTTCTATGGCCATTTCAATCCCGTCTCGAATACCGTGTATGTGGTGTAAATATATTGTATTCAATCCATATATATATATATATATTAATTAGTCTAAATTCTTTATTCGCAGGTAATGATCAATGGCTGTCTTAAGTTAAGACAGTGTGTTTAAGGTGAGATGATGGTTTTGGTTGTATGAGGATAAGGAGATGTACTTCTTCATTGTGAAAGTGGACAGCAAAAGAGAAGTATTAGTGCATACTGTTCTGTCTGCAATTATTCATTATAAAGTTTAATCAATTACTATGTTAATGCATTGGGATACCCTAAATCAGGAAAGGATCAGATCAACCCCACATTAAGAGAGGGGGTAGGGGTACTCCCATGGAGGTAATCCTTCACCCATTATCATAATTGATGGCTGCTCTTTATTTCTATGGTAGCTACTTTAATGTCTAATCAGAACATGTACATGTATACTTTATCAGAATTTATAAGCATAAGAGAGGATTCAAGTACATGAAAATGGAAGTTCATATTCAACAAATGTCTACTCGGCTCTACTCTCGTTGTTTCAAGAATTAAATTTTAAATTTAATCTTAAATGTATTAAATCGATGTGAAAAATTATACTCTTAAAATCGTCCAGAGAGATAATTAATCGAAATTCGCATAAACAGACCCAAACTCAAACACACTTTACTGTTTAATTAAAAAAAATGACTACCCACTTATAAACATTAATTATTTCTAGGGTTATGTTATAAAAAAAAATAAAAAAAATTAAGGTTTTATTTGGAAAATATATTTGTTCAACTTTAGAGTTTTTTTTTTTTTTTAAATTTGAACTGTATTTGGTTTTAGTTACTTTCTACCTTTTTTTCTTTTTTACTGAATTTAAAACTATTTTTTATATGTGTAAAATGCAACATGCATATTTTTTTTTTTTATGTTTTGACATTAAGGTGTGTCAAAATCATATCTGGACTAATCATCTCACTAAGAAAATTTAAGAACGCACTCTCTTACATCGGCTTATATTACCTTCCCTAGGGCTCTTCAATATTTGCCAGGCAGTAAATTTTCTTTCTGCTGAAAGACTGACAACGTACAAGAGTAGTAGCGGACCTCCATGCATGGACGATAGAGGTTTATATAGCCTCTGCAAAACCATGTCCCGCAGTTCCTCATAATAAATGGCTTGAGTACTTAATATTTCTGCACAATTGCAGGAGTATTAGAATCGCTTTAAAGATATTGAACTCGAATATAAAAAAAACTAAAATATCCTGGAGAAAACTAGTAAGAAATAAGAGAGATTCACGGAATCCCAAACGAGATTATTATCACACGTGTGGGTATGGGGACACTCATGGATATACCAAAAGAAGAGAGATGGCACAAACATGGGGGTTGTTTGTGTAAATTTTTGAACATGAAGAGAGAGAGAGATCAGCAGGATGGAGCTGGACGAACCAGGAGAGAGAGAGCAGAAGAGAACAAGGAACCAATCGGTTCGATAATAAAAATGGGCGCACGTGGATTGAGTAGCACACGTGTGATCAATCATCATGTGGATTATGGGCTCTATAGATACTAGCCTACCCTGTAAGATAAGACCTTGGAAAGCTAAAAACACCAGATGCTGTTAAAATTAGACACCCAAATTTTGTTCTTACAACCAATAGAGATGATATTTAGTCATACACCGCCCGGCGCTTACAGACAAAATGACAGAAATATCGTCCAAAGTTTTCGTTGAACACCGATCAGAACTTTCCGATGACCGACTGGAGACATACAAGCCGAATTTCCCCAAACCATCACCTGAGGACACCATTATGTCCTAATCCAATCAATGGTCAACAAGGACTAGACAGGTTCGCCGTGCCACCAAAGGAGTCTCTAATCTTTCTTTGGTTGCCTTGTCTTTTGCGCTCTTTGGTAGGCACATCGGCTTTTTATATGTCAAAATTCAAGGACTAAAGGCTTAATCTTGTCATGTGTTACCTGATTTGCCACGCACTGGATTATGTTAATATTCCAAATTAAGGACTCTAATTTTCTGAAACTAATTCGACCCCTTCTCCTATAAATAGCATAACAATAAATACATTAGATAAAAAATAGAGTTTCAGCAAAACATACTTGAACTCTTATATTTTCCCCCAAGGTCTTTACTATCCCAGTCGGTCTTTGTATAGGCCTCTACTTGGACGCCACACATAGCGACAAGAACTGCGTATAGGACACAACAAAACAACACATCGAAACACCACCTTAGAATAGAATCACTCTAACTAAAAAAAATCCAACGACCAGTGACAAGAATTTCGATTATTGGTGATCGATAGTGATTGAAATCTAACAACTGGAGTTTGATAGTGATAGTGGAATTGCGTTTGGCGACACAATTTTATTGAAACATTAGTGTTTTCAAGTTATGATTAAAATTAGAAGTAGTTATGTAGTTTATGAATTTTTATTAATTTGATGTTCTCACCAACTATGCTATAAATTAATAAAGATATTTTTTTTTAATAAACAGAATAACTAATTAAAAAAAAAATTATATAATTTTAAAATCCAGAAAGAGACAGGGATACAGGCTGAAAAAGCAGAAGAGAACAAAAAAGAGTGGCTCGTGCAAGTGTGATGAAGGCTGTCTTGAAATGTACATCACAACAATTTAATGAAGCCCACTGCTTTCAATCCCCTACGTACGTGCGTCAGTGCGTTCAGACACTCCTCCAATACCATATACCTTCTTCTCCATCTCTTACATATATCCATCTTTTGTTTCTCTCTCCTCCTCTCTCTCTCTCTCTCTCTCTCTCTCTCTCTCTACATTATTAATGATGTATACTGGATATCCAACAAGTGTTAATCCGATTATCAAGAAAAAGTACTTCTTTTTTGGTTAACCAAGATTCTATTATCTTGGAGATCATTTTGAGAATTTAATCTTGAATGCACTAGATTGATGTGGAAAAATACGCTTTTAAAATTGTCTAGTAAAATAATTAGTCGAAGCGCAAGTGCTGATGTGGACAAATCAAAAAGAAGAAAAAAATGCATAATGTGTACTGCTGTACTGTCGTCTCTCAACTCCTTCTGTAGTTCCGTGTGTCTCTTTTTTAAAGCCACTTAAATGGCAAACCAGTAACCTCCATTATTCTTTGTGTCTTCTTCCTCCTCCTGTGCCCTACAAACCCTAGAGGAAACAAACAAATTCTCCTTATTATATATATTTATGTATCACTATTATAAAGAGAAAATAAAATAAAAAGAACAGATTTTCGGGCATATACATTCATGGAATCAAAAAAAATTTGCTTCTTTTGTTCGATTCATATCGTTTTTATTATAAAAAAAAAAAACCATATATCAGCATTTTTGGGGGGGGGGGTACATACAGCCATTGTTTCATAATTGTAAGAGAAAAGTAAGCGGTGAATTAATTAATAGATTTAATTTATTTATTTTTTTCTTTCAAAAAAATTTGTCACATAGTTAATATCAAATATATTAATTTTATATTCGATATCATAATTAAAACAGTTGTGAGAAAAAAAAAATTGATAAAACTTAAAAATAATTTTAAAAAAGTGACAATAAAAAATAGAGAAAATCGATAAATTATGCTAACAAAATACCCAAAACCTATAATTATTCCACTATTATAATTTTGTCAATTTTAAACCTTTAACACAGTTTTCGTGTTGAAATTAATTCTAATTTTTTTAAATGGAATTTCTCGGATGACAACTCTATCAATATATTGAAATGTTTGAGTTTCTATATTTAAAGATATTTTGTTACTATATTGAATATCATTAAAAAGTAAAAATAAAAAAATTATTTTATTAATATTTAGAGTATGTTTGGTTGGAAGAGTGGAAAAAGAAAAAGAAAATTAAAAAGAAATTTTTTTTATCCTTTGTAGAGGGAAAATTATTTTCCTTAGTATGTTTGGTTAGAGAGATATAGAAGGAGAAAAAATAATATTGTGTGTATTAAAAAAAGAAAAAAATAATATATTTTTTACTTAATTTATTATTTTACCCTTACTACAATTGAAATGAATATTTATTATATAAAATAAAAGGACAAAATGGTAATTTTGATTTTTTTTTCACTTTCTTTTCATTTTCATCCGAATTTGGGAGGGAGAAAAAATAGGTCATTTCACTTCCAATTTCATTTCTTTTTTCCTTTTCACCTCCAATCAAACACTTGGGGGGGGGGAGGGGGGGGGGGAAGAATGGGTCATTTCAACTCTATTTTCATTTCATTTTTCCTTTTCACCTCCAACCAAACATACCCTTAATTATAAATTTTATAAATTTGACTATTGATTTGTGTTTTGTATTGAAAACCGAACAAAAATATATCTAATTTGTGTTTTTTTTTATGCATATCCAAAAGTTGAAGATGTGTTAATTTCAACATAGTTATATGGTGTACGGTTTAAATGTGGGTAACATGTGATAAACCCTCTTTTTCTCTAGTTTTAAATTCGTTAAAAAAAGAATAATTAATGATTGTTATTTGACTTCTTATGTTTATGAAATATATTAATAAATTAAATATCATACAAAAAAAAAAACTTAATTTAGGAACATTTTAACTATGATTTTTCTTATGTTTATGAAATATATTAATAAATTAAATATCATACAAAAAAAAAACTTAATTTAGGAACATTTTAACTATGATTTTTATAGTTTTAACTGTAAATTCTTTGTTTTTCATTAAAAAATTTTAATTTATATATTTTTATGTACATATTAAAAAATTACAGGTGTTAATTGAAGTAATAAAAATACATAATTAAATGATAACTAAATCAGTATATGAAAATAATTTTCAATAAAATAATTGAATTTGCTATTTTGCCATCCATTGTATAATATTGAATTTTTTTATTTTTTCTCTTCTCGTAGATTATTATTATTACTACATTGAATACCATAAAGTTAAATTGCACGTATCTCTTACGTCAAATCCCTTTCTAAGGATCTCCTCGAAGATACACACTTTTCTTAGGGTCACACTCACCATCTAATGGAACTTTTCTTTTTTTCTTTTTTTTTTAAATCTCATGAAAAACAAAATCAGAGATAAGATGAGATATTAAAATCATAGTTTAATTTTCATAATTTCATGTTTTCAAAAAATAATTTTGTCTCTAATTTTTGTTTATCTATTTTACTTGTGTTATTTTTTAGTCGATCAATATGAAAAAAGTATCTGATAATTTGAAATTATAAGAAAGTCTTCTCTCGTTAAGTTATAACTATACAAGTTAAATTGTATTTTGCACTTCCGTAGTTTGGGCACAGTTTTATTTTACATGTTTACATTTTAATTGTTGTAATGTGTCTCCAAAAGTTTAATTTTTGTGTCAATTTGACCCAATTATTTTAATTTCAATCAATTTTTTGTCAGAATGAGTGACAAACTGTAACGATACTAAAATTTTAAAGGTGCAGAATGCAGGGCAAAAAAAATTTACTGCAAAAAAATTCTCTCATGCGTAGGACACGTGACTAACTCGACGATAACATTGATTTGAACTACGTAATTGGACTAAATTGATACAAAAAATAAACTTTAGAGAATAAATTGTAATTGAGTTCGAACTTTAAAGGTGCGGAATGCAACATTATTTATTTTACTTTTTGCATAAATTTTCTCTCGCTCGCAAGGTACATGACTAATTTTGGTGATCAAATTGATTACAACCATACAACTAGACTAAATTGATACAGAAAAAATAAAGTTTAAAAGACAAATTAGAATAATTAATGCAGCAAGAGAAAAAGTGACACCACACCTTAACATGAGAGGTACAAAGTGCTTATCGCAAAAGGTTGTCCAGACACGCATAGGTACAAGACATGCGTGGAAGATTACAAAAAAGTAATGCAAGATGGAAACTATGTGATTCAATTTATTCCCCAAAGAAGAAAACAAGTAAGCAATTTTTTTGACAAAAAAAAGGAATAAACAGGATAATTGATTTGGAAATTTTAGAATCCTCCAAAGAAAACATGACAAAAATTGTAATGGCAGGAATGGATGTGAGCGCTACAAAATGAGGTACAAAGTGCGATTTAGCCTAACTATATATATATGCACCTACCGATTAGTCCGATCAAATTGTACAAAGTTGTGTAGGGTATGATACAAAAAGCATATGCATAGTCTGCCTTCTTTTGGTTTGGTTAGGCCTCCTCGCCTTTTGCTAATAATATGTGAATGAGTTAAGCTACTTTTTTTTTTTTTTTTTTGGGAGGTTGAATGGGGCTCAAGTGGTTTTCAATTTGTGAATATATGCTTCTTTTTTTTTTTTTTTTTCCTAAGGTATCCCTGTACTACGGTCGGTAGAGACTAATCCCTCGAGGTGCTATCTGACGTCAGAAACGAAGACATCTCCCAATAGAGTATTTTCCATACATAATCCCTCAGGATCGAACTCGAGATGGTTGTTTAAGGAGCTCAAGTCCCTTCTGTTTGGACCAACTCATATTGGTGTGAATGTATGCTATCATATCCATGGGAGGCGGTGAATTCAAAACTCAATTAATAAGACGCGTCACATATTAGTGCACAAATTAAAATTTTTTGTTACTTTAATTACTTAATTAAGAGAGACCATTATTTAAATTGATCTAATGCGCTCCGCGTTATTTGGGGATCAACATTGATGTGGAATATTTTGACCGACGTGTGACACCCACTCGTAACACGTGGCATACTGGCCACCCTATAAACCATGTCACCGTGCCAACAATGAAGTTTGCTAAGTCAGGTGAGCTCTGACTGCCAAGCTATCCTCGTTCGGCCTTCAGAAAGAGGATATCTTTGGAGTCTCGCCGAGCTCTAGCTACTGAGCTATCTCTACTTGGCCTTTATCAAAAAGGGAACACTATTGGGAACTTTGCTAAGCTCTGCCTATTGAGCAGCCCCTGCTTGAGGGACTCTTGGGAACCATGTCGCTCTCCACTCTCCGTGTTGTCTTTGCTTGATAAGCATCAAGCGGAAGCCTTTGGGGAACCCATCTAAGCTCTACTCTCCCTACTGACTCTACTCGGGCATCCTCCCTGGAAGCCCTCTCAACACCCTTGTGAGCCTAGAACAGAGACCTTCGTCCATATGGCTAAGGTGAGGTCAACCGACTTCATCATCAATATTTCCGTAAGCCGAGTTTATCCTCGTGAGCAAATTGGGCTGCCCCGTGGGCTCTTCCAAATGAGCCGAAAAGCCAAGCTGAGAGGCTTAATCACCTCACGCATCAACTCATTGGCCACATGCTGATTTATCATAATTGATTGTGCTTAGGGCCTTAATCTTGTGGCACTAATTGAGTTATTCGCCTATAAATATTCAAGCATTCACTGCCTTAGGTAATGCTCAACAACCACTTTGAAGCATAATATAGCCTTTCTCCCCCAAGCTCTTCCTCTCACATCAGAAGGACTTCACTAGGCATAACTCCGGTGGGTCTTTGTGTAGTTACAAGCTCAAAACCCTAGTTGTTGACCGCGGGACGCTTAAAGAACTCCGAACTTAGAACCTCCATCTCAGCAAGAAATTTATACGTGGACTCTAACTGAACCAACTCGAGGTACTAACAAATTTCAGACACTACCAAACATAGTATATCTATATGCAAAAAATTATTAAGATTAGAATGAGATTTTAATTTTCAAAATACTCATTTGCTAAATTTTTTTATTTCAAGTGCTTGTACTAAAAACTAGAAAATTGTTGTACCCTGAGAGGTAGGCGTTCGTTCAACTATTAGCACTAGTATGAGGGGCATGAATCTACTTTAAGGGTATATGTTGATTCTAAGATTTTGATGAACAATTAAAGGTTGATATTTTTTGTGGAACTAACGGTTTGATTAGATGTTTCAGTTTATTAGTTCCAAATTATAAAGATATGGTGACTAAGATGATGAAGGATTAAGAGGTTGAAGAATTTGAATAACCTAGGAAAAACAACTTAGGTTAAATTTCAATTCTTAATATCCCAATTAGGATCACACATGATACAAAAAGATTTTTAAATGATTTTTATAAATATGTGTGTTTTTAATAGTATCCTAATTAGCTAAATTATTTGTTCCTATGTGTAATTGAAAAATAAATATTAATAATTGATTAAAATTGAATTTAAGTATTTAGTGAAGCTAACCGAGAAAAAAAAAACAGGTTAAAGGGCGAAAACGTCAATAAAAATGGATTAAAAACGAATTGAGAGAAGTGTTCCAACATCTATAAGTTGACAGGTAAGTCAACTGGAGCATAGAATGAAAAGTCTATGTATCTCTCGATCGACAGGTAGGTCGACTTGTGCTTAAATATGAACTATTTGTATCTATAAGTCGACAGAGCGGTCAACCTGTGATAAGAAATGAAACTCTCTGAATTTTTAGGTCGACAGATAAGTCGACCTATGGGCACATAATTTTTGGATTGGCTACATTCTGAATTGATTGGTCGACAGGTGATCTTGGTTGGTCAACTTATGAGACTGTTTCAAGATATTATGGAATTTCGGATTTTATTCTAAAAGTAGCCGTTATTAACCGTTTTTTTGTTAGAATTCACGAGATATTTTAGGGATTTAATGTTATTTGAGATATGAAACATATATTATGATATCCCTATAGATTTGGTTCATTATGATTGAGATTGAAAAATATCCTATTTAATTGTGATTGAAAAATATTTGGGGGGACTTAATTGAGAAGTTTAAAACCTATAATTAAGTGATTTGAATCAGAATGAAGTCTTAATGATATAAAAGGTCTATAAGAGCAATTAAATGTCATAACAAGTGGGAACTAGCCGTTAGAGAGCTTATTTTATTCTTATTTATATAGACCTGCGCTATTCATATCAGTAAGAGAGATCAAGAGTATTATACTAAGTTTTTATAAAAAAAATTATATTGAGAATTATGAGAGCTTTTCTAAGAGTTATGTTTTAGAATTATTTATTGTGGATCATTGTTGCTACCGAATCTAAAGTGACATTGCTATAATTTTTCTTTTGGTGGATTTTGGGTGAGATCTTTCCAAATTACTTTCTATTTAATATTGTTTGATTATATTTTGAATTTGATCTTTAGAATTTTTTTTCTGATTTTTATTGAAAAATATTTTTGAAACAATTTCTTGAATCAATCTGATTACGTGCTCAATTAAGTGTTAACCATTTTTATTTAAAATCAGATTTTGAATATCTCACTTTTCTATCACTAGTTTTGAAATATTAAATTGAGTTCTAATTTATTTGGGGTGGGAGAAGCTCCGAGTGAGAAAAATCACTTGTCAATTTTTAATTGGTAAGTTGAATAACGGATTGAATATTATTTGGAGTATTTAATCTAAGGGTAGTTGGTTTCAGTCTCTTCTTGTAACGAGATTGAGGTAGTAATTCTTCTTAAATTGAATTGTTTTGTGAGAATTTTGTAACGGTTTAATCCTTACTGGGTAAAAGGATATTTGGAATGTTTGTGAGGTTTTGATTATTTAACCTTAGTTTAAAAAAGAATTAGGTTATTCTTGAGCCTGTAAAAAGTAGAGGTTATTCCTAAGCTTGTGAAAAGGAATTTGTAAAGGTTTATTCTGAGCCTGTAAAATTTTTTTTATGAGGATTTGGTTTCTACCTTTAAAAGAATCTTGGGTTTAGTGAGTGCGACTCTCTATGAGGCTCGGAGGACTGGATTAGCCAAGAGTAGCTTGGTGAACCAGTATAAATTTCTGGTATGCTGCTATCTTTATATTATTTATTTTTGTTGTTTGGTGTGCACTTAGTTGATTTCATATTTCTGCTGTAATATAAAAATAATAATTAATTTAGAATTAAAATTAATTATTTTGATTATTAAAATATTTTTTCTCTGATAATTTTTTTTTTCTACCCAATTCACCTCTTTCTTAAGTAACTCAGTGGCCCAACAGTATATAATCAAACTCTAGTATCAATTTACTTAGTTTTCATTATCATTCAAATATCCAGGTAACTCTTTTTATTTACAATTTATCGAATATCCTATTTATTTTTCTGTTTCTATGAACATTCACGTCCTCTTAGTGGTTATGTTTATGTTTTTGTTTTTATTCTATGAACTTTCATATTCTGAATCTATTTTTATTTGTGAACGTTCACAGTCTATATCTGTTTTGTGAATGTTCATATCATGGATTTGTTTTAATATACAGACTATAATCCTTTACCGAATTTTGGGAATTGAATTTTACTGCCTATAAATGCTCAGTTAATATTCTCATTGATTTTATTTAATTATTCTTAGTTTAAGTATTTAATTTGAAATTCCACTATTTTTCTCCAACAATTTGTAGATAATATAGGTTTCACAGACATAATCTTGAATTTGAAAAAAAAAAAATATGGAGTTAAAAATTCAGAATTAGAATTTAAAATAGATGCATATAAATATTTATGTATTTGTTAGTGTCGGAAAGTGACTAACACCTTCAGTTGATTCGGTCAGGATTCAATAGGGTGATCTCAAGCTGAGGTGGAGTTATGTTGTCTTGTGTGTTCAGTCCATTGAACTATTCTATTCGGCATGACTGAAATCCGAGCAATGATTTTCACAAAGACTCATTGGAGAGTGCTCAGCGAAATCCATCTAGCCTGAGAGTAAGAGCTTGGAGGAAGATAGGAATTCAAGTGATTTAGACAAAAACTCTATTACCTATTGCATCAAAGATCCCGCTATTTATAACTGAGGGGGTTGAGCCAAAAAAATTAGGGCTTTGAGTTCAGTCTAATCTAGCATGTGGGAATTAAGGTGGCGCGTGGTGTGATTAAACCTCTTGGTCTTACCTTTCTGTCCATTAAATAGAGACCATGGGCCTTCCAAAGGAAGTAGGAGTCAGGGCCTAGGGTACTAATCGGACACGAGCAACATGACGTGGCTAACTGGTCGGATTAGAAAGGACGGCTCCAGGATTTTGTTGGCCTGACCTTGAGAAAAAATAGCTTTGACAGATAGGTGAAGACGGTCTCACCGGTTAGTGATGGCCCGTCAGTGATGGTCGGTGACACATGACCTGTTGCCATGTGGTGCCTTCAAGTTGGTGCATAGAGGAATTCCAAGTGATTCAATTTAATTGAGATTTAGAAAATAACACTTGGGATACAAAATTGAGATTTTGGAATTCCAAGTAATTCAAGTTAATTGATTCACAAAAGAATACCACCGAGAAAATAATGTAAAAATTGAGGAAAACTCAATATCGATTAAAGAAAAAGTTATCTAGCCGTAAGGCGGCTTTACAAACATTATAAACGAAAATCGTAAAAGTATAAATTATAAAAATTGCGGAAAAGATCATTAAATTATTGAAAAATTGTAAAATTAGACCAAATTTCCACGTAAAAACCAATAAATGCCGTTTTAATCCCGAAACGATGACCGATTTTACTCAGAAAAATGATAATTTTTGTAAAAAACGGCCACATTTTACTTTTCTACTTGAACTGGGCCTTTTTGGATCTTAAAGTGTTCTCTTTGGACAAAATTTTTTTAGTCATGTTACACCGCATCACAATATATATATATATATATATACACACATATGCATAATGCATAAATCTTTTTTTTATGTGGTACTGAAAAGTCTATTGTAGAGTAGCAGACCAAAAGTCAAATATCACAAGGAGAGTTTTGAAAAAATTACAATCCACTGGTCCAAAGTTTCAGTAAAAGATGTTACCTACTCTCTCTCTCTTTCTCACATGGTTGTAACGAAAACTGTCTTGTAGTGTGTGTAAGTCTCTCTCTCTGGTTTTGTTCTCTTGGTAATTCCTTGACCAAATATAGGTGACAGACATGTGATCAGACAAACATATAGTTTACCTCAAGTAGTAAAATCCATTTCACTTAAAACAATTAAGATATCTCTACAAGATCAAAAATTAAAATATATAAAAAAAAACACTTATTTGAAAAGACAATCATGCATTTCGAACGAGATTTGTCTCAAATTCTGTGTAATTATAGATATACAAAAAAAAAACTGACATGTGATAAGGGCCACAGGGAGGGAGAGTGCCAAATTTTCTTCGACTTCAAATGGGGGTGGTGGTGTGCATGTGCATATTGACTTATGTCCTATTATTCCCATCCAGTTTGATCCATTTTCAACTAGGTTTGTTCCGATCATACCAGTAAAGATAGAAAATGCTGTGTTCCGTGTCCAATTATCATACTAGTGAAAGTGAAACGACTGTTCGACCAACAACATGCGCTTTTTCTTTTGTTTTTTTGGCAGCTTATGTGTAGCTCCACTATTTTGGTTGATGAATAATATTTTACCTAATACAAATTTAAAGTTATACTCTAAATATGTCAACCAAATAAATTAGCGATTTGACGAGGGGTATTTTTACTTGTCCCCAGTGACCATTCACTGTCATGCACGTGGCAAGATGGACCGCAAGGAGATCATTTGGCCGGTCAGCATTCACTAACCAAGCTGACTAGACCGTCTAGGGCTCCTTCCTGGACCAACCACCGCCTAGAGGTCCGCTGAGCACCTGCCCGTTCTCGCCTACCGCCCAAAGACCAAAGTTAGGACATTCACCAATGGATGCCCCAATCCAGTCTTCGCCGAGTGGTCACCGAGCAAAATCTCCAGGTAACTAATTGAGCTCCTACGCATCCGTTCGCCTCGCCTCTTGATCCTTTGAGTCCACCAGTGAGCTTCTCTTTCGCGAGGCAAAATGGAAGGTCCATTGGCCTAAATTAGGCCACATGTTTCTTTATTAGCCAGGTATTGGATTACACAAATTGACCGCTCTAGGCCTTAAATTGGCGGGATTAATCCAATTCCTCTCCTATAAATAGCAAGGTAGTGAATACTCCAGGTATGCTAAGAATTTTTACTTAAGTCAATACCGTACACTTTTCTCTCAAGCTCTTTCTCTCACGCCAGAAGGATTTCGCTAGACACACCTCAGCGGGTTTTTGTGCAGGTACAAACTTGGACCTTAAGGACTTTTGATTGTTGACCGTTTACCTAGCTGCACCCACCCTACACAAGACGCTACCTAAACAAAGAAAATTCACCTAAACTTTGACCGACCAATTGGGGGTGTTAATCAGAATTCGACACGAATTGTATTAATATTTTAATTTTAATTTTGGCTAAGCAACTATTTACCTAATGGATTGAAATAGATAATATTGATATTGAATAGGCAAATTGGTGGTAAAATTTCTCACCAATTTTTAACTAACCTTTCAACCTTGCATAGAAATTACTCTTGAGATTGTTATTATGAACTTATTTTAGTTAAAATGATAATTATACCATATGGCTCTCAAGATAACTAATGGACTGGAGTTGCTCTGACTGCCTCCACTAGGGGTGTGTAGTGGGTTGGGTCAACTCGCCAAATCTGTCCAAACCGCAAAACCTGCACTGAAATACAAACCATCAAAGTAACCCTCATATTATTGGGCGGTCTACGATTCAATTAGCCTAATCTGCATAGTATTGGTTTGGTCTGTGATTTTGACCCAAACCGTCCTCTATCCACCCTAGTGTTTGTTAAGTTTATAGGTTATTGTTAGTTAAGTTTGTAATTGTTTTGTTTGTTTGTTTTTTTTTTTACTTTAATTTTGTGGCTAATTTTCTGCAATTTTTAGTAATGTAACAATTCTTCTTAGTAATATTTATTATATTTCATGGTCCAACTAGAAAACACTTGGGCAATTCACGATTCTCATTAGCCCAATCCCGAAAATAGGCCAAATCCGCACACTATTGGGCATTTAACGGTTTATATTAGTCAACCCACACACTCCAACTTGCAAATTATTGGGCGGTTCGCAGTTCAAATTAGTTCAACTCGCGTAATATTGATTTGGTTTGTGGTTTTGACCCAACCCGCCCGTCGGCGCTGCCCACCCCTATCCTCCACACTGCTTATATTCATTCATTTATTTTTTTATTTTTTGTGAAACATTCTCATTTCGAATTTGATTTGGCGATCGGAATTTTTTTTTTGCAAGTCTACTGTACGAATTGTTGTCGCGTAACTCAAACCAGAATACTTCTACCGTTCTACGGTTGTAAATGGTGGATAGTAAAATTAAGGATCAATTACACTTTCCTCCGCTATAGTTTGATCGAATTTTATTTTACACTATTGTCGTATTTTCGTCACCATTTATCTCCATGTAATTTAAACTTAAATGCAACTATTAAATATTTAATAAAAATACATAAAATAACAAATTTACTGTCTGACCCAACCTAGTCCTATTTGGAGAAAATAAAAAAAGAAAAAAATAGGGACAAACTGATTCGACCCAGGAATATAAATGTCAATTAATATTAAATAATTTATTAATTTTGACCATTAACTTTAACCGAAAATATAATTGTTGGACTTTAATTTGAACCATAGGAAGAGTAAGTCATAACAAAAATACTATGGATGTATAAAGTGTTATTCGGTTAAATCACATAGAGATACTTATTATCTCAAATAGTTTTTTTTTTTTTCTATGGTTAGGTGTTTCTGGGCCAACATATGCTCATCTCAACTGATTATCTTCTCGGGTGATTTTAAGAGTATATTCTCTCACATCGATCTGATGCATTGAAGATTTATTCAAAGATTTAATTCTCGAAGTGTCCTCCAAAAAAGCGAACCTTGATTAACTAGAAAAGAGAAACAAAGCGGACTAACCCCTACCTAATTCGAAAATCAACATGACTAATTCTAGTTTTGTTAGCATTATTCTTTATTAATTATGGGGTTCCTAACATTGCTTAGGGTATGTTTGGTTGGAGGTAAAAAGGAAAAGAGAAGTGAAAATAAGAGGTGAAATGATCAATTTTTCACTTTCCAGCGTGTTTGGTTGGAGGTGAAAAGGAAAAAAGAAATCAAAATAAAAGGTGAAATGATCTATTTTTTTTCCCTCCCAAATTTGGGGGGAAATGAAAAGAGAGGGAAAAAAAGTCAAAATTACCGTTTTGCCCTTTTATTTTATATAACAAATACCTATTTTATTTATATTAAGAATAAAATAATAAATTAAATAAAAAAATATTATTTTTTTCTTTTTTTAATACACACAAAATATTATTTTATCTTCTTTTATATTTTTCTAACCAAACATTATATGAAAAATGATTTTTACTCTAAAAAAAAAAAAAAAAAAAAAAAAAAAATTCATTTTTCATTTCTTTTTTCTTTTCTACCCTTCCAACCGGGTGCATGGTTTTGGCGCATTTAGACCTCTCTCCCTCCCCAAATGGCACTCCGCAGGCCTATATATAGATAGATTCCTCACTAGCTGAAACATGAGCAAAGCCCATACCATTTTTACATCTCTCTCTCTCTCTCTAACCGAAGAGTGAAGTGGGTTGTGGTGTGGGGTTCAATCTTCTAGGGAGCATCAATGGCCGTCTTCTTCCTTGCTCTTCTTCTGGTTTTTGTGCTCTGTTTTTTCAGCACTGCGCTGTTGAGATGGAACGAGTTGAGGTACCGGAAAAAAGGGTTGCCTCCCGGAACCATGGGCTGGCCGGTTTTCGGCGAGACCACCGACTTTCTCAAACAAGGCCCGAGCTTCATGAAAAACCAGAGAGCAAGGTCCATTTCCCTGTCTCTCCTCTCTCTCTCTCATCATTTCTACTACCAAATGCAGTACATTTTATGTCCAAATTAGACCTTGTTCAGCCCTTTTCACTGCCATCTTTAGTCTAGTTGGTGCTTTAATCTTTCTAACATCAACCACCCATTTCAATGGTGGAGAAAGAAAAATCCTTCTGACAAATAACCAGAAAACAGAGTCTCTCTCTCTCTCTCTTAGGGTCATTTTTTGTGGGTTTTTAAAGAATTAATGGTTTAAACAGGTTTGGAAGTTTTTTCAAATCACACATATTGGGTTGCCCTACAATTGTGTCAATGGATCCAGAGATGAACAGGTACATACTTTCTTTTTTGGGTATTTACTCCGGTCAGTTTATGCGCACATCTGAACATCTTACTTACATCGGCCTTGACGGTGTATTCAGAATTAAATTTAAAATTTAATTCCTAGAGTACCACAAACCTTGGTTGAAGGCCGTATCTCACTCGCCAACCGAACTAACACGTCTCGGTATGATTAGGTACGTACTGATGAACGAAGCAAAAGGGCTTGTCCCTGGCTACCCACAATCCATGCTTGACATATTGGGTAAATGCAACATAGCAGCCGTACATGGTTCCTCCCACAAGCACATGAGAGGTGCTCTGCTTTCTCTTGTCAGCCCCACCATGATTAGACACCAACTCTTCCCCAAAATCGATGATTTCATGAGAACCCACCTCACCAATTGGGATTCTAATGTCATCGACATCCAACAAACAACAAAAGAGGTCTGATTCTTACGCCATTGTCGTGAATTTATGACCACATCATTGCTCTGCTCTGTTCTGTTCTGTTCTCACTTGTGACATTCAACAGATGGCGCTTTTATCAGCACTCAAGCAAATTGGGATTGAATCAAATTCATTGTCCCAAGCATTTGCGCCTCAGTTTTTTAAGCTTGTTCTGGGAACACTCTCCTTGCCTATCAACCTCCCCGGAACAAATTATCGCGGCGGATTACAAGTAAAATTTGCTTATATATATGTATATTTGTGTGTATATATTGAATCCCACAACACCTCCCCCGACATCCACTCATAGTGGGTTGTCAAAGTTCACCCTACGCGTGAGGAGATGTTGTGTTACTTGATCCTGAGCTAATATATAAAGCCTAGGGCAATCCTTATCTTTCAAGACGTCTATTGGAAGTGAGTTAGCCCCGTTGTTCCTACAATTTATGTATGTCTGAACTGAAAATGAAATCATTTAAAAGTGTTTTTTTTATTTTTTGGGAACAGGCGAGGAAGAGTATTGTGGGCATGTTGAGACAACTGATCGAAGAGAGAAGATCTTCAAATGAACCCCAACAGGACATGCTTGGTTTCTTGATGAACGATGATGAAAACAAGCATAAATTGTCCGATGATGAACTGATTGATTTGATAATCACGATTTTGTATTCCGGGTACGAGACGATTTCGACTACTTCGATGATGGCTGTCAAATATCTCCACGATCATCCAAGAGTTCTTGAAGAACTCAGAGTGAGTAAAAAATTCAAAAAAAAATAAAAAAAATCCATAAAATTTCTTTTGATTATTGTCATGCTTCTTGTTCCAACTTGTTTGGCTAATTTTTCCAGAAAGAACATTTGGCCATTAGAGAAAGGAAAAGACCTGAGGATCCACTTCACTGGGATGACTACAAATTGATGCGATTTACTCGTGCTGTAAGTGAAAAAAATATTGTATGTCGCATGTGTCGTCCTCTCATGAGCTAGCTTTTGAGGTTAGAGTAGGCGTAATACGGTGCCCTACACTGATATCCGAGCCCAAATTGTAACATCTCTGCTGCAATATTCACACATGGAGAGACTGGTCGATGGTTAGTCGATCCAGAAGTTCGATGTGTGAGGGAAAGATTATTGAGTTTATCCCAAATCGAATGTGGAAGGGACTGGTCATTAAGTTAGGAAAAATCTCACCTCATGAGCTAGTTTTCCGGGTCGAGAGAGATGCCCAAGACCAAGGATCTAATTATCTAAATGATGTTTTATGAAATGATACAGGTCATATTTGAGACATCAAGATTAGCAACAATTGTTAATGGGGTTTTGAGGAAAACAACTCGGGAAATGGAATTAAATGGTAATTATTTTTTTCATAATTATTTATTTAAGCACAAATATTATTGTTATTATTATGTTTGTGTATTTTGTTGTCTGTTGGTTGTTGCTTTAGCTGTCTTTAGGGGCTCAAGAGAGAGCTGTTCTTAAGATTTAGGCACTTATATATTCTCAGGGGTTTTGACACTTTCTACCCCTAAAGTTTGACTAAAATCTTACTTTAGTCCCCATGGTTTAAATTTGAACATATAACACCTTAAAATTTCCTAATAATCTCACTACAGTCCAATCCATTATCCCCAATGTAATTTTAGACAGAAAAATAGTCACTTTTCGCGCATGTGATTATTTTTAAGGGGTTGAGAGACTCCTCTTTTCTTCCTCACGTTCTCCTTTATGCCCAAATACTTAAAAATAAAAAATATAGATATATCATAAAATATAAATACATATACAATTCTTTTTTATGGAAGAATTGTAAAGGGCAAAGGAAGATGGTAAAAATACAATTAAGGTCCTCTTAAAATAGTTGGGTGCTCTGTGGGTGACGGTTTGTCATAAAAAATTGTAATCGTGCTATTGGCTTGGTTTGAAGTGGGATCATTACGAAACTTTAGTGTATCATGCTTTCAAATTAAAACTAAAGTGACGAAAGTGAAATAACGTCAAACATCATGGGTACAAAGTGTCAAAACCCCTTATTCTAATATTTGAATTTGCATAATAATCATATAAAAATGAATTTAAAAAAAAAAAAAAAAAAATATCTTCATGCACCCCAAATGGACCCTACCCTATCATGATCCACATGGCATACCTACCATTACAGCCTCAACATTCCGCCCTTTTTTCCTTGTGTTCATCATTTCTGCAAGTATTTTAATTATTGAACTCTCAAAAACAATTCAAGCACTGCATTTTTTTTATAACATGATTTTTACACTTTTCAGGATTTGTTATTCCAAAAGGATGGAGAATATATGTATATACAAGAGAGATCAATTATGACCCGTGTCTCTATCCGGATCCGTTGTCCTTCAATCCATTGCGATGGATGGTTCGTGTCCTGATCGATCTTTTTTTGGCAGTTTTTGGTGAACGGTCCACGAAATTAAAATTTTAACCTATGCAGTTCACACGCTACAGTAATTTATTCAGAAGTCCAAAGTTACTGTAATTTTTTTATGTAAAAAATTACAGTGGCTTTTATGATATACAATGATTTTTTGACTTTTAACAATAACTTTGGGGTGAAATAGTTCACGAAATTAAAATTTTAACTCATGTAATTTACGCGTTACAATAATTTTTTTAGAAGTTTGAAGTTACTGTAATTTTTTAATCCAAAAAATTGCAGTAACTTTTATGACGTAAAATGATTTTTTTTTTTTTTCATTTTTAAGAGTAACTTTGGACTTCTGGAAAAATTACTGCAGTGCATAGATTACGTGAGCTAAATCGTGGACTCTTCACCAAAGAAAAAAAAAACCGCTTTTTTCTTTTGGCATTTAACTAAGATTTTTAACCCAAAAAACATTAAAATAGTTGAATTCCCATGTTGAAAAATGCAGGATAAAAGATTGGAGAGCAAGAACCATTTCTTGATATTTGGAGGAGGCACAAGGCAATGTCCAGGCAAAGAGCTTGGAATAGCTGAGATTTCTACTTTCCTTCACTATTTTATAACTAGATACAGGTACATTAAACACCTGGAAAGATCATTGTTTTTGTTTCTTTTTTATTTTTTCCAAAAAAAAAAACACCCAGTTTTCTTTTTAATTATATTATCATTTTTTGATGTTATTTTTAATATTTTTATTGTTCTTGATGCAGATGGGAAGAAGTTGGGGGAGATAAACTGATGAAATTTCCAAGAGTGGAAGCACCAAATGGACTGCATATTAGGGTTTCAAATAACTAACTAAACTTGAAGCTTGTACAGAAGGGATGGTAGTTTATATGTATAGTTAGCATGACAAATTTATGTATATTGAATTCCTGCTAACACATTATATGAGGTCAAAAAAAAATTGGTCAATCTATGGACATGGACATGTTTGATAACCAGGTACTAAAATTTTAAGTGAAAATATCATAAGTTTTTTTGATAAAATTAAAATTTCAAGTGTTGAATTCTTTTTATCTGTTTGATAAGGACAAAATTTAAATATTAAAAATTATTTAATTTACATAACTACTTTTGAATTTAATTTTTTTTATTAAAATTAAGATAATATGGGATAAAAATTCGAAAACAAAATAATAAAATAAAAATATATTATCAAGTTCAAATATATGAATTATCAAAAGTCATCTATAACATAAAGTTCAACAAAAAAATTTAAATTCGAAAATTAAACAGTTTAATTATAATCCTCTCTCTCAAATTAATCATATATATGCTTGATCTACTTGCTTACTTCCCTTTCTAGTTTCAATTTCTGAAGTAATTATTTGATCATCAAATAAATCTTTTACTTCACAATTTTCAGTAAATTGTCTTTTCCATTTTTCAGATGAATTATTTTTAGGGAAAGGTTAAAAAAAATTATTTGGAGTGATGAAATGACGAAAATATTTTTTTATTAGAATAAATATAATTATAAATATAAAATTTTGAAATAAATATAAAAATTAATAAACCTCAACGTACCCATAAACGCCCACCTCTATATTTTAGGGACCAAAAGTGTAATTTTCTTTTGCATGATAATGCTTCTGAATTCTTTTCATGGTGAGGGTTTTAGTGGATTAAAAGGAAGAATATCATTCGTTTAGTAAAATTAAAATAAGTGATCCACCATTTGCTGATTTTTTTAGTGGAATTTTGGCTGAGATTTTAAGTTAACTTAATTAATTAAGTGATACTAATTACATTTATCAAATAAATTTAATTAACTAAATACTTAATATAATCAATTTTAAGCACATAATTACCTTATCAAACATGCCCTATATGTACATCGGCCATCGTTCAACCTTATCTTAAAAAAAATTTATAAATAATTTTAAAATTTTTATTATACCTTTTTATTAAACATAACTTGAAAATATTTTTTTACTCTTTCATATTTTGAAACTCCACTAATACTCCCCCCCCCCCCCCTCTCGCCATCTCCCACCTCCTGCCCCCGTTGTCCCCTTCCTCCTACCCACATCTCTTCTTCTTCACTCAATTTATTATGCGGGCAACGGCGGTGGTAGCTCGTCGGAGAAGGAACAAATTTGGTGGTGGCCCTAATCTAGTCAGCTAACAGGTTTCTAGATCTAATTTTAGTTTTTTAACCGCCGCTATCAAATCTGGTGTTGGCCCAAATCTGACCGGTTATGGCGAGATCTAGACCAGATTTGGTATGCTGACCAGTTGCCATATTTGCTTTCAGTTTCTTAAGTCACACCTGGTAAAATTTATATATATTTTTATTATTGTTTTTAATTGTATAATTTTGATATTTGTGGTTGATTTTTTTTATTATTTGTTATTGTGGTGATGGTGATGATAACGAATATTTGCAATGGTGGTGGGATGATAACAAATATTTATTGTAATGGTTGAGGTGATAGTAAATATTTGTTGTTGTGGAGACGGTGATAAGAGTGTTTGCTGTGGTGGTGGTTGTGTTGATAGTGAATATTTGATATGGTGCTGATGGTGATAATAAATATTTGTTGTGATAGTGACAATGATAGAAATGTTTGCTATGATGTTGGCGATGATGATTGTGAATGTTTCTTGTGGTGGTGGAAATGGTGATAGTGAATGTTTGTTTTGATGAAGGTGGTGATTAGTTTGATGTGGTGATCTATGGTAAATAGTAAAAGATGTGCTGGCGATGAATATTTGTTTTAACTACAGTAATAGTAGGCGATAATGGTGGTGGTGATTTTGATGCAAAGACAAGTGTATTCGGTGATTGTGATGATAGTGAATAATTGTTATGGTTGTGATAGTAACAGTGAATATATTCAAGTATACCTCAGGCTTACATAACCCCCGATATATATAGGAGTTGAAGATGATTAATCGGATTTAAACACGGTTAATTAGTCGAAAACTTGTGTTTAGCCAATAATCCAGGACGTTAAACAAATAATCACTGGGTTTGGGCTTTTGGGTCCATTTGGCGAACCCTACAGGCCTTTTTTAGGCCTGTGATGAAAACGTTGGTGATAGTGGACACAGGGCCGAGGCCCAGGTGCTGACTTAGAGAAGCTCAAAAATACCCTCATCAATAACAAATAATTTTCATATGCCAATCGATTTTTTCTTTAAATTTAAATAGTTATAAGAATGAATGACTAATTTGCCTTCGGGCCTATTATAAAACAGGGAATTTTTTTGAAAGGTTCCAAGATTACAAAAATAACTTTTTAAGGACCATCTCATGTATAAAAAAATTACTATTATAGGACTCTATTAAATGATATTTTTATGGGATGAGATGTTTAGGAGAATTTTCCCAAATGGAAAATCTATTTAAAAGTAGCAAGGCCCAGCAAGATAGTCGTGTGAAATTTTGAACCAGCCCATAGCCAGCCTTTGCTAGTCGAACCCAACTCTAAACATTAAAACAAGTCCATTAATTTGGTAAAATTTATGTCCGTTTAATATTCTAGGTAAACCGAACTTTGTTTGAGAACATGTTGAATATGTGCACTAATCAAATTTTAATTTAAATGTATATAATTATGTTTTGGAGCTCGAGCTTGATTCAACCTCGTTTATGTTTTGAGCTGAACTTGACTTCGAGTTCAAACATATTTACATGAGTCGAACTCAAACATGGTATGTTGAGTTCGAGAATAAACAAACAAACATATACATTTACTGTTCGCCTGTTTACATCTTTAGCGTGGATGTTCCAAAAACGTACTACATTTGCCAAATTACAAATTATGTTAACCAGTACATATTTTCTACATTTGCTCATAAGTTCCTACCAGAAGTCGTTAGTAGACCGAAGAGATTCGAACTTAAAACCATATGGTATTAAGTGGAGTAACTCATTTGACTTATACAGTGATTTAGAACCCGTCAAGTGATTAACGTGAGTCATGAATCTCATAACCTTTATGATATCATTTTATGTTAGGAGATTTCAACTTAAAAACATATGATATCAACTAGAATAACTCTTTTGATTTATATAGTGATTTGGAAACTCTCAAATAATCGATGTGAGATAAAAATTTGACAGGGAAAAAAAAACAAATTGAATGTTCTCATTAATGTGAAACAAAGTGCAAATCCCCCAAACTGGAATTTAATTATTTCATCTCCAAATATGTCTTCTTCTTTTTTCTTTTTTTCTTTTTTATTTCTTTGTGTGGACAATATTTCTATTTGAATATCGTTCTTATTTTGTCTAAGAAATAATTTGATCAATTAATTTGACAGATTATATTAATCACCATCTAAAGAAAGATGTGTTGGTGGCCTTTTTTTTAAAAAAATAAAATAAATTATTATTATTATTTTAATTAATTTTGCTTTGTCTTTTCCATTTTCCTTTTTTCTCTTTTCCTTTCTCTTTTTGTTCAACCTTTTCTTTTTATGTTGCTAAATTTAATTAGAAAACAATCAATTCGGGTTTTAAAAACTATAGTGGACTAAGTTTGTGATTAAGAGTGACAAATTTTGCGTGAAATTAGCAAAATAAGAAGGTTAGGTTCTTTACAACATGACACGAGAATGACACGTACAAATTGAGATTATATTAGAATCAATTCTGAAAACTCGATTCCAACCCGAAAAATTCGATTTTAGCAATCAAGCAAACATTATTTTTACCTCATCAAACTGCTAGTGATTTTTTTATGAATTTTGTATTTCTGTTGATGTTTTTTATGATATTTTTATTACGTCGATAGTTAGTTTGGTTCTTTTTTCAATATCTTTAAATTTGTGTTATTGAATGTATCTATTGTTAATTGTTTTAGGACGATTGATTTTTGAAATTCAATTATTGAAAAATTCGATATTTAATATTTAGTTCAACATATTATTTATGGTAGTTTTAATTTAACTCAACCAATAATAAATACATTTAACGGATTAGTTTTGATCCATCGAAAAATCTAATACGAATATATAAAAATAGAATGAGAGAGAAACTTTCAATGAGATTTGAGAATAACTTCTTCAAATCTTTTGGCGAATTTTCATTTTTTTTTCATTAATTATTACCACCTTGTTCTTATGTTTTTTTTTTTCCTTTTTCTTTTTTCATCAATAAGTCTCCTTAAAACCTTTTGAAAATTTCATACAAAAGTAATAATAATAATAATAATAATAATAATAATAATAATAATAATAATAATATTATTATTATTATTATTATAAAAATAATATTAAAAATATTTATAATTACAAATAGAAAATCCATGAACCTAATATTTTTTAACCGAGTGAAAATATTAGAAAATAAAATCTCATACGAAAACTTTACCAAATAATTCCAAAAAAAAAAAAAAAACTAAATCAAACAACTTATATATGAAGTGTAATTAAATTTCAAAAATAAAAAATATTTAATTTTAGAATAATTTTAAATTTAAAAATTTCAACAACAAGTACTCCTTAAGTACTAAAAAAACACAAATAACTATCGTTTGATCTAAAAAAGACAAAAAAAAAAGTTAGAATAGAAAATGTATTACATAAATCAATAATTTTTAATTCTCATAATAATTTTAAATTCTAAAAAATCAACAGGAAGTACTTTTTAAATACTTAAAAAATGTAGCAACCATCATTTGACCCTAAAAGTATTATATTTTTAAATAATATAAAAAAAGACCTATTAGCTTATTTTAAAATTATTATTTAAAGAAAATAGAAAATTTAAAAAATTCTCAAGGAGATTATTTAGATATTATATACTATTTTCTAAAAATAAATGTGAGTGTTGAACAATAATTATTTCAGAGGTTCACATTATTTGTTTTTTAACTTATAATTTTATTTTTATTTTTCAACATTAACTTTTTTTTTCTTCATACTTTTATAAAATAAATTAAATATAAAATTAAACGATCAATTGTTATACGTGTAATATTCAAATAAAAAATATATACTGATATTATTTTTTTCTAGATCCGCATATTATGCGGGTCTGAAACTAGTAAATAATGAGATTTAAGATTTACAGTGTAGCGGTTATTTGGTGTGTTGGGAGGTCTAACATTCAAAATTTCTTCCCAAACGATTTGTACCAAAAATAAAAAATAAATGGTAATAGCACAAAGTCCTCGTAAACAAAGTGGTGGCTTTTTTCTAACATAAGTACACAACAAGCTTTCCCTTTTTTTCTTTTTTTTCCCCCTGAATTTCTTGCGCGTCAATCGGTTCAAAAGCCATTCTTCTTTCCCTTTGTTGTGGTGAAAACTTTTCTTAACTTCTTTAAATTGTTTTTGCGGTTTTTGAGTCTCTTCTTGGCAAAAGTTTGTTATTATTTGGGTTTTACCGTGTCTATTTCAGTTTATGCACATCTCGATTAATTACCATATTGAACGATTTTAAAGACGTACTTTCTCACATCGATTTGTATATTCAAAATTAAATTTTAAGATTTAATTTTCGAAGTGTTCCTCAATGGAGTCGAATCGTGTTCGATAAAAAAACTCATTTGTGAACGTTCACAGAGGATTAAATTCATAAAATTATATAATTTTATTATAAATTTTATCATCTTCATTTTATTTTCAAATTGATAATTTAAAAATAACAATTCAAAAGTGAACGTTCATTAAGAAGAGTCAAACATCATTAATAACCCATCAATTATGGAAATAAATACACACACAAAAAAAATGATTTCTTAAATGTTCACAATGGATTAAACTCATGAAAATAATACAATTTTAATCTCTTTTATTATCTTCATTTTGGTATTCATATTTATTATTTTCAGTGAATATATTCACAACGACAACTTACCCGTAAAAATTAATCTTTTAATGACATGAAATAACTAAGAAAACAAAGGTTAGTATTTTTTTTGGTTTTACAATAAGGTATGTCTGAGTCAGTTTACGCACATTTTGTCTAATCATATAATTGAACAATCGTAAGAGCGCACTATTTCACATCGGCCTGGAACATTCATGATTAAATTTAAGATTTAATTCCTACAGTAATCCCAAAAGAGTCAAATACTGATTAACAACGAAATATGACACTTTCTTTTACTAATCAGACTAACACGGGCTACAAAGATTAGTATTTCTAATGTCTAACAAATGCACCCTACTCTAATCCCTTAATTGCTTTTTCAAAATTTGGAGTGCAAGAATTAACATGTGTAATAACTCAAACAAGAAATAACATGAAACGTCAAAAGGAAAAAGAAAAAGAAAATCCCAAAGAGAAACTAATTAAATTTATGAGGTTTTGACACTTTGTACCCCTAAAGTTTTGCCAAGAACTCAATTTAAAACCCATAGTTTCAATTTGAACATATAACACTTTAAGAATTTTTATGAATATTTTCAATCTCATTTCTCCCTTCCCATTCTAGTTTCTTTTCAAATACTCCAAAGTAATAAACATAAAATATTTCACAAAATATATGCATTTTTTTTTTTGTAGAAAATTTGTAAAATGGAAAAAGAAGAAAGTGAAAATGCCATTAAGATCCTCTTAAATTGGGTGCACGAAAAATGATGGTTTGTCATCCAAAATTTAATGGAGCTATTGAATTGGACTGAAGTGAGATTATTAGGAAACTCTAGGGTGTCAATGTGTTCAAATAGAAATTATAGAGACCAAAATGAAATAATTGTAAGATTTCAAATGTACAAAATATCAAACTCCTAAACATAATTCAAAAAGTACAGTCCAAATCCTCTCACATGCCACTGAGTCTAGTTGATAAGGGAAGTGTCTCTTTTTTTGTCAATTAGGATTCAACCCTCTTGAGAACACTTTCAGAACTAAATTTTGAATTTAATCTTGAATGCATTAGGCTGATGTGGGGGGGTGCGTTCTTAAAATTGCCAGGTGAGGTGATTAGTCGATGTGCACATAAACTGGCCTAGACACACATTATTGAAAAAATAAAAAATAAAAAAAAATCGCCCAATGACGTGCCTCCACGTACCCTTCAACCCTTATATAACCCCCGAACTCTCTCTCATCTCCATAGTCGAAACCAAAACCCCCTCCATTTCTCTCTCTCTCTCACTCTCTCTCTACAATGTCTTGTCCGGCCCCTATTCTGAAAGATGATCTGGACATCGTCATTCCCACAATCCGAAACCTAGATTTCCTCGAGATGTGGCGGCCGTTCTTTGAGCCGTACCATCTGATCATCATACAGGACGGTGATCCTACGAAGAGCATCAAGGTCCCCAAGGGCTTTGATTACGAACTCTACAATCGGAACGACATAAACAGGATTCTTGGTCCGAAAGCTCACTGCATCTCCTTCAAGGACTCTGCTTGCCGCTGCTTTGGCTACATGGTCTCCAAGAAGAAGTATATCTTCACCATTGACGACGATTGCTTTGTAAGTTTTTCCCCATTTTTTCCCATTTTTTTTTTTTTTTTGGGTTTTCGATTTTTATACCAGTTATGGATTTGGAGGGGAAAAAAACCCCGAACCGACGGGTAACCGATAGAAATCGAAACCGAATGGTCCGGTTTTGAAACTGACTAGATGGTTTGGTTGTGGCTTTAAAATTATTAACAGAAACGATTTTTATTTTGATTTTGAGATAGAAACTGCGATACCGAATCACAAAATAAAACCGCAAAACCACGAAACCGATATTTTAAATATATTTTTATTACATATATATACCCTTATTTATTTTTTAATTATGGTTACTGGTTATAAATTTCAATTATAGTTATTTTTTGGGTTTTGTTTCGTTTTTAGAATTTATGTTTATATTTTAATTATATTTTTATTTATATATAAAAAATAACGGTACGCGATTTCGTGGTTTAGTTTTATTTTATTTTTTATAAAATTGAAATTTTTTAAATAATTTTGCGTTTTGATTTTGTATAAATTTTAATGGTTTGATTTTAGTTATTGTTTGATTTAATATATTTTTAATGATTTTAATTTTGATTTTGTGTTTATATAAAATCGGATCGAAAGCGAAGCAGTTGCATCCTTAATTATGAAGTTATAAATCTCGTTGTTGCTTAGGTTGCTAGGGACTCATGTGGGATGGAGATAAACGCACTTGACCAGCACATCAAGAACCTTCTCTCCCCATCCACACCCTATTTCTTCAACACCCTTTACGATCCTTACGAATACGGCACCGATTTCGTACGAGGTTACCCGTTCAGCCTCCGTGAGGGTGTTCCCACCGCCGTCTCCCACGGCCTCTGGCTCAACGTCCCCGACTACGACGCCCCAACACAGCTCGTCAAGCCCCGAGAACGAAACACCAGGTTCACCAGTTGTTCCCATTCCCTCATTTGTTCTTAAGAACAGAAACAGAAACACCTTGCCATAAAAAACTGTTCTAACTTCTAACTTTTGTTTCAGATACTGCGATGCGGTTTTGACGATTCCAAAGGGCACACTGTTCCCGATGTGCGGCATGAACCTGGCGTTCGACCGTGAACTCATAGGTCCGGCGATGTACTTCGGGCTCATGGGTGAGGGTCAGCCCATTGGACGGTACGACGATATGTGGGCCGGCTGGTGCTCAAAGGTAGGTGATCTCAAGTTTTCAGCGAACAAAAACAGAAATGTAAGAACATAGTTGAAAGCGTTCTGAGTTTTTTTACAGGTGATTTGCGACCATTTGGGAATGGGAGTAAAGACGGGGAAGCCATACATATGGCACAGCAAAGCAAGTAACCCATTTGTGAACCTGAGAAAAGAGTACAACGGCATCTTCTGGCAAGAAGACATCGTCCCTTTCTTTCAGACAGCCACCCTCCCTAAAGAGTGCACCAGTGTCCAGAAATGCTACGTGGAGCTGTCCAAACAGGTGAAGGAAAAACTTGGCAAGATCGATCCTTACTTTGTGAAGCTGGCGGACGCCATGGTCACCTGGATTGAAGCTTGGGACGATGTTACTTCCGGCAAAAGCTCGGTTTCATCGCCGAGTACTCCGGCGGCTTCTGCCCCATCGCCCAGTACTCCTGTCCCATCGCCGAGTACTCCTGCGGCTCCTGCTCCTTCCAAGCCAAAAAGTTGACTATCTGATCTCTTTTTTTGCCCTGTTTTTGGGGGTCTGAAATTCATAGTTAGTTTATTGGTTGGATTTATGGATTGGTGGATGAAATAATATATATCATGATGTTTGTTTTATCGTCGCATAAATAATAAAACAATAAATGATGGCTGGTTTTGCTTCATCTTAAGCCTATGATTGCTTCTTTGTCATCCATTGTTCGAAAAGAACAATCTTGACGAATTTTGCTGGTGTCAAAAAATAACTCACATTCGTCCAGTTGGAGTTCACGTGGAAATTTTCTTTGTTAAGCTAGTGGTCTTGTCTACGGTATCCTTTGCCTAGTGAACGGTCCGCAATCAAATATGCTTGCAAACTGAGTTTGTGCCTGCACAAAAACCTATTGTGGTATACCCAGCGAAATCCCTCAGACGTAAGATTAAGAGATGTGGGGAAAAAATATTCGGTATTGCTTAAGTGGAACGACTTGCCATTATCTGATGCATTTATTACCCACTATTAATTATCGGAAGGAGTCGAATTAACCTCGAAAATTAGGACCCTGAGCGCAATCAATTAGCGTAATCTGAGGTGTGGTCAATGGAAAGGTGTGTGGCATGGTTTAAGCCGTTGGGCCTATAGTTTGGGCCAACAAAAGGAGCCCATGGGCTAGCCCTAATGAACATGAGACAGAGCCAAGCCCATGGAAGTGCAGTAGTCTTCTTGGTGGTATAGAGGGTATTTTGCCTAGTGGTTGTCGGACGATGGCTGGATCGGTTAGAATCCCAGACGACCTTGGTGATTTGGTTGGTACTTGCGAAAGGGCGACCTAGCTGGTATCAGCTCTGGTCGATGGCCGTTGGACGATCAACAGGGATGTGGACTCCATCCCTCCACGTGGAGCTAGCGTTGTGAGTCATCTGGGGTACATAGCGAAATTACATCTCATTAGTTGTCCCCCACTCCCAAGCAATGAAGCCCGAGGTGCTTGGGAGTAAAGGTTGTTAAGATGTCTGCCATTCAGGGAGGACCTTGAGCGAGTTAAGCGGCCGCCCACGAGGGAAAAACGCATGGCGTTGACTGTCCGTTATTTATGGAGTTTTCAAGTCAAAGTATACATGGACTTTTCTTACTAAGGTGAAGGTGATGTGTTTTGAAGATTGAGATCAGAGATCTGTAGGCTTTTGTTGTTTCGAGGTCCACGGTCCTCCGTACAATCCGAGTAGAGATTCCGAGCTGATACCTGCACAAAGACCCACCGGGGCTGTGACCAGTGAAATCCCTCCGGCGTGAGACTAAGAGCTCAGGGGAGAAGGCTATGTCATGTTTCAAATCAAATGATGTGCATTACATGTAGTATTGAATGCCTGGGTATTTATAGGAGTAGAGGTTTGAGCTCGGTTCATAACTCGACACGTGGCCAATGAGTAGGCGCATGAGGAGATTAAGTTGTTGGGCTTGGCCTTCGTACCCATCAAAGAGATTCCATGGGCCAGCCCAACAAGATTACGAAGAACGGGCTTAGCTCATGGTAATGGCGTTATTGAGATGAGTCATTCTACTCTCGGTATTAATCTCGGGACAGAAATTTTCATTCGGAACTCAAATAAGTGTTGATAGGAGCCCCTCAAATGGAGAATCCGATCAAAGACTGCTCGGAGAATGATGATAACTGAGCGGAGAACAGAGCTTGACTGGGGATCCAAGGGTCTACCCTTTGACACCGACCAAAGGGTGTTCGGAGGATGGAACTCGGTTGATTCTCCATTCTTCTCACATAAGGCGCTTTTTCAGGGTAACAATTCTTCCACATGTGACGTTCTAAGCGGGTGGTGATGTCCAACCAAAATACCCCACATCATTTCCTAACTAACAACATTTAGAATAATCAAAATGTTTACAATCTCATTCCTTTTAATCATTATTAAAAGTTAAGATATTTTCAACTTAATATCTAAAGTTCTTCAACAATATGATATAATAAAAATAATATTAAACTTATTTTTCATTAACGAATACTTGAAATTATAATTTAACAAAAAAAAAAAAACAACAAAAAAACACTAAACAATAAAAATAGGATCGATTATTGGGCTTATATTCAAATTATGTTCTCTATCTGTTATTCATGGAGTTAGTCTAGTTAGAGTGTATGAGGACTTTTCTTGCTGAGGTGGAGGTGATGTGTTCTGGAGATTGAGATAAGAGATCGGTAGACTTTTGCTGCTTCGAGGTCCAGGATCGCTTCTGTACAATCTGAGCAGAGATTCTAAGCTAATACTTGCACATAGACTCATCGGGGTTGTGCTTGGTGAAGTCCCTCTGGTGTGAGAGTAAGAGTTCACTCGGGAGAAAAGGCTATATAGTGCTTTAAATCAAATAATGAGCATTACCTAAGGCATTGAATACCTGGGTATTTATAGGAGTGGAGCACAATTAGCACTGTAGGATTAGAGACTTGAGCTCGGTTAATTAGCATAATTCGGCATGTGGCCAATGAGTAAGCACGTGAGGAGATTAAGCTGCTGGAGTTGGCCTTTAGACCCATCAAAGAGAATCCATGGGCTGGCCTAGCAAGATTAAGGAGAACGAGCTTAGCCCATGAGTTGTTCTATGACAATTTTTTATTAACGAATACTTAAAATTATAATTTCACAAAAAAAGTCTCTAAATAATAAAAATAGAATCGACTATTGGCTTATATTCAAATTATACTCTACCCGATTTTTCTCAACCAAGTAGAATTTCCTTTATAGAGTAACTACAATATCATTTATCAAACACATTTTCGATTTTAACTTTTGCTATTATGTAAAAGAATATCTTTTATAGGGTAATTTTTTATATTATAAAAATTAATTAAAAAAAAGTTACAAGCCTAAACAATATTCTGTTAATTTCAAATCCAAGCTGAAACTGCATAAATTGGTCGATCATGCCAACATATCAGTAGACTCGCTCTGTGGCTAATTATCTTGTAACCACCAAGTTTATAAGTCTCAGACAATCGCTCTGCTTCCTCCATTGGCTCGGACCACAGGCGCACCGGTCTGAACCCCATTGCACCAAACCTAACCGACCACTGCTCATACCTCTCGTGCCTCTCCTCCCTCTCCAACCCTTCACACGCCACGACATTTTCTATCTCTTTACCTATCCTTTCTTCCACCGCGATTCGATCTTCCCACAAAGATTCCCCAAAAGTGGCATCCATCGACTCGAAAAGGGCACTATAGTAATTTAGCCCTTCAACAACCCGATCCACCAAACGGATCGAATTGTGATTGGATTCTTGCTCAACTAGTAGCATCAATTTGGGCGACATCGATCTCAGCATTGCTAGGAATTGACCCATTATTTTCGGGCCATCGACGCCGGTTTTCTTGAAATGCGGGTCGACCTGGTCGTCCTCGGCCAATAAGATGTGGAGATTTAAGACCGATATGATGGCTAGTGCTTCACCTGATCTTACCTTGAGCATGTCTAGGGTAAGCTCTTTTAAGGGTACATTTAGAGGGTTGAATTGAAAGGGCATGTTTAAGCTTTCGGACTCCTTTAGTAGCATTGGGCCTAATTTCTCTAGCAATGCTTTGTTTGTATTTACACAAGTGATCTTTAGATGGGGCGGCCCATTTTGAAAATGGGCCAAATTTTGGATAAACGGGCCCCATAATTTCGGGTCGGACGAGCCCAAATCGATGATGTGGATAACCCGCTCCGAGGACATCGTTCGGATCAAAGTCCGGGTTATGACGGCGTAAGCAAAGCCCATATAAGGGAAGGCTCCGGTGAGGACGGCCCGAGCCTGGCCCATTTGTTCGTTCGCGGGTGTTTCATGGTTCAATGCCTTGTACACCCCAGGCCAGCGCTTGACTAGGCGGACAGCCATCGCCGAGGCGAACCACGCGGAGAGCCGCTGCATGGGGTCGCCGGTGACGGAGGCGAGCCGGGAAATCTGTTGCAGGCAATGATCGGCGCGGTGGAGGTTGCCGGAGGATGAGTGTTTGGCGCACTTGAGTAAAAGCTTGATGAGTTTAATGCCCCTTTCTTGGGCCTTTGTGGGTTGAAATGGGGAAGGAGGTGGAAGAGTTAGAGACAGGGTGACCTCTGGCTCTGGGTTTGGGTTTAGGGATGAAGATGAAGATGAAGAATTCATTTAGGGTTTGCTTTGCTTCAAAATCTTGAGGCAGCCATTGAACTTTGGCTTCTTATAGGAGAATCTTGTTCAAAATAATGGGGGCAGGTGAGGGCATGAGACTTTAGTCTTTGGAAGTACATAACAAGCCCAAATAGCAAAGTAACAAAAAAAAAAAAAAAAAAAAATTTAAAAAATAATTAATTGACCTTTTTGGCTCCCAACTTTATTTAAAAATAATAATTAAATAAAATACAACTCAATATTGGCATTTTCTCAAAAATAAATCAAGAAAATTACATTAATTGTGATGGAGGATAAGCGGCATCTCGAGCAAAAGAATCTCTGAGAAATTAGATTTTATCCTAATGGGAAAACGTGAGATAACTCGATGCTTGGGCACAACTTCGTACCTCGTACACTATTCAGAATTTGTCACCACCTCGGTTAAATAAGAAAAAGTGGGCGGATGATTCATTGTAAGGTGCTAAACTTGTAATCCCAAAATTTTAGGAAAAGATTGAGTAGGATTCAGGTTGTATTTCAGAAATTTGCTGTCCAAATCACACCACTACTATAAATACACAAGGGGCACAGTTCACGAAAAATAATTTTTTTACTAAACTCTCCAAAATTTACTATAATTTAAGACTCTACTAATTCTCACGTAGGAGGTTCTACACAGGTAAAAAAAAATATTTCATAAAAATTAATTTATTTTTCGATTATTTAATAAAATATGAGAAGTGGGTTGACATTAGATGAGTAGAAGTTGATGGTAAAGGGCAGAAAATAAGACTATAAGTTGCTATCAAATAGGGATGGCAATTTGGGTTTTTTTTGCTTGGTCTTTTTACCATTTGATACCAAAACGAATTTGGATGTATTTGATGCTAAAATTATATTAATGAGTAGAAACTTCTTCTTTGGAAGCATTTAATCATATGAGTTAGTTAAGGTGATGTTAGAGGAGAAAAATCATATGGAAGTATGCCATTTGCTTGATGAAGAGGATTAATATATGCCTTTTTTAACCTCAAGCTTTTGTACTTGTTGTTTAACCCGCTGCGCTACGTGACAGAAGTGTCCATGTCGAACATACATGTTGGACATGATACTTTATGGATATATATTGAATACGTATTATTCACGTGTACTATGGAAGAAAAATATTTAGACGTATCGGAGATACATCTCGACGTACGGGAGACGTATCAACGTCTAACCTGAATAGAGATGTTCCTTTAAGTGTTGTTTATTTTGTTGTTTTGTATGAAACTTGATTCTTACTTTTGTTATATCGTCAAACTTGATGGAATGATGGATAATATCGTTGAGGTTTATTTGGGCACGTTTGTAATTATGTTTTTGAAAAGAGTTGATAATTTAAAAAATAATATCGTATTGTTGTATGTTTTTTATTCATTTATGTATTTATTATTTTTATTTAACAATTTATTTGTGAAATATGTTAGTATTATAAATAATATAAGCAACTATAAAAACTATATATATAAATATATATTATCGTATCTTAGGCGTTGTTGAGTTTATCCCACATCGAATGTGGAAGGGGTTGGAGGTCAGGTTATAAGTATGAGGAAAAACCTCACATTTTGAGCTAGTTTTTAGGGTTGAGAGAGGTCTAAGATTAACCTACACTGATATGAGAACCCAGGTTCCGACAACTCTGACCCAATAGCCATAAAGGAAGAGATCAATCAACGGTTGAGAGAGGCCAAAGATCCCTCTAGTACTTGTATCTTAATTTTTTAAAGTTTATCATATCCCCTTGTCGTTCGCGTACCATGCACGACATGTGTGTCCATACTTAGTAGTTAATCATCTATTTAAAAGAAAAAAATACATACATACATACATATATATATGGGTAACCAGTAGGGATGGTCATGGGCTTGGGGGCCCGCTAAGCCCGCCCACTCTTTTTTAGGGTTTGGGTTTGTGTTTTGAGCCCATAGGCCGGGCTTGGACTTGAAAATAAAGGTCCAATAAAATTTAGGGTCAGCCCGGCCCGGCCCGGTCAGTAAAAAAAATTAATAAATTATATATATATTAATTTACATGTAAAAATATTGTAATTTACATGTTAGATTCTTGATCTATTTGATATTATTATACTATATGTTAATTAATTATAAAAATATAAAATAAAATGGTTTGGATTGCAGTATTTAGCTATAAGACTTTATCAGAATCTTAAATCTGTGTTTAATAAGTGTGTTCTATTCTAAATTGGATTGCATTTTTTTATTTTTTTTGGTTAATTATAAAAAAAAAAAAAAAATTATATTTTTCAATTATGTTGTATTTTTTTAAAATTAAAAAAAAATATATATATAGGGCCGGGTTGTGGGTTTAGGTTATTTTTATAGGGCCGGGCTTGGGTATGGAATTAAGGCCCGACCATAGGGTCGGGCCAGGCTAGTAATTTTTCGTAATACCCTAGTCTAAGCCTGGCCCATGACCGTCCCTAGTAACCAGCAGAAAAAAAAAAGTATAATATTGATTTAAATGGCCCATGCAGGTTTCGAACCTGCGACCTTCGCGTTATTAGCACGACGCTCTAACCAACTGAGCTAATAGGCCTTTTGCTTTCACATTCTATATTAAAAATTAAACTTCACTTCTTCAATTCCGCATATTACATTTTTAATTCAAGCGTTTGATTCTTTTGCAACGCCACTTTTTTTTTTTTTTGCTAAACATTTTATTTTTGAGATTTTTGCTTTTATCCGTCCACAAATTAAAATTTTAGGTCATGGAGGCTAAACACTATAAATATTTTTTTACAAAAAATACAAAGTTGGAGAGATTTACATGACTTCAAATTTTTTATAAAATTATTTAACTCTTCAAAATATAGGGAGTGAGTTGAGTGAATAATGAGTTGTGAAATTTAAAGTCAATGAAAAAAAGAAGGAAGAAAAATTGGAGCTAAACTTATTTTTAGAAATAAATTCAAATGTGCCACAAGCCCATATCTCTCTCTCTCTTAAGATTAGGATCAGATTTGGTTTCAAGATTTTTTTTAATCATGATTTATTATATATATTTGTTAGTGATTAGATTGTTATAAAAATTAGTGTTAATTTATTATTGTTTTGGTCTATTTTGAAATAAGATTTTATATTTTTTTGGTATTTTTAGTTGCACGTTGTTAATTTATCAATTAATTTGTTGTGTTGGCGATAGTGGTGGAGACAGTAGTAAATGTTTGTTATGGTAGTGGTTGTTGTGATAATAAATATTTGGTGTGGGGTGGGGATGATAATAAATATTTACTATGATGGTGACGATGATAATAGTGAATGTTTGTTACAGTGGTGAAGGTGATAGTGAATGTTTGTTGTGATTGTCGTGGTGATACTCAATGCTTGATGTGATGATGGCAATGATATTCAATATTTGCTATGGTAATGGAGGTGATAAAAATGTTTAATTTACAATGTTGGTAGAACGGTGGTTATGGCGATAGTCAAAATTTGTGGTGGTGATGAATGTTTATTGTGGTGGTAGCGATGATTATGAATGTTTGTTGTGGTGGCACAGATGATTGTGGTGATAGTAAAAATTCATGGTGATGATAAATATTTCTTATGGTGGTGAATTATTATTGTGCCAAGAGTAATGGTAGACAGTAACGGTGTTGGACCTGGTGGAGATGATTTTTATGCAATTGCGAGTATGTTTAGTGATGGTGAATGGTTGTTGTGTTGGTGAGTGTTTATTATGGAAAATCTTAATTGAGTGTCTTTTTGTCATGGAAAATTACGGATTTTTAGAATTGAGGTTTTTTTTTTAAAATAAAGTAGGAATAATTTTATTTAATATAGCCGTTCTGGGATCCATACAGATTTGCCTTTTTTATGATTCTTATTAAGATTAACTATGATACTACACTTTTGGTTGAATACAAAGAAATCAATTTGAAATTTGAAAATGGGTTGAAAAATGAATAACATTCCATCAGAACGTGATTCCATTACTTTCAACTAAATGTGTGTAAAAAGTAAGAGTTGACACTAACTCAATAGATTTAATCTAGTTAATATTAACAAATTGAAAAATTTGTTAAAGGTGGAAGTAATATAAATTATGCAAATTATTTTTATATATGAGATTTTTTGTTTTTGTTTTTGTTTTACAATAAGATATGTCCGGAGCAGATTACACGTACCTCGACTAATCATCTTTCCTGACAATCTTAAAAACACATTCTTCTATATCGGCCTGATATTTTCATGATTAAAATTAAGATTTAATTCTTAAAGTACTCTAAACAAGGGTGATAAGAAAAAATGAATATTTTTCGTTGTCAATCGCACTATCACCTGTCGGTACTTTGAATCTTGCGAATGCGAAATAATAGATCACTTTGTTCACTTTCTAAGCTTACTTAACTTATAAAGCATTCTATTAATGCACAAAAACTAACCAAAAGGGTGGATTAATAGGAGATTGAGATTCATCAAAAGATCAAATGATGAAAGAGAGACATGATTAAATTAATGAAAGATGCCATAAATAGGAGGAAAAAAAGGCTAAATTTCAGCCCTTTTTTTAAAGAAATGAAACATTTAAGCCCATCATGTAACCAGAGGCCAATGGCAAGGGAGAGATTAAAAAAAATAAAATGAAAGATGCCATTTTTTGTCTACATTTTTTGTGCAAGTTGGGCTACCTGGTCCACTATCCACTTGATTATCCACATCAATGGGAATATTATCTAAATAGAGTTTATGCCACTTCTTTTATTTTCTATTTTTTTGATAAGCAATCTACTTTATTAATTATTAATTAATAAAAAGGTATTAGTGCCCGTTGACAAGTGAGATGTTTTTTTTTTTTTTTTCAATCAGAATTCGACTTGTTCGGAGAATATTGCAAGAATTAAATATTAAATTTAATCCTAAATACACCAGGTCAATGTGGAGGAATGCGTTCTTAAGATTGTCTGGAAAAGTTATTAATTGAGGTGTGCGTAAAATAACCCAGACACACTAAACTGTAAAATCAAAATAATAATAATAAAAAAAGAAAAAGAAAAAGAAAAAGAAAAAGAAAAAGGAAGGGTCTCCATGCTCTATAAAGTGTTAAAATACTCCATGGATTCTTGTCCTTTCCCTCACTAAAATACCATTAACACCGAACATCACTAATTCATCCATTACAAATATCTTCAACTATATAAGTTAAGAACCAAGCCAAGATCAAAATATGATGGTGTCAATTTTAGTACCATCTAACATCTACCATACTAATCTATCACCAAAAAAAAAAAAAACCTTTAAAAACACCAAACCATGATTCCAAAATTACAAGAGTTTGAGAAAATAATAATTGAAGCAACGTGTTCCAAAACACAACAAATTAACCCACCAGCAATTAAGTATCAAATTTGACCCAAGCACCATATAATTTGAAAATAACTTGACCATCCTCACCCTCCCAAAAAATCCAATGCAAAAAATAACAACGAGAAAATCTCAGTTCCTAAATTTTCATTTTTGAAAATTTTTTCATATAATTTGTCACGAAAAATTCATTTCATAAAATTTATTGTTTGTCCAAATTGTTTCTCAACCTCTATCATTTTGCTCTATTTGGGAAATAATATCTGCATCATTGACATTCTCCCCATCGGAAGCGGAGATTTCACAGGTGATCATTATAATTAATTTTACCAACAATTTTTATCATATCCTTGAACTGCCAATCTCTCAACAACAAACCCTTTTATTAGTTTATGGGTTGTATTCCCCTCCTCTTTTGCATCTAATTAAACTTAGCATCTACCCTTTGTATTTTATTATCTCACAATTAATGTGCTACAACCTGTAACCCAACCTCTCTATCATCCCCACTTTACTTTTGATTGATTAGGACACGAAACACCGACATACTTTTTCTTTTTTCTTGTAAATAAGCTTACTCCTTGAGAACTCTGAATTCCTATGAGTTATGAATTTATTATCAAGAGAATAAATTCCCTAGGTTCATTTGGGTTTCCCGATATTTAAAAAATTTGGGGGGTGGGAGTTTTTTTTTTCGGGTACAAACGTTGGGATAAAATTATTTATTTTTTAGGTAAAGGGCTGTTCATGTTCTCTATTCAAATATTAAAAGGAGTTGATCAGTATTTATAAAATTAAAAAAAAAATCTATAATCATTTGTCGACAAGCGTGATAAATCGTATAAATCTTGATTTTAACCAATGGTAGAACTAAATGGTCCATGTTTTTGTAATTATAAATTATAACAAATATCTATAAAACCACTGTTCGAGCTAATAAAAAAACATCATTTCAACCAGGGATTTATAAAAACCTTAAATATTAAGGTTGTCTCACCATTTTAATCACTTTGAGATTTGATTTCTTGGAACCTGTTTTTCTGAAAATGTTTATATTTCCTCGGCACAGTCAACTAAAAAGGCAAAAAATAATAATTATAATAAATAAAATAAAATTTTTTGTCCTTCACAAACCCATATATATATATATATATATATATATATATATATATATATTGATTTATTTATTTTTTATTTTTATTTTTTTATTTTTTTTCCCCCTTTACTCGGTCTTCTAAGATTTGTGCAATATGGTCCCCGGCTTACAGGCAGATTATCTATGCAAATATAATTAGCATAATGTGTTTATGGTCCCCTATTTAAAGCTTGTTTGTGCATTTTTAATTAATTTTTTTGGCCAATAGTTATTGTACTATAAATGTATTTTATTCCATAACAAAAAATCTCATATATTTTTTGGATTATTTATGGGACCACATTAATAAATAAATAAAATCTTTTTATTTTTTAACAACTTAGTTGTACAAAAAGATAATGTATTTAAAATAATTTGGGGTAATGACTTTTTTGGCCCCTCATAAATTGGGTGGGTGTTTATTCGGCCACTACTATTTAGTGTTCGATACATTTGGTCCTTCATAATTGAAATTGGGTTCAATTTGACCCAAATTACAAATTTGTTAGTCAAAGATGACGGTTAACCGTTAATGTAAATGTTTTTTGGTCATTTGACACACAAAGTCAGTTTCCTCTCTTTTCAGCCTATTGGGTTAGCTACACTTTGCACCCCCTATGTTTTATTTTACAACTTTTAAAAATTCATATTTTTATTTTTAACACTAATTTGGTATTTTGGTTACGAAAGTAAAATTTTATTTTTAAAATTAATCCTAATATGTTAATGTTGAAGACTATATTGCCCTTTAATAATAGATTGAGGATTAATATAAGATAATTAAAAATGAAAAGGTGTAAAATAATATATGACCAAAATTTTTAGGGTTCAAACTATAATTTTTAAGGTTCAAATCCTAATTTTTAGGGTCCATGCCGCCTTCTTTTTAGGGTTCCTTGCACTGTTGCACGAATTTCTTCTTTTTTTTCTTTTCTTTTTCCTGATGCTGTTGGGTTGCGATTCGCTGTTTTTTTCTTTTTTTTTAATGTTGTTGGGTTGAGGAAGATGATCATGCCGAAATGATACATATAACCCTGGCACTAGGGTCACATGCTTAGCTCGGGATTTATTTCCGTCCAAATTGGCTAACACCATTGCCAATTAGGTCAAATTGAACCCAAATTCAATAATAAGGGACCAAATATGTCGAACACTAAATAGTGGGGCCGACCCTATTTATGAGGGGCCAAAAAAATCATTATCCCAATAATTTGAGTTTATACAAAAGACATCTAATCTTTTTGACAAATACTAAGGTCACACATTATAATTTTCATAATATCTGAGACACCCACTATCATATTTTGTTGACAAAAATACCGTTGTAATATTTTTTTTCTTACTATTATTTTTTAATTTTCGTTTTTGTTTTTATTTTCTATTTTATACGCTCTTGTTTTTTATTTTTTATTTTTTTTTCTTTGTTTCGTATATTTTATTCTCTTTTATCTTTATTTTGTGTATGGTGTTTATAGAAGGAAAAAAAATAAAAGTAAAAACCTTTAAATTTGAAAACATGAAATAAAAACATATTTGTTTTTTTTTAATTTTTTTTTTTTTTTAATTTTTCAAATCATACTTTTCAATTTTTCCTTTTTTGTAAATTTTTCATTTGTTTTTTTATTTTTTTACCAGTCTCTTTTTTTATTTTTATTTTATGTTTCTACAAATAACATACTAATTTTTTTATTGTTTTTAAAAAAAAATAAAAAACACAAATCAAAAGTAAAAAGTTTAAAAAATAAAAAATAAAAAACAAGAGAGAGCACATAAAATAAAAAATATGAAATAAACAACGAAAGATAGATATTGCAAGGGTATATTTGTTAACAAAAATATGATGGATGATATTTTAGGTAATCAAACTGAAAAAATAAGAAAATACTTAAATGTTATAAAATTAAAAAGGGTGTCCTTGATATTTGACGAAATGAGAGTGAGTGCGTCAATTATACTCATAATAATTTATATTATTTCATAGTTTATGAGTCACAATCATCCCAGAATTAGCTATATTATGATTCATAAACAAGTTCCTAAAATTGGTTTAATCTCACCATTAATTGTAATAATTATTTGTTCCCCGACATTTAAACATGCCAAAATGCAACTTTCTGAATCCTTTTTACCTTTGAACTCTTGCATTGCATTCAATAGCTAATATTTAGGTTGTGTTTGGTCTGAAAAAGAGAATTTAATTTGGAAAAGAATTTTATAATATTAAAATACAAATTTCATGATAAATATGATTATGATATTGTGTTTTTTATGACACTCAACCTTAAACTAGATTGTACAAAATTAGTTTTACTTACAAAAACGCACGCGTATATATATATATTAAAAAATTGTAAATAATAATAAAAAAATTGTCTAAAGTATATATTTAAAATATAAAATATAATTAAATTCAACAACTTTGTGAGGGTGTGAAATTTTTAGGTAGGAATTTTTTCTTTTAAATATATTATCATCTCATTCTAACCATCCATTCTTCTCAAATTAATTCAAACCGTTAATAAAAATATGTTGATGTTGGATTTTGGATGATCTCAACAATATGGTCTGGTCAGCGCTGGTGGAGATGGAGAAGTCCGGAGTGGATACCTTCTTTGATGCTGAGACGAAGATGGAGAGGCCCGAGACCAATCCTCCTGACCCGAGAAGGGTAGATGGGGAGTGACTCGGAATGAGCCCCGAATAGGGAAGCTGTCCGAGAATCTTCTAGTTCATAGAGAGGTCTCTAACTGAGAAGAGATGGGTCTCAGTTGGGACGAGCCCAAATGCCTTCTGACCCGAGAAGAGTAGAGTTGGATTGCTTTATTATCCAAGAAGAAGTGAATTCGAGGTGAGATGGGACAGAGTTGAAATGAGGCAGCACCTCGACATCTGCACAAAGGACTTACCGGGATAATCTCGGCGTGTCCCCTTCGGTGTGAGAATCAGCGCACAGGGAAAAATTTATAGATAAGTGTTAATGTCAAATTTTGGTCAATATCAGCGTTGTGGTCCGGTCAGTCTTGGATGGAGTTGTAGGGGCCTGGAATGGGGATCTTCAATCCGTGCAGCTTCTTGTTTGTGGAGAAGCCTCTGGCCGGGAAGGTCCAGTATCAGAAAGGACCCGAAAACCTTATGAGCCGAGAATAGGAGGATCAAAATACTTTGCGATTCTTGGAGAGATGAACTAGCGCTTGGGATTGAGCAGTTCCAGGAAGAATGAGCACCTAGAAACCGACACAAAAGACTTACCGAAGTGTTTCCAGCGTGTCCCTTCTGGCGTGAGAATCAGTGTACGGGAGGAAGAATTTATAGTATAATTGCCGAGAAGAATGAGTAGAGTTCATCTACCTTTGGACAATTGTATGCCCTTCTTTTTATAGGCATGTGAAGATTACCTTAGGGGCTTAAGCAAGGATTAATGTCTCATCAAGATCACATCATGGTATCAATTTTGCATGTAAGCCAATGAAAATGTGCCAAGGGCCCCTTGTTTTGGCCATATTTAGGAAATATTTTGGTTAGAGAAGAGAGCCACAATGATGCTTGAGGATATTAAGAAGATATTTTAGAATATTTTGGAGATATTTTGGGAGATAGGGAATTGAGCCAATCTTATAAACTGAGGAAGACACAACCTTGCTATGTCTGGTGCAGATGGGGACTGGTGCAGATGGGGACGCTTATCTTCTTAGTACATTCTCCATACTTAATCTTTATCGTGCTTTAAACTTTGTAGGGAGTTGTGGATGCGTGGCGATTTTTGATTGGTTGCATTGGAGGGACAATTTTTACACTCATCAAGCTACCGAGAAGAAGGAGAAAATTTCATCTACCTTTGGGTATTGGTATGCCCTTCTATATATAGGCATGAAGTGGATTAGCTTAAATGCTTAAGCATGAATTAGTGTCCCATCTCGACACATGGCCAATGAGAGGGTACCAAGGAGCATTTTTATGTCGGCCATGGGCTTTTTAGCCAATGATAAGAAGACATGAGGGCACCTAATGACTGCCATGGCAGAAGATATTTATGGTTAGGGAAGTGAGTCAGCCCATAATTCGAGAAGAATACTTTCATGCTGTAGTCGAGATAAGGAATTTGATTCCTGCCCTTCCCGAATAACTGGAGGTGAGAAGGGGGAGTTGTGTGAAGCTTCCTGTCCTGCCCTTCTTGGATAGTTGGAGACAGGAAAAGGGGCTCTTGTTGAGGAGCTTGCGGAGTTGATTTCTGATATGGGCAATACTGCTGCGGAGAATGCCGAGATGGGGAAGGATTCCCCATCCCGGTGGCAGCTCTCCTGCTCTTCCTGGAGAGTACTACTCGTTGTCTTTAGAGTGGCTAGCAGAGGGGCTAAAGTGTGCCCCTTCCCGATACAATCTTCACATTTAATCTTTTGGTAAGAGTTGATCTTGGTGGGAAGTTGTGGACACGTGGTGGTCTTCAATTGATTGCGTTAAAGTGACCATTTTTACACTTATCAAAATATATTTAAAAATCGTCTTGATTTATTAATATATTAGTCTCCGAAGTTCTTTGTAGTTTGTATTTACGTTTCCTACCTGATGGATTTGATTTTGTTGGATATTTTACAATTCTTTAATTTTTTTTTGAAATATTTGAAAAAAAAAATTGAATAATTTTTTTTAGAAATAATTACACCTAATTTTATGAACTGATAATTATCACATTATTAATTTATATAATAAATCATGATCATTTTTTAAAATATATATATTTTCATCAAATCTTGAGATTCATTTGAGAGAAATACATGGATTATAGAAATTTTAGAGAAAAAAAAAATTGCCCAAAAATTTCACGCTCTCACTTCTAAAACGGTTAAATTCAAGCATATTTTGTGTTTTTTAAGTTTTATATTTATATTTAATTAATTATATTTTTTTATAATACTTACACTCAAACAATATTCATAATAATATCATTGAGAATGTTCGCCAATAGTCATGAATGTTCGAATAATTTAACATTCAAACATACAAATATTACACTCTTGTATGATGTTGTAAATGTTTACACTATTTCGAACAATAGTGTAAGACCCCGATTTTAAATATACGAATAATTTAAGTCGCGTTTTAAAAATATTTTGAAAATATCAAGGTGGACTACGATATTAATTGTGAATTAAAATTTTAGGGGTTAAATTGAAATTTTACATAAACATTTAAATCTTAAGAAGGGTTTAATTACTATCCTAACTAAAAATAAAGGGGGTGTAGTGCAAATTATATATATATATATACTGAGGGGAGAAGGATCGAGAAGGTGAGAGAGAGAGAGAGAGCCGGAGGAAGTGTGGATCGTCGAAGGTTTGGGTTCGGCCGTCGGTGGCGGGTTCTTGTGTTCATTAGGTGTATGTGTGGGCTGTTATGTCTCTGTGTGGGTGTGGTTAGTGTTTTGCCCAACTGTTCCGGTGATGGCGGTACCTGGTACGTTTAAGTGTGGGTGTATTCTTCCGGTGGGGTGTCGCCGGCGGTGGGTTAGAGAGAGAGAACTCGCTGGTGGTGTGAGTTTTGGTTGGCGGAGTGTGTGTGTGTCTGCTCATTTGTGGTGTATGCGTGGAAACAAGGTGTGTATGTGGGTGTGGTAAATTCGGTCGGAGTTGGGTCCGACGGTGGTGTGCCATAGAGGTGTGTGTGTGTGTTTAATACTGCACGTGTGAATGTGTTTTGTTTCTGATGTGGGTGTTGTATATGCTGTGGGAGTGTGGTTGTGAGGTTTGGATGTGTTGTATTGTGTAGGTGTGAGCCTATGGTGAGAAGAGAGTGAGAGAGGTGGCTAAGATCTCAAAACAGAGCAGGAAGAGGAAGACGATTACCGCCTAAGCGGTGAATTTTCGCCCAGGCGGTGAAACTGCAGTGTGCAGTTGAGAAAAAGGGAGAAGCAGTCACTCGTTCGCCTAGGCGGTAGGACGTTGCTTAGGCGGTGGGGACCAGAATAAAAAACACATGGAATTTTAGAGAAATCCACGATCGGTTCGGAACGAGTAACATTTTCTAATTTATTTTATGAATTCTAAATATAGTTTCTAACCTTAGAATATCAAAATGAGAATAATAAACAATAAGACCGTTTATATAAATTAGGTGTAAATCGTAAATTTTAACGACGCTAAACTAGTCGAATAACATGTTCATATATCAAAACGTGGGGAATGGGAAATTTATGAACGTAGGGATTACATTGTACAATTAAGTTATTTTCTCTATAATATTAATTTAGACCTTGTTACAAATAGGTTCAAAATTGTCGAAAGTTCAGTAGCGGATATTTGGTGGAGCTTTTGAGAGCAGAATATCAGGTGAGTGTACTGTTTTCTTACCAAATTATTCTATATATATATGATAGAGAATGATTGTGTTTAAATTTGATGATTTCAAAATAATATGGATCAAACAGATTCTTGGAGTGAGTTGGTAAAACGATCTTTTTGGGAAATTATGTTGGTTTAAAAAAAACAAAAAGGATTTAAAATAATTTCCGTTGGATTTTGAGTGAGTTGGCGGAAATGGATTTTCGTTAAAATTTGGTGGTTTTAAAAAGAGGATAGAAAATATTTGGTTGTCATAAAAATAGAGAGAGGAGGGGGGGGGGGGGAGGAAATGGTTCTGTTAAAATTAGATGGTTTTCAATCAAAAGTGAAAAATACGATTTTCGGATTTAAAAGTTGGTTTTGTTAAAAAGAGGTAGACGTTGGTGATTTTGACGATATTGATGAGGTGGTGATTTATATTATGGTCTGTCCGGAGGGTGGTCCGGCAGATGGATAATTATTTGTGATTTGGTGATGATATTATTGAATTGACTATGCCATATTTTATGATATCTTGTACGGAGGGTGGTCTGGCAGGTGGTGATTTATATTATGATCTGTCCGGAGGGTAGTCTGGCAGATGGATATTTATTGGTGATTATATTATTGGCCTCCGGAGACGTTACCGTTGCAACTCCCGATCGTGAGGTTAAAACGATCACTATGACTTAGCCGGTGGGTATGGGATTGAGATGTGTGTTTGAGTTGGGGTGTTTTATATATATATTGGGTGATTTATTATTGATTATGGTGTTTGGAAATTTATTTATACTGCTTTACTTTCACTGCTTTATTTGATTCTGGAGATTTTACCAACTGTGTGGTGGATATATATATATTTACGCTTGATCCATTTAAATGTTGTATTATTTAGAATGTATTATTATTATGTTAAAAATGGTTTGTACTAAGAAGGCAGTACACTCGCAGGTGAATCTTTTAGGAGACCGTCCCCTACTGGTATTAGGTAGAATCATCTGAAAATCTTTGAATTGAGCTGTCAGAGGGGAACAATATGAAAGAGAAAGATTATGTATGTGTTGTATAATGAATTGTATAGTAATTTAGGAAATTTTGTAATGTATAAGAAGACTTAAATGTAATAGGTGATGTCATGTTGTCGTCACGCCGATCCTGGGATAACGGGTGTCCGGGACAGGTCGTGACAAATAGCTTCCACCAAATTTAATAGGGATTACCAGCTTGAACATGCACACAACTATTGTACAGTTGTGAATGTTCAGAGGGTGAATGTATAATTTTAAAGAGATTTTTAATTAAAAAAACATTATTAATGTGAACATTACTAGGGCAACCAAACATAGGAGGAAATTTGAGCAAAAAAGCGGATCTAATTGCTCGAGAAGAATTCCAAGACGAAAGGGAGAGAGGAAAGGCATCAATGATCATGAAGAAGCAATAGATCCATTCAAGATTCGCCGTATGTCGTCGTCGCTATTCGAGATCCAGCGAAAAGAGGGAATAGGGTTTTCCCTGACCTTTGTCGATGAGAGAGAATAAAAGAGATAGGAAAGTCGGCTCGGACCTTCTTCTTCAAGATTCTTTCTCTTTCTTTCTTCACCACGTCGAGGAGGCTGGCTTCATAGAAGTTGGTATTACGGTCCAAAGCATCACGTAGGCATGGAGCTGGCTGAGAACTTAAGTCGTAAGATAGTTTTCTGTGCCTCAACCCGTTAATGAAGGCATTTAGGGCCACGACATCCGAGACCCTCTCACAGGCGAGTGACTCCTTCCAAAACCTATCAACGTAATCACTCAAGTTTTCGTTGACCTCTTGCCTGAGGGAAAGGATATGGGTCATAATTTTTGGCTTGCACTGGGATCGTCTAAATCGGGTGAGGAACTGCTGCTCAAGCTGGAAAAAAGTCGATATCGAGGCTAGAGCCAGGTCGTTGAACCAAGCCCGAGCTGGACTGGTCAAGGTGAGCAAGAAAAATTTACACCTCACCGTTGTGGAGACAACGTGCATATCCATGTGGGACACAAAAATGGAGAGGTGATCCACAGGATTAATGGTTCCATCATACTGGGCTATTGAGAGATTGAGAATCTATAGGGCATAGGCTCATCTAGGATTTCATCAATAAAAGAAGATCTTATTGCAATAGGCAGCCTAGATGCACCTCCAACGCCTTGTATTTGGTTGAGCACAGCCTCCATTTCGGCCATACGACGCTCCATTGCTACTTTTCCTCTGGCCGATGCTGCGACCTGGCGGGAACGATGCTCAGACCGGGCCAGGCAACTGGGCGCTTTAGCAAGTGGAAACCTTGGTCTGTTTTCAGATTGGCGTCAGCAAGACGGTTGAGATAAGGTCCCCGACGCAGCAGGCCCCCCCAGATCTCTCTCCCTAACTACCCAGTGGCATGGCTAAGGTCGGCCTTAAGGTACATGTCTGTGAGAGTGAATCACTCGATCATCGGGCTCATTAGGCCAATCCCCTACCCCTGCGGTCTGGAGATTCGGTCCCCTTCGCACCGGGGCTAGAGGTAGGCAGGAAAAGATGACATGAAAATAATTCTGGAACTCACCAAGATTGCGCTCCAAGTTGTAGAGTCTGGAGGCATCAATGATCCTGAAAGTTTGGCCTACGAAGACTCCTGAGGCCGAGATTGATGGACCGGCCTATCCCATGATAGGAATATTATGTTCTTCAGCGAGAATAGGGGCAGTTGCCGTGGTATCTAGTCTTGGAGCTCTGGACATGTCTTGAGTGGGTTGCTATTCACCACTGCGTTTTGATTCCTCGATCGCAAGAAGTGACCAGACCTTGTGTTCTTCAAACCTTAGTAGAGCAGGGAGCTGATGACTTGAAGAAGACTTTTTATGCGCCTCCCACAGATGGCGCCAAACTGTTGGTGTAAGAAAATTGACCAATCAGCAGTATGGTCCGGTCACTACTGACGTGGAAAATTGGAGTTAATCCGGAGAGAGTCTTCGACTTAGCTGGGGTCTTTAATCCTCTCGGAGATTTATCCTGTATATGTCCGAGCTGGGGAGGCATTGTCCGGCCTGGCCTTCAGGTCGGTACCTGCACACAGGAAGAGTCAGGGTGGTTCCCGACGTTTCCCCTCCAACGTGAGAGTAAGAGCTCGAGGGGTAAGAAAATAGGTCACTTGGATTAAATAAAGTTGTTACCTCAGTTTCTCAACCTTTTTAATGGCTTGGCAAAGCCTTCTATTTATAGGCGATGATTTCATTAGCATTCTAGGAATTAGGGCCTTAAGCTCGATTATCCGTCCTGATCAGTCAGGCGGGTGGAGAACGTGTGGAGGATTAGTGCTATGGGCCTTGGCCCTTGTTCATTGATGGAGAAACCCATTGGCCATGCCTATTGGGAATATTGGGCCGGCTCAGGCACTAAGGTGGAGGTCGGGACGGATACACCGACCTTCCCGTCCGTGGCGATATCTGAGGAGAGTATTGGGGATTCTTGCCTGCCAATTGATTTAAGTCCTTCATGCTTACCATTATGAGGAACGCTGAGCTTAATGAACAACCGAGCTCATCTGGTTGTTTGATATTGTGGCGTTGGTGACGTGACACTTTTGATCTAGGTGACGGACACGTGGTGGGTTTCCACGGGTTTGGGAACCTCGGGTTCTAAATTAGAACTCGGGGTTCACAACCCTGGGTTTATCCCTTTAAAAAAAAAGGTTTTTATAAAATGAATTTTTAGCGTTTTTGGCAACTTTGAGTTAATTAACGGTAGTCTATTGGTATTTTAAATAAACCTAATTTTTTTGTGCATAAATAACATTCTAAACACTTCATAATACTTTTTACAACACTAAAAACGGACAAGTGAATGATTTTTAAAAAATCACCAAAGTTGGCCAAATTAGCTGTTTTAATTTTTTCGACAATTTGGAGTTAACAAACTATAACTTATCTGTACACAAAATAAACCCAATTTTTTGTATTCAAATTATATTCATAACACTAAATAATAAAATCTTAGAACACTAAGAACGGATTAGTGAATAATTTTTAAATAATCGTCAAAGTTGGTCTAGATTTTTAAGGTTGTAAAAAGTATTATGGAGTGTTTAGAATGTAATTTATGTACAAAAAAAATAAGTTTATTTAAAATACCGATAGACTACCGTTAATTAACTCAAAATTGCCGAAAACGTTAAAAATTCGTTTTATAAAAACTATTTTTTTTTAAGGGATATACCCGGGGTTGTGAACCCCGGGTTCTAATTTAGAACCCGGGGTTCCCAACCCCGGGTTCTGCTCAAAAAAAAAAAAAAAAAAAAAAATATATATATATATATATATATATATATATATTTTGTACCTGGGGTTCCCAATTCCGAGTAAGTCTAGTTTGGTAAATAAGTTGGGGTAGGCTACTTTTTAGTAATTTTATTTTTAAAATATAATTATTTGGAAAAGAACTCATCTTTATTCCCAGAGAATTCCTTATATATATAATAATAACAGATTGAAATGTGCCAGGTTAAAATTTTGCCGTGAAAACTGAAAAGAATGTATGATTGAGCAACAAAAATACACACACACATATATATACCTTAATCGCCTAGGACATTAGGAACTAGGAACGTACCCCAAAATCTGTGGCCCAAAACGAGACTTAACGACTGAACAGTTCCTCAACCAATCACATTTCGACAACGTTACCTTACCTAAAACCACCCTGGTTTCCTCAATACCTCCATAGCCACTCTCTGAAATGTTCCCACCGCCTTAACAACTTGTTTGCTTTTTATATAGACCACTCTTTGATTCTTGAAAGCATCAAAACGGAAAGAAACATAGAATACCATAAAACCCGAAATAATTCCTCCTCCAGCTTTATTTCTTCTGCTTCAAACCTCAACGCATAATTAGGGTTTCTCATACCTTTTCTGGGTTCTGGTTCTTGTTCTTAACTTACTATCTGTCGACATATATCGTAGTGAAGTTTGAAGATCAATATATATATATATATAGAGAGAGAGAGAGAGAGAGAGATGGGGAGAGGTAGGGTTCAGCTGAGACGGATCGAGAACAAGATTAGCCGTCAGGTGACGTTCTCGAAGCGGCGGTCGGGGCTGTTGAAGAAGGCTCATGAGATCTCCGTTCTCTGCGATGCTGATGTTGCTTTGATTGTGTTCTCAACTCTGGGGAAGCTCTTTGAGTACTCCACTGACTCCAGGTCAAGGTGTTCCAACCATTTTTTATTTCTTATATTATCTCTCTCTCTTTACTAAATTCTTCTGATCTTTATTTTCTAGTTTTATACACATATTAAACTCTCTCTCTCTCTCTCTAAAGCTACATATCTCTGTACATATATCTTGTACTTTGTTTTGTTTCCTATTATCCTGTTACCATTTTTTCAGGGGGGGAAATGATTACTTATAGATGGGTTTTTGTAAAAGATAATTAAATGCATCAACTCGTCTGTCTTTTTTTTTTTTTTTTTTTTCAACATATTTTGGAAGTCGGGTTAAACTCTATACCTTATATAATGCTAGATACATATTTACGAGACTACAATCTTGGGATAAATGCATCAACTGGTTATGAACAATAAATCAAACTGTTTGATTTTGCAAGATAAATGCTATTAGTATTTTTTTTTTACTCTTTTTTGGGTCAGTCAGTCAGTCAGTCAGTCAACAGGAAGTGGCCGTTTATGAGGGTCCTTGAGACATATATATGTGTGTGTGTATGTATATATTGGTGTACCAAATACGGCCGGTGCTGAAACAAACAATGTTGGAAGGTAAGATTTGATCGATCAGTTTCTGGGCTGACAAAAGATCTGTCCTTTAACCTTTGTATTTTTGGATGGGCATGTTTATGTCCTTCCCATTCCCATTCCCATTCCTTGATGTGATTAACCTTGTATGATCAGCTCTACTTCAAGGTAGTACTATCTAATTCATCCTTAATTAAACTCGTTTTTCTCCTCCATATGATCAGCTCTACTTTAAGGTAGTACTATCTGTGTGTGTGTGTTTTTTTTTTCTTCTTATATATATATTTACTAGTGGGGGAATAAAATTGTGAAATGAAACACTATGACGGTTTTTGGTTAGTGTTTCAGTTTTTTTGTTTTTATTTCTAATAAATTGGAATGAGAATTCTGTTTCCATTCGGAAGTATTCTGGGAATAAAAACATGTATAATAACAACTATTGTTTAGAAATTATTTCTTTTAATTTATGAGAACAAAAAAAAAAAAAAAAACATTTGTTTGCAATATTTATTTATTTTTCTTCAAATGTATGGTGGCTAGCATGATGGTGGTGGAGAGTTAGGTGGTGGTGGGGGCCGGCAGGGTGGTAGTGAGAAGTGAATAAAAATCAATTTATTTATTTTTTCAGATTATTAAGGAATTCAGGAATTATTTCCAAATTTACTTTCAAAATTTTGGAAACAAAAATGTGTTAATCAAACGGGTTTTTGTACATTACCCCAAATTTTGAGAGCAGGAACAAAAACAATAACCAAACAGGGCGAAACAAACCATAAGCATTTTGTCCTTAAATCAAATATACATTCAATATTTCTTTACCCTAATACCACAAAAAATGAACTCTTCATCTTCCATATAACATAGGAATTAATGTAAATGCATAACCAAGAGGACAAAGCTCCTGTGTATGTATATATATACCTTATTATTTTGCGATGTATCCAAAATTAGTACAGACACAATAGTGAAAAATGGAGTGCATAACTCAATCATTCCACGAATATATAATTCCTTTTTTTTTTTTTTTTTTTTACGTGGGCCCCTAAAACAATGTGTTTCAGTACAAGATTTCTGTTCTCAAATGGTAAATGCTTCATATTGTATATATAAGATCTTCTGATGTGACTTAACAGGAAACCAAACTTGGTGGCGTTTGATGTTTACTCTGTACTACTGTACTAGCAAACAGTCAAACATGGAGTCTGTGAACATGAATTTCAGGATGTGGGGGTGGGGTGATTAGATAGCCATGTATGGATATTGTTAGCATGAGTATATGTCAAGATTATTAATGAGCTCCCAATTATCTTCTTAATGAGCTTCTCAACCATTTTTATTTACTATAGTTTGACTGTATCTATATATGGATGTAAATAATCAATTGAAAGATAATGAAATGGAAATAAAATCATTCTATCTTATTTGTTTCATCAGATATTACTTATGCTGAGAACATGTTTGTGTTGACCTTAATTACTAGCATATTTTACTTATCAGAAGAGATGGCCATCCCTAATCAGTGTCAAGATTTGTTGAAACCCTAGGAGATGATTCTATTTAATAAGCTTCATTGAAACTAGTTAATGATTGATTTTACTTCAACAAAGAAATATTAGGGGAGGTGTTACTATGTTGGCAAGAAGAGATGTCTCGTTTCTTTGTCAATGGCTTCAACTCCAACTGTTGGCAAGAAGAAATGTCTCATTTCTTTGTCAATGGCTTCAACTCCTAAAGAGCACTCCAAAAATTAAAATTTTAAATTTAATCTTGGATGCACTAGCTGATGTGGGGGAGTACACCGGGCAGATGATTAGCCGAGGCGTGCGTTAAATGACCCATAAACATATTAACAATTTATATATATATAATATTGCGGGTTTGCACACCCATTAGTCCTCCAATTTCCGAAGGACATCTAGATTCCATTAGCATATAATCAAATGGAAACCCTAGTTGTTTGTTAAAATCATGTTCAAGCAAACTGTTGAAGAAATCATGTAATGTATGCTTATAAAAGTTTTTTTTTTTTTATGAAACTGTTCTTTATTACCTAGAAAATATATATACATATTTATATGTATTTATTCATATAAATTTTGTTATTTGCAGCATGGAGAGGATACTAGAAAGATATGAGGGCTACTGTTATGCAGAGAAACAGCTTAAGGCACCTGATCAATCCGAAGGCCAGGTTTATACACACACACACGCATAATATATATATATATATATATATATATCAGTCATCAAACTAAAACCCTGGCTAGTTTCTTAATAATATTTTCCAGCTATAGCTAGTTTCTTAATAATATTTTTCCGCTAGCATATATAAAGGTTAGGAGCATGTTTGATGACACTTAAATTTAAAGTGCTGAAATTATAAGTATTGAATTTATTAAGTAATGAATATATTAAATATTTAATTTTTGTTCCTAAAATAATAATTTTACAACTTTATTTTTCTAAAATATTCTCTCTCTATTTTTTTTTTCAATTCTATCTATAATTTTTTGTATATAATTTGTTTTTGTGAGATTTTTACAATATTAGTGTAAAATGTTAATTGTGATAATTAGACATTTTATGGTGTTAAGTAATAAATGCTAAAAAATTAAGTGAATCATACATTACTTAAAATTTTAAACAATTTTTAAGTCATTCTTATATTTATAAGTGATTGCTTAATTTTGTGATGAAATAATTTGATAACTATTTAATTCATTCACCTTTAAGTGATTGCGTTATCATACGGGTATAATTTTTTTTGTGATAAAAGATAGAGTGGGCTCTAGCAAGCAGAATTGTTGGCCTTTTTTTTCTCTTTATTTCATGATGCTTATTATATAATTTGTGTAGGCATATTGGCCTTTCGAGTATCCCAAACTCAGTGCTAAAATTGAAGTCCTACAAAGGAACATAAGGTGCTACTACGTACAATATATATATATATATATATATATATATATATATATATATATATATATATGTTGGTTTAATTAAAACAAGATAATAATTAGCAGACAGAGAGTACGGAAGATGATATTTTTATATTCCGTCATCATTTTCAGGCACTATGTGGGAGAAGAACTTGATCCCTTAGGCCTAAGGGAGCTTCAGGGTTTGGAGCAACAGCTCGACACTGCTCTCAAGCGGATTCGAACAAGAAAAGTATATGAAAATTACAGTTTAAACCCTAATATTATATGTATAATTTCACAGTTTTACACAGATTTTTGATTATTTTCCAAATTATGCAGAACCAACTTATGCATGACTCCATTAATGAGCTCCGCAAGAAGGTAACGCTGTCATTTTTTTAGGGTGTTTTTGTGGCTAGTCTCTTATTTTACTCATAATTTAAAAAAAGTCTCATGAGCAATTATAACTTGTGTTTTAGTCCCGCTTATTTAAACAAGACAGAAAATCTGATATACGCATTGCACTCTCTTAGTTACATGTATCTAATTTGTGTTTAAAATATTTATTAAATGTAACAAATATTACAATACACGTAATTTGTAGTGTAATTAATATTAGGTATGTGAATTGACAAATGTTGGTTTGGTTTGTGGCAGGAAAAAGCATTGCGGGATCAAAACAACCAACTGGAAAAGAAGGTATATATAGCACAAGGTGAACTGTAACCTTAATTTAATCTAACTCTAATTAAATCCAACCAAATTTCGCAATGGGTATTGATTGTGCCAAATATAGCACAAGCAAAGTATATGTGTCAAAATGGCAACTCATCAAAACTGTTAATTAAATATTACTCTAATTAAATCCTCATTAAAATTTGGCACATGGTACTGTCTGTGCCAAATATAGTACACACAGAGTATCTATGCCAAAATGGCACAGATGATGGAGAGCTGTTGAAACTCATTTTGGTATCAAAATTGTTAAAATTTGAGATGGTACAGAGGATGGTCGAACTGCTGAAATTGTTCTAATTCTATATTGAATGAGTTGTTAGTGCATATGTGTGTGTGTATATGTGCTTTGTAAATATTAAATAAAATTGAAACAGCTGAAGGAGAACAAGAAGGCAATGGAGGATCACATGAGGTTGGATCAGGCGACCCTGACCCATAACTTAACCAACTTCGTCATCTTCTCTCAACCGCCACCCTTTCAACCACCTCTTCCTGATCTCACAATTGGGTACTCTCTCTCTCTTTAAAATAATGGGTATATTTGTGGCAAGTCCTTTATTTTACTTTTAATTTAAAAAAAAAAAAAAAAAATCATCTGCAATTGCAACTTATATTTTAATCCCGTGCATTAAAAAAAAAAAAAAACAGAAGACGTTACACTCTTGTAGTTACATGTATCTAATTTGTGTGTAAAATATTTGTTAAGTGTACCACGCATTAAAAAAAATATATATATATAAGACGTTGCACTCTTGCAGTTACACGTATCTAATTTGTGTGTAAAATATTTGTTAGATGTAACAAATATTACACATAATTGCATGTAATTTGTAACATGTAACTAATATTGTATAGGTACATGTAACTAATATTACATGCGGGACTAATACGCAAGCAAAAATCAATTTAAAATACTAAATTAAAACTTCCGTTTTAAATGGAACTAATCACATATTACATCCATTATTTAAGACTAATCAACAATTATCACAAAAAAACCCATAAATATGTTTGTTTGTTTTTTTTTTGGAAGAGGGACATTCCAGGCAAGAGGAGAAACAAATGAGGAAGATGAGAATGGAGGTCGAGTTCAGTCGAATTCCAATTTAAGCATACCACCATGGATGGTTCGTCATCTGAATCAATAAAAATACTAAAAGAGCACCCCCAAAATTAATGTACAAGGCAATCTAGTCCCTACTATTTATTGTTGAGCCTGATGTTTGTAGTTTTGATAGAAAATGCTTTATCAACACTTCTATGCCTATTAATTCTAATAAAACTCTCATTGCCCTTATTCCGAAAATTGATATGCTTGAAAAAATAAGTCAATTCCTTCCGATAAGTCTTTGTAATACTACTTACAAATTGATCACTAAATTGCTTGTGACTAAACTTAGACCGATGTTAGATAAGCTGGTGGACTCTTTTCAAAGTAGTTTTGTCCCGAGTCGTATAACCACTAACAATGTCATTATAACTCAAGAGATCATCCACTCTCTTAGAAAGTCTAAAAGTAAAGATGGTGGTATCATTATTAAAATTGATCTGGAAAAGGCTTACGATAGAATTAGTTGGGAATTCCTTAGAGATACTCTGATCAATTTTAATTTTTCTACCATTTGGATCAATTTGATTATGTCACGACCCAAACCAGACACCCATCACCCTGGGGTCGGCATGACAAAGATCATAACATCACCTACATGCCAAAACATCTACCAATCGGCTCGTGCATAACTAAACACACAACCACAAAAAAAAAAAAAAAAAAAAAAAAAAAAAAAAAATCATACTAGTTTAATACATTCTCTAATTGGGGACACACCCGTCCCTACAAAACTATAATAACCACAAAGATAAACACATTCCTGAACTTCTCATAAGTTGGCAACAACTAGCACCTCCAAAATTAATTTCTTCTTACTACCGTATTGCCGGATCTATCAAGCGCAAGGAGGGGACTGACTCCTAGCTGTAATACCTGCGAGTGTACTATCTTCTTAATAAAAACGTTTAAATTTATCAAGCATATAACATATACACACCAGATTTTTAAATAAAAATAAATTCTCATATTATAAATATATTATATAAATACCACGAGGATAACATTTTAGCTTTCCTGTCACCACAGAACAACATATATGTGTTTGTAGTATTTGAACCAAGCAGTGAAAATCAACCATATAGTATAACGCAACTGAAACAATAGGAATATTGTCGTAAATGGATACACCATACTAGTATAAAATGAGATATATATATATATATATAAATGCCATAAACGACAGAATCCTATATATGACACCCCATCACGCCGCACCTTGCTACACAGCATCACTCCACATCACACCACATCATACCTCGGCTAGCCATGTGATCGTTTTAACCTCACGATCGGGAGTTGCAACGGTACCGTATTCCGTAGGATATGCCTTCCTAGCGGAATATAACAACGCTCCGCTGAACTATGTCAGACGGGTGAAACAACGCTCCGCTGGACTATGCCAAACGGGTGAATATCCACCACCAATTTTCCTCTCCCCCAACAACAACCACTTGCCTACACCTCAACAATAATAACTCCGCCCACCATCAACTGACACCTCAACAACAATACAAAGAAATTAACGATATCAGAAATACCCAAGATAACGCTTGAATCATGTAGGTTAGAAAATTCATCAATTTTTAGGTAAACACATTTTTCTCATCATATATATACATATGAAAAATAGATTTTTGCAAGAAGACAGTACACTCACCTGATGATCCGTTCCCCAAAAGAAAACCTTTACCGACTATGCTTTACCGTTCCTCAGGTGCCTGCGAACCTATTAGTGACAGGGCCTAAATTAATATTTGGATAAAAATATAATCTAACCATATAATGCAGATCCTACATTCTACAATTTTTCCATCCCCACATTTTATTATAGAAAATTATTATTATTCACCCCAACCCGTTACGATAATATTTATGTATAACATTATTAAAATTAATGGTTACGAAAATTATTAAAATTCCGAAAATTGTAACGTTAAGGATTTTATTTAACAAGAGTAATAATCGATTGTAATTTCACCCGTTTCCAAATCATCCGCAGGCCTAGAAGTTGAATTGGGTTTTTGTTTTTATTGTTGGGGGTGGTTAATGAATTTTTTTTTTTTTGATTATCCTATTTTATTTTATTTTCCTACTCCCTTTCTTCTTCTTCCTTTCTCTCTTTTTTTTTTTTTTTTTTTTTAAAACCCAGTTTCACCCCGAATTCCCAATTATTTTTAAACTGTAAGAAAAAAATGACGTACGTGCAAAATTAGGGTCTTACAGATTATGTCTTGTGGGTCTAATGGAGAACCTCTTGAGGAAATTAAATCCTCCAGAGGTCTTAGACAAGGGGATCATTTATCCCTTTATCTCTTCACCCTATGTATGAATAACTTTCACACATGATCATTGATAGTACTAATAGAGGAGTTTGGAAGGGTCTGAGGGCAGAAAGAAGTGGTCATTTCATTTCTCATCTTTTATTTGCTGATGACCTGGTTCTTTTTGCTAAAACTAATGATACTCAAATTGTTAAAATTCTAAATGTTTTGAATAATTTTACTAATATCTCAGGGCAAAAAAATTAATTTTTCTAAATCAAAACTTTTTGTTGCCCCTTCCATTCCCCGTTGGAAAGTGAGAGATATTAGTAATTACCTGAAAATTGGGCTTACTGAGGATCTTGGTGTTTATCTTGGTTTTCTCTTAGTTCATGGGAGGTTAAAATAATAATCATGTCCATCATGTGATGCAGAAAATTCAAGCCAGACTTTCTAAGTGGAAGACTAACATGTTATCTATAACCGGAAGACCTACCCTCATAAAATCAGTTACTACTATGATTCCTAATTATTCCATGCAAATTATCCCTATTCCACTTAAATTTTGTGATAAAATTGATAAGATTAACCGTAATTTTTTATAGGGTGATAGAGGTGAATTGAAAAAATATCATCTTGTTAAATGGGATAAAATTTGTCTTAATAAAGTTGTGGGGGGTTTGAGAATTAGAAAAACTAGAATTAATAATACAACCTTCTTAGCTAAACTTGGATGGAAAATTATGAATAACGACCAAAGCTTGTGGGCTAGGTCGTTAGTAGGGGTGTAAACGAGCCGAGCCGAGCCGAGTAGTGAATATACAAGCTCATTTATTTAAGTTACAATTTAAACAAGCCGAGTTCGAGCTCGAGTCGAGCTTTGGAGTGAATGTTCGAACTCAGCTTGGTTAAAAAAAATTGAGCTCAAGCTCAAGCTCGAATAGCTCATTTAAGAGGCTCGAGCTCGAATAGCTCGTTTAAGAAGCTCAAATGGCTCGTTTAAAAAGCTTGAGCTCGAATTGTTCGATATGAGCTCGAAAATCAATTAAAATTCATTTTATCTGTTAAATATAAATCCAAATACATTACAAATGACACAATAAATACAAACAAATCAATATAAATTACAAAACCCAAAAATACATCAAAACATCGACCTCATTAAGGTAATGACAACATAAAATACCAGTCCAAACCATTACAATATACAAATTACAAAACCCAAAAATACATTAAATCATTAGACTTGTTGAAGTATGACTAAAACAATCCAAATTTGTCCAAATCTATCCACAACACAAACATTACCAAATTAAAAAAAAATAAAAAAATACACAAATAAATATGATAACATATTGAGACCAGAAAATAACAAAACCTCATTAACATATTGCAAACTCTTTGTATCTCCGATCTTCATCCTTCAAAAAATATTAAAAAAAAATGATGATAGATATTGTAATAAAAATATTACTATGTAAAATCATAAAATCGTAAATAATATTTTCACTTACTTTCGATTTTTGCTTAATCCTTCTAAGTCTTAATACACTGTTATTCTCCAAAAAATTTCAACCCTATTCTATTCATTTTTCCATTCTTGAAAAGTGACAAAAATTTGTAAGATGAAATAGAAGTGTATATAAACTTGGCCTTAATGCAGCTTCAATCTCATTAGAAACAGAAGTCCAAGATAAATTTTCATCAGAAGATGTTCTGAAGATATGGAATCCAAACAGAAATAGAAAATCAACTTTCAGGTGCAAAAAGTCTTCAAACAAACGTATAGAAAAATCACCAACAACATCGAATATATGGTGCAAGGAGCAAATAATTAAAAAAGATGATACTGCATACCTATAAGAATTGCCTGATCAACCTGTAGATAATTGCTTAGCATCTCAATCATTCGTAGATCTGCTGGAATTTTGCATCCCACTATTCATGTCATATAAAAAGTGTCATAGTAGAGTTAGTAAGTTGATGGAATTGTTAAACCAAGTAAATGACATTCAAATGTTTAGAGATCCATGAAAGTGAAATGTGATAAACTTACCACTGACTTCTACAATATCTCTTGGGACAAGATCCGTTGTGGGTAAGATTGAGAAACAACCTGAAAGAGTTGTTCCATGTGTGGAACAGAAGCAATCAACAAGATATATTTCTACAATCAATAGATGCTTGCAACATTTCAATAAATGCTTCATATGTAGTATAACACCAAGAACTAGCATGTACTGAAGCAATATCTTAAGTTATTAACAGCCAAATAAGAAACAACTACCCAAATACATTAATTTCACTAGAAATAAGATAATGATAAATAATAATAATAAAAAAATAAAAAAAAAATAGAAAGGCAAAGAATGCTTCATTTACGATAGAAGTATGAAAATATGACAGCCAGACAGAAGTGCTTAACATAGCATCAACAATATCTGTACAATATGACTGTGTAGCTACTCAGATCATCAATTATCAAGAGATTCAAGATAGATCTATATCAAGAGTTAAAGATCGAAGCCGAGAGAGAGTACCAGATTTGTTCCTTGAAGGCAGATCTGTTCGACGAAGGTGGAGATTTGTTCGGCAAAGACAAGCTCGGCGTCGGATAATGCATTAGAAACTCTGGACATTGAACAAGTCACAAGTATAATCATGAACTAGAAATAAAGTATCTATACAAATCGAAGTGGACATTAAAGATTAATTTAGTCTTCGAAGACAGTAGTCGAGAGAGAGAGAGTACCAGATCGGCGTCGACGAAGGAAAAATATCGACGAAGTTGAGCGGCGCCGGCGACGAAGGCAGATCAAAGCTAGGGATGAGCGGCGAGCCGGCGACGAAGGCAGATCGGCGCGAGACGAAAAAAAGCGGTGGTGAAGGCAGAGACGGAGATGGAGATAAGCAGTGGCGAAGGCGTGAGACGGAGATGCAGATGAGCGGCAAAAGACGACCATTTGTGTTGTGTTTGGCTTGGGAAATGAATGGGAAATGGGAACCCTAGTCCTGCTCCTAGTGTATAATATATATATATATAATATTGTTCGTGAACATAAAAATGAGCTCGTGAAGAGGCTCGGCTTGTTTTGATTTTGTTCAAGAACAAAAAAACGAACAAGTTCGGCTCGACTCGTTTATTATATGAACATTTTTTGGAGCTCGAAATCGGTTCGTTTATAGCCCTAGGCTAGGGTTATTCGCAATAAATATTCTATTAATAATAATCCTAACACTTGGAGGAAGATTAATGGTAGTTCTCATATTTGAAAGGGTATCATTTCCACGAAAAATATCTTAACCAAAAGGATTAAATTGAAAATTGAGAATAGAACTACTACTAATCTTTGGTCGGATTTGTGATGTGGGGATAAACCCCTGGGTTTTCAGGATCTTCAAAATTCTTTGGATCTCAAAGTAACAGATATTGTTGATGATGATGGTTCTTGATTTCTTAATCCTATTTTATATTTAATTGACTCTGATACTGAGATGAAAGTCAGGAATATGTAGCCTCCTATTTTTAATCTTATTGATAAACCTCTATGGATGCCTGATAATTCTCGTTTATTTTCCATAAAATCGGCTTATAAGTTAAGTATCCCAAAGAATGAAGTTACTCTGCCCGGTAATAGTTGGTGTTGGATTTGGAAACTTAAAATTCCTCAAAATCTTTAATTTTTCTTTTGGAATTTTTTTCATAAAAGACTTGTTACCAATTCTTTTCGTGCTTTTCGTGGTGCGAATATTTCTAGTACTTGCCAAAGATGCAATGGGGAAATTAAAAGTATTGAACATGCTATTCGCACTTGTCCTAAAGCTAACTACATTTGGGATCAAGTTTATTCTTCTAGTTTCAGGTACAACAATTCTTCTTCGAATATTTGGGTTTGGATTGAAAATCACCTCAAAGGTATAGTTCTTAATCATTCCTATTTTCTTTTTATTGCTACTATTTAGAAAATTTGGAAAGATAGAAATAAAGAGGTTATTGAAAGAGTTTGTAATCCTCCAAACTCAACTCTTGCGAGAATTGCAAATATCTCTCAAGATCTCTCTAACTCTTTTTTGCAATCAAATTTCCTAAATGACTTCAAAAGACCCTATGTTTTTTAGTTTCCTCCTAGAACATGATTCTTTAAACTCAACACGGATAATAGCGCGAAAAGCAACCCAGGCAGGGGCAATTTTGCCGGCCTACTGAGAGATAATTTGGGTGCATGAAAGATAGGTTATTATGGTCATATTGATAGCTACACAATGTTGGAAGCGGAACTGAGGAGTTGTCGAAGGAATCAAAATTTCAACCAATAGAGATTATACTAGAGTGCAAGTTGATACTGATTCAGCTAAAGTTGTTTCCTTAATCAATAACTCATGCTCAGAGAATCACAGATTTATAAAGTTGATTGAGTTGTGTAAGAGACTTATTTTTTCAAAGGATTACACCCTTCATTTCGCCCCTCGAGAGACTAACCGTTGTGCTGATATTCTGGCCAAAAGAGGAGCTCGTGAAGATTGCATTCTCAAAATACTTGATACGCCAAGTACGGATATAGAAGAGATTCTCCTCCAGGAGATGGACAAAAGGGCTTTCGACGTGTGCTCGGAAACTTAGTTTTGCTCTTTGTTTTATTTTTTATTTTTTTATTTTTTATTTTTTTTTGAATTTCCATTCTACCAAAAAAAAATAAAAAAATAGTGTCTTATTGCCTTTTTACTTTGGCTACTCTATAGTAAATTAATATATAAATTGTTAGGAAATAATGGTCGAAATAGTCTCACATAACTATGAGTTAGAATTAAGAAAAATAAGAATTGATACAAAATATTTACGTGATAAAACTCTCAATTAATTGTGAGAAACATTTACGGACAAGAAGAGAAGGATTTTATTATTTACAATTACTTTACAACTTCTTTTTATAAATAAGGAGAGAACAACGACAACTCTCTATTATAATAGGAGAATACAAATCTTTTTATATAAAATAGAAAACGCTAGGGAATGACAACAAATGAGGATCCTTTACGAGAAACTAATTTTCTCTCTAGGTTGGATTGTTTCTTATGCCATCTTCCCTTTATTTATGAGATTGTTTTTTATTTTTTTGATAGAAGAAAATTTCACCTCCTCACAATTTATGTTTGTTGAATTTAAACAAGAACTAGGCAACTTGAGTTTTACCAGTTAAAGTAGGCAACTTGAATTTTACTAGTTGAAGAAAAAGTCAACTTGATTTTTCTAGTTGTGATTGTGAGTCCCATTTCTAGAAGATGGAGAAGAGAATGCCAAATTGACTTCTACTACTTCACATAAATTATTGTAATTACCCCGAGTTTTAATCATATTTTGGAACGGTAATTGAATTTTACCGCCTTATACTTCAATCTATTTTCACTTTACCCCCTTATATTTTCGAAACCGAAGTAGTTCAGCAGGCATTAGATACATAATTACCTTATTAATTAAGATAACAGCATGACAAAGTACAGGATGTTTTCCATCTAAATACAATCAATGTTTGAAGTCTACTGATTACAACAATAATCATGGGACATTAACCAATGATTAACTTCCATGGAATGTTGGAATAAATACATAAAGAAGGTTTTTTAGTCCTTCAAATTTGGTACAACAATATTCCCTCTTCCAAGAATCTGCTAAACGAACACTTAGATTTTCTCGGATCGCCCTGCCCTGTCATCGTCGTCGTACTCTTCGTGTTTCCCATCGCTTCCATCAAGAAATTGCTCCCTGTAGATATACACAAGCGTGTACTTACATATGTTTCTCTTATAATTCGAAAAAAGAACATGATTGTAAACGTTGGAAAGCCCAAACTTTATTGACGTTGAGAAATTCAAGAAGTTAATTGTAAACAGAAGCAGAACATCAAAACTTCATTTTAGGTCAATATATATATATATATATACCTCAATCTTCCACAGAGACGTGCTAAAGCATCGGATCCAGTTCGGGAGGCGACATCCTCAATCTGAGAAGCGTTATACGGGGTCAAACTGTCTGCAAGTCTGAACTCACACAGCTCCTTCAAGGAACACGCATCAGTCAACACCGCCGAATGGCCACCACCAGCAGCCAATTTCCTCACTTCCCCAACGCACCTAAACACACATCGAAGTTAGTCAAAACCCAAGAAAGAAATCTCAAAAAAAAAAAAAAGAAGAAGAAGAAGAAGAGAGGGAGAGCTGAAAATAATTAGGGTTAATTAATTCCATGTTCTTTTCTAGACCACACTTCTAATGTGGATACCATCAGTTTCAAAAATAAATTTGTAATTCATGCGTTGATCTTCGTTGACCAACGTTGACTGTCGCCGGAACCCACCCGCTGTCGCCGCTACCACCACCCACTTTATAACTAAAATGTTTGTAACTAGAATTTTCCCCACTGATTTTAGTTCAAATGAACTTCATTTTTTAGTGACAATTGTCCAAAGGACTACAAAAATGAAGTCAAAAATAAAAATAAATATATATATATATATATATATTGTGTGTGTGTGTGTGTGGATGCAATTATAGTGTGTAAAAAATGAACCGTAGAATGAATTGTGCCCGAATAACAATGGGTTTTGTATCCTTACCAATCCACGGGCGACGGATACCAAGCATACATAGATTTTTCATTGGCGGCCTGACCATAGCTGTTGTAGCCCCATCCATGAATTCTACCGTCTTTGGTAGAAATAAGTGTGTGAGAATGCCCACACGCCACAAGTCGAACCCCAGTTGGGATAACCAGAACAGGTATGTTGCGGAGCATCCTTTCTGAATCATTAGGGACACATGAGAAGAATCCTGTTTGGGGACCAAGACCTAATTGCCCTGCCTGACCACCACCCCAAGCATAAAGGGCACCTTTTGCAGTCACAGCACAGGTATGCACACCGCCACATGCAACATCCTTGATAAATATACCGTCAAGTGCAACCACACGCCTAGGGATTAGCTCATTGTCGCCGTATTGAAGTGAACAATGGCCAAGTTGACCCATACTTCCTAGCCCCCAAGTATAGCTGTACGGGTAAAAAACAAATCATTATGATTAGCAGTCTTATTAGATTGATTGCAATGAAAATGGAAAGCAATTGGAGACGAGAACAAAGGAGGACCAACAAAATACAAATTTCTCTACGAAAAAGAAATGCCTTAACAAGAATAAAGGGAAAAGTGGATTCGAGAAATGATTTCATACAACAGGAAGCAGCTCGACTAGCATAATCTTCAAGCATTCTCCCACGAACTATCTTATCTTGATTTAAAAAAGCAACCAAATTGAATATTGGAAGAACCGAAGACAAAAATGTGACTGGAAGAACCATTAGTCCGTTAGAAGAATTTGATCTACATTAGATTGTGTTGCAACGAGGCAATGATGGGAAGAAAAGGAAGGTTGTGGTGGGAATAGCCGGCTTCATGTTCTCAAGTTAATGTTAAACAACATGTTGAGGGATGAATCTTAGGGTTCTACAAGTCTTAAATTAGAAGTTATGGTCATTGATAGAGGTCCTATGAAACACTTACACCTCGCCTTTATCCGATATAGCAGCTGTGTGGTACTCCCCGCAGGACACTTGGGTAATCTTCACAAGCTCAGGGGCATCGTCAAGAAACATAGAATATGCACTAATAACACGGGCCCCCTGAAGGCCTTCAGAAGTAAAACCTCTGCCAAGCTGACCACATTCATTGTAGCCTGCTTTATCAGAACAGTGAAAATTCTAATTAACATAGAGCACACTGTCTGAACACAGAGGCTTTTCCGTCCTAAACTAATCATGAATTTGAATAACTGCAGATAAATAAGCAAGCATGAATGGCTAAAACGCTATGCACTAACAAGAAGATGCATTTGATGGAATACATGAAACTCTATAAACTGGTATCTTAAAGATAAATCCATTAGCAAAAGAATATTATAGATATTATTTTGCTAGGAGAACATCACCCCAAGATTGTAGCAACCCATCTTCAGATAAGGCCACAACATGAACAGCCCCACAAGAAACTTGACGAATGATCTGCAATGGAAATACAACTGAAATCATATTGCATACTTCACCAAAGTAAAATAAAAAGGCTTACACTTGAAGCATCAAAAAGTTCGTGTTTGGCATAAAAGGACTACTTTTATGAGCAAACCAAGGGAATGATCACGAACAGCAATTTATGCATAATAAATATAAATTTTTCAACTTGACAAACAAACGATCTAAACATGACACAAACAACATGTCCTTTTTCTATCTTCTGTGATTTCATATAAATAACTATACATATTACAAACATGTATCAACCTTTTTCCTGTAAAGCTTGGCTATCCAAAAGAAAAACATGGTATTGACCACCTCCACCCAAAGAAAATTGTAAAAGGATAAGAGTATATTTGGCAACATATACCAAGATAATAGAAGTAAAATGTTGATACCGTATTTGGTGTGAAGGCTCCCCAGTATAGGCGTGGATAATTAGATCCCTACAAAAGACAAATAAATGTCACAAAGGGTAGGATATCAAATAATAAGCAATGAATTAACTTAATTTAATATCAGTTACTACCTGATTTTGTCCCCAAACCCATAGCCTTCTGGTTGAAACAGTTCCATCATTTTCACGCGATTCTGCAACAGCAGCAGTACAATGTGCACCACAAGATACAGATATCACAAATTCTGTCTGCAACTGCTTTACTTTCTTTGGGTGTTTCCTACCCTTCTCAGTTCCATCTCCCAACTGACCAAATTCATTTGCCCCTGTTTCAAGGGCAAGCCAATAGGCGTGTTCTTATCTTTTTTATCACACGAACATGATCAAATGCACAGATATTGAACAGGAAAGACAAAGAAAGAGAAAAAACATGTGTTCTGCCCGAGAATAATTGAGAAACTATATATAATGTATAAAGCTAATAACCATCCCAGTGCTTTTAACGTGAATTTAAAGCATCTGGATCATTTGAGAGTTCATTTTCTCCCTATGGTACTTAAGTATCTAAATGCAAATCTCAATAATGGAACATTATCCTAAATTCCTGATATTCAGAACCTAATATTAAATACAGAAGTAATGATTTTCCTAACAAAACAAAACAAAACAAAAAAACAAACTGTTGAATGGTTGACATGTCTTTCATTACATAACAAAAATGAGTACATGTAAAACTCATCATAACATAAAAGGATATTAGCACATGTAAAACTCTCTTTAACAAAGTTATAAACCAATTTCCGAAATCATTTACCAATGTAAAAGTACTAATTATTGAAATGAAATTGGCATCAAAGTCAATAAGTCATGGAATCAAAGAGACTGACCCCAAGTAAAAAGTGACCCATCTGAGGCCACTGCTGCAGTGTGCTCTCGGCCACAAGCAATATCCAACCAGCGGGAATTAAGCCCACCTGGGCATCCAAAAAGCTCAGGAGGGAGCTGCTTTGGGATCCTCAAGCTCCATTCTTTACCCTTCCTAGCAGTTTGCCCAGATTGATTGTATCCCCAAATATAAATGGCACTTTTATTTGGAACACTAACAGGACGAGATTCACCAAAAAGCTCATCAATATCCATTTAATATCAACCTGAAGAACCTGAAAATCGAAGAAACCATGTAATATAACATTGTCAGCAAACCAGCCAAACGATTTGAACACCGAGAAGGAGCAAATTCTGCGAAGGAACATAAACCCAATTGAACTCAAATTCAGAATGTGTAACCTGGAGTGCAGTATCTTCATATATAACCATAGACATACTCACAAACACACACAGAGACACAAATTGATAACTGCAAAGTGCATCATATGAATCAGGAAAGATAATTTGATGGTATTAGCCATATGAGCAGACAAAATGCTCCGTTTGATTGCTCGGAAAGGGTAATGACAGCCAGGGAATTGATTATATAATTACAAATTCCTCGTAATATTGACTAAATTGAGGAAAGAATCGGCGTCTGTACGACTGTACACAAGTAATTAACTAACCTATGAGATGAATTGAACGTAGAACAAGAACAGGCGAAATTAGGGACCCGAAAAGATGAGGAAATACCTTCGACCAAAGGAAGCTCGAGATTAGGGTATAATTTTCCGGTAGAAATCCAATGAATGGATTGTAGGAAGACTGAGAACGAGAAAACGATGGATCTATTGATGATCGTAGAGTGAAACTGTAGCTCCGAAGAACTTGGGGCGGGTACAATGTCCGAGCACGAATGAATGCCTATACCGGCCCCGACGCGCCGTTGCTTCTACCGAACTTTCTGGAATAAATTGTTTGAAATGGTTATTTTACCGTTTTATCCCTCCATCTTCTCTTTAATGTCACGTGAGTGTTTGACCTTTGAACGGAAATTGTGCCCTTTTTTGGGTTGGGGAATATATTTTAAATCCTCTAACTATTAAAACACTCATAAATTTACGTGTTTCATTTTAAACCTTTTACGTATGAATATAGTTTTAAAAAAAAAAATTGTTGGAAGTTTCATCCAAACTAACAGAATTAAAAAACAAAATAGTATTTTTTTTTAATAAATTTTCTCTCTCTTTGTCCACCAGCTTCTTCTGCCACCATCACTGATGTTGTTGACAGGGGTGATTTACCCCCTGTTACAGGGCGCGAACACACCTTGTAATAGACGTGAACACCCCTGTAATAGAGGGTGATTCACCCTGTCGACGACATCGGTAGTAACTGCAACGGTGGTGGCGGTGTTGATGGAGGTGGCAGCGGAAGAAGGTGATGGAGAGAGAGGGGTTCAGTGAAAAGAGAGAGGGGTATGGTGACATGAAGGAGGAAGATAAAAGAAAAAGAAAAATAGAAAATTGATTACAAAATGGAAAAATTTGAAAATTACTATTTTGCCCTCTAATTCTGTCAGTTTTGATGAAATTTTCAATAAAATGACCTTTTAAAACTGTAGTCATACACAGAGGATTCAAAAATATAAATTTATGAGCACTACTTAGAAATATGTCAATAGTTAGAAAGTTTAAAATATATTGTCTTTTTTTTTTTTTTTTTTTTTTTTTTTGGCTTTATTTTATTTAAAGACAAAGAGTGCTAATATTTTTATGTTTTTTTTCTTATAGTTTGATTGAATGTAACTGTAACAGTTACATTTTGTATAATCGCAAAATAGTAAACTGAGAAGATGCAAAGCAATTACGTTGTTATAATTGCAAAATATTCATCTGGGAAGATTCAAAGTCAATGGCGGACTCTAGAGTTTCGGGTACTAGGGGATAAATTGGTTTTTTTTTTCTTTTTTCTAATATTGCATTGAATTATATTTAATTAAAATTGTTATTGTTCACTCCTAATTTTAAAAAATTACAACTAGATGAAGGTATTAAACAAAATGTTTTGAAGGGATAAAGTGAATATATTTTAATTTTTATGGATAATATCTTTTAAAAAAAAACTTGTGGGGGTCAATTGACCTCAATTGCCCAGACCCAATCCGGAGTAGTTATTGTCGGATCTAAATTTCGTGTTGTCTTTACACTAGTTATCACCCAAGTGAGAGAAATGTAAATGGGCTTCCCCTCTTTTTATTTATAAAGTACCAAGGGATGCATGTGAACCTCTCATCTGTACAATTACAGAGACATATCTCTATGATTTGTCATCAATCAGATCCATTAGAATAGACATATCTATTTTCATGGACGTATATTATCTCTCACCTGTATTCTCTCACGCCCAAATCCATATTTATTACATATTGATATAAGTAATATAGATATACATTTTTTTTTGGATAGATTTGAATTTTCACTAAAATGATTTGTTTAATTTAGAGATCATTTAAGCCCATATCAAGAAATTTAGGTGGGGTTTGATTAATATTTCTACTTTTTGTCTATTTTTATTCTGGAGCATTCGGGAAAGATAAATATATTTTATAACGACTATTATTCTGATTTTTTTTTTAAATTTATAACAACATAAACAAATATTTGGTTGTAATATTTGTCATTTTTTTTAGTTTTTTAAATGTATGATAATAAATATACATATTTCTTGATCGATCATCTATTTCAAATTAAAAAAAAAAATTATATTAATATAATATAGAATAGAATTAAAAATATTATTATTTAAAAAATAGAAGAATCAATTTATTAACTTCTTGTAATAGGATATACTAATAAATTTTTGAAAAATGATTCATAAATCCTTAATTTTATTATTATTAACAAATTTAAGGACAATTGATTAAGTCAATGTGAAAAGTATAATTAATCTATTTTTGTTGATTAAAACCCTCTTTACTAATATTTATTGCGTAAATTTATCTCTTAATTACAAACTTTAAGTAACATTTTGAAAAATAGTGTACTTTTGTTATGTTGACTAAATCAATGAGACTTGTGCAAAATAAATAAATAAATAAATTTTATGGTACTCAAGAATAAAACACCCATTTTTCTCACATTTTTTTTTGAATAAATGACAGTGATGACATTAAATAACGGACTTTTTATCACTTATTTCTTCTGTTATTTTGTTTAAAACTAAAAATTTCCCCTATCATTTGTTAAATAACAGTCAATCCATTTGACTGAATTTTTCGTGTAAATAGATACAAATGCCCTCACCCACCTATTCCTTGATTCCTTGCAAGCCCCCATTTTTTATTCTCCCTTCCTTCTTTCTTCATCCCGCTCTCTCTTTTGTGTGCGTGTGTGTTTCACCGGATGCAGATCTGGCACCATTGAATATGTGTGTAGCGTTGGATATGTGCACAGATTTGACATTTGTGCTCCATTCACAAATTCGGTATCGGATTTACGCACAAATTTAGCTCCAAGTTTGTGCTCTACTCACAAATCCAAGTTGGATTTGTGCGCAAGCACAATTGCCTGATCTGTGCACAAATTTAACATCATTAGATTTGCATCCGGCGACACGCATACACACAGAAAGGGAGAAGGAAGGAAAGGATAAAAAAAACCAAAGGAATGGCGGGAAGGAAAAAAGTAAAAATGGGAGGAGGAATGAAGGAAGGAAAAGAAGGAGAAGAAGAAGGGGGTTGCTGGTTTCAAAAATTATTTTAAAACGATTTTGAAGTAAAAACTATTTTTTTGTTAAAAATAATAGTGTTAATGTAAGGGCGGAAATATAAAGAAAATAACTTAAAAGAGATACTTATGAATTTAATTTTTCATTATTTAATTATTATTTTTCTTGTTGTGGGTAAAATTATCAATTACAATTAAATTTTCAATATTTTTTTATCTAGGAAATTAGCTGGTATTTAATCAAAATGACAAAAGATGAACTGATATTTTATAAATAACAAAAACAAATTGTGATTTAATAAACGTGCTTATATCACTATTCCTAAATTTGAGATTTTAGGTTTTGATAGTTTTCAAAAATTAGAATCACAAATAATTTGCAACATGACGAGATGACAACTGTTCGATTTTAGACCGATTTTACTAAAAATCAAAATCAAAGCCGTTTAATATATTAAACCTAAAACCGAACCATAGACCATCGATTATTTTATATAAAACCAAAATTAAAACAGCAAAATCACAAACCCGCTATTTTTTTTTTTATATATTTATTAATTTTCTCTAAAAAGAAAAACCCAAGTCTCAAAATCATTAATTGTTACAATAAACATCCAAATATAATTAAAGTACAACACATAACCCAAAATTCACATAATAAAAAAAATTAAAAAAAAAATAGAGATAGAAGTGTAAATAAATACATATTTAATATATATTAGAGGTAAAAGTACAAATAAATAAATAAATAAAAAATAGAGGTAATATATAGGGTTAATTACATTTTACCTATTTGTAATTTGGTCAATTTGTACTTTACTCCCCTGTAATTTAGAAATCGTCACTTACCTTCCTGTAGTTAGATTTTCAAACCACTTACCCCCTAATGTAGGGGAGTAAGTGCACCAAATATTTGACCACAAGAGGGATAAGTGACGATTTTCAAACTATAGGGAAATAAATGCAAATTAATCAAATCACAAGGATAAAGTGTAATTGACCCTAATATATATTTATAAATTAACAGTTACGTTGTTCACTCTCCCAGTTACTATCCAAAAATCATAACCAAGATGAAAACCGCTTCGGTAACCGAAACCCGGTTAATTTGAATTTCAGCATGAAATCATGCATTAAAACTTTTATACACGTTAATATTACTTTCCCAAACAAATAGATACAACTGATTCCTTTCCCTTCCCTTCTTTTTCTCTTTTCCCCCGCCTCCCCCAAATCCAATCAAAACAAGGGTTCAAACAGCAGCAGGAAAAAGAAAAACTCGAAAATAAGCATGAACAAGAAGCTCAAGCAATAAGTATTGCTGAACACTTTTTTTTTTCTCTTTTTTTTTTTTTTTGAAAAAAAAAAAGAAAAAAAATTGTTATTAATATTAACAAACAATTTAGGCATGTGGGTATTCACAATGACTTGCCAATTTCCTCCTTCCTCTTCCTCTTCCTCTTCCTCCCTCTTGTGGTTAATACCGCTTCGGTAAGATCAAGGCGTCTCATCGAATGTCATGACCTAAAAAAAATACATTAATTTTTAAAAAAAATTAACAAGGGTTTATTTCTAATTCCAATTCCGAGGCTCCATAGAAGATGAAGCAATTAAAGAACGAGGTTGTTACCTGGCCGCAAACTGGACAGTTATCGCTTCTCTCCATCCACTCGTATATGCAACCGAGGTGGAAATGGTGGGAGCATTTTGTAATTATTTTCGGGTTTTCTTCGGTATATTCTACATGTACAAAAGTAACAAAGATTAGAGCCCTGCTTTTACAGCAAAATTTGCCTAAAGCATTAGCGGAAAAAAAACAGAGACATGAAGAAAAGAAGCAAAAATGCAGCAATATTATCAACCGCTTTCATTTTATCGTCATGAAACAAAGGATAATTCATTGAGGGTGAGCCTTGGGTACAATGGTAAAGTTGCTCCATTATGACCCTGAAGGTCCCGGGTTTAAATCTTGAAAACAACTTCTCTGTATACAGGGGTAAGACTGCGTACATTACCCTCCCCAGACCCCGCAATGATGGGAACCTTCGTGCAATGGGCTGCCTTTTTTAAACGAGGATAATCCATTGATTTAAACAATAATCTTGGAATATCATCTAGTGAGCAAATCAAGAGAACACAATTGGTAGACAAAGCATTTTCCCTCAATAATGAAACAATTAAAATTTCATTCGCTATCTGTTTTTCGTCGTCATTGTTGAATACTTAGAGAAACAATTAGGGCATGTTGTGGTTGTCCTTCAATTCACAATTACGCTATTTTTTCAATTAGTCAATCATTGGTCGTAAGAATTAAAAACATTTAAATTATAGTTCAAATTTTTAACCATTTTATTTCTAATTCAGATGCTATTTTCTCGTGTAGTTGAAGTAAACTATAGTTTAAAAATTTAACAGAACAACAATCCGGCTTAAAGAGCAAAACTAGGTCACTAAACCCCCCCCCCCCACACACACACACACAACAAAAAGTTCATAATTTTTGGGAACTCTGAACCTAATCCAAGAACAACCAAATTGGTTTCGTCGTGAAATAAAGCAAAAATCCGTGGAAAAAAGCATCCAAAAACGGTTTCTAAACGACTGGGAAAGGCATACTTGGAGTCGCATTTTTCTACATTGCATAGCTTATTAATGATAAGGGTGCATTTGGATGAGGCATTTGAACAAAGAATTTGATTTGAAAAAAAAAATTGTAATATTTTCTTTTTTAAATCAAGTTCCTTCATCAAATACCTCACCCAAACAAACCATAAGAGTAAAAGAGAACCCGTCGATCTCACCTTCCAGACAAGTAGGACAGACATCTTCATCGTCCGAATAAGTATGAATATGCTCAAATCCAGTAGTCATTTTAGCAGACGAAAGCTTCATTGAAGACTTGTGATTATACTCTTTCGACCCTTCTTTGCTCACGTACTCGCTCCATTTGTTTCCACCACTCATTATTTCAGAATCTTCATCGATGTCACCCCTCAGAGGCTCAGTTTCCTCATGGGAATGGCTTGATCCCTTGTCCCTTCTCGAGACAAGGCCGTCTCGTTGCAGTCGAAAGTACCTAGGATCAGCATCATAAGGCAAGGGCCTAGGAGGGGAGCGATACATGTCAGACATAGAGTTGTCCAGGGTTGACACGGAACTCAAGATCGTTGCCCCTTCAACGGATGAAGGGTTCAAATGTTCTTCCCCTCGTCGAAAAATCGATGTATACTGTAAAAGGAAATGAGAAAACGAAGAACACGTTGAAACTAAACATTTTAATTTCCAAAAGGAAAAAAACGCTGCTACCCATATTCCGAAAAGGGCAGGATAGTAAAGTAAAATTTATTCAAACACTGCCTAAAGCTTTGTGCAAAATCGAACATGACAATTTTTAAGGAACTAGAAAGGGTAAAAAGGATAGATATAAGGTTATATACCACGTGTAAGAAATTCTGAATAAAGCATCGAAGACACAAGCAGTTCCTGTAAATCGAGCTGTTTGGATTAGCATATTCCTCGCACTCCTCGCGCAAACAACAACAAACACCGCCCATGGTTTGAGCTCCGCCAATTTTTTTTTTTATTCTCTAATAAATAATCTCCTTATTTTCAAAGCTCAATCACAAAGCCCAAATGTGAATTGAGGAAGTGATTCCCACAGCAATAAGAACGTCAATAAGAACATGAAGGAGATAAACCGAAGAAGCTACAGCCAGTTTCGCTCTCATCAGAAGGACGCTTAATTACGTACCTGTAAACACTAACACATTATGAGATAGTACAGATGCTTAAGAATTTGATCCCACGGTACAGCTAAAAAGAAAAATTCCAAACAAGATCCTTGCCTCCTTGAACAAATTAATCAAAACAGAGGTGAAGTAAAGTGTAAGGTTCCAACTTAAAATCATATCGTGTCAAGTGAAGTAGTTATATAGTGATTTGGAAACTCTGAAGTAATCGATGTGGGACAGGAATCTAACACCCGTCCTTAAGTATAATCTCCGGTTTGCACGGAGGATTTGACTACAAAGGAACGATAAGAAATGACAGATGATTTGACCACGAGGGAATCATAGATGAATTCCCATAACCTTGCCTCTGACACTAAGAGATTCCAACTTAAACCATATGATGTCAAGTGGAGTAACTCCCTTGACTTATATAGTGGTTTGGGAACTCTCAACTGATCGATGCGGGACAGGAATCTAAATCTTTTTGTGAAATTTTAAGATAAGAACACGGCATGGGCCAAATTATCTTTACATCACCACAATTATGATAAATGATGCACAAACAGGAAGGAAGCAACAACAAAACAACACATTATTACCAGAAATCACAACCATCTAAGCCCCATTACTCTAAAACTGATCACCAAAAAAAAAATTAAAAAATTCTGGTTCTAACTTCAGAATACACAAAACTTCTCCCAAAAAACGAGAATTTAGTCCACTTCCTTTGAAACCAATAAACAAAATCATTCATCCAAGTACAAACAGTTAGACAATTATATAAAGGCAAAGTTCATCCAAGAACAAAAATGGGATTCTGCAGATAAAAAGTGATGAAACAGCACACCAATTTCAGATATCCGAATTTTGATCATACAATAACAATTTCCATTGATAGATCGACCCTCGATGATCAATTAACCGATCAAACAAAACAAACCCATCTCAGATTATTGATTAAAGGCGATCACAAGCTCAAAAACATAAGAAAAAGCGAGAGAGAAATTGCTGTAATCACGAGAAATAGCATAAGAAGTACCTTCAGAGCAGCTATGGGGGAATAGGGAGGAGGAGATGAAAAATAAATAGATTGTTCGATACCTGAGGAGAGGGAGGAGTGGAGAGACACCAAGTCAAATGGACGCGGAGTGGATTCTAACAAAGGGACGACGGGGGATTTTGGACTTTTCGGCGAGAATTGCAATGAATGCTCTGAAATAAAGCAACCCTCTTTTGGGTTGGTGGTAGATGATGGAATAATAATCTGTTGTTTTTTTTTTGTTTTTTCACTTCTCTCTCCTATTTTTTTCTTTAGCTAAAATGACAAAATCTTATTATTATAATATCTTATTATACAAACATGAAATATAACTAATATTTTCAATTTCCTTATTTTTATTAAATCAATAATAAAGATATTTTCTTATTTTTATTAAATCAATGATTAATATATTTTCTTCCCATTACCAATAATATTAAATTAATAAAAATTACTTTTATTTGCATAATAAAATAAATTATTTGTTAATTAATAATTTTATTTACTTATTTATTTATTTTTGTGTCGTTTTTTATAAATCAATTCAAAATTTCATTCTTTTTAAAAAATATTATATTCATAATATTGGATTTTTTTTAAAAAAAAAATCCTTCAAAAAAAATTATTTTTAATTCATAATTGTATTTATTTATTTTTATTTTTGTTTCGTTATTGTTATCAATTTGAATTTTTATTAATTTTTTACAAAAAATAAAATAAAATCATAATATTGGATTTTTAAAAAAATAAATTAATTATTTTTTATTAAAAAAAAAGAGATAATCATGTGGGCTGAAAATGATGGTCCCTCAAAGATATTATTTTTCGTAATAATCTATTTTAGCATTAATCTTATCATAAATGAAAATAGTGTATCCCATAATTAAAAAAATGGGTTAGAGTATTTCATCAATTAAAAATTATTTCCTTTAAATCTAAATTTTACGATTCATTATTTATCTAATTCACTTTGTTTAGTGATTTTTTAAGAAAAATAAATAATTCTCTAAAAAAAAGTTAGATTTCATTGGACGCCACAAAAGTTATTGTATTTTTTTATATGAAAATTACAATTATTTTAAAATAGTATAATAATTTTGGATTCATAAAAAATATTATTGTACTAACGTGGAATACATTGACTAAAATTTTAAGTGAATATACTATTCACCAAAAAAAAAAACCTTTAAAATTTATGTCCATACAATCTATTAGCTCATAGTAATTTTATAAAACTTGAAAAACACGCAATATGTTGATATTTTTGTGATTTTTTGGATCCGAGGTCAGAAACTAATTTTTCCATTTCATAATTTTGCAATTTTTATTTTGTTTATTTATATTTTATAATTTCTAACTTCTTTTATGTTTTTTCGAAACTGGTTTTGCTACAAAAAAATTGGTTATTTGATCAATTTTATTAAGAGTATTGAATGCAAATATCATGAGGAATAAAATACAACTCCTATTGGTTTAACATCCAAATAGTAAATAATCATATTGTATTATTATAAACAAACCTAATGTAATTTTTCTTTATTTATTCTAAACTTGCGCATTGCGCGGGGTAAAACTAATTAAAAGTGGAAGACAAAAGCTTCAAAACAACCACAATTGAGATTTATCATTTTCTTTCATCTTCTTGCTCCTACCAAAATCAAGGGCCAAGATATTCCTCACCAATATTAATTGTATTGATTGTAATATGTATCCAAGTAGTTCATTAATTTTCTTTCAATTCAAAATATCTAATTTTTTTTTAATAAATATGACATATAAAATTGATCAAAAATATATATATTTTCTTTTTTTCCCTCTTTTATTGTGGCTTTTTTTTTTTTTATTAATAATTATTAATAAAAAATTTAATAGTAATATTTATTAACCACCACAAATTGAGAGCTATTATATTGCTTAAAAAATAACCTTCAAAACAAAATTAAAAATCTATAAATAAAGAAATAAAATTGTTATTCAACAAACATTAAAAAGTTAAAAAATTATATATATTCTTCTGGAACTTAATACTTAATTTTTTTTTAGCTCTTATTGTTTTTATTTTTAGGTGTGAAAATAAATGAAAGTGATCTAAAGTTATTTTTTTCCCTAAATGTATTATTTCTTTTTTAGAATTTTTTTTTATTAAACATGAAATTAAAAGAAACAACATTCTGAATGTTAACAGTCAAATTTTAAATACTATTGATATAAAATTTAGTTTAATTTTTAAAAACTCGCACGTTGTGCGGGTTTAAAACTAATTTATATTAAATCACACTATTTAGCCCATATAAATCCAAGGCTTAGCCTAGTAGATATTTAATTTACCTCGTTTGTGAAAAATCTAGAGTTCAACCCATTTTCTCAGTATATGTATTAAAAAAATCTCATATAAAAAATTACTCAAATTTTAATTATAATAACAATTATAACTTTAACAATTTAAAAATGATTAAAAATTAAAATCATAAACATTCCTTCTTCTTTTTTCTCATTTATTCTTTTATACTAATATCTCTATTTAAAAATAAATAAATAAATAAATTGTAATCCTAAAACTTAACCCCACTTCTACGCCCACCCATGCGTAAACTCCCATCCCGCCTTTCTCTTCCCCCTCCTCCTCTTTTCTCGTTATCTCTCTCCAGATTCAGGTTTATGCACAATGTCATATCGCGAGCCTTTAAGGTTGAAAAAAGGACCATGCGGCGCTAACTAGAGTTTTTGTCTTGTAGCAAGTCTAGAGATCAGATGATCTTGAACAACAAAAATAACAATTTTCACTATAATAACACATGCAAATAGTGTAATGAGAATACAGTTACAATAACACAAATAAATGTATTAATAACGAAGGTTATGTGTGAAGGGTTTACAATGTCACGTTCTCCCACAAAGTATTCTAAGTAAGAAAATGAAAATGACACGAATAAATATCATTATACTCGAAGAGATATAACAAGATCCTTTTACAAGAAATAAAGAAAAGAAATTAAGTTAATCTAATCTAGCCTAGAAAATAAAAAGAATAGATCATGAGCAAATGATCATGCGCGAGAACAAATACTGGACAAGTTTAGACCGTTACATCATCCCCCACTTGAGTTGTCGATGTCCTCATAGACTTCTTCTAATGGTATTTTTTATCATGTCTGCGTTGTCGCGTTTTCTATTTTTTTTCCTCTTTGATTGCAATGTAGAGCTCATCTACCGAATGAAGACACAATTGTTAATTTGTGACAATCTCACTAGAATACATGTTGACAGCAGAACATTTGTGTGGATTAAAATAGAAATCAATACGTGACCAAAGATGTTTCAGAAATTCAATCAAGAACGGCATTGCCAACCCCATATCTTTGTCACTGAAAATACCCTTTGGAATATTCCTAAATTGAATATCATGCTTGAGAAATTGTGCATCAGTGTCCTTGAAATAACAGTGTTGAAGTGATGGAGATAAAGTTGTAGAACTTGTAGATCTATCCCCTACGACAATGGTTGTGCTTTTATTCCCCAAAACCCCAACTCTCACTTCACGAAGTTGGAATCTTCTATTTTTTAATGTATCCCTACCGAAAGCAAGTGGATCCTTGCACCATTACCCAACATGAAAATAGGATTGCCCTAATGTGAACTTGATGTTCGTAGATATTTCCCCGAATGGATGAGGGGGAAACTCCTCTGAAAATTCTCTTGGAGAAGCATTTCAAACGAAATGTAACAATCCTTTTGCAAATCAGAGTTGACACTTGTGGGTTAGTCTCTTCTCCACCAAGTACTGAAGAGTCATTTTGGTGTTCACGCATCACCAAATGTAGAGCCAAAATGGATTTATCCTCAATTTGAGAGTGCACTGTAGGAATAACAAACGATCGATCTCCCTTCGTATAAAGCGAATATTCAAAAAGGTATTGGGATTGCCTTGGCGTCCATCAAGAATTCCATCTCTAAAATTACTTAAAAATCATCCATGGGAACAATAGTGAAGTTGAGGAACCAATCTCACGGAGTCATCTTGGTGTGTATTGTATTGGCAACTCCAACCATAGGAAGCTTTTTAGAATTAACAACATTCAACATGTAAGCCAAATCGAATAGCTTCCATATCGTACATAAAATTATGGATTACACTAGTGTCAACTAAAGCCTGAGTACTCCGTCCATTAATTCGAAGATTTACGAACATGACACTTTAGTTTAAGGTCTTATTCTTCTTTGCGACCAGTTGTCACTTCAAAGCATCAAGTAGAGGAGTTGTACCCATTTGATGGATCTTGAACTCGTCCAAAATTTCCTCTTCCTGCTCTTCGATATACTTTCCCCGACTTTCCTTCTCTTCCTAAATCTATGTTTGTAGCATGGATAAAGCATGTATGTGAGAACAATCGAATACATCATGATCCTTTCTATATAAGGGGTAAGGATTAGGATTTTGATGGGCTTGACTGCCCCCGTGAGGCTTTTGGTTTGTAGTACCAAATGGTGCCCTTTAGTTGTTGAACGATCGATAAAAAATTTGATCACTAGCCTCAGTGCAGACTCCTCAAAGGACTCATTAGATCAAAATTTGAGCTGGAGTTTCTCCAATGTCTTGCCAAACTTCACCTAAATGATTGAGCTTCATTTCCATCATTATGAGTGACATTTTTGTCTTTTCTCTTGTCGTGGTTGGTGGTGGTTTCCTATAAGTAAGCAATTACTCTTTCTGCGACAACAACAACAACAACAACAGAGAAATCATGAGGTCCTTATCTCTTTATTTCCTGACGTACCCAATCTTTCAGTTACATATAACTATTTCTTAATGTATTTTTAGTTACATTTTAATATATTTTTCATTCACATGATTTTTTGACAATCAGTAACCGAAATATTAATTGAATATGACATAAAATTTAACTAAAATGTATATTAAAACAAGATTACTAAAAAGCAATTGAATGTATACAATAATTTCGGCAACCAGTGATCGAAGTTTCAGCGTTCAATGGTGGCAGAATTCGGTGGCCAGAGTACAACAGCTGACTGCAGTGATGGTTGATGACTAATATTTTCATAAATTTTAATAGATGACACTAAAACTAAAGAAATTATTTGATTTTAGAGTTTTTATTAATTTGGGGTCATTATTAAAGCATTCCACCAACTATAATTTTATCTAAAAAAATTAAGAGTAAGAGAATTTAATATTAAAAAATTGATGGTGTGAAAAGAAAAAAAAAAAAATTATTAGGGTTTTGATATTTTTTTTAATAAATTAATAAATGAGAAATTTATTATTAGGTCCTTATAAGATATAGTATTGAAAAAATGATCCTCCAGCTACCTGATTTAAGTTTTTAATCCCCATAACATTCTTATAATTTAGTCCTTGAGAAATACCCCCCAATTGTATTGTATTTATAAGTCATGCCACTCTGCACATTTAAACTCACTAAATCACTAAAATCATCCCACATAATTCACGATTGATAGAAATTAAAAAAAAATACACCAAATTAATTTACAAAAAATTCTCTTTCCGATGATATAAATTTTGATTTTTTTGGGTAAGTTTTTACTGGTTTGTGAATGCTCATATTTTGTGAAAAAAATGAAGAAATGAGAGTAAATTCGTCTGAACATTTATAGATCTTGAATCTGAACACAAAAATAATCATAAAAAATTTCAGATAGACACGTTCATTACGTGAACATTCACATAGAAAATACATTCATATGAATATTCATTAACTAAAAACAAAATCAACAAAATCATTCACGTGAATAACAAAACTCCACATAAATCATCAAAAAAATTATATGAACATTCATAAATCTTAAATGTGAACACAAAAATAATCAGTAAAAAACTTCAGATAACATTTTCACCGTGATCTAAACATTCACTTAGAACAAAATCAACTCACAAAAATTATAGAATTGAAAACATTTACATATCTGGAAATTTCCAGATTTGAAAAACAGATCTAATCTAATGCAAAACATTCACATAAAACAAAACACACATGAACATTCACATAAAACGAAAGACACACATGGTATGAATATTCACATATCTGAAAAATTTTCAGATCTGAAAGAGAAAGAAAGATAGTTGCGATTTTCGGTGGTAACGCTAACCAGTATAAACATTCACAATACTATTTAAATAGTTGTGAATGTTCTGGGAGGAAGTGTAAAAAAAAATTAAAAAATGAAAACTAAAACTAACAAGGGGTGAGAAAAGTAGTTAATGCTATTTACGGAAATCCTAATGCCTATGTCATTGTGAGCCTTCAACCTTCAGTCCAAACTCCATCGGATTTTGTGATGGCGAACTATTAATGGCGAACGGCTACGAAGAACGGCATACGGCGATGGCAAACGGCAATGGATCCGGCGACACGCGTGATCGAATAGCATGAGAGAGTCGGTTGTGGCTCCGGCGGCACAATCGAACCGAACAAACCACCTCAAATGTACTCCTACTGAAGACGAAGGACGGAAGTACGATAGTAGCTCAACGCAGAGAGACGTACGGCTGCGGCGGCCATCAAAGACGAATTTCCTTGAAGACGAATGGGTGGTCCTGGACCCTTATGTGGACAACTGGACATTGCTTAGAGTTTTGTTGTGCACTGTGCGGCTGAATATGAAAGTGGTGAGAGAGAGTGGTTATGGGTGGGTAGAAATTAGGGTTTGAAATTTATAGAAGCTATTAGTGTCCGTTTGTTATTTTTTTAATTAATAAAATATTAAATAATAAAAACTAATAATTGAAGGCTTAAATAATATTTTTTTTGTTTAAAAGATTTATTGAGGTGAGAGAATAAAAAACCCCTTAATAAATTATGTTTTCCTTGTAAAAAATAATACTTAAAATACATTATTTTCAACTAAACCCATTCCAAAAGAAGGGGCATCGTGCATGTATTGCTCAGTTAGAGCAATTCTAACGAGATAGCCAAATGGGTTTAGTTATCCCTCAACTGCCGTTTTGGCTAAGCAAAATGAAAAAAATCAAATCCAACGCACTAGGCAAAATGGCTACTCCCCTAAACCATAGCCAAATTTGGCATGCTCTGTTCCTCTAGCCAAAAAAATATGGCGGGTAAAAATTACCGTTTGTGAATAGTGGTCGAAAAAATTGAACCTTAGAGAGCTCTATTTCCCTTGAGCTCTGGCCATTTTTCATCCTCAGCCGTCGCCATCGCCCTTTGACCTTCGCCGTCTGCTCTCTTTCTCTCTCTCTCTCTCTCTGTGTGCGCGATTGCGATTAGGGCTAGTAAATAGGCTTGCGAAATTTGGGGGAAATTTGGGTGAGATTTTGATCGTTTATGTTTTTATTTGACCCTTTACAAAATTTTATGTTTTTATTTAACCCCTTCAGCTTACATAATATGCAAATTCATCCAATATTAATTAATTTCACAACATAATTCAACGTCTCTCTGATCAGCGGTTCTCTCCTCTGTTGTTGTGTTTCTTGAATTTGTAATTAGAGTTAATTAGGTTTAATTATAATTTTAATACAAATTGCAATATTTATAAATTTTAACTTAATAATTTCAATGTAATTAGGGTTAATTAATTTATTGGATGAAAATTTAGATAAAAAATTAAATAAAAATTAATATATGAAAAATAGCTAGTGTGGTTGGAATACACTCTTGAATTTGGATAGCCAAATTACTATTCAACTAACCATTTTTTGATTTGGCTATCTAAAATGGCTACTATCCCTTGGAGATACTCTTACCATCACTAAAACTACGACAGTGAAGCAGCAGCGTTCCGGCGGTGATGTCCGCCAAGTTTCGATTATTCCATCGCTTTCCTTTACCGGCAAACTACCATTGTCAATGGTGCGATCTCTCTTTCTCTCTCTCTATACTAGGAAGCACGGACACTCCGCTGGAAGTAGAGTGTCGGTGTCCGACACGTGTCGGACCATGTCAATATTTTTTATTTTTTTTTTCTTAATTTCCGACACTGCTCCGACACGTGAGGAAGCCGTGTCGGACACTTCACAAGGACGTGTTGGAGTCTAGGGCTGATTCATACGGGGGCGCCTTAGCGTATCGGCCGTTACAAACAATAGTTCAAAAACTTACCATTTCGCAGTCGCAGTTCGTCGAAATTGAGAAATCCGTCGCCGAACATGACTCTTGTCGTCCCAGTCGCAGTTCGTCGAAATTGAGAAATCCGTCGCCGAACATGACTCTTGTCGTCCCAGTCGCAGGCTCACAGCTCCTCACCACTGCAATCGCTTCTCGTCATTACAGTGGCTCCTGCTCCGTTGGCTCTCTCTCTATATATATATCTGATTTGGGTATCGTTTGGATTTTGGAAGGGTTGATAATTAGGGTTGGGATATGTGGAAAAAGGAAGGAGACAGACAACTAATATTGGGGAACAAACGCAGGGCTCGAGAATGACAACCAGTAATTAAAGGTGGCTCTATTTCTGTTCCTTTTCTTTGTATAGTGTAGGCACTGACATTTACTTTTGCTAATTACACTTTTTACCCTTTATGTTTAGACTCAATTTTACTGTGTAATTTTTTGTTACTTTGTGTAAATTTTTTTCATTTATTTACAAGTGTTTTTAAGCCTTAATTATTTTTGTTGAATGAATCTCCTTAATAGCAATATGCATTTCGTAAATTAGACTCATAAATAAAATTATATATTTATTTATTAACGTGTCCAAGTCGTGTTCATGTCGGGATTTTTGAAAATTTTCTGTATCGCCGTGTCCATGTCGTGTCGTGTGGCCGTGTCCGTGCTTCCTAGTCTCTATATATATATATATATTAATTGACTCAGAGTTTTATATCCGTATTTGCATGACCTGTTATTCAGTCACAAACGTCTAATACGTGAATTCGCACTGTGAATGTTATAACAATCAGGGATTTCAGCTTGAACTGAGGATTCAATGTAGCATTTTTTCAGATTCGTCAAAATTTCTGAACCCTAGGGTTCGAACAAAATGCAGAGCTCAATAGGTTAGGTCCGAATGTTTGAAGACATGATTCCGATATGGAACTTCATTTTTATCTTCGGCGTATACTCTTTCACGAGGAGGAATAGAAGGAAGTGGGAGGACAAATTTGCGCGCTGGTGTGGATATTTGAAAGATTGTGTTGCAGGGAATTGAATTGTGGAGGAGATGGAGAAATTGAGTCACCTTGTGAGGAGGCAGCAAGGCAAGAGGATGCTAGACGAGAGGCCAAATTTACAGGTCAGTTCTCTTAAAGTGATGCTTTCATAGATGATTAATCATGGTTAGTTCTCAGCGTTACTCCTTATACTTTTAGATGGATGCTTAGGGAGAGCAGGTGACTGGAAGGAGAAGTACACCTCTGCATTTCATTGTTCTTGGTTGGTTGACAGAAACACTTAAAACCATTCTACTTTTTGCATCAGGATCACCAGACAAGTAATCAATAAGTAATAATCAAATGAAGATGCGTCTGAATCCCGAACCTGAGACCCGTCCCATGAAAATTTTCCCTGGCATTATCATCTTGGTGTTCATGCAGTTCTTCTGGTCCCCAACCTTTCCCTCTCTAAAGAAAGAATTGTAAGGCAATTCGATCCACTTGGGTATATCGCTGGATTTGTTCATCTCATGATTCTTCAAGGCTCTGCAGAACACCTCTCCACAATCTCATCTACCTCTTCACCTGATTCCCTGTGTCGTTCTGGGTGAGAAATTGGGTTATTTTCCTTTAAGGTAAGGAAGCCTAAACCAGTAACCATTGAATTGGTAGAGTTTAAGATCTCCCCAACATTTGGTTTGTGGAAAAGGCTGAACGAAATTTTTTCTTCCATGTTGAAACTTCCATAAAAGTAAACTAAAAACAGTAGCCAGAGGGAGGGGGGTGCGAAGAACTGGATTACATGTTAAGTTTCACACATAAAACAACACCCGAGAATCCGGGGAAAAATAAATAACGCGATATATGACTTCCAAAATTTTAGAGAGTATTAACATCTCACCACAACAAAGTAATAAGCAAGTGTTGAATTCAATAACAAAGTGTGTGAATTCAACATCATGCGTTAGTGTTTATAATCGAATTACGAAAAAAATGAATCAAAATACAATTAAAGACTATAATTCTTTCCATGTCCCTGAATTCAAAAATAAAAGCCTAATTCAAGTACTCAAAATTCTCCATGAAAATTATGACTGAAAAAACAGAAGGGTGAATCTGTCTATGAAAATTCAGAAATTTTGAAATTGGGACTAAAACTCAGGTTGAAATCAAATTGGAGGATATTAAATGGCAGAAAAAAAAGGAGTGATTCAGGCTATGTTAAAAGGGGCCACTTTGGAGTTTTTACCATATTCTTATATCACAATAATCTTTATAATATAAATTATTAATGTGACAAGGACATCAAATATTATTTTGTTTGATATAATATATTGTTATGTTTGCATTAGAGAACTTCAATTATAATTTATACATCTATATATAAAATAGGGCTGATAATATCTTCACCTACACTGAATCTTACGGTATGTTTGGTCGGAAGGATGGAAAAGAGAGAAAGAAAAATCCGAAGATAATGTAATTTACTATTTTACCCTCATATATTAGAAAAAATAAATTAAAAATTCTGTTTTTACTGTCTTCTTGAAAAACTCTCCCTCATTTTCCTTCATTTTCCATCCAAATTGGTGTGGAAAAAAAAATTGCTTAAGAAATTATGCATTTTCCTTCCTATTTTAATAAATAATAAATGTGCTGATTATTCTTTATATTGTTCAATTGTAAAAAAAAAATAAAAAAAATCTATATAAAATTGATTAAAATCAACTATTCAATTTTTGTTTTGTGAAAAAATTCAGGTGTTGAAGCTTCAGCCTTCAGCTGATATCCCTTACGGTTCAAACCGATCCACGGATATAGTCAAGAATCGCGTAATAATATTTTTTTTTTGAAAAAAAGAAGAAGAAAACATCCTATTAATTTTTTTGACAGAAATAGCTTCTAAAATAAAATAAAAATGGAAATTGGAATATGCAACAAGAAAGTGAATTAAGAATACTGTACTAAAAATCGAAAACCTTGGTGAATTACGAATAGTGTACTAATAATCGAAAACCTAGTGAATTAGGAATCGTGTACTAATAATCAAAAACCTTGGTGATGCCGATGGGAATTGCATATGAGGCGGGATTTCCTCACAGAAAACAAACGTTTGTCGGCTTATATAGTGCAGAGCTCCAGCAGACACCACCACCTGTAACAGTTAAAGTAAATTCTGAAATTTATTTCCAATTAATTCTGAAACGTATAGCTGAAACTTTTATACCAAGGCATGACTCAAGAATTTGAGACATTAAATCAGAAATTTAATTTACTTGAAAAAGTAAGTTTTTTTGTAACTCATAAACATTGAAATCAGAATGTTTAATGTTGCCTTCTTATAAAAAGCAGAAACATCCTCAGCTTCTCCATCACAGAGAAGCACACAGTGTTCTTATAATCTGTTTGTTATTTGAGAGGTTTGGGAATGTCTTGGCAGTTGTTTACTGTCCTTTTTTTAAGTTTAACTTTTGGTAGTAGTCTTTCAGAGGCTAACCATGGGAAGAAGCTCCCTTCTGTAGTTCTTGTTGGCACTGTCTACTGTGACACTTGCTCTCAACAGGACTTCTCCAAGGCCGAGCACTTAATTCCAGGTTCTTCTTTTCTTGGGCATTTCTCTTTTATTTTTCACCATTTGGTGACTTTTTTTTTAATACTTTTTATATGCAAAGAAGTTAAGGCGCCAGTAGGTAATACCTTTTTTAAGTGCCTAAAAATATGGTTACCAAACGGTGCCTAATTGAAGGAAAAGTTACTTTTTTTAGGTTAAGAGATCAATATCTAGTCTAAATATCAAAGAATTGGAAAGCAGCTAAAGTACTTAAAAAAATGTTAGCAAACAGTGCCTTAATAAATTATGGGTACTTTTTTGATCAGGTGCGGAAGTTGCGGTCGAATGCGAAAATTTCCACGAAGAGGTGAAGACGAACGAGAAGGGAGAGTTCAGAGTAATTCTACCTTTCTCGGTGAGCAAATACCTCAACAAAATCAAGCGATGTTCTGTGAAACTAATCAGCAGCGGCAAGTCCTACTGTGAGGTGGCTTCCACAGCAACTTCATCTTCAATCCATCTCAAGTCAAGAAAGGAAGGAACCCATATTTTCTCTGCGGGTTTTTTCACATTCAAGCCCCTGAAACAACCTGATATTTGCAGCCAAAAACTCAAATCAGCAAAGTCCTTAATCCCAAACTCTAACGATGATCCAACAGTGATTCTGCTGCCCAAAATTCCAACTTTGCCGCCTCTCCCTAACGCGCCAGGGCTTCCACCAAAAATTCCAACATTGCCGCCTCTCCCTAACGTGCCAGGGCTTCCACCCAAAATTCCAACCTTGCCACCTCTCCCTGGCATGCCAGGCTTCCAGTTCCACCCAAAATTCCAACTTTGCCACCTCTCCCTAGCGTGCCAGGGCTTCCAGTTCCACCCAAACTTCCAACTTTGCCACCTATCCCTAACCTCCCAGGGCTTCCACCCAAAATTCCAACCTTGCCGCCTCTCCCTAGCTTGCCAGGGCTTCCAGTTCCACCCAAAATTCCAACTTTGCCGCCTCTCCCTAACCTTCTAGGACTTCCACCCAAAATTCCAACCTTGCCGCCACTCCCTAGCGTGCCAGGGCTTCCAGTTCCACCCAAAAGTCCAACTTTGCCGCCTCTCCCTAGCGTGCCAGGGTTTCTAGTTCCACCCAAAAGTCCAACTTTGCCTCCTCTCCCTAACCTTCCAGGGCTTCCACCCAAAATTTTAACTTTGTCGCCGCTCCCTAACCTTCCAGAGTTTCCACCCAAAATTCCAACCTTGCCGCCTCTCCCTAGCGTGCAAGGGCTTCAAGTTCCACCCAAAATTCCAACCTTTCCTCCTCTCCCTAGCATACCAGGGCTTCCGGTTCCACCCAAAATTCCAACCTTGCCACCTCTCCCTAGCGTGCCAGGGCTTCCAGTTCCACCCAAAATTCCAACTTTGCCGCCTCTCCCTAACCTTCCAGAGTTTCCATCCAAAATTCCAACCTTGCCGCCTCTCCCTAGCGTGCAAGGGCTTCAAGTTCCACCCAAAATTCCAACCTTTCCTCCTCTCCCTAGCGTACCAGGGCTTCCGGTTCCACCCAAAATTCCAACCTTGCCGCCTCTCCCTAGCGTGCCAGGGCTTCCGGTTCCACCCAAAATTCCAACTTTGCCGCCTCTCCCTAACCTTCCAGAGTTTCCACCCAAAATTCCAACCTTGCCGCCTCTCCCTAGCGTTCCCGGGCTCCCACCTCTACCTCTGCCACAACTGCCCCCTCTATCACCACTTCCAGGGATTCCCTTCCCCCCACCAGCAACTACAAGGTCAAACCAGGAAGAATCTTTGAAGAAATCTAAAGTTTCAGCCAATCTACTTCCTCCAAACCCATTTCAGCCGCCTTCTGTGCTTCCTCCAAACCCGTTCCTGCCACCTTCTTCAACAGTTCCTTTTTTCCCATCACCCCCACCTTCTACATTATTGGAAGAATCTTTGAAGAAATCTGAAGTTCCAACCAATTAACTTCCTTCGAACCCGTTCCTGCCACCTTTCCCCTTCCGACCAGTACCAGGATTTCCTGGAACCCCACCAGTTGCATTTTGTTCTTCTTTCCTCCTCCTCAACAAAGAAAAAGTCCTTGATTGGATGGATGGCAATGCGAACGTTGCAATAATGTTTTAGTATAGCTCTCAAATTGAGCTTCCTTTAATTTATTATATATTTTTTTCCTGCATTTTTAACAATGATAGATAGCCTGGCTTTATGTTTGTAGGCAAGGTAATGTGATGTTTCCGAGTATTATTTATTATGTACTTGTAATAAGGTTGATGTGCCTAGTTTGTGCTAGTTCTAATCAAGATTACAATTGTTTAATGGATAAATTATACCCTTATGGTTAAATGGAATTGCACTTTATATCCTTATGGTAATTTTGTCACCACTTACACTTACTGTGTTTATGACTTAGGTGTAACGGTAATTTTTTCATTAATGGTCTACGGGTAAAAGTCAACTAAAATTTGTTAATTAATATCGAATGACATCTATACCCTTTAAATTAAACAAATCACATTTAATTAATTTTAGGGAATAATTTAAGCACTAATTCAAAACTTTTAAGGGTCTAAAATGAAATTTTACAAACCAAAAGACACAGGTCCGTGCATTCCATCTCTCTTCTTCCTTCAGCGACGAACCACTCTCCCTTCTTCCTTTACTATCGAACCAACCACCACCTTCACTTCGACACCGAACCACAACAATCACTCCAACAGAGAACCACACCCACCCACCTACGACCTCTCTTTCTTCTCTTGAAAATCCTTGCTTGGATATATAGATCCGAGCATTCATCTATACCTTTCCCACATGGGCCCAACATTGCTTGTAGTTATTACTTATTTATTGTGAATTTTATTGGTTAATCCTCCAAAGATATAGAAAATATAAAATAGACCCCCAACTACTTTAATTAAATTTTTGGTCCCCAAAGTTTTTTTAGAAAATAGTCCCCATTCTTTGACCATTATTTTTTTTTTTCTAATTTACATTAAATATTATTTTGTAAAATAAAACAATACGTGAACATTCATGTTTCGTGATACATATACGTGAATATTCATGTTCATATAATTTGGGTGACTGTACATGTATCATTTGTGTGTAGATGTGAATGTTAACATATTTGTCCGGTGTAATGTTTGTCCACTCTATAACTTAAAATTGAGGATGAAGATTTATGAATATTCTTATTGTTCGAATAAGTAAACATTTTTCGAATTTTTTAACATTCTTGTTCACAAAACATTCCAGAGGCACAACCAAAACATATGAATATTCACCAAAATATTATCGTTATGAACAGTCACACAAAAAATAAAACTCACGGCAAACAAAAAGGCAATGACAAATAACAAACGACAAAGCAACGACAGAGGCAAATTCCACAGTAAAAAAATTCCAACTCTGAAAATTTTCAAATTTGAGAGAGAGAAAGGGAGAGGGATCATGGCTCCGACGTCATGAATGCCGATGCTGCCGTGATCCAAAGTTTCTAACTCTGTCAGCGTCCAGATCCGAGGCCTCCACTGCCTTCGACGCCAGATCTGTAACCTCCGACATCTTCGATGACTCTGTCTTTGCCGTCCACCGGAAGGCGATAAAATAGACTACATTGTGGGCGGGTCATCCAGCGCGTGGAACAAAAGCCGTCGAAGCATCGCTGGAAATCTTGGCTTCGAAACCGACACCAGATCTGTAACCTCCGGATTTGCCTTCTTCTATCATCTATAACCTCCAGAAATCTGCTGGCGGGTCATACGACGCCGAATCTATAGCCTATAAATCTACCTCTTCCAGCATACTACGCGTGGAACAAAAGCCACCTAAAAGCATCACTGGAAATCTAGGCTTCGAAAACCGATCTAGAATTTTCCAGATTTGAAGTGGAGAAAGAGAGAGAGATAGAGAGAACATGGCGGCAGACCACTCCATATCTGAGAAAAAATGAAGATAGATAGAAAGAGGGTGACGTGAACAAAGGGTTGTGAGGATTGCGGCTGAAAATGGAGATAGAGAAAACAGTTCGACTGAAAAATGAATGTTAGGGTTTCTTCATTATATACCCAAGGGCATATTCGTCCATCTATTATTCTATTTTGACTGTTAGGGTATATTTGGTTGGAAGTAAAAAGAGAAATAAAAATGAAAATAGGAGATGAAAAATTATCCATTTTTTCCTCTTGGTTGGAGGTGAAAAGGAAAAGAAAAATCAAAATAAAGAGTGAAATGATCCATTTTTTCTCCCCGAGTGTGTTTGGTTGGAGGTGAAGAGGAAAAGGAAAATCAAAATAAGAGGTGAAATGACCCATTTTTTTATTCCTCCGAGTGTGTTTGGTTGAAGGTGAAAAGGAAAAGGAAAATCAAAATAGGGAGTGAAATGACTCATATTTTACCCCCGAGTGTTTTTTGTTGGAGGTGAAGAGGAAAAGAAAAATCAAAATAAGAGGTGAAATGACCCATTTTTTTATCCCTCCGAGTGTGTTTGGTTGAAAGTGAAAAGGAAAAGAAAAATCAAAATAGGGAGTGAAATGACTCATATTTTCCCCCCAAGTGTTTTTGGTTGGAGGTGAAAAGGAAAAGGAAAATCAAAATAGGGAGTGAAATTATCCATTTCTTTACCTCCCAAATTGGGGGGGGGGGGGGGATGAAAAAAAAAGGGTAGGGAAAAAAAATCAAAATTACCGTTTTGTCTCTTTATTTTATATAACAAATACCCATTTTATTTATAGTAAGAGTAAAATAGTAAATTAAACAAAATATATATATATATATATTTTTTAATACACACAAAATATTATTTCCACTCTTTCTATATTTCTCCAACCAAACATATTAAGGAAAATAATTTTCTCTCTACAAAGAATAAAAAAAAATCTTTTTTATTTTCTTTTTCCTTTTTCTTTTTATTTCCCTCCATTCCATCCAAACATACCCTTAAGGATTAAAAAATAAGTTACTTGTATAGATTGGATTAAGAAACAACCTAACTATTTGTTTGGTTTAATTTCCACATTAACTCTTAAATAAGGTTAAACAATAAAAACCTCTTATTTATTTTTTACATTTGTAACATGTTTTTCTTGAGTGGATTTTGCATAAAACTATTGAAATTAGCTCATCTAAACCAGTCCACCACTCAACTGTTACATACAAATGGATCACAACTGGAAATCTAAGACGAGTTTTTGTTGATCCGATTCTTGACTCGACGATCTGTCCAAACAAAAGTTGCATGACCATATCAAATCCATCGCTTTCAGCAGCCGAAAATGTGTCCACGTCACCCCAAATCCGGTGATGGCATCATCATCATCAAATCTCGCCGCCAAAACAGCCGATCCTTCCGCTTTGCCGCTCAGTTTATGCCCCGCAAGCAAGCGTGGCTTTATATATATATTTATATATATATAAATGGCATGAACAATTTTATAACATATATCTAACAGTCACGATGACAACTGGTTCGTGACATCTCTCTCGACATTGCGAACCAGTTGTCATCGTGACTATTAGATACATGTTATAAAAATGTTCATGCCGAAATGATATTTTCTGTCTAGTGTGGTTGCGGAGGTGCAGGCGCATGTATGGATTTTCTTCTTTTTCATTTTTTTAAATTCGCAAGAGCAATGGGGCAGAAGATTTTTATTTTTAAAAATTAAGGATAAAATAACAACATGCAACCAAACAATTTTTTTTTTTTTTTTTTTTGAAAAATCACTTCTTGCGTTCTTGGTTACCGAGTTTCAGCTTCGAACAACTGCTTTCTCATCTTTAAAGAATTCTCTGCACTGCTCGGTCATTATCACTCATCACTGTATTCGGAAAGAGATGGCATATGTCGGCCCGCTAGGCTGGATTTTCTGTGCGAAGGTATTGATGTTGCCACAAAATCTCCAATGAACCTGCAAAATCGAAAATACAAAATATTAAGGATGACATTGGTGTGGTGTAAGTGAACTCCAGCGAAAGAATAAGTTAGTTTGTTTTTTGTATGAGCAAAAGACTGTGTAATATAACTTAATACCTTCTCCTTTTATACTTGAATTCTAGGCAGTTAGATAGAGGCCGTTGGTATGGATGAATTGGTCTCTTCCCACGATCCCTTGCTATATTGTTGGTAGTTTGTTCCGAACTTAGTGCGTAGTGGGAGTGTGGGTTTGACTGGGTTACGTTCTTTGGTTTTCCACTTATTGGATCCCTGTAATGGATCATTACCCTAGGCTTGCTCAGACTGAATAATGGGCCTGTTTATCGAGCTTATCCGATCTAATCCGTGGGCCTTTTTACTGGGCTTTATTTGAGCTGAGCTGTGGGCCTCCTGCATTAGGCCTCTGCCCAGCTCCCTTCTATTCGCCTGTGAGGAGGCAGCAAGGCAAAAGGATGTTTGATGAGAACCCAAATTTACAGGTCAGTTTTCACTTTTCAGCATGGATGATTAACCAATGCCATTGAAGTGCCTTACCTGAATTTTAAGTTCTTTGGCCCCATTTGAATGTCTTGCTCGTGTTGATGACTTAATTTTTTCTTTGTATGTGAACCCGAAAGCAGGGTAGTTATGGAAGTAATTTCTTTGTGATGAAAAGTATCCATTATTTGTTAAACCTTAAATTTTTTATTGCTACGTATGTAGATTAAGCTTTTGGAGCTTTTGTCTGATGTTAAGTGTATTGAATCTTACATCAATGTTGAGTTTCTCGATATTCGTTCGTAATTGTTTGTCATAAAGTTCACCCCGGGAGGGAAGAGAGAACAATTTGACTTTTTTTACTTTATATCAGGATAAACTATAGTCATTGTCTATATATAGGCCTTATGTACATCTTTGTATACTTATACCTTTCACATATATCAATACAATTGTCTTATATTTTTTCTCAATATTCTGTCTCTTAATTCTAACGGAAAACAAAAATTGTTTATTTATGTTGAAAATAGACAGAAAATAAATTTCACTACGAAAATTCCAAAAAACACCGAGTGTAGTGCAGAAACCTGGTAGACCTAAAAACCCGACCCAAACATAAATGTGGATGACCTGGACTGCAACAGATTTATTTATGAAAAACTTGAACCACCTGGTTCCAATTCCAGCCCCGAACCCGCCCACCAACCCAATCCGATGTCTTATGGGTGGGTTGGTCACCAGACCCGATCCAATGTTGGGTTTTTTCAGCCAAAAACACTACAATCCGAAAATTTTCGACCTGAATTGAATTCCTAACCCGCCCCAACCTAACCCGTGTGCCGCCCTACCCTAGAGTGTTGTGAGTATTTCTCCCATTGACCTTTTTTGATACTGCCAATATCAATTCCATAATTTAATCAGTTAATTGACAGCTCAACCAAGAGTTGATAGAAACAACCTTGGTATCAACTAAGATGGATGGATGAGATCATCTCATAGGTAATCAATGAATAATCAAAGCCTCTCTTTTGAAGTTGACCATTTTTTCTTGTTGCCTAAGCTACTTTGCTTATATAATTCCTCTAAGAAGAGCCAAATAGAGAACCATAGAAAAAGATAGGAAAAAGTTTCAAAAAAAAAAAATGGCAGAGGAAGAGGTGAAGTTGTTGGGTGTGTGGGCGAGTCCTTTTAGTCGGAGAGTAGAAATTGCTCTTAAAATGAAGGGAATCAAATATGAATACATAGAAGAAGATTTGTCCGATAAGAGTCCTTTGTTGCTAAAGTCTAACCCTGTCCACAAGAAGATTCCGGTACTCTTACATAATGGGAAACCAATCGCTGAGTCATTGGTTATTCTTGAATACATTGAAGAGACCTGGAAAAATACCGCCTCGATCTTGCCTGAAGATCCTTGTGAGAGAGCCTTGGCACGTTTCTAGGCCAAATTCCTGGATGAGAAGGTAAATTTACTAAGGTCAGTTCGTTTAGTGTGTTTGTTCTCAATTTGTTTTTACACAAACGGAAATCTAAGAACAAATTTGTTTTGTTCCCAAAAGAAAAAAAAAATATTCTATAAATTTGAGAACAAAATACATATATTTTTTTTTTTTGCATATTTTTTTTTTCTGTTCCCAAGTTTCACAAAACATAAACTGAAACTTATGGGATCATATTTTTTATTCCGTATTTCTGTTTCTATTCTTAGAAAAACTAAAAACGACCAAACAAAAATAGAAACCTAGGGAAATTTATGTTTTATTCCTAAAAAATCCTAGGGAAATTTATGTTTTATTCCTAAAAAATTATTCTACACAACAGAGAAGAGAACAGGACAAAAAAATAAATTTTGTTTTCTCTTTACATTTTTGCTTCTCTTCCATGAGAACGGAAACAAAAATTTAATTAAAAAAAAAAAAAACGAAAAAAGCAAAATGTCTTGCCTAAGCATTTTTTGTGTACCTTGTGTTTAGTTCCTGCTTCCGGTAGTAGACGCTTGTCTCAAAAAAGGGGCGGAACAAGAGAAGGTCATTGCTGAAGTGGGCGAGGCATTGCAGGTTCTCGAGAATGAACTCGGGAACAAGAAGTTTTTCGGAGGAGACAACCTCGGATATGTAGACATTGTTGCCAATTTCTTAGCCTCGTGGTTTGGAGTTCTCCAAGAAGTTGTCGGAATTGAGCTTTTAACAAAAGAAAAACACCCTAATTTGTGCAAGTGGATCGAAGGGTACCTGAGTTGTAGCATTATCAGTGAAAATGTTCCTGACAAAGACAAGTTGCTTGCCGCCTTTAAGACTCGCTTTGCAAGCCTCTCCTAAATAAAAGCTTTATTTGAAAGTGTTTTTTTCCTTGTTTTTGTGCATGAAATTATTGGAAAGTTGCAAGGGTTTCTGTTCTATGTATTGAAAGCTTTAATAATGTCTTCTTGTGTCAATGTAATGTAATAATATATCATAATGTGTTTTTTTTTTTTTAATATAATGTTCAAGAAATAATTATATTTTTGATGCCCATCATCCTTTGTCCACACAGAATACAATTTAAAAGGGGTGTAAATTTAGACATTTCCCCAACGATTGGCCCCATTTCCCCTCCTTATATCCTTTTTGGTATCTAGAGCCTAACAAAAACAAAAACAAAAACAAAAATACTAGCCTCCGCCCCATGTCCTGCCTGTATAGTCGGTAGACCTAGCCCTGCACAGTGCTCTAACCCAACCACAATCACTGGCGACTCCTTGTTTTGTGGGAGTGAATAGAAATCAACATTTTTTTGTTTATTAGACTCTTAAGGAATTCAAGAAATAGTCACAAATTACTCTTTAAATTTTGGGAACAAAAACGTGTTTATCAAAAGCATTTTTGTTTATTAATCCCAAAATTTTGAGAGTCGGAACAAGAATCAGGGAATAGAAACAGTAACCAAATGGGGCCTAAGAGTCGAAAACCTTGGAGATGGGAATTGCATATGAGGTGGGATTTCCTCAAAGAAAACAAACAAGTTCATCAGCTGATGTAGTGCAAAGCTCCAGCAGACAACACCACCTGTAACAGTCAAAATAAATTCTGAAATTTATTCTCAGTTAATTCTAAAAACGTATAGCTGAAAAATGCGATTTAAAATGGAATACAAGAAAAAAAAACTGAAACTTCTATATAAAGTAAGTTTTTTTGTAACTCATAAACATTGAAATCATAATGTTTAATGTTGTCTTCTTATAAAAAGCAGAAACATTCTCAGCTTCTCCATCTCACAGAAGTACACAGAGTCCATATTTCAGAGGTTTGGGAATGTCTTGGCAGTTGTTTACTGTCCTTTTTCTAAGTTTAACTTTTGGTAGTAGTCTTTCAGAGGCTAGCCATGCGAAGAAGCTCCCATCTGTAGTTCTTGTTGGCACCGTCTACTGTGACGCTTGTTCTCAACAGGACTTCTCCAAGGCCGATCACTTCATTTCAGGTTCTTCTTTTCCTTGCAATTCCTCTTTTTCTCGTTTTTTAGAAGTACTTCTGTGAAACACCTTCAAACAGTGCCTTATAAATAATGGGTATTCTTCTGATCAGGCGCAAAAGTTGCGGTCGAATGTGGAAATTTCCATGAAGAGGTGAAGACAAACGAGAAGGGAGAGTTCAAAGTAACTCTACCATTCTCGGTGAGCAAACACCTCGACAAAATCAAGGGATGTTCCGTGAAGCTAATCAGCAGTGGCAAGTCCTATTGTGCGGTGGCTTCAACAACTTCATCTTCAATCCATCTCAGGTCAAGAGAAGAAGGAACCCATATTTTCTCTGCCGGTTTTTTCACATTCAAGCCCTTGAAACAACCTGACATTTGCAGGCAAGAACTCAAATCAGAGAAGTCCCTAATTCCAAATCCTAACAGCGTTCAAACAGTGATTCCGCAGCCAATTCAAGATCCCGCAAATCCAACTTTGCCGCACCTGCCAGGACTTCCACCCATTGATCCAACTTTGCCACCTTTGCCTAACGTGCCAGGGCTTTCACCAAAATTTCCAACCTTGCCGCCTCTCCCTAGTGTGCCAGGGCTTCCACCAAAACTTCCAACCTTGCCGCCTCTCCCTAACATTCCAGGGCTTCCAACCTTGCCGCCTCTCCCTAACATTCCAGGGCTTCCAACTTTGCCGCCTCTCCCTAAAGTGCCGGGGCTTCCACCTAAAATTCCAACCTTGCCGCCTCTCCCTAGCATGCCAGGGCTTCCATCCAAATTTCCAACCTTGCCTCCACTCCCTAACATTCCAACCTTGCCGCCTCTCCCTAAAGTGCCAGGGATTCCACCAAAAATTCCGACATTGCCGCCTCTCCCTAGCGTGCCAGGGCTTCCACCTCTGCCACAACTGCCCCCTCTACCACCAATTACAGGGATTCCCTCTCCTCCGTCAATAACTGCAAGTGTAAACCAGAAAGTTTCAACCAATCAACTTCCTCCAAACTCATTTCAGCCACCTTCTCTGCTTCCTCCAAAGCCGTTTCTGCCACCTTCCATGCTTCCCCCTAACCCTTTCCTGCCACCTTCTTCAATAGTTCCTATTTTCCCATCACCCCACCTTCTAAATAATCGAAAGGACCTTAGAAGAAGTTTGCCAAACCCATTTCAGCCGTTTTCTCTCCTTCCCCCCAACCCGTTTCAGACACCACCTTTGTCCTTCCAATTGATACCAAGATTTCCTGGAACCCCTCTAGTTACGTCGTCGTCTTTTTCCCCTCCTCAATAGAAAAATTCTCCTTGATTGGAGGGATAGCAATGTAGACATTTGAATTTTTGACTAACAGATAGCATGGCATTATGTTTTTAGGCGATGTAATGTGAGGTTTCCAAATATTACTTACTGTTTACATGTAATAAGGCTGATATGCCTTGTTTTTGCCACTTCTAAAGGAGTTCAGAATTCTGTTAATGACTTTCAATGCAACCATTGGGATTGGACGTGGAATTTTTAACATCCTTGCAAAAACTGATACAATAAAAAACTGGGAATAACATAACATTAAGTTACACATAAGGTATAATTTAGGCATGGTATCATAGGCAACAACCTGAAATGCTTAAATTCCCATAAAAACATTTCCAAACTCTTGTAAACAATAAACTATATGAAGCCTATAAGGACATTTTTATCACGGTTGAAAATGAATTGTTGTTGTTGCATCGTTGCTGTTGTTCAACTATCAATTGTTTGAGCCAATTCGAGCATTGGCGTTGATTTCAACATAGTGTCAACACTTCGAAAACGGTTTTTGCTAGCATTTGTCGTGTCTTAGGAAAATATTTTTTTGACGGATCTTGTTTGGCGATTGTGTGGAAAAAAGTGAAGAGATGGTCGGTTATGGGTTGATCATTGATGCATGAGGAGATGCATCTTGGGGTGAATCCATTTCGGCGATGCAGGTTGTTATTGTAGAATCAGTTCATGAGTTGATAAATGATCCATGGCAGAGGACACATAGCGGAGACTGAAGAGGTAGACCATCTCATTTGATTGCATCGTTTTTTTAGGAAATATTACCGAGTGAATCCAAATTAAGTGTGTTATTACCAATTGATTTCAACTATTTAAAATTGAACAAGCAATCCCGTTGTGCAAATATTCCAAACCATCTAGTCTCAATTTCAAGAAACGTTGAAATTTGCATGACTAATTTGCCCCTGCGAGATTCGCGGGATTGGAGATTGTCTTTTTGATATTGTCATTCCCTTATGAAACAATTTCTTCCTATAACAAACATGTAAGCTTCCATTGTTAGATGAATTCAAAATTCAAATTCGGAACAGAGTATAGATTCCCGTATTGTTAGCACGATTTCAATTGTTACGAATGAAGCATAACATGATTATTTACATACATATTTCGTGTTCATTCGCAATCCAAACCACATCAGGTAAGTACAATCTCGTTCTGAAATGTATTGTTCGTAGTGTTCATTGTTAGGGTTTGAGAGCGAAATTAGGTTTTTTGTGTTGTTCAATACAATAATATCTCAGATATCCTATTTTGACTCGAGCAAGACTATAATTTCAGAACCTCAAGTACAAAACTTCATGGAATACAATCACACCTCAGATATCCTATTTTGACTCGAGCAAAACTACCATATAGGATATCAAGGATGATCACGTTCGGTCTCTTACTACTCTTAATAAATTGTAGAAATTATAATATCTCATACTAATGGATTGAGAATCATCATTTTTGATGAAAAAATATCAGATTAAGCTAGTCTATATTATTGAAGAACCTTTTCAAAAATCCAATACCTGGGAACAATTTAGAATATCGAGTTACGAAATGTCTTTGGTCTCTTCCTATTTAATCACATTAAATAGCTTGACATTTCTACTCAACTTTGAAGGTCTACAATGATAATGATATGATTACAATTATAATATCAAGAATACCTTTTATTAATACTTGTTATATAAACATTTTTACACATACAAGCCTTAAATGTGATAAGACAAGATTGACTATAGGGTTTACATCCAACACTACAAATGTCTTGCTTCAAATTTGAGTTTTTTTTTTTCTTTCTTTCGATTGTTCTGAATTTTTGTTGCTGAATTTTGAATTCATTGTTGGTTGTTGTTGTTGGTGTTGTTTGAGTTTGCATAATTTTGCTATTGATTTTTGAATTCTGCAATTTTTTTTCTTTAACTTCTTCAATTAATGTGTTTATTTGAAAATAAAATAAAATTCATTCAATTTTTGTTGCCTTTTTTGGTGCGTTCTTTTGCAATTTTGTTGTTATTTTTAAAGTTTTGCCGCAATTTGACAAATGAGTTATTGATTATGCAATCTTTTTATTGATTATTTTCTATTTTTTGTTTTTTGTAAATTTTGTTGTGGTGGTGAATGTTTGCTCAGCCGACGTTAGTGATCGACAATGGCAATGATTTTTTATGCGATGACGGTGATGTTCAGTAGTGGTGGAAGGGGGTAGGTGAATGTTTATTGTGGTAAAAATAAATTAGGATAATTTTAACAATAAATATTATCTAATAGTAAAATAGAGTTTTTGTTAAAAAAAAAGTGATATCCTTATATAGAGTGTCGTTTTCAAAATCTGGCAACACGGTGCAATGCCAGTGTTGAACTCGGGTCACGCGTGGCGACAACATCGTTGACTTCAGCAGCGAGCCTCAAGCCATGGGACTTAGGCGGTGGCAAGGCGTGGCGTGGCGCCAGAATCCGTCCGTGCTGTGGTGCCTTATTCCTCTTTTTTGCTTTATATTTATTATTTTTTTACGGGTATTTTCATATGTGACACCGGTATTTCAAGAATTATTATTTATTTTTTTTGATAAAATAGCTTCTGAAATAAATAAAAATAGTAGGACTAGGTGCCAAGAAATGCCAAAGTGAATTAGGAATACTGTACCAAGAATCCAAAGTAGGAATTTCCTCGAAGAGAACAAACAAATTTGTCAGCAAAGCTCCAGCAGACAACACCACCTGTAACAGTCAAAAATTAATTCTGAAATTTATTTCCAGTTAATTTATAGCTGAAAATGCAATTTAAACTGGAAGACAAGAAAAAACGTGAAACTTTATAGCAATCCATAAATGAGAATTTGAGACATTAAGTAAGAAATTTAATTTACCTCAAAAAGTAAGTTTTTTCTGTAACTCATAAACATTGAAATCAGAATGTTTAATGTTGTCTTCTTATAAAAGGCAGGAACATCCTCAACTTCTCCATCACAGAGAAGTACACGGAGTCCTTATTTGAGAGGTTTGGAATGTCTTGGCAGTTGTTTACTGTCCTTTTTCTATGTTTAAGTTTTGCAAGTAGTCTCTCAGAGGCTAACCATGGGAAGAAGCTCCCATCTGTAGTTATTGTTGGCACTGTTTACTGTGACACTTGCTCTAAACAGGATTTCTCCAACGCCGACCACTTCATTTCAGGTTCTTCTTTTCGTATGTAATTTCTCTTTTTCTTGTTTTCAAAAAGTACTTCTATGAAACACATTCAAACAGTGACTTATAAATAATGGGTATTCTTCTGATCAGGCGCAATAGTTGCGGTCGAATGTGGAAATTTCCATGAAGAGGTGAAGACAAACGAGAAGGGAGAGTTCAGAGTAACTCTACCTTTCTCGGTGAGCAAACACCTGAACAAAATCAAGGGATGTGCCGTGAAGCTAATCAGCAGTGGCAAGTCCTACTCTGCAGTGGCTTCCACAGCAACTTCATCTCCAATCCATCTCAAGTCAAGAAAAGAAGGAACCCTTATTTTCTCTGCCGGTTTTTTCACATTCAAGCCCTTTAAACAACCTGATATTTGCAGGCAAGAACTTAAATCAGCGAAGTACCTAATTCCAAATCCTAACAGTGTTCAAACAGTCATTCCGCAGCCAGTTCAAGATCCCACAAATCCAACTTTACCGCCTTTGCCTAACCTGCCAGGGCTTCCACCCATTGATCCAACTTTGCCGCCTCTGCCTAATGTGCGAGGGCTTCCACCCAAAATTCCAACATTGCCGCCTCTCCCTAGTATTCCAGGGTTTCCAACCTTGCCGCCTCTCCCTAACATTCCAGGGCTTCCAACCTTGCCGCCTCTCCCTAGCGTGCCAGGGCTTCCACCCAAAATTCCAACCTTGCCACCTCCCCCTAACATTCCAGGGCTTCCAACTTTGCCACCTCTCCCCAAAGTGCTGGGGCTTCCACCTAAAATTCCAACCTTACCGCCTCTCCCTAGCGTGCCGGGGCTTCCACCCAAATTTCCAACCTTGCCTCCACTCCCTAACATTCTGGGGCTTCCTCCCAAAATTCCAACCTTGCCGCCTCTCCCTAAAGTGCCAGGGCTTCCACCCAAAATTCCGACCTTGCCACCTCTCCCTAGCGAGCCAGGGCTACCACCTCTGCCACAACTGCCCCCTCTACCACCACTTACAGGGATTCTCTCTCCCCCGTTGATAACTACAAGCGTAAACCGGAAAGTTTCAACCAATCAACTTCCTCCAAACTCATTTCAGCCGTCTTCTCTGCTTCCTCCAGAGCCGTTTCTGCCACCTTCCATGCTTCCCCCTAACCCTTTCCTGCCACCTTCTTCAATAGTTCCTATTTTCCCATCACCCCCACCTTCTAAATTATCGAAAGAATCTCGGAAGAAATCTAAAGTTTGAATCAATCAACTTCCTCTAAACCCATTCCTGCAGCCTTCTGTCCTTCCTCCGAACCCATTTCAGCTGTCTCTGTCCTTCCCCCCAGCCCGTTTCAGACACCACCTTTCCCCTTCCAACCAATACCAGGATTTCCTGGAACCCTTCCTCAACAGAGAAAAAATCTCCTTGATTGGAGGGATAGCGATGTAGACATTTCAACAGTTTTCTATTACAAGCTTTCAAATTTAGCTTGCTTAAATTTTTTATTATTATTTTTGTGGGGAGGGGGTTTATTTTTGAATTTTTGACAGTGATAGATAGCATGGCATGATGTTTTCAGGCGATATAATGTGAGGTTTCCAAATATTATTGACTGTTTACTTTTCATAAGGCTGATATGCCTTGTTTGTGCTACTTCTAATGGAGTTCACAATTCTGTTAATGACTTTCAATGCAACCATTGGGATAGGACGTGGAATTTAAAATCCTTGCAAAAGCTGATATAATGAAAAATTGGGAATAACATATCATTAAATTACACATAAAGGTATTATATAGGCATGTTGTCATAGGCAACAACTTGAAAAATGGAGATCAATTAAGAAAAATATGGAAGGATAATGCTGAGTTAGTAATCCTGAAATGCTTAAATTCCCATAAAAACATTTCCAAACTCTTGTAAACAATAAACTATTTGAAGCCTATAGGGACATTTTTATCAAACACCTTCAAGAAATTGAGAACGGTCTATCACAGTTGAAAAGAATTGTGGTTGTTGCGTCGTTGTTGTCGGTCAACTATCAGTTGTTTGAGCATTGTCGTTGATTTCAACACTTCGAAAACGGTTTTTGCTAGCATTTGTGGTGTCTTAGGAATTTTTTTTTTTGAAGGATTTTGTTTCGCGATTGTGTGGAAAACAGTGAAGAGATGGCTAGTTATAGGTTGATCATTGATGTACGAGGAGATGGATCATCCGGCTGAATCCATTTCGGCGATGCAGGTTGTTACTGTAGAATTTTCATGAGTTGATAAATGATCCATGGTAGAGGACACATAGCGGAGTCTGAAGAGGTAGTCCATCTCATTTGAGTGCATCGTTTGTTTAGGGAAAATTACTGAGTGGACCCAAATAAAGTGTTTTATTACTTATTACTAACTGATTCCAACTGTTTAAAATTGAACAAACAATCCTGCTATGCAGATATTCGGAACCATCTAGTCCCAATTTTAAAAAAACGTTGCATGACTAATTTGCCCTTGCAAGATTTGCGGGATTAGAGATTGCCTTTTTTAAATTGTTATTCCCTTATGAAACGGTTTCTTCATGTAACAAACATGCAAGCTTCCATTATTAGATGAATTCAAAAATTCAAATTCAAAACAAAGTACGGATTCCTGTACTAGTAGCACGATTTCAATTGTTTTGGATGAAGCATAACATGATTTTACATACACATTTCGTGTTCATTCGTAATCCAAACCACATCAGGTAAGCACAATCTCATTCTGAAATGTATTGCATGTAGTGTTCATCTTTAGGGTTTGAGAGTGTAATTAGGGTTTTTATGTCGTTCAGTACAATCATACCTCAGATATCCTATTTTGACTTTAGCAAAACTATAATTTCAAAACCTCAAGCACAAAATTCATGGAATACAATCATACCTCAGATATCCCATTTTAACTCGAGCAAAACTATCATGTAAAATATCAAGGATGATCACGTTCGGTCTCTTACTACTCTTAGTAAGTCTCTTTGTAGATGTTCTTGTATTTCATACTAATGGATTGAGAATCATCATTTTCAAAGAAAAAGCATCGGATCAAGCTAGTCTACATTGTTGAAGAACCTTTTAAAAATTCCAATACTGACTAGGAACAATTTAGAATATTAAGTCACCAAATGTCTTTGGTCTCCTCCTATTTAATCACATTAAATAGCCGTAAATTTCTACTCAACTCTCAAGGTCTACATTGATAATGATATGGTTACAATCATAATATCAAGAATACCCTTTTATTAATACTTGAGATGTAAGTGTTTTTAGAGATACAAGCCTTAAATGTGATAATACAAGATTGAGTATAGGGTTTACATCCAACACGACAAATGTTTTGTTTCAAATTTGAGGTTTTTTTTTTTTCTTGATTGCTTTGAACTTTTGTTGCCGAATTTTGAATTCACTGTTGGTTGTTGGTGGTGGTGGTGTTTGATTTTTGCAAAATTTAGCTTATTGATTTTTGAATTCTGCAATTTTTTTCCTTTAACTTCTTCGATTAATGTGTTTATTTGGAAAAAAAAAAAAAATCACTCGATTTTTGCTGCCTTTTTTGGTGCATTCTTATGCAATTTTGTTGTTATTTTTGAAGCTTTGATGCAATTTGACAATTGAGTTTTATTGATTATACAATCATTTTATTGATTATTTTTTATTTTTTGGTTTTTGTAAATTTTGTTGTGGTGGTGAATGTTTGCTCAGCTGACGGTAGTGGTGGTGATTTTTTATGCGATGACGGTGATGTTCATTAGTGATGAAAGGGGGCAGGTGAATGTTTACTATGGTAAAAATAAATTAAGATAATTTTAACAATAAATATTATCTAATAGTAAAATAGAGTTTTCGTTAAAAAAAAAGAATAGTGATACCCTTATATAGAGTGTTGTTGTCAGAGTCCGATGACGCGGGCCGATGCCAGCACCGAACTTGGGTCACGCGTGGCGGCAACACCGTTGACCTAGGCAGCCAGCCTTAAGCCACGCAACTTAGGTGGTGGCAAGGCGTGGCACCGGAATCCGTCTGCACTGCGGCGCATTATTCGAATCTGACATTCAATGTTTTTGTATGTGGCACCAGTATTTCAATTAGGGCATGGCCGGATTGGGAGAAAAATTATCCTTTTTGTTGACTTCTTAATTTATTACCTTCTAAAAAGATCCATATATGTGTGTGTGTTTATAATTTTTTTGGGGGGGGGACAAAAATAGTTTCTAAAATAAATAAAAATAGAAGTAGGACTAAGAATGTCAAAGTGAATTAGAAATAGTGTACCAAGATCCAAAGGAGAATTTCCTCGAAGAAAACAAGCAACGGTTGTCAGCTTATATGGTGCAAAGCTCAGCAGACAACACCACCTGTAACAGTCGAAATAAATTCCGAAATTTATTTCTAGTTAATTCTCAAACCTGTATCTGAAAAATGAAATTTAAACTGGACGACAAGAAAAAAAAAATTGAAACTTTTATACCAAGCCATAACTGAGAATCTGAGACATTAAATAAGAAATTTAATTTACCTGAAAAAATAAGTTTTTTTGTAACTCAAACATTAAAATCAGAATGTTTAATGTTGTCTTCTTATAAAAGCCAGAAACATCCTCAGCTTCTCCATCACAGAGAAGTACACGGAGTCCTTATTTGAGAGGTTTAGGAATGTCTTGGCAGTTGTTTACTGTCCTTTTTCTATGTTTAAGTTTTGCAAGTAGTCTCTCAGAGGCTAACCATGGGAAGAAGCTCCCATCTGTAGTTATTGTTGGCACTGTCTACTGTGACACTTGTTCTCAACAGGACTTCTCCAAGGCCGAACACTTTATTTCAGGTTCTTCTTTTCTTATGCAATTTCTCTTTTTCCTCTTTCTTTAATGCAATTTTTTGTTTTGTTTTTGCTTAGGCACCGTTTGGTGACTTTTTTTTACTACATTTCTTAAGCATAGGAGTTAAGACACCGTTGAATAACACTTTTTTAAGTACTTTTTGAAATTAAAAAAAAACAGTTAATTTTACAAAAAAAGTACTTTAACATAAAAGTAGAAACAAAAAAAAATGTGTTTAATACTATCCATATAAATGATCTTTTAATCCAAAAAAGAATCATAGGTGGTTGGAAAAAAGTGCATGGAGGGGGTCCTAATTTATTGATCTCCGTTGGTCTCTTATGATATAAAAATCGAAGAAAGAAAAAACAACTTTTTTCTTTTTGTTTTCCGAAGAAAGTACTTTTTGATTTTTGAAAGTATTCTTTAAAGTGCATAACAAACACTACTTTTAAAAGTATTAAGGAAGAAGAATGTATTTGAGTATTCAGCTATTGATATAAGTGATCTCTTAATTTAAAAGAATTTTGTAAAGAGTTGATAAGATTTAAGTATAGAGATCCTAGTTGATCAATCTCTAATCTAAATATCAAAGACATGAAAAACAACTATTTTTTTGCTATATGAAGCACACTCAAACAGTGCCTTACAGATAATGGGTATTTTTCTGACCAGGTGCAAAAGTTGATGTGGAATGCGGAAATTTCCATGAAGAGGTAAAGACAAACAAGAAGGGAGAGTTCAGAGTAATTCTACCTTTCTCGGTGAGCAAACACCTCACCAAAATCAAGGGATGTTCCGTGAAGTTAATCAGCAGCGGCAAGTCCTACTGTGCGGTGGCTTCCACAGCAAGTTCATCTCCAATCCATCTGAAGTCAAGAAAAGAAGGAACCCATATTTTCTCTGCTGGTTGTTTCACATTCAAGCCCTTGAAACAACCTGATATTTGCAGGCAAGAACTCAAATCAGCGAAGTCCCTACTTCCAAATCCTAACCACGTGCCAGGGCTTTCACCAAAAACTCCAACCTTGCTGCCTCTCCCTAACATTCCTGGGCTTCCAACCTTGCCACCTCTCCCTAGCGTGCCAGGACTTCCACCCAAACTTCCAACCTTGCCACCTCTCCCTAACATTCCAGGGCTTCCAACCTTGCCGCCTCTCCCTAGCGTGCCAGGGCTTCCACCCAAAATTCCAACTTTGCAGCCTCTCCCTAACATTCCAGGGCTTCCAACTTTGCCGCCTCTCCCTCAAATGCCAGGGTTTCCACCTAAAATTCCAACCTTGCCTCCTCTCCCTAGCGTGCCAGGGCTTCCACCCAAAGTTCCATCCTTGCCGCCTCCCCCTAAAATTCCAGGGCTTCCAACTTTGCCGCCTCTCCCTAAAATGCTGGGGCTTCCACTTAAAATTCCAACCTTGCCACCTCTCCCTAGCGTGACGGGGCTTCCACCCAAAATTTCATCCTTGCCGCCTCTCCCTAAAATTCCAGGGCTTCCAACTTTGCCGCCACTCACTAAAGTGCCGGCGCTTCCACCCAAGATTCCAACCTTGTCGCCTCCCTCTAAAATTCCAGGGCTTCCAACTTTGCCACCTTTCCCCATAGTGCCGGGGCTTCCACCTAAAATTTCAACCTTGCCGCCTCTCCCTCGCGTGCCAGGGCTTCCACCCAAATTTCCAACCTTGCCTCCGCTCCCTAACATTCCAGGGGTTCCTCCCAAAATTCCAACCTTGCCACCTCTCCCTAGCATGCCAGGGCTTCCACCTAAAATTCCAACCTTGCCGCCTCTCCCTAGCATGACAGGGCTTCCACCCAAATTTCCAACCTTGCCTCCGCTCCCTAACATTCCAGGGCTTCCTCCCAAAATTCCAACCTTGCCACCTCTCCCTAGCATGCCAGGGCTTCCACCTCTGCCACAACTGCCCCCTCTACCACCGCTTACAGGGATTGCCTTTCCTCCTTCGATAACTACAAGGGCAAACCGAATAGAAACTTTAGAAAAATCTGAAGTTTCAACCAATCAACTTCCTCCAAACTCATTTCAGCCGCCTTCTGTGCTTCCTCCAGACCCATTTCTGCCACCTTCCATGTTTCCCCCTAACCCTTTCCTACCACCTTCTTCAATAGTTCCTATTTTGCCATCACCCCCACCTTCTGAATGACCGAAAGAATCATTCAAGAAATCCAAAGTTTGAACCAATCAACTTCCTCTAAGCCCGTTCCTGCCGCCTTCTGTTTTTCCCCCGAACCCATTTCAGACACGACCTTTATTCTTCCAACCAATACCAGGATTTCCTGGAACCCCTCCAGTTTCGCCGTCGTCGTTTTTCCCTCCTCCTCAACAAAGAAAAATTCTCCTTGATTGGAGGGATAGCGATGTAGACATTTCAACAGTTTTCTATTACTAGCTCTTAAATTTAGCTTACTTTAATTTATTATCATTATTATTATTTTTTTTTTATTTTTTTTGGGGGGGGGGGGGGGAATTTTTGAATTTTCGACAGTGATAGATAGCATGGCATGATGTTTCGGGCTATGTAATATGAGGTTTCCAAATATTATTTACTGTTTACTTGTAATAAGGCTGATAAGCCTTGTCTGTGCTAGTTCTAATGGAGTTCACAATTCTGTTAATGACTTTCAATGCAACCATTACCATTGTGATTGGAAGTGGAATTTAAAATCCTTGCAAAAGCTGAAATGTTTGTTTGTAGGGCATTTTGTCAAACACCTTCAGGGAATTGAGACCGGTGTATTGCAGTTATAAACTGTGAAACTACATGAAGGCTATAGGGGAATTTTGGCAAATAATTTCAAGAAATTGCGACCTGGGCATTGCATTCATAAATTGGGAAACTATATGAAGGTTATTGGGGTATTTTGTCAAACACCTTCAAGACAATGAGAAATCACGTGGAAACAAGCTTTATGGAACCACATGATGTTGGAAATTAAAAATGTTAAGGTGGAAACACTTCGAAATGTTAAAAAAATAGGAGTGAAGAAATTACGAGTTGGCATTACCAGCTGCGCAAAAGTGAGAGCTGTTCTCTTCCATTTCATTTCGTCCATCACGGTTCAAATGAATAGTGATTGTTGCATCGTTGCTGTTGTTCAACTATCAATTGTTCGAGCATTGGCGTTGATTTCAACATGGTGTCACCGCTTCGAAAACGGGTTTTGCTAGCATTTGTGGTGTCTTAGGAAAATCTTTTTCGACGGATGCAGATTTTCTTGTTCGCGATTGTGTGGAAAACAGTGAAGAGATGGACGGTTGATGCATGAGGAGATGGATGATCGGACTGAATCCATTTCGGTGATGCAGGTTATTACTGTACAATCAGTTCATGAGTTGATAAATGATCCATGGCAGAGGACACGTAGCACTTGTTTTTTTAGGGTAAGGAATTGTCCGTCAGTTTCGTCAGTTTACATGCATTTGAAGTAATATCTTTCCGGACAATTTTAGAGGCACGTTTTGCCACATCGACCTAGTGCATTCATGATTAAATTCAAAATTTAATTTCCGGAGTACTCTCTCAAGAAGTCGAATCTTGGTTGACAAAAAAAATGAACACTTCCCCTCGACAATCGGACTAACACTTCTTGAGTAGACACATAGTGGAGTCTGAAGAGGTAGACCGTCTCATAATCTCATTTAAGTGCATCGTTATCTTTTATTCTCTCATCTTCTTTTTTCTTTTCCTTTTATTTTCTCTAAGCCCCTCAATCACTCAACCTGCGGATCTGTTGATTCTAGCGGAGTGGGGAGTGGGAACCAAGATTTGGGGCGAGTGTGGGGTGGGAACTAGGGGAGCTTGTGTTTTTTTGGGTGGTGGGGGGAGGGTGCGGGAAGTATAGAAATTACGGTGCGGCCACCTTCAGTGGTTACTCGCGAGAGAAATTACAGTGCGGCCGCCTTTAGCGGTTACTCGCGAGAGAAGGTGAAGGAGATGAAGGAGGGGGAGAAAATTGTAAAAAATAAAAATTAAGGGGTATATGTGTTAATAATTTAAAAGGTAAAATATTAATTGGGTTAAATAATTTTTATTTATTTTTTTAAATGGGGAAGGATTGATAAAAGGGGATGTATATGTAGGACTTGTTTTAGTGGGGATTCCTTATATGTACGTTCCTTTTAGCTAAATGTACCCTCTTTTAAAAAATAAAATAAAATTATTATGAAATTACTATTTTATCTTGGGTTTTTTTTATTGTTTAGACCAAATTTAATTTTCCCTTTCCTCAATTAACCTCTTTTTGAAAAAAAAATAAAATTTTAAACCATTTTAGAAACATTCTTAGTGAAAGATCATTTTAAAAATAAAAAATAAAAAATAAATGGACAATATTACCTTTTCCTATATCTATCAAAACCCTAAATTTTAAATTAATTTTATTCCCTAAGCTCTCCCAGCCGCTCCCCCAATCCAGCTCTATCAATCGCCGCCGAAAAATGATTACGCCGACAAATGATTGCCGCCGACCACCGCCGACCCAGCCAGACGATGACCGCCGCTCCTGCTAGACGAACGACCGATTTGTGACCACGAAGACGATCGATTTGTGACCGCGAAGAATTGCCTCATTGCTACTGTGCTCCCTATTTGCTAAAATGATGAGCCGTCCGTCGCCATTGTTCTCTGATTTGTGAAGAACATGAACAACCCATCGCCACCGTTCAACGGCCGTTCGGAATTCCCAAATCTGGAAACCGCTGCACTCTCTCTATCTCTCTTTCGATTTCTTCTTCACCTCTTCTGTGTGTGTGTGTGTGTGTGTGTGTTTCGATTTCGCTTTCACCTCTGTTAGCCACCGCCATCACGTCTATTTCAAGATCTTCATCACTGCCGCTTCGCACCGCCTTTCGAAGAGAGGGAGCAGTGTGTTGAAGCCGTTCACATGGAGGTGCAATACATCTGGTGTGTTGTGCTGAAGATTAGATTTAGTAATTATGTTTTTTACCCCCTATTTTGCTTTAGTTTTAACTTGTTATTTTATTTACACTTTCTTCCTGAACATTCACATCTATTTTATTTTTGTAACACTTTTTTCCCTCAACATTCACATCGTTGTTTCAAATTTGTTGTATATTGATTGTGGTTGTTCTTGGTTGATTTTTTATTCTTTGTGAATATTCATACCGGCTTGTGTTTTGGTGAATGTTCATACCTGTTTGTTTTTGTTGATATTAGGATTTTTTCAATGTTTTCTTGATTTTCTAAATCTAGATTTTTTGGATTTGAAAATTTTGAAATCTGCTTGTCGCCTCATGTGAATATTTCAGATCTGTAAATTTTGAGTTGATTTTCTTTTCATGTGAAGGTTTAAGATCGTCGTAAATGGTCATGTGATTTTTTTGTTGATTATTTTATATTCACATTCTGATATGTGAATGTCCATCGTATGTGAATATTCATACCGTTTTTGTTGTTGTTTTGTTGCTGTTGTTCATCATTGAATGCTCATTGTTAGTGAATAATAAAATTCACTTTCATCTTTTGTAAAATAATTTACTTTTTTTTTTCTCTATCAATTTTCTGAAAATTTCTTAACCCCCCCAAACATACTCCCCCGCCCAGCCACCCCCCTTCCTCCATCCCACACAATCCACCTATCACCGTTCGCCCCATATCCCCGTCTGTCGTCCAAACCTTTTTCTAAGATCTATAAATCCCAAGTTCGGTATGTGTCGATTTTAATATATATATACATATATATAAATAAACAGATAGATAAAAAAAAAAAAAAAAAAAAAAAAAAAAAAAAATTAGCGATTAGTCCTATTTTAGGGTCTAATCCACAATTAGTCATTTTTTATTATTAGGTTTTGATTTAGTCCCTTAAGTTGAATTTCACTTGAGTTTTAGTTCCGCATCGCAGAGATTGTAGGGGTATTGAGAGAATTTAGTGAGTAAATTAAGTTTTATGGTGAATATTAGTTACATGTAACGAATATTAATTACAATTTAATAATTATTATATTTTTACATATATTTGTGTATTTTTTGTTACATGTACTTATATAATATTAATTAAATGTTACAATTACATACATCTGTGTAATATTTGTGACATTTAACAAATATTGGACAAAAAATTAGTTTAATATTAGTTATATGTGTTTATACATTTAATTACATGTACTAATTATATGTATTTTGTGTGATTTTTGTTACATATAACAAAATTTTACACAAAAAATTGTTACATGTAACAGCGCATGCGCAGGCGCATGTGTAAGACTTCCGGTTTTTTTAAAATAGGTGGGACTAAAACAAAAGTTTCTTTCGCCTCTGAGACTATTTATAAATTAAGGGTGAAATAAAAGACCTTCCACCGAATGTCCCTAAAAAAAATAGAGAGAAGAAGAAAGGAGGGGGAATGAGGCGCTGGACAGGAAATAGAGGGTGGGAGGTGTCAGGTGCCCGACGCCAACGACGTCGATTGTTGTTCGTTGGAGAAGGGAGAAGAATGCGGTACTGTTAGTAAATTAAGAAGTAAAATAATAATTTAATTAAATATTTTTTTATAGGATGTATGATTAGTAAAAAGGAGAGTACATATATTACAATCGAAGTGGTTTTGGTTTTAGGATAGTAGCTACGAAATCAAACCGCGAAACCAATTACGTTTTAGATATATTTTTATTACATATATATTCTCTTTTTTTTTTTTTTTTTTTATATATATATATATTTACAGTTTAATTTTTAATATATAAATTAATGGTAAACTATTTAAATTTTTTTTGATAATTTAATTGTGGTTTTGATTTGTATATCTAACAGTTTTAGTTTTGGTATTCATATGAAAACGCACTGAAACCGAACTGTTGACATCCTCGTATATAAAGCTCCGTTCCAGGTGAATACAAAGTAGATTTAGTAAATATATGGGTGAAGAATTTTCTGCGTTGCTCGGTCATTATCACTCTGTCACTCGTACCTGACTTACCGTTGAAGCAGCCGCATGCCGGCCTTCATGCCCGCCAAATTTGAATTATTCCATTCCATCAATGCCTTCCTTCCCCATGAATTCGCACTCTTGATGTTATAAAAATCAGGGATTTCAGTACGGATTAAGTGTAGCATTGTTTCACAATCATTAAATTTTCTGAACCCTAGTGTTCGAAAGAAATGCAGAGCCCAACACGTTTGGTGCCTCAGCCGGAGGTAATAGTAATACTCGATTGTCTTTGGACAGAGATGGCATATTGGCCTTTGCATCGAACAAGGATTGCTACGCTGGATTTTCCGTGTGAAGATATGATCCCATTGTGGATCCTCATTTTGATCGTCGGAATATACTCGTCGGTCATGAGGAGGAATAGAAGGACCAGGAGGAAAAATTGTTGGCTGGAGTGGATATTTTGGTAAAGATTGTGTAGCTGGAAACAGAATTGTGGAGGAGATGGAGAAGTTGAGTCACCCTGTGGGGAGGCGGCGAAAATAGTTGTAGAAGGCCAGAAGATGCTCGATGAAAGGCCAAGTTTACAGGTCAGTTCTCTTGAAAAACGATGTTATCTCGCCTTCATAGATGATTAATCACTGCCATTGAAGTGCCTTACGGAAACTTCATTTTTGCTCCCATTTGAATGTCTTTGCTTGTGCTGATGACTTAATTTTTTTGCTTTTCATGCGAACTTGAAAGCAGGGTAATCATGTCAGTAGCTTCTTTGGGATGAAAAACTAGGGATTATTTGTTAAACCTTAAAATTTAGCAAATATATTGAAGTTTAAGCATATGCCCAGTATTGAAGATAACATTAATAGGTGATTCATTTCATTTTGCTTGGTTAACTGACGAAACACTGCATTTGGTATGCTGAAATGGAATCAAATGGAATGATAGTAGGATTGGAATCATTGTGGTATTGGAATGAAATGATCATTACCATTCCTATGTTTGGTGATAACAGGGATTACATTGGTAGTAGAATGATCATTTCCATTCCAATATTTGGTTAATGTTAGAAATAGGTTTTTTTTTTTTTAAATAGAGAATATTCAAATATAAACCAAAAGAAACCAATATCAAACATAAACCAAATGATTAGTACCACCATTTTTACTTCCCTAAACTTTGGATTAAGTAATATCAAATTTTACTTGGAATTGGCTTATCCTATGATTTGTGGGATTAATGAATACTTAGGAATGAGAATGAAAACAAGTCCTACCTACCAAACATAGGATTAAAATGATCAATTCCTAAAACCATTATATTTCTTAATACAATCACGCTTACCAAACGTCACTTTAAAACATACTACTTTTTACAGCAGTATCACCAGACAAATGAAGACGCAACTAAATCCCAAACCCGAAACCAGACCCATGAAATTTCTCCCTTGTAATGGCATCAATCCGATCAATCATCTCGTTGTTCATCCAGTTCTTATGATCCCCAACCTTCCCCTTTCTAAAGACCGAATTATAAGGCAATTGGAACCACTTGGGGATATCATTGGATTTGTTCACCTCGTGATTCATCAATGTCTCTATAGAACACCTCTTCACAATATCATCCACCTCTTCTTCTCCCTCTTCAAGGCCACACCCCAAGAACTCAGCCAACCTCTTCACCTGAGTGCCTGTGTCTTTCTTTAGCTCCTCGTAAGTGATAAAGAACACTCTCTGGGGTACCTTTAAGCTCTCTTCACGGTACTCCAGCACATGATCATGGTAAGGACCGTACGGCACAACCCCGCTGCAAAACCTCTCCACTGCTTCTTCCAACGGCCATGGCTCTTCCTCGAACTTTTTTGCTTTCCGCACGAAATGCCAGTATGAAACAAGGGCATCCTTTGGATTTCTTGTAACGTAAATAACCCGACAACCAGAAGGGCTGATGGTATCAGCCAGAAGCTTATATGGCATGTGTGTGTTGAAAATCCTAGTACTACCCATGGAAGAAAAATTATAATCTGAAGGTGCGTATTGTCCGTAGACTTGAAGTTCTAGAGATGGCACGAGTTCGTGGGGATGGTGTGAGTTCAAAGATTCTTTGGAGGATGGGTTGACGATAGAGTAGAGGATGGATTTGAGCCATGTCGTTCCGGTTTTTGGAAAAGAAGCTAAGATTATATCACTGGGAAGTGGCTTGAAGTGGGTGAGAACTTGGGTTGTTCCTTGAAGGTCAGGAAGCCTAAACCAGTAGCCCTTGTATTGGTAGAGTTTAAGATCCATACACCATTCAGCATGTGGTAAAGATGAATAGAAGCTTTCATCCATATTGAAGTTTCACTACAGAGAAAAAAAAAAAGGCAATCAGGTGCTACAAAGCTCCTGCTATGCGCGGAGTCCGGGAAAGGGTTGGATCACTTAGGTCTATCATACATAACCTTATCTTGTTTTTAAGAAGAGGCTGTTTCCACAAACCTGTGACCTCCAAAACTGAACCAAAATCAATAGCCAACAGAGAATGTTTGTGTGAATGTGAGTGAACGAGTGAGTGAGGAGAGACAGGAATGAGGATGGTGCATCTCTCGTAAACAAAGTTTCCTTTATATAAAGAAGAACCATGACTGTCCTAACTTAACAAGTGGGTTTTGGCAATTAATATGAAAAGGTGGATGGTTTTCTTAGAGCATCTCCAACAGCTGTTGGAGATGCTATGCATCCTTTATTTTTGCACGTTTCAAGCAAAAAATAATTCCAACCGCCACAATGGCACATATGCTCTGTCTTTAGCTATATTTGCCACAAGCTGAACCCTTAACCAAAAAATGACGGGCTAGTTCATTAATTTTTGGTGGGTTTTAGTTTATTAATTTAATTTTATTTTGATTGAATTATATTAATTAGTTAATTTTCAATTAAAATACTTCATCAAATGTATTCATTAGATCCACACTACGTGAAAAAAAAATTACATAATATTAATTGAAATTCAAACTAAATAAAAAATAATAATATTAAAAAATTAAAAATGGAAAAAAAAAATACATTTAAAAAAATAGCATACTATCTTTACCACAACTCTTAAAACACGATGCTACATGTTCGGTAGATGGGATACCAAATTTTAAAGATACTCTTAGACTTTCACTTTAGTATTGCTAAAACTTTATTTGGGTGGAGGATAAAGTTGCTATTATTTCAAAGAAAGTGAAACGATATCATGTAAACCACATCAGAGCCTTTCATTTGGAATTTGCACCATGTGCATCCCCAATTTCTGAAGTTAGCGCCTTTAACACACCTTGGCATTGGACTTTATATCAAGGACACCTCTCGTGTTTTGAATAATACCCGAAACACTCATTATGTTAATCCGGTTACTTGAAACACATCTGTAACGTTTTATTAACAAAAATATTCTTACAATATTTATGGAAAATAAAAATAAAAATTATTATTTTTTTAGAATTTAACTTCTTTTTTTTTTTTTTTTTTCATTTTCCTTTTTTTTTCTCTACATTTTTTTGTTTTCTAGTTTTTCATTTTTGGTTTTATTTTTTTATCTTCTACAACCCCCTACACAAAAAATAAAGAAAGAAAAATAAAACAAATAAGATAAAAATAAGGATCAAAAGAAAAAAGAAATGGGACAGTAGAAAATAGAAAAATAAAAATAAAAACAAAAACAAAAATTAGAAAATATAATTATGTGAATGTATTTTTATCAACAAAATACAATAAGGACTTAGATATTATTCAAACGATAGAAATGTCTTTGATATAAGACTAAATGATAGAGAGAGTCGCTCACGTTAACTCAATAAACTCAATAAAAATAATAATTACCATGAATTACATCATACCAAAAGATGAATATTCGTATGCACATGAAGTTAATAATAGAGGATTATGAATTCACCCAAAACTTTGAAAATCTTTTGTTATATTGTTAAATGGTTAATTTCTTTATAAAGGCTAACCAAGTTGATCAAAATACTTGGTTCTCTCAAATGTTTGAATCTTAGTTAGTGCAAGGTATATTGGTTTTAGTTGATTACCAAACTGATAATTGAGGCCCCGTTTGTTAACTGTTTCTATTCTAAAAATTCTCATTTCATTCACAAATTTTTGAGAATTCTGTTTGGTAATTTTTGTTCTCGTTTCCATTCCATTTCCATTTGGGAATTGTGCCTATTTTTTTTTTAAGAAATGAAAAACAAAAAAAAATTATTTCTCATTATTCCCATTCTATTTCCAATATTTGTTACTGTTCATCCGCTGCTGCCTGCCACCGTCCGCCGCTGTTGACCACCGTTCGCCTCCGCCGCTAACCACCGGTCGCTGCTGCCGCCGCCAACTGACGACCATTGCCGTCACCTCCGGCCGTCCGCCACCGTCACCCACCCATCGGTCACCGTTGCCGGAGGCGGCATCCACCCGCCGGTCGCCGTCGCAGCCATCGCTGGAGGCCAAAACAAAAAACAATAAATAAAAAAATTTAATTTTAGGATAAAATCGTTACCAAACGCGATTTTCTTCCCAAAACAAAAAAAAAAAAAAAAATTATCGTTACCAAACGCGATTCTACTCTCAAGAAGGAAACAAAATTCTCATCCCATTCCCATCCTACTGTTGGAATGGAAACAAAAACGGTTACCAAACGCCACCTGAGTGCTTTTTTCACACCTTTTGAGTTCTCTCTTGTATGTCTGAAACACAAGTAAATACCAATCATCTCTTGGACTGCCAAGAAATAACCTACTGTCTCTTGCTCAAACGCCAAAGCCGAGTATCGATCTCTTGCTCATGTATGTGCCGAATTCACTTGGGTATTTGTAGATACTGCATTTTGTCAAGCCCATGCATGACATTTAAAAATAAAAATAAAAATAGAAATGTTGGTTTTTGCAGAGTCAATTATTCATGAATTTTGAGAATATCCAAACAAAAATGGAGAGTCGATTCGAACGTTTCAGAAATTAATTCAAATTTGAATTTTGCAATTGAAAATCTTATTGGTTTAATTGGAGGTTTGAAAGATTTAAATTAATATTTCAAAAATCCACTTAAGACAAAATGTTATCCAATTGAGAGTTTTGAATAAGAAATGTTTCTTTTGAAAAAGTTTTGGGACTAAATTGAAAATTCAAAAGATTTATGTTTAGACTTGGATTTTAAAATTAATCTATGGAATGTTCAATTATCCTCAAAACAAGTTAATTAAAAGTCTCATAATTCTAATTGGTCCCCTGAGTAAGCCGGTTGACTAATTGAAATTTTGATAAACTTTAAGGCCCCGTTTGGTAACCATTTCCATCCCATTCCATTCCCAGATTTTTGAGAATTCTGTTTGGGAATAGCGTTTGGTAATTTTTGTTTCCGTTTCCATTTTATTCTCATTTGAGAATTGTGCCCACTTTTTTCTTAAGAAATGAGAAACAAAAAAAAGTTGTTTCTCATTATTCCCATTCCATTCCCAAAACCCATGATCACTATTCACCTACCGGCCGACCACCGTCCGTCGCCGCCGACCGCCGCCGGCCACCGTCCGCCGCCGCCGGTTATCTCCGGCGACCGTCGCCGGTCACCGTCCGCCGGCGGCGGCGGTCACCGTCCGGCTACCGTCGCCGGTCACCGTCCGGCCGGAATTTTCCCGGCCACTTCCGGCAGTCGCCGGCGACGGCGCCACCGCCGGGGGCACCGCCGTCTCCGACGCCGGAGAACCGTCGCCGGCAGTTGCCGGCCGGCCGGCGACGGGGCCGCCGGAGCACCGCCACCGCCGACCGGCCAAAACTGAAAAGAGAAAAAAAAAAAAAAAAAAAAAAAAGATTTTAGGATAAAATCGTTACCAAACACAATTTCCTTCCCAAAACAAAAAAAAAATTATCGTTACCAAACGCAATTCTACTCCCAAAAAGAAAACAAAATTCCCATCCCATTCCCATCCCACTGCTGGAATTGAAACAGAAACGGTTACCAAACGCCACCTAAATCATTGTTTAACAAGGACCAATTTGAATTCAAATTTTTCTTATCAAATCTTTTGAAATGATTAATTCTTGAGAAACTCGAATCGAAATTCTAATTGAGATTTGGAAATTCAAAAGAAAGTTTCGGGGGCAAAATAAAAATTTACGAAAGTTATTTTTTTGGCTAAATTGATCAAATTAAAATTGATCATCGAAAGTTTAACATGTTTTATTCGAAAAGGAGGATTTTTGACTTGGAAAAGAGAGGGACGGGAGAGAGAGTGAGAAATTTTTCTTTTGGTGGGATTTTGTGGTTCTCAGCCCAAAAAACAAAGATGTAGGAAAATTTGGGCTTTGTTCAAAAAAAAAAAAAAAAGGGAAGAAGAAGCGGAAAATGGGAACAAACCGTCCAAGTTCAGATAAGTTTTTTCCTACTCTCTAACTATACTTCTATTTTTTGCTTTAAAGCATTTGAAAAGATGGACCTAAAATTGGACAAAACTTAAAAGAACATTCCACTGAAACATTTAAAAATCGGTTTATTTTTTCACATTTAATTTTTTGTTCTACGCCGTTCCGCGCTTTTATTTCGTTGTATTTATTTACTGTTCTGCGTCTTTCCACGCTTTTGTTTCATTATATTTATTTACTGTTCTACGACTTTCCGCATTTTTATTTTGTTATATTTGTTTATTGTTCTGCGTATTTTCGTGCTTTTGGGAATTGTGCCCATCGTTCAAACTAGCCGTTTCATTGCCGAAGCACAGCGAGCCTCTCCGGTTGCTTTTTCGATCAACAGATCCAGCCATATCTCTTCACTAGTTGCTTTTCCGATGCAACCATCACTTTCTCTTGGGAGTTGTGCCCATCGTTCAAACTAGTCGTTTCATCGCCAGAGCACGGCGAACCTCTCCGGTTGCTTTTCCGATCAACAGATTCAATCATCGCTCTTCACTAGTGATTTTTGTCGTTTCTGTTAAGAGTGATTGCCAGAAGAAATAGCTTCGACGACTGGGCAGTGGGTAACAAGTGTCAGTTCGCGACGAACATTGGTTGTCTTTTGTGCAGTAGATCGGGACTTGGATTAGAGTGGTGAACAATCCATTAGAGTTTCGGTGAGAGGGTTGTTTGGCGTTGGTGATGTTAATTTTTTATTCGGATAACCATCGGCCACCACTAGTCAGATCCGGCAACCACCGCCGACCACCAAGTAGATTTAACGTTAACGTTAGTGGTTGTGTGATTTTTGCTCGATTTGTGGTGAAGGTGGATAGGGTCTTCATTTTTTTTTACGTTAACAGTAGTGGTGGTGTGTGGTTTTTTTTCACATATATTTTTCTGAGACAACATGAATGTGTTAATGTTAACACAGAAGAGACCCCCAAAACATGTGCATTAACGTTAACGTGAAAACGACCTAAACACACATTCAGATTTGAATTGCAAATTTTCTTAGGTTATGTTTGGTTCTTGATTTTTTTTAGGGAATTTTCAAATCTGAATTCAAATTTTTCAGATTTAAATTGAATTTTTTTTTTGTTGTAGGTATAAATGGTGGGGGAGGTGGAAGGGATGTTAAATTTATGTTAACGTGGGAGTGTTTATATGATTTTTTTCCACATGTTTTCTGAACAAAATTAAATGCGTTAACGTTAACACATAGAGAGACAACAAAATGTAAATTAACGTTAACGCAAACTCAACCCAAACAAATATTTAGCTCAAAAGGGCAAAATATCACATATGACAATTAACATTAATGCACACCAATTTTTAATTTTTGCGTTCATGTTTTTCTAGACAATGTTTGATGTATTAGCGTTAACACATGAGACTCCCAGAAAAAATGTGTATTAATGTTAAACGCAAATTCAACCAAAACACACATTTAGCTCAAATTGACAAAATACCAAATATGATAGTTAACGTAAATATTCAAGCAAAATATGTTAACACACAGAACTCCTAAAAATTAAAATACGTAAACGTTAAACGCAAACAAACAGATGAGGAAATAAGTGGTAATGTGAAACACAAAAAAAAAAAAAAAAAAAAAAAAAATGAAAAATGCATCAAAAGTTAAAAAAAATATATATATATATAAAAAAGCATTAACGTTAACGTGCAAAAAAAAAAAAAAAAAGATTCAACAATGTTAACGTGAATTCAACATGTATTTTTGTAATATAGTGTCGGATCAGTTTACTTTAATGTTAACTCACTAGTGTCCAATTTTGTGTTGTTGCATAGGACAAAATGACATATTAGTAAATATTGCTGAATAAAGTGGGTAAAATGCAGAGATTTTTTTCTTAATTTTTTGTGGGTGAAGAAAAGTGGTTTTCAGGTCTGAATCCTAAACTAGCCTCTACAAAGGACTAAATAATAAAAGGGTATGCACCATTTAGTCTCAAAATATAAAAGAAATTACTAATTACTTGCATAACTTTTTTTTTTTTTTTTTTTGCACCAATAAGTCATTTTGTCTTTTTCTGACCAAAATATCTCTCATATGAATGTTGAATGTAATATCATTTTTTTTCTTTTTATTTATAATACTATATTTTTCTGACCAAAATACCCCTCACGTGCATGTTGAATGTAACATCATTTTTTTTTTTTTTTTTGTATGATGCTATTTTTTTTTATCAAAATATCCCTCATGTGAATGTTGAATGTAACATTCAACACCTGTAGATGTTGAATGTAACATCAATTGTTTTGTTTGTTTGTTGGGTATTTTTTTTTTTTTTTTTTATGATACTATTTTTTTCTGACCAAAATACCCCTCATGTGGATGTTGAATATAACATCTATTATTCTCTTATTTTTGTATGCAAAGTAAAATGCATATGATATTACATTGAACACCTGTGGATGTTACATTTAACACCTGTAAATGTTGAATATAACATCAATTGTTCTCTCATTTTACGTTACGTTTAATAACGATTTTATCTTAAAATCAAGATTTTTTTTTTTTTGGTAACATATAAAAAGTGACAAAAAATTATAAAGTTTGGGGTGAAAGCTGTAATTTATGGTGGCGGCCGGAGACCAGTGACCGGTTGCTGTGACAAATGACCGGCTCTAGCGGCCAGCAGCGGGCACCGGCGACCGGCGACTGGTAATTGACGGCGGCGGTGCACCAGTTTGACGACTTTCCTTCTCTATGTGAAGCTCACAGGAGGGCATTTCGGTAAACTCATTCCTTATCATTTTTGAAAACGGGACTAATTGGTGCAAGAAAAAGGTGTAAACTCATTCCTTACCATTTTTGAAAACGGGACTAATTGGTGCAAGAAAAAGGTATTGATGGGACTAATCGGTACAAAGAAAAGTCGATAGGAGTAGGTAGTAAATAATTTCTTTTTTGGGGATTAATAAGTAATTTTTCTAATAATAAAATCCCCTAAAAAAAAAATCAAAATATAAAAAATGAAAAAAACCTTAACTTGAAATCTAAGAAAGGGAGCGTTTTCTGTATCACTGTTTTAGATTTTTCAACCAATATGAAATTTTTAAATGATGGGTTTAGAAAAACACTTTCCTAAACCAGATTTTGAGTTTGGGATAAGTTGATAAAAATAGAATGAATAAAAATTTTATTTTACATCTCAATCAAAAAAAAAAAAATGAAAAATAGTTTTTTTTTTAAATGAGTTTTTTTAAAAAATATAAATAATTTTTTAAAAGAATTAAAAAGGAATTGTGAATAAAAAATATAGTCTTTTGAAATGAGAGTATTTTCGAAAAGTTAGTAAAAAGGAGTCATTCTAAATAATTTTTACGTACAAAAAAAAAAAAAAATTAATTTTTTTTTTTTCTTAAAATGCATTTTATTATTATTTTTTTCCAAATCAATCAATTCCCTTGTATTTTGTTTTGATTTTTTTTTAAAAATATTTTTGACACGCGTCCACATTCTTTCCATTTATCAAAATAATCCAAAATTAAAATCCAAGACATTAAATCCACCTCAGGGAACATCATTGTTGAATCTTTAATATTTGAATAAGAGGTCATACCGGAGAAATATTCTCAAAAATATAAAAAAACACTTGTCCCACCTTTAAAAAATAAAAATAAAATTCAAAATAAAATAAAACATCTGAAGATAAGTTAATTGGACTTAATTGGACATAAGATACTATTTTCAGACAGGCGTCTTGGGCTGTCTAACACCTTTTTCGAGCGTAACTGATCCCCGAATTCTTTTAAATGAATCTTTGATTTGACCATGTTTTTGGAGTCAATTTTACTTAGTTCTTTTAAATTATTTTTTCTAAAAATTCGGTGACCTAACACACCATTTAAATCTAGTGTTAGGTAACAACTCCTTATATTAAAATGACCTAAGCACTTTTTGAGAATATCGACGCTTTAAAAACCCCTCTTATCATTTATTTCCCAAAAAATGCAAAATATTTTTAATTTACTATTCTTTTCTTTTTAGAAAATCGGGGCGCGTCAGTACTTCATCTGTTTCCGAAGTTGTAATTTTCTGTCTCCACGCCCATTACCTTACTATGTGACAATCTTAGCACTACTTACATGATGCTCATTGAGTTCTATTTGTTCTTTCTAAGGATTAGATTGCAGACATATTCTCTAAAAGACTTCACAAGATCCGCTTTCATCTTCTACAGTTCAATTTCGTCTCTCCTAGACAATTGAGTTTGCAGAGAGTGTTAAACCAACATGATTTTATTCCTTCCATAATTGTAATAATGAGAATCTATGTACAATCAATCAATGGTAATTTTGGACTATAACTTAAAATTTAAATTTTATGATTTATTCTTTATAATTGTATAAATAGATGCCTTCTCTCAAGATAATAAAAAAAAATCTTCTTCTAACAACAAATATCCTCTTTTTTATTACCCCACCAAACATAATTGTCTGATAACAAAACAGGGCCTTAGTTTAGAGGTGGGTTTGGGTCCAATGGTTTAACTGCGAATTTTGGACCATGATATTTTGTTCTTAACAAGTGTTTGATGTGTCCAACAAAGAAAAGCCCTGTCCTCGACCCAAATGGAATGGAAGACTTGGTTGGGCTTTTTATCATAACTACAAATTTCGCGCTATGCACGAGATCCAAAAAAACATACTAATGTACGCAGTCTTGTCTTACTTTGCAAGAGGTTGTTTTCATGACTCAAATCCACGATCTCCTGATCACACGGTGACGATTTCTGCTGTTAAGCCAAAACTTCAACTAGAAACTGGAGAGAGGGGAAACAAACAAACAGTAGTAATGACATAGAAAGCAGACAATGGACAGCAACGAGCAGACATGGAACATGGAGTTTCTGTTATCATCATCAAATTCAAATGTTCCTAAATTTGTCCCGTGAAGTGATTTGACACATTTTAAAGAGACACCCGTGAAGAAAGAGAACATTTTAGGACAAAACCATCACTTTCTTTAAACTCTTCTATTGTTTATTTATACGGAAAACTAGTAAATTGTGCTTCAAACTAATCAATGTTATTCTTTTTAATCTTACTTTTTTGGTACGCTGGAATATAATGGAATGACAATAAAATTAAAATTAATGTGGTAATAAAATGAAATGGTCATTACTATTTTTATATTTGGTGACAAAAAGGATTAAATGTGGTATTGAAATGACATTAAGGGGTAAAGTAGTAATTTAATTTAATTTTCAAATGGTATAATAATTAATTTAATTAAATTTAATTCCAATTCAAATATTTGGTCTCCATTTTTTGCCAATTATTAATTGAAATCTAATCCCATGTAATTGGGATTAACTAATACAAAATTTATCTTAGTATTGGTTAATTTCATGTTTTGTGGGATTAGATAATTCTTGATAATAAGAATGAGATTAAATTCCATGTACCAAACATATGAATGAAATTATCATTTCCATGGTCATTTCAATCCTATCTCGAATGCCGCGTACCAAACATCACTTATGGTGTTTTTTTAATTAAATTCCTTCAATAATTTTTAGTCCTTTTGTTCATATTATACATATTGAATTAGATAAGAATTTTTCATTTGATGCGGTTGTCGTTGGTCGGTGGTGGACTAGTTGTCGTGGAGGTTTGACGATCACCGATCAGAGGCCGGGAGTTGGGCAACTTCAGCTCCGGTGATCAATGGTTAGATTCCGGTAAAAACCGGGAGCAGAGACGGCAGTGATGTCATAGTTAATATTATTTAAGGACAAGTTGAAAATAAATTAAGTATTAATAAGTAAGTTGCTCAATAAACTGGATAAAAAAAATTAAAATCTTCAAAATTAAAGAGTATATACTAAGAACCCTTTTTTGTATTGCCTACCAATTCTTATTCTTTTCACATGAATGTAATATGAGATCAACTGTTCCATTTTCCTTTTCTCAAAAGTGACAGTTGTCTATGCTAGAATCTGTATCCTTTGCCTTCCATGCCAACCCATAGGCATATAGGTGTCAACCATATATCAAACCAGCAACTATAAATGATAAAACTTGATAACTTGTTCTCAAAGAACGCTTTTTTAGAGCGCTTTGTAAAAAGAGGATTGTCCTAGGTTTTATGTATAGTTTAGGATCAGGTAATACAAGCGATATGGAATTCAACACGCCATCTCGTGCGCAGGGTAAACTTTGACAAACTACTACAAAAGGATATCGGGAGGCTCTACATTAATGTGGAATTCAACATGTCCAATATCAGATAAAAAGTTTGACTTTGATACTATGTAGAAATTGAGTGGGCGTAACTCAATCTCAAAAGACGCCTTGAAAGAGGAGGATACCCCTATACTTGTATAGAGCTCAGGATCAGGTAACACAAGGGACATGAAATTCAACGAGAAGAAAAAATAATTTACCTTTTTGAAGAAAATAGTTTCTAAAATAAGTAGGAATAATTGAGCAAGAAAAACATTTGAGATGGGAAATGTGTATCTTTGCTCAAAGAAAACAGTGCAAACCTCCAGTTTATTCTGCTGAAACATGCTGTTAAACCTCGAAAACAACCCAGGAGTCAAAACCTGGTACTTCAATAAGAAATTTACTTCTATAGTTGGAAAAGTGAAAAAACAAAAAACGTGTTTTTGTAACTCGAACATTAAAATGCACGAGAATAGGTTAGGTTAGAACTCCACGTCAAATTTGTGAGGCTTCCCAAAATAGTTTATATATGAAAGAAGATACTCCACTTGACACATATGGTTTTAAGTTGGAAGCTCCTAATATGGTATCAGAGCTAATTTTGGAAAGTCTCGTTTGTTTGTCCCTGATTGTTTGACTGTTTGTATTGTCTTTGTTGTTGTTTGATCGCATCACGTTCTATGTGGAGTTGCACGTGAAGGTGGGTGTCCGAATCCCACATCATATTTGAGACTTTTCGAAGTAGTCTATATACGAATATAGTTAACAGGAGCCTCCTAACGGGTTATAGGTGTCCTAAGCACAGCAGTGCATGCAACACGTCCTCCTTTTCTGTTGTTGCTTGTCCAAAACTCATGAAAATTGTCTCCTTCCTATACTGCTCTCGTGACCCAACTGGGACCCAACCATCTCCACCTGCCATTCTCAACCAAAATGAAGATAGGGCCTTTCTCTCCTCTCTCTCTCTCCATCACAAATTTCCTTGTCAAAAGTTTGGTAATATGAAAAAATATTACCCCCACATTTACTGCTGCTAGTTTGCAGTTCACTGGTCTCTCCATGAATGCCATAAAGATGAATCCTCCTCTCTCTCCTTATAAAAACCAGAATCCTCCTCACCTTCTCTCCATCACAGAAAAAAGTATATAGTTTAATGTTTTCTTCAAGAGTTTGAGCTTTCCTCTCCAAGACTCATTCTTACATAATCTGTCTGTTGTTTCAGAGGTCTCAGAATGTCTTGGCAGTTGTTTACTGTCCTTTTTCTATGTTCAGCATTTAGTAGTGGTCTTTCTGAGGCTAACCATGGGAAGAAACTCCCATCTGCAGTTGTTGTTGGCACTGTATATTGTGACACTTGCTTTCAGGACACCTCCAAGGCCAACCACTTCATTTCAGGTTCTTCTTCTCCCCCCCCTTTTTTTTTTTTCGGTTTTTTGAGGTCAAGAGGGTGAGTCATGGGTGCAATAGTAAGCTTGTTTCATTGTGAGTTGGAGATCTTAAATTCATATCTTGGAAACTGTCTCTTTGTAAACAAAGAGTATGGTTGTGTACATTTGATCCTCTCTAGACCTTGCAACGGTGAGAGCTATGGTTGTGTACATTTGATCCTCTCTAGACCTTGCAACGGTGGGAGCGTTCGTGCGTTGGAGTGTTCTTGCCCTTTTGAGGTCAAATAATTATGGGTATTTTTGTGATCAGGTGCAAAAGTTGGTGTGGAATGCGGAAATTTCCATGAAGAGGTGAAGACGGACGAGAGGGGAGAGTTCAGAGTAAGTCTACCTTCCTCAGTGAGCAAACACATGAAGAAAATCAAGGGATGTTCCGTGAAGCTAATCAGCAGCAGTGAGCCCTACTGTGCTGTGGCGTCCACGGCAACTTCGTCTTCAATCCATCTCAAGTCGAGAAAAGAAGGAACTCACATTTTCTCTGCCGGTTTTTTCACATTCAAACCTTTAAAACAACCTGATCTTTGCAGCCGAAAATTCAAATCAATGAAACCCGTAAACCCTGTCAACGATCCAACGCTGTTTCCGCCGCCGATTCAAGACCCTATGAATCCAACACAGCTGCCGCCTCTCCCTAACCTTCCCGGGCTTCCTCCCATGGACCCCAATTCGCCGCCTCTCCCTAACCTGCCAGGCCTTCCGCCTCTGCCTCAGCTACCCCCTCTGCCACCCCTTCCAGGGGTTCCCTTCATCCCGCCGGCAACTACAAGAGCGAAACCTGAAGAATCTTTGAAAAAATCTGAAGTTCCCGGAAAAACTTCACTTTCAAATGATCAAAAGGAGGTCATCCATCCGCAGTTTTTCAGCCCACTTCCAACATTACCGCCACTCCTTCCATCGTCGCCGCAAATTTTTGGAATTCCACTCCCGCCAAACCCGTTTCAGCCGCCTTCTATTTTGCCACCAAACCCGTTTCAGCCACCGCCTGCAATACTTCCTCCAATTGTCCCCTCCCCGCCATCCTCCATACTTCCACCACTCTTTCCCACCCCTGTTTCGCCCCCGGCTATTCCGGGATTGCCACCTATTCCGGGATTGCCAGGATTGCCGCCTATTCCAGGATTGACACCATCGCCACCACCGCCGGCACCGACCATTCCGATTCAACTCCCTCCTTTTCCCTTTCAACCAACGCCGGGATTCCCTGGTAACCCGCCGGCTGCTTCATCTCCTTGATTGAACCATTGCAACAATTTTCTAGTAATAGCTTTTAGTTTCCTTTAATTTATTGTTCCACTTTTCCTTTTTTTATTGCATTTTTAACAATGATAGATTACATAAATTTGATGTTTTCGAGCACTTCGTGTACTTGTAATAAGACTGATGTGCTAATAAGATTCAAGGGTTTTGATTGTTTGTGTCATGTGGTTTTCACTCTCTCTGTTTGAATAAGAAATTGCCAAGATGAGGATCACTTATTCAAAAAGAGTGTATGACATCAACATAAATTCAAATAGAAAACGTTTATTTTAAAATTTTGAACATAGGATCAAAGATATTTTTTAAGAAACCAGTATATTCTGCTTCAAACCAACCAATTTTATTTTTTTAACCTTATTTTGTCATTTGAATAGTTTTTGTTGGTATTTAAAATTGATAATACCTTCAGTTAATTCAGTACAAGTCTACGGAAGTAATTAGATGGCTTTTGGACGCTGCGTAGGGGTGTGCATGGATCGGGTGAGTTTTTTTTTGGACAAATCTGACACTAGACCCGCAACTGTCGGGTCTGTAATTTCGAGATGCGCTGCCGACCGAAATCTCGCTGCCGACCGAACTGAAGGGGAAAACCGACGTTAGCGGGTTACGTCAAGTTTCGGTCGGAGCCACTCAAAAAACAGAAAGCAAAAACAGAAAACAAAAATAGAAAATAAAAGCTAATCGATTGAAGAACAAAAACATAAATCAAACACTAATCAACTGTAAGGGAGGGATAATTGTACAGTATGCAAATTGGTGGCGCGTAGATACGTCGCCACTTTCACCGCAAGTATACGGGCCAAGTTTTAGTATAAATGGGAAGGAGGAGGGGTTGTCGTATCCACAGGGATTGGTTGAGATTATTATCGAGTACATCGATTGTCATAATCTAACTTTATTTAGGCAATAAAAATAAAATTTATAATCAATTAATATTAATACTAAGTTAATTAATCTAATTATACTAATATTATATTGAGATGTTTAGGGAAAAGATTGTTTAAAGATTATTTTCGTTTAACGTGTTTGGTCTCTTTTAGTTTACAATAACGGCGTTCGACCTATCCGACAATCTTTGTATAGTAAACTCATTCGCCACTTCTCTCGGGTGTAAGATGAGTGAATATGTGACTTCGCGTCAATCAAGAAGTCCCCCTCAACGTCTTTCTAACTCCCTCCCGGGTTATTAGATCGTTTCGTTGTGTTTACCCTAATCCGAATTCGAGATTACCTCTCCTGAGTGTCAAACCCCGTATTCTCTAATTATCTAAACAAACATAATATCAAAGAATAACGGTAAACATAATCGATATAGCGAAGAACAACCATTAACGAAATACAAACTTAAACAAACAACGATTTCATAAAATATATCAATCCCTAAACAAAATCCGTTTAACTCATGGCTATAACCATTTATACAATGAAAACCGAGCTAAACATGCTCAACAACCTACCAAAATTAAGAAAATAAAGAGAGAAACACAAGAATTTAGCCATAATCCAAAGATTTGCAACTAAAACCGTCCAAAGATCGCTTCTTCTTTATTGCAACGTGTTCTTCTCCTTCGAAATTGGTTGAGCACACCCCAAAACACTCAAAATATTAGGAACCCTAAGGGGTCTCCTATGGCCAGGGGGTCAAAAAAGAGAGATGAGAGAGGCTTAAATAGGGAGCAAAATATCTAAAAAAATATCTAACAGCTGTGCAAAGTGACCACCGCGGTGGTGGGTATGTCGGTTAAGCCATGGTCTCGGCGGTGGGATCAAGGACCATCTTGTTGTTTCACTGCCTCGGTAGTGGATGTTCAGCAAGAATAAGGCTCTCTCTACATATTGATCGCCGGGTGGTGGGCTGATTTTCTAAATTATGCCCTCATGCTTGTTTTCTCACCGTTCTTGGTTCAATTTGATCGTTTTTTATCCGTTTTCATGTCTTTTCACCCCACACACCTGTTTTACACAAAAATACATAAAAACGTATTAAAATGTAATAAACGTACTCGAAAACTAACAAGTTCGGTTTGGAAATAGACAGGTAGATTACACCTATCACAAATAAAAATGAAAACATGCATAAATGAAAACCCTAAATAAGCATCAAGAAATGAGGAGTGAGGGCTATTGAAACTCACTAGGTCACTGTTGATCCCTCAAAGTTAGTCGTTGATGCGAGGATATGATTCTGAGTCACCATCGACCCCTTACCATCGATCCCTCACTGTCACAGCCACGAAAACAACAAGAATACGAGGATATGATTATGTGTTTTGAAACACAATGTCTTCTCTCACCGTGATGGCCATATTCAATAAATGAATTGAAAACGAAAATAATGAAGAAGGAAAATGGAGCGTTTGATCTCGAGAATCAGAAGAAGCGAAGAGCTTTCGAGTTTTCGAGGTGTGAAGAATAAATGAACGAGAATAATTTCGAGATATTGAATTGTTTCGACACTTCGTCTAGAGGAAAGGACGAGAAGATGAGCAACGCTTCATCGTGAGAAATTGAACCAACTGATGAAAACCCTAGATTTAACTATTTATACTAGGTGTTCGGTCTGGTCGGGTGCTTTTGCGGGTGGGGGAGCCAAACCCGTTAACCAATCCTTAAGAGATGTGGTCGGATTGGGTTTTACCTGATCCGACCATTAAGACTTAGCATACCCGAACATTTCGGGCCGGGCCGGTTGGGCTTTCAGGTGGGTTGGGCCTGTCGGACTTTTTGCATAGCCCTAACGCTAGGTGTTCAGTCCTGTGAGTGGTCCTCGTCAAATATATGGAGTCTGAGCAAGTACTTTCTTGTTCCCTCAAAATTACTCCGAAGTGAGTGTGAGCTCGGAGGAAAATGGGAGTTCAAGTGTGTTAAATAAGAATTTTTCGCGTAATTAGTTGTAATATTCTGAATTTTTTTTTTTGAAAAATATTATTTTAGATAAGTTTGACATTTTTGGAGACAGTTTTGTAAATTTGTGGTATAACTATACACTTTATAATTTTTGGAGATTAAATGTTAAATTTATATTTTTGATAATTTTTGGAGTTAAATGTTAAATTATTTTATATAAGTGTAATATTTTCAGGTTGTTTCGTATATTATGAAAATTTATAATAAATATTTGATAATTTTGAGGTGATAAATGTAATTATTAGGTTTAATGTGAATTATTTTATAATTAGGGTGTATTAAATGTAATTTCCAAATCTTAACCATTAAGGAAATCGGTTATGGCCAAGAGAAAAAAAGAAAAAAAAAAAGGGAAGGAAAAAAACATTAGACCACAAACTTAAACCATATTATGCACATATATATCCATGCATGGAACCACGTGTCTCTTGAGGGGAGCTTAAAAGAAAGTAAACAAACATAAATCAAGAGATATAAAGTATGTAATTAGCAGTTAGGGAGGTTGGGGGAAAAGAAAAAAAAAATAATAAGGGAAGGATGCAGAGGACGACGAGAAAATAAAAAAATAAAATATTTTCTTTTGTGGATTATCAACAATTTCGTATTTCAGGTAAAATTTCTAACTTTTTTAATATATGTATTTAATTTTCCTATTGTAAGATTCACGTTATTATTGTCGTTGAATTTTTACTATTAAATTTATGGAATAATTACGATTATGTAAAATTTATGTGGAAATCATGTGTTATGTGTTTTATTTGTCGTGTTAATTAAATACACGTATTAGAGGGGTTGGAATTCTACTGAGCGCTGACTCATAACCCCACAGTTTGATTGCAGGGCTAGACGAGAGGGAACCAATGACAAGAATTTTAGTTGAATTCTATTTAAAATTGTAGTAGTTGTATTTATTATTTACTATTTGAAAAATTGAATTGATGTATTGTAAAATTTATCGGATTTTATAGAATAAAATTTTGGTCGTTTGATTTTAGTATTAATTCTCCTTAAGGAGAAACTCCGTAGCGGTCCTGGAAAACCGGGTCATTATATTAGTGTCCCGAGCTCGGACTGTTAGCGTAATTCGGTGTAATTCGGTGTATGGCGAATCCGATAACACACAACATGTTGAAGTCTAAAGAGTCTTGACTTTTGACCTACCTGATGAAAAATCTTTGGGCCGACCAGAGGATAGAGAGACTCCGGAGAACATGCTACCAAAAGACCCATGAAAAAATCCAAAGTATAATTCCCTAGTTTTCTCCTTCATAAAATTTGCCCAACTATAAAAATAAAAATAAAAATAACAATAATAAAAAAAATAATAAAAATAAAAATAAAAAAGTCATATTTATCTCTTAGAACAACCGAATTTACCTTTACACGATTGACACCTATATATATTCGTTGTGCATCATGAAAACGCATATTATATAAGAATATTACTTTCTACTACTTAGCTATCAAGAACTACGTGTGTGTGTGTTTTTTTTTTTTTTAATGTTTGGAGAATGTTATCAAGAACCCGATAAGGAGAGGTGTTCCCTTTTTTTTTTTTGTTATCGAGAGTCCAGCTTTTTTGAAAAACACTCTGAGAATTAAATCTTGAATGCACCAGTTTCGATCTGGAAAAGTGTCACCTTAAAATAATCCGATAAAATGATTAGTCGAGATGCGCGTAAATTGGTCTCAATACACATTCCTGTAAAATAAAATAAAATAAAATAAAGAATTCTTCTACAAAAAAATCAGAGATAAAGAGAACTTCGTCCTTAAGCAACAAAGAGAAGAAGCAGTCTTCGATAACATCGTCTATAAAAACATAAGACAACTGAAGCGAACACAAACAGACGATCGGCCATGGCGAGTCAAAAACAGATGCAAGCATCCAAATTCTTCAACTCTGATTTCTGCATACGGATTGCGAACAAAGTTGTACTGAAAGAGGCCACCGGTGCCGGCGGAGGTTCCAACGTCGTACTATCGCCTTTGTCCATCCACTTGATGTTGAGCCTGATCGCAGTTGGATCAAGAGGTGGAACCTTAAATCAACTTCTTCAATGTTTGGGTTCGGAAAGAGTGGAAGATCTCAACTCCCTGTGTTCACAAATGGCTTCTCTGATCGAATCCGGCGCCGGCGCCGGCGGAACACCGTCCTCAGGTCCTCTGCTATCGTTCGTCAACGGGGCATGGATTGATCGCTCATTCGGTTTCAAGCCTTCTTTTCAAGCCATTCTCCGGACCGTCTACCGAGCGGAGGCAAAAAATGTTGATTTTGCTAACAAGGTAGAAATCTATCCATTTTTTTTTTTTATATATATATATTGATCACTTGCTTCCCTTTAATTTTGCATAAAACCCATAAATCTTCCTTATTATTTAGAAATCACACCAAAAATAGCAGGATTCGACTTTTCTGGTGAGTACTTTGAGAATAAATTCTTAAATTTAATCCTAAATACACCAAGCTGATGTGAAAAAATGCGACTTTAAGATCGCTTTAGTTGAGTTGAGCATAAATTAACCCGGACACAAATAAAAAAAAAAGAAAAAAAAAATAGAAATCACGATAAATCATTTTGACCTACTTTAAAAAAAAAGATATAAATACTATCTCTTATTTAATATATATATATATATATATATATATATATATATATATATATATATATATATATATATATATATATATATATTATTCTTTAAACTTCACTAACTTTTTTATTTTATTTTTAAAAATATTTTTTACTCTTATTTTTTTCCGAAAAATTTACTTATCCCTAACTCACACCATTCATTGTTTTAAATTTGTTAAAAAACAAGGGATAAAAACAATATATTATTTTGAAATAATAAAAAAAGCTTGAAAAGATATTTATTCATTTTAATTTTTAATTATTTTTAAATTATTAAGGATAAAATTATTATTACAACAATTTAATTTAGAGAGTAACTAAACGGATAACTTTTTAATTTAGAGAGTAACTAAATGGTGTTTGATTAAAGATAATAGGAAGGTTATCGATATTTGACAAATAATACTAAAAATTTATGATTTTGAGTAAAATAACAAGATGGTGAATATCCATCCAATTTTCCCCCGGTAAAATACATGTTTGATCAAAGTTTCGATTTATTCTTAAAATGGCCTATGAAGTTTCGATTTCTCCAATTCAGTCTATAGAAATTTGAAATCAGTTGAAATGAGTTGTTCTATTTTGAATGATTTCCATTTGAAGGCTGATGAAGTGGTGAATGAGGTAAATTGGTGGGCAGAAAACGCAACGAAAGGACTCATCAAGCAACTCCTTCCTTCTGGATCCCTGGGCAAGGACACTGCACTTGTTCTTGCAAACGCCCTCTATTTCAAAGGCTCCTGGGATCGGAAATTCGACAAAACCAGAACAACTTCCAAAGACTTCCACCTTCTCGATGGCCGAACAGTTCGTGTTCCTTTTATGACCACCAAGCCGAGCGAGAAAAATATTTTCCGATCCTATGATGATCATGCACTTGTTAAAATACCTTACCAAAAGGGTCCGCTGGACGCCGGGATATTCTCCATGTATTTCTTTCTCCCCCACAAGAACGACGGATTGAAAAGTCTCGTCGAGAGGTTCAATTCTGTTCCCGGATTCTTCAACCAACAATTCGAGCTGTGGAACGACGATTTCCCCGATTTCTGGATTCCAAGGTTTAAATTCTCGTCGGAGTTTGAAGCTTTAAAAACCATAAAGGAGCTGGGGCTGGATTTTGGTGATGGTGGGCTAACGGAAATGGTGGATTCGCTTCAGAACAAGAAGCTGCAACTCTCAAAAATGTTCCACAAATCGTATATCGAGGTGAACGAAGAAGGGACTGAAGCTGCAGCAAGCACCGCGTCAAGATTTAGAAAGCTGTGTGCTAGGACTCCAGTTCCCACCTTTGTGGCGGATCATCCGTTCTTGTTCATGTTACGGGAAGAGACGTCACGGGCTGTCTTCTTCATCGGAGCTGTCCTAAATCCACAACTTACTGCTTAGTGCATTTGTCATTACATAAAACAGGTTACTGCTCTTATCTACTATAATAAGACAGACATGTCATGCGCTAGTAATCTGCATGTCAATATATGTATGTATATGTAAGTCTTATGAATAAAATCTTAATATATGTATGTATATGTAAGTCTTACGCATGTCAATATATGTTTGTATATGCATGTCAATCTCTGTGTTCTCTGTATTTATAGGTTTCACACATATCAATAAAATAATTTCATATTCTCTCCTAATATAATTCGCCACCATTATCAAACTTGCCTCGAGACGACGAGTCTAACACCATCGGAGAGAAGCCAAATCACCTCATCACGCACTCTCACGCGCCACAAGAACTCTACAATTAAATGTCACTTACTTTGTTTACACCTACATACTTTACCATTACTCCAAAATTCACATGGACCACATTATCCGAATCATCTCGTCGAGACGTATTCAACAACACCAACTACATTCCAAATCGAATTCTCATGCATCTCCACGTATGGCCTAAAACCTATGTTTCTCCATCGCACGGTTCCATGTCAGCCTCGCCATGTTAACGCCCCATCAACACAGAACAAACGCCACGTGTCTACCAAACCATCACCACCTCACCGCCATGTCACCAAATCTTGCCACGCCAACAACCACATCTACTCTACATTAGTGAAGAACAAATGCCACACGCATATCTCGTCAACATTACCTGGGCCACATCATCGTAGTTTGCCACATCAGCGTCCTGTTATCTGTCATGTCACAAAGAATTGTTCAAAATTGCCATGTCATCGCTCATCATCACTTAACCTTCAATTGCGCCGTTAACACGGTTAACCCTTTGACCTGTTCAGTACTGGTCCAATGTTTTTTTTGACGTTTTCACCTCTTTTTAGACTACTTCTTGAAGTTCAGATGTTAGTTCCTAGTTAATTTCAACGTTCTCATTCCACTTGTGCCTTTTATTTTTTGCCACATTCTGATCAAAGAGTATACTTATCTTTATATTGTTGACTTGGTTCATTGCTTTCCTTTGAGCAGTTCAAGAGTTTATTGATCGGTTTTTCTGTAATTCAGACCGATTCCTAGATAATTCAGACCTTCAGATTGCATCTGTGGCATTTGTTTTTCTAGATTCTTATCAAACAATATTTTTTTTTTATATTGTTGATCCGATTCGATGGTGATGTCTAAGCCTTGTTCTTCACCTGTTGTTCTAGCTACCAATACCTTCGCTATTGTTTCTATCTTTATTAGTGATTTAGCTTTACTTTTCAAACACTTTCTCTCTAATTCTGGTACAAAAATTTCTCTTACTCTTTTACTTACTACAAGCAATTTTTCTTTTTCTTTTTTTATTCTACTTGTTGTGACCATATGACCTTTGATTCAAATATTTTCTTGGCAAAACTATTTGCTGTGAATGCTCCTACCCTTTATGTTGTTGATGGTTCTCAAATGCGTGTCAGTCACACCGTTAAGATTTTCATTTCATTACTTTTTATTTCTGATACATATTTAATACAAAATTAACCTTGAACATTTTATCTGTTGGGTAACTCAGTGAATTGAGATTTGAAGTAATATTTTCTAATAGTGGTTGTATTGTGCATGATTCTAGGGCATGAAAAATTCTTGGGATCAGTCTCCAAAATCAGACGTCTATTAGAGCTTAGTAGTCTTCATCTTCCAAATCAATCCACACCACCCCCACCCCCACCCCAGGTCCTTTCATCGACTTGTGCAACCTCGCCATTATCGTTGTCATCATCGTCATCAACATTGCCACCATATCGTACTCTCTCAACCTTTGGCGCTTTCGGTTTGGTCTTGCATCCATCGGACGTATCCTCACTTTATTCTCTAGTGGGAAATTATGATTTTGTCTCTAATGAGTATCTCAACTTATTTTCACGTCAACAAGTTAAACAACACGCCTTACCTTTTTCCATTAGTAATTTAGTCTCTCTCACACCCTTTGACATAGCCTACTGGCGACTCTCACCTTCTACCACAATGGGGGATCCAAATATTTTGTCATGTTTGTGAATGACTACTCTTGGTACACCTGGCTATACCTTATTCATAAATGTTCTGAATTAGCTCAAATCTAGTTACATGGTTCAAACTCAATTTTTCCGCAATATCAAAATTGTCAGATCAAATAATCCCATTGAATACAAGGATCAATCTTTCATTGCCGCCCTTTGGAAACATGACACACTTCCCCATAAATCATCCCCTGACGCATCTGCCCAAAATGGTCGAACTGAAAGTAAGTATACATATCCAAGATATTGTTCATGCACTACTTGGAGCATTTCATTCTCTATCGTCTATACCATCAATTGGGGTCCTTCTCCTACCACTAGTAATCTTTCCATTTATGAGAAGTTGCATGGGGTGTCTCCTAATTAGAGCCTCTTAAAAGTCTTTGGGTGTGTGTGTTTTATCCTCTTACAACCTCATGAACATACCAAACTGGAACTTGGCTCGACTATGTCATTTCCTAAGATATGGAATCGAATACAAAGAATATCAATTTTGGGATCGTATTTCTAATCACCTCCGTATTTCTCGTCATGTCATTGTTAAATGCAAGCCCTATAGTTAATATTGTATTCTTACAATTATCACTTGTATCTATAAAATGTTTCAATCTCAAGTATTAATAAAATATATCTTTGATATTATTCTTTAACTATATCAATATCGCTACAGACTTGGATATTAAGTTGAAGTCTTGGCTATTTAGTAAGATTAAAATGCAGAAACTAAAAACATTTGGTAACTTGATAATCTAGAATGTTCTTAATCGATAATGAATTGTTGAAAATGATCTTCAACAATTTAAGCTAGTTTTGTTCCGTTACTTTCCCTTTTGAGATTTTTGAGTCTCAAATTCTTAGTATGAGATACAAAAAAAAAAATGAGACTATCTAGGTGTGTGTATTTTTATTTTATTTTTATTTTTTAAGTACAACCTATTTTTTAATAAAAATATTAAACAAAAGAAGTTATGCATATAGATATAATTATTATAATATATAAATATGATAATTTTTTTTTTTTAAATTTGAAAAAATTTTGTCTTAAAGAACAAGTTTATTTTATTTCACCTCTAAATAATTTAAAAATAAATAAATATACCCTATTTATTTTTTTACCATAAAGAATATGCTGTCATATTCACATGTTTCAATTTAAGATTGAGTCTAAAAAATAAGTGAATCGAAAAATACCACAAAATTCATTTTTTTTTGTAATAACATAGGTAGCCTAATTAAAATGCACGTGTTTCATTTTTGAAATATGACATGCATTGAAAAATGGTTTTTTTTTTTGTTAACCGTCCACGCAATAAAAGTTATTGTAATTTTTTCATATAAAAAAATTACAATATTTTTTATGCGTACAGTGACGTTTAGACTTTCTACAATAATTTTGAACTTCTAAAATATTATCGTAGCGCGTGAATTGCATGAGTTAAAATCTGTAAATCATTGACCAAAAATTGAAAGTTTTTGAATATTGGTATTGAATTATTTATAAATTATCTAAACATTACAAATAAAAAACTAAACAAGTCATGTTTAACCATCTTTAGACCACCTCGACGCAATTGACACGGATCTTAATTGTGCATCACAAATACATATATAAAAATATGACTTCTAATCAACACCTTGGAATGAAACACTTCCATCATTAAGAAAACAAACATCTACCCAACACAACATATGTATATGTTAATTCGGTTGACAAGGAGAGTTGTCTCATTTTTTTGTCAATCAGATTCGATTATTTCGAAACGTAATTTAGGAATTAAATTTTGAATTTAATCATGAATACACTAAATTGATGTAGAGAAATGCATTCTTAAGATCGTTCGATAAAATAATTAGTTAAGGTGTGCATATAAGTTGATCTGCACACGCCATTCTGTAAAAAAAAAAGTTGACCATAACATTAACAATGTCGACTCCGAAAGAAGTCTATAAAAACATATCAAAACAACCGAAGCAAACACAAACAAGCGACTTGCAACGACGGAAACCTCCGATTTCTGCATTCAAATTGCGAACAAAGTTGTACTGAAAGAGGCGACCGCCGGCGGAGGGTCCAACGTTGTACTATCGCCTTTGTCCTTCCAGGCGATGTTGAGCCTGATCTACGAATTCTGATGGAGAACTCTAGATCAGCTTCTTCACTGTTTGGGATCAAAACAAGTGGATGATGTCAACTCTTTGTGTTCACATGTTTTTGCTCTCATCGGATCCGGCGCCAGCACCTGCTCCGTCAGAAATCCGTTCACATATCCTCTTCTGTCGTTCGTCAACGGGGCATGGAGTTCTTTGTGTTCACATGTTTTTGCTCTGATAGTATCCGGCGCCGGCGCCGTCGAAAATCTGTCCAGAGGTCCTCTTCTGTCGTTCGTCAACGGGGCATGGATTGATAGGTCATTCGTTTTCAAGCCGTTCTCCGGAATGTCTACCGAGCGGAGGCAAAACATGTTGATTTCGTGAACATGGTAGAAATCATCAATCCTTTTTTCTGTTTGGGTAAACTACAGATTTGTTCCAAAATTTCTTGTTATTGTCAAAATGGCCTTTGAAGTTTTGATTTCTCCAATTAAGTCTATCAAATTTTGATATCAGCTCAAATATTTATTTTGTCGGAGTTTAAACCCGAGACATCCCTGTCATTTAAAAAAACAAAAACAAAAGCATCTCATGTTATTTTTATAATACCTGAGATATCTCTTAACTTTTTTTCGATTTGATTTGTTATGAACATCATATTTTGTTGACAAAAATACCCGAACAACATAATATATATTTTTTGTTTGTTTCATAGTTTCTATTTTTTGCACTCACACTGTTCCGCTCTTGTTTTGTATTTTATATTTATGAATTTGTTTTTTATTATGTATTTTTATTTTATTTGTTTTAGTTTTTAGATTTGTTGGCATGGTGTTTGTGTAAAAAAAATCAAAAGTAAAAATCTAGAAAAAAATAAAATAAAAATGATATGGACTAATTTGATATTTGTCAACTTACTTGTTCTATTTTTAATGATTTCCGTTTGAAGGCTGATCCGGTGGTAGAAGAGGTAAATTGGTGGGCAGAAAATGCAACCAAGGGACTTATCAAGCAACTCCTTCCTCCTGGAACCCTAGACAAAGACACTGCACTTGTTCCACAAATCGTATATCGAGGTGAACGAAGAAGGAACTGAAGCTGCAACAAGCACCGCAGCAGGACTTGCATTGATGTGTGCTAGGTATCCAATTCCGACCTTTGTAGCGGATTTGTGTAAAAAATATATTTACACAAATATCAATTTGTCGGTTATCTCTCTTGTCGTTTACTAAATATCAATCCCGTTTTGATTTCTTTTGGTGTAAAAAAGCGTAAATGTCCTTTTTTTTATTTATTTAATATAATTATATTTTTATTCTTTTATTTTTATTTTTAATTTTTAATTTTTTTTAACTCCTAATTTTTTTAACAATTACATTAACTCCTATCCCACCCACCGCCCACCCACCGATACCGCCTCCATCCCGCTGGTTCTTCTTCTTCTTCTTCATTGGAGTGTCGTCACCAGAGATGCCTTCAGCAGTTTTTATGCTTCGATCCCATGTTCTCAATCCCCCGTAGGTCCTCTCGCTCTAATTATAAATAGGGGCATGAACCATTTACTCCAAAAATACAAAAAAAATTACCAATTACTCTCATCACTTTTTTTTTTGCACCAATAATTCCTTTTATTTTTTTTTCTGACCAAAATACTCCTCCTATGGATGTTGAATGTAACATTCAACAATTGTGGGTGTTGAATATAACATCAATTTTTTTTTTTTAACTGATGTTATAATTTTTTGACCAATATACCCCTCATGTGGAAGTTGAATATAAGGTGTTGAATGTAACATTAATTGTGTTTTTTTTTATTTTTTATTTTTTATTTTTTTTATGATGTTATCTTTTGCTGACCAAAATATCTCTCATGTGTATATTGAATTTAACATTTAAAACCTATGGATATTGAATGTAACATCATTTATTTATTTATTATTATTATTATGTTATATTTTTCTGATCAATATACCCCTTCCTCATGTGAATGTTGAATGTAATATCAATTTTATTTATTTATTATGATATTATCTTTTTCTGACCAAAATACAACTCATGTGGATATTAAATTTAACATTCAACACCTGTAAATATTGAATATAACATAAATTGTTCTCTTATTTTACATCACGTTTGGTAACGATTTTATCCTAAAATCAAGATGTTTTTTTAGTTTTTTTGTTTTGGGAATATATAGAAAGTGACAAAAAGTCATAAAGTTTGGGGTGAAAACTGTAATTTGTGGTGGCAGCGGCGGAGTCTGACAACGGTGGTGCACCAGTTTGACGACCTTCCTTATCGATGTAAATCTCACGGGAGGGCATTTCGGTAAACTCATTCGTCGTCATTTTTGAAAACGGGACTAATTGGTGCAAGAATGACCGACGATGAGAGTAAACGGTGCAAGAAAAAGGTGTTGACGAGAGTAATCGGTGCAAAGAAAAACCGATGGGAGTAGGCGGTAAATAGTTTTTTTTTTTTTTTGGGAGTAATCGGTAATTTTCCCTTATAAATATTCTAGTTATATTTTTGGCAAATTTATGTGGGCTATAAGGTTTATTAAATTGAACATTTGATCCATCGTATTCTACATTTATTTAAATCTTACAATATTAAAAATATTTTAATGATTTTAAACGAAAAATGAGTTGTGGTCAGTGTCACGGTCTAAATTTGTCCAGTGCTTGTTCTCGCACATGATCGCTTGTATATGACAAATTTCTTTTGTTTTTTTAGATTAGTTTAGTTTATTTTAGTTTCTTTTCTTTATTTCTTGTAAGAAAAGATCTGGTTGTGTGTGCTCGAGCATAATAATATCTATTCGTATCACTTTTACTTTTTTGCTTAAAGTATTTTGTTTGAAGACATGACACTTGCAAACCTTTCACACCTTGTAACACTTGCAAGTCTTTCACACTTTGTACCTTTCGTTATTAATACAATTGTTATTATTATAATTGCATTTTCACTATGCTGTCTGCAAGTGCTATTGTGGTGAACTTTATTGCTATTAAATGTTGTTGATTTCATTATTCTAGATCATCTGACCTTCACAGCTTACTACTAGACCGAAGCTCTAGTTAGCAGCGCACAATCTATTTTCCAACCCCAAAAGGCATGACGAGTGACACTCAACAATGAACCTTCTATTATATATATTTTTGTCATTTCCTCATTCCACTAAACTTAAAAGACATTTTTCCCTAATAACTATACACACTTCTTTCTCTCATTCTTCACACAAATCATTGTTAGAGAAAGAATAGGAAAAATATCTTAGCTTTGGTAGGAGTTCTTTACCAAAAAAATCTGATAACTTATATATATAAACTTAATTACGTAAACGACGTAAAACACAGTGTGGAAATGCGTTTTTTCCAAAAAACGTAGAACCAATTTGCGTTTATCGAATTAAAAAAAAAAAAAAAAAGATAAAAATGCAAAAACGAAATGCGTTTCTAAGATATCAATTTAAATTTTTTCTACAAGAAACACAGATGCTATCTACGTTTTCAAAACCCTAAACCATCGCCTTTCTTTCCTTCATTTGCATTTGTTTCCTTACCTTCATCAAAATCGTCACCGCCTTATTTCCTTTCATTTGCTCATTCCCTCACCATCACCCTACTCCTCCGCCTCCGCCGCTGTCGCCGATGTTGGAATATTTTATGGGCTAACATTAATTGAATTAATTGTTTTACAAAAATGGCTTAATGGATAATCTATTATTTACGTAGCCCAAATAATCAGTTATCATATTTTGATTTGGGCTATAACGTCTTTTATGTAGAAGCCCAGTTAAGTGGCAAATGTAGGTTTAAGGTTTCGTTGAAACCCGTTATGGGAGGGTCCAACGAGAAATCCTAGTGTATATATATAACTAGGTCTCCTTCCTAGTCTAGATTAAGGGTTTCTTCCCATTGAGAGCCACCACCACGAAATCTAGATCATAAGGAGGAAGACCTAGTTAGTAATTCGCTTCAATAGTTCAATCTCCTACAATAGTCGAGACAGGTACGCTTTTGATTATCGTTCTTCATTGTTGTGTCATATAATCCATGTATGCTCTAGTTTATTGTTTAATTCTGTTTTATTGTGATTATAAGATATAATCAACATGTGGTATCGGAACCTACGTACATGATTTAGGATCGACAATTATTTTTAGAAACTTTATTTTATTTTCTGTTCTTAAACAAAACAGAAACTTGTGGGCACGATTTCATATGATTTTTTGTTTCTATTAGCTGTGAAACATTGAGACTTTTGTTTATCTTGTTTTAAGCTTTAATTTGATATAAGATACATACAATTTGGTCGCGTAATCAGAGAGTATTTCGTAGTTGCAGTTTTGGCTACGAATCCTAGAAAATTCCTGAAACCGAAACTTGGGGCCGTGATTTCATGTATTGTTTTGTTTCTATTGAATTTAAAAACTTAGGGCTTTTATTCCTCTTGATTCAAGATTTAATTTGATATATTATACATATTATTTGGTTGTGTAATTAGGAAGTATTTCGTAGTTTAGTTTTCGACTTCGAAACCCTAGTGAAACCGAGATTCGTTTTAAAATAGACGGATATAGACGCGGTTTTGATACAATTAAACATCATATAAAGGTTTTAAATTAATATTAGGTACAAACCGATATAAAATTCGGTAGAAATAAGAGTTAAAATCAAGTTTTAGGTTTTTGGTCATGGAGGAGTGAGAAAACCTCAAACCGCGACTTGTTCTTGATTTTTTGTGATATTTCTCTAAATTTTTCTTCAATTAATTGTTATAAATGTGTTAGAAAAACATAGATCTACATAAACCCTAAAAACAAATTGGAGAAAATGGTGCGATTTTAGGATTTTACAAAAGCAGGCCGAAACCAGGTCGAAACGACCCAGTTCAGACCCGGCTAGAGGTTGAAGACAACCTCCAGCTGGTCCGGACTTTTCCCACTCGCGCAACAGGAGAGTGGGAGCGCGTGAGGCATATTTCGGAACCCGTTTTGAGTCCCGTTTTTTCTTGTGTACTTGTTTTCATGCCCTCTAATTTTTTGCAAAATTCATTTTATTTTTGGAGAATTAAAAATACTTTTTAGTTAATTATTACTTATTATGTGCTTTAATTAGCTTAAAATTATTTTTAGGCATGATTTTCTATTGAAAATTTTATAGAAATTGTATTGGATTATTTGAAACAGGATTGCTGTACTCATTCTCCCTGGATTAAGATTTATTAATGGGTACTCTTCTAATTAGTTTTAAATCACGAAAAAACTAGTTTAATATTTTCAGTTGTTCCAATTTTTTAGATTTCAGTTGATTACCGTTCTTCATTGTTGTATCCTATAATCCATATATACTTTAGTTTATTGTTTAATTCCGTTTTATTGTCATTATAAGATATATTCAACAGCCGATCCAAGGTCTTTTACTCCGGTCGTCGTCTCCTTTTGATTAAGGTAAACGTTTCATTTTTTTTTTTTTTTGGTTTTCTCGTATATATGTGTGTATATATACGAAATGTATTTGTGTATATATGAGTTTTTTGCCTTTTTGGTTTATTTTGGTTTATTTTTTCATTTTTTTTTTGTTTTTTTTAGAAATGTAGATCTCTGTCCTCTGTCGCGTGACCCCATTATCGCTCCTCCGTCGCCGTCACCGATCTTGCTCCTCCGTTGCCGCCGTCGTCTCGTTTTGGTTAGTAAACCATTTTTTATTTTTATTTTTTGGGCTTTTTCGTATATGTGTGTGTGTGTGTGTATATATATATATATATATATATTGGTTTTTTGGAAATGTAGATCTAGGTTTATATATTTGTTTTTGTTTTATTTGTTTTTATGAAAATGTAGATCTAGGTTTAGTTGGAAATGTAGGTTTTACGTATACATGTGTGTATATATTTGGTTTTATTTTTATATTTTTTCGAAATGTAGATGTAGGTTTATGTTTTTTCTGTTTACAAATTTCGATTTTAGTTAGAAATTTATTTTTCGATTTCAATTAGAAATATTTTCGGTTCAAGAAGGAAATTTATTTATATTTCGGTTTTAATGAGATTAATGTAGATGTAGGTTTATGTTTTTTCTGTTTAGATTTGTGTTTGCTAATTATTAACTGTTTAGGTTTATTATCCATATTATGATAATAATATATACATTTTAGAGAAAATCTATTTTAACTATGTATTTTGTAATTTGAACACTTCAAAATTTGAAGTATCCAAAATTTATAATATGTATTATTAGGTATTTTTATTGTTATGTTTTTTTGTAACAATATTTTTTCGTTAGAGATTTATATTGATTTTTAGTAGATTTAATGAACTATTTGTTTCATGAAATTGAGAGATTGGGAATACAAATGTGATTTTGTTTTTCACATGTCAAATTCAACATATATTCTTAATTTACACTTTGCACCCCCAAGCTAATCAGAAAATTGATTCAATATTATTGGTTAGATGTTTGAAATGGTTAGATTCTAGTTTGTGTACTTAAAAGTGCATTTGAATAAGTAATTGTGTATATATAACTTAAAATTTAATGAATGACAATTAATTTCAACAGTTTTTATTAAGTTTTAATTGGAAAATTTTTTTTTTTTTTTAACAACATGATTGATAATGATAATAATACCTCACATGTTTTGTTTTGATTTGTAAAACTGTAGTTGTTTGAAATGGAGAATGTTACATTATATCTGTATTGGAGTGGAAGGATATTGGAAGGAGTTGAGTTTGGGGTGTCGTATAGCATGTCTGCAGTCAAATCGTTGGATGTTTGTTGGGAGATTACGTTAAACAAAATGATTGCGATGTTACAACCTTATATTCTTGAGGATGGAGTTGATGGAACTTTGAAGTTAAAATGTAGGTTGCCGATAACTACTATTGGGCCGGGGAATTATAGACACCTGTTGTTTTCAATCGGTGACGATGCAGCGTTAGACCATGTGCTTCAGTTACCTCTTAAGGTGCCCTTGTTGCTTGGTGTTGAGGTATCTGTCGAGGTAGAGCGAGTTTTTGATAAAACAATGTAAAAGAAAAAAAAAAATTGGAGGAAATTTTTTTGGCAGGACTTCTGTTGATGGGATAGTGGCTGACAGAAAATGAGGAAAGTGCCAAAAATTGCCTATATATACATCTATATTTTTAGAATTATCATTCTCACACATTCATTCCTATTCTCTATTTTCATTACTCAGAAAATCAGTTCAAATGAGGATCACTTTATCCAAAAAAAAAAAAGTGTATGACATCAAGATAAATTTAAATAAAAGCTTTATTTTAAAATTTTGAAAATAGGATATAAAGATATTTTTTAAGAAACCGGTTGTAATTCAAACTAGTCAATTTTATTCTTTTAACGTTATTTTGTTTTTGTCATTTGAATTGTTTTTGTTGGTGTTTAAAATTGGACAACATCTTTAGTTGATCATCGGTCTAAGGAGGTGATTTGTCTGCTGAGATAGCATTTCTAGACGCCGCGTGTTCTGTCCTGTGAACAGTCCTCATCAAATATATAGAGTCTGAGCAAATACCTTTTTGTTCCCTCAAAATCCATCTGAAGTGAGAGTATGAGCTTGGAGAAAAATGGGAGTTCAAGTGTGTTAAGTAAGATTTTTTTGCGTATTTGGTGTACTTATTATCTTGCTGTTTATAGGAGAGAGGTTGGATTATTAGCGTAATTCGGTACATGGCGAATCAAGTAACACGCACTATGTTTAAGTCTAAGGGTCTTGACTTTCGACCGGCCAAATGTAAAATTTATGGGCCTACCAGAAGAAATAGGAGATATGGCCCAACTCAAGAGAATAGGGAGACCTGTGGCACAGAGAGAACCCGCTACCAAAACATCCATGAAAACATCCAAAGTATAATCCACTAGTTTTCTCCTTTATAAAATTTGCCCAAATATCACCGAAAAGAAGAAGTCATATTTATCTCGTAGAACGACGGAATCACCTTTACACAATTGACACCTATATGTATTCTTTGTGTATCACGAAAATGCATATTAGATAAGAATATTACTTTCTACTACTTGGCTATCAAGAATCACGTGTTTTTTTTTTTTTTTTTTTTTTTTTTTTTTTAATGTTTGGGGAATGCTATCAAGAACGTATTTGACATGTGTTAATCCGGTTGGCAAAGAAAGATGTATCATTTATTTGTCAATCAGTATTCGATTTTTCTAGAAAACACTGATTCGATTTTCTTAGAGCACACTCTAAAAATTAAATCTTAAATTTAATTAAAAATACACCACGCTGATGTAGAGGAGTGCACCTTTAAAATCGCTCGGTAAGATGATTAGTCGAGGTGATCGTAAGTTGATCAAGACATTTTACGGGAAAAAAAAATTGGTGTGTTTTCTAAAATATTTGAGAAAAGAAATTGAAATCTAGATCTTCTAGAAAAGGTGAAAAATAAACTTAGATACCCACTCAGAGAGAACTGCGTCGTTATTAAGCAACAATGAGAAGAAGCAGTCTTCGATAACATCGTCTATAAAAACATCTTAAGACAACTGAAGCGAAAACAAACAGACGACGACTAGCCATGGCGAGTCAAAAACACAAGCAAGCCTCCAAATTCTTCAACTCTGATTTCTGCATACGGATTGCGAACAAAGTTGTACTGAAAGAGGCCACCGGCGCCGGCGGAGGGTCCAACGTCGTACTATCGCCTCTGTCCATCCACTTGATGTTGAGTCTGATCGCAGTAGGATCAAGAGGTGGAACCTTAAATCAACTTCTTCAATGTTTGGGTTCGGAACGAGTGGAAGATCTCAACTCCCTGTGTTCACAAATGGCTTCTCTAATCGAATCCGTCGCCGGCACCGGCGCTGGCGGAACACCGTCCTCAGGTCCTCTTCTGTCGTTCGTCAACGGGGCATGGATTGATCGCTCATTCGGTTTCAAGCCTTCTTTTCAAGCCATTCTCCGGACTGTCTACCGAGCGGAGGCAAAAAATGTTGATTTTGCTAACAAGGTAGAAATCTATCCATCTTTATATATATATATATATATATATATATATATATATATATATATATTTATCACTTGCTTCCCTTTAATTTTGCATAAAACCCATAAATCTTCCTTATTATTTAGAAATTACACCCAAAAAGTGTTTGTCCGATTGGCCAGGGGAGGAGGAGGTACTCCTTTCCTTATCCTCAGGTTCAACTTTCTTGAGGAGTACTCTAAGAGTTAAGGCATGTTTGATAACCACTTAAAAATTAAGTGCTGAAAATTTAAATACTTAATTTTAAGTGCTGAAAATATTATAAGATTGTTTGATAAAATTGTGCTGAAAATTTAAATGCTGATTTTTTTTTTTTGTTTAATAAGTACAAAATTTGTATGCTAAAAATTATTTATGTAAAAAAAATTGAGACTAAAATAATAAAATCAGGGTGCAATTTAAAAAAAAAAAAATTATATTAAAATTAAAAGTGAAAATTAACCAAAAAATATATAATATTATGTATTTTTTATGAAGTTTGATTGCTTAAATTAAATTATAACAATAATTTAAATATAAAATAAAATTAAAATTCTAAAATAATTTAAAGTTAATCCAATTCTTATTAAACTTAATTCTAATTAAATCCTCACAGAGGATTAAGGATAAAATGGTCAAAATATAATTTTTTTTAAGTGAAAAATTATTGAGTGTATTATGCAAAATGAAATAAGTGAATGGACTTTGACTTAATTTTTTACTCATATTTTGACTTAATTTTTAAATTAATTTAATTAATTAAATAATACTAATTAAATTTATTAAACAAACTTAATTAACTAAGTACTTAATATAATCAGTTTTAAGCACTTATTTTTTTTATTTTTTTTTATCAAATATGTCCTTAAATTTTTAATTTAATCCTGAATGCATCAAGTCAATATGGGGAAGTGCGCCCTTAAGATCGCCTAGTGAGGTGTGATTAATCGAGGTACGCATAATATATATATATTATTTTTTATTTTTTAAACTTCACTAACTCTTTTATTTAAAAAAAAATTACTCTTATTTTTTAGAAAAATTTACTTATCCCTAACTCATACCATCATCTTTTAAATTTATTAAAAGAGAAGGGATAAAAACAATATATTATTTTAAAAAATATTTATTCATTTTAAGTATTTAATTATTTTTAAATTATTAAAGATAAAATTATTATTACAATAAAATTTTAGATAATTTTTAATTTAAAGAGTAGCTAAATGGTGTTTGGTTAAAGATAATAGAGAGATTACCAATATTTGACAAATAATACTAAAAATTTATGATTTTGAGTATAAGAGGAAATGGTGAATATCCATCCAATTTTTCCCCTGTAAAATACATCAAAGTTTCAATTTATTCTTAAAATGGCCTTTGAAGTTTCGATTTCTTCAATTAAGTCTATATAATTTTGAAAATAATGAGTTGTTCTATTTTGAATGATTTCCATTTGAAGGCTGATGAAGTGGTGAATGAGGTAAATTGGTGGGCAGAAAACGCAACCAAAGGACTCATCAAGCAACTCCTTCCTTCTGGAACCCTCGACAAAGACACTACACTTGTTCTTGCAAACGCCCTCTATTTCAAAGGCTCCTGGGAACAAAAATTCGACAACACCAGAACTTCCAAAGACTTTTACCTTCTCAACGGCCGAACAGTTCGTGTTCCTTTTATGACCACCAAGACGAGCGAGAAAAATAATTTCCGAGAATATGATGATCATGCACTTATTAAAATACCTTACCAAAAGGGTCCGCTAGACGCCGGGATATTCTCCATGTATTTCTTTCTCCCCCACAAGAAGGACGGATTGAAAAGTCTTGTCGAGACGTTCAACTCTGTTCCCGGATTCTTCAACCAACAATTCGAGCTGTGGAACGACAATTTCCCCAGTGTCTTGATTCCAAAGTTTAAATTCTCGTCGGAGTTTGAAGCTTTAAAAACCATAAAGGAGTTGGGAGTGGATTTTGGCGACGGCGGGCTAACAGAAATGGTGGATTCGCCTCAGAACAAGAAGCTGCAACTCTCAAAAATGTTCCACAAATCGTATATTGAGGTGAACGAAGAAGGGACTGAAGCTGCAGCAAGCACCGCACCAATAATTAGAAAATATTTTTCAATTCCGGGCTTTGTGGCGGATCATCCGTTCTTGTTCATGTTACGCGAAGAGACGTCACGGGCGGTCTTCTTCATCGGAGCTGTCCTAAATCCACAACTTACTGCTTAGTGCATTTGTCATTACATAAAACAGATTACTGCTCTTATCTACTATAATAAGACAGACATGTCATGCGCTAGTAATCTGCCTGTCAATATATGTATGTATATGTAAGTCTTACCAGTAAACTCCTAATATATGTATGTACTAGTGTATAACCCGTGCCTGAAGGCACATGCGTAAAACATACATCATCATTTAGAATAATTATATTAATTTGTTTTGCTATCATATGAACTTAGCCTGAAAATATCTACGTACAGAAAGTAATTCGGAATAATTATTTTTACAACCCAATTAGAAAAAATTATCTACATACAATAAGAACTCAACTACACAGTACCAATTAACCAGATGGAAAAATTAAAATCAAATTGCTGTACATAACAATAGTTAATTACAACATGGAAATGCTATTGAAATCAATACACAAACACACAATCAAAACTCAAGAACTATTAATCCACATATAATAGGGAAAAGAGAAATGCACGTCGTCAAATGTCTGTAGCACCTAGAAAAAAATAAGGGTCGAGTCTCTTATGCAATCCTATTAAAACAATTTTCTTCAAGAGAACCTATTAAAACACTAAATAACAAATAATTTTTTGCTATATCAATGAACGGAAACAGCAAACAAATTTTTCTATATCAGTGATGATAAAAAACATGAAAGATAAAGGAATCGAAGATACCTTTCGGCAGCAGAGAATAGGGCATTGGAATGGAAGAGCGTCCGAAAACAATCTATATAATAAATCAGCTCATTTACATTCACAGCCGTTAGATGTTTCTAGATATTCGTAGCCGTTAGATCAAAATAAACCATATTGGATGTCTGATTTAGGGTTGCCTCTCTCTCATCAAAACCACAGCTGCTAAAGAAATTAGGGTTCGTCTCTCTCTTTTCCTCCCTCGCGCTCCCTCTCCACTTTCGACAATCACCATCACCGTCACCTTCATCTCCTCTATTACTCAGTCTTCCGCGATCCACTTCCTCTCAGCCTCCTCCGCCATCCCCTCGCCACCTCTGCTCCATTTCACCGCAATGTCATCACCTCGCCATCCACGCCGTCATCCTTCACTCGCAACGGCGGTGGATTTTTCTTTCTCCCTTGCGACGACTTCTCCCTTCCTCCAGACGACGACGGTGGCTTAGCTCTCGGCCGAATCTAATGTCACAACTCCGCTGATAGTCGACTCCTCCAATCGCTCACGGTCCTCGCTCCCAACGTCGCAGATTCCCCGGTAAGCCTCTTTTTCTCTCTCTCAACCACCACGATTCACAGCTCTTGATTCGATTTTGCAGCAGTTCAAACTAAAAATCTTTGTTTTGAAATTCATTGGTTTGAATTTGATTTTTTTTAAGGGTTTCTGAAATTAGGGTCTCTTTCTCTCTTGATTTTGGGTTTCGAAACCCTTAAAATTGAAGCCCTTTCTCTGTTTTTCCCCTCTATCCCTTAACATAAATTTCTTTTAATTTCTCTGTGATTTTTTCGATTTCAAATCTGAAACGGGTTTACACAGTGTGAAGGCCGATTATCTCACAATCAACATGGTTATTTTGCATTTGATTAACGTCTCTCTCTTTCTCTCTCAATCGCCTCACAGTTCATTTGATTATCTCACAATCAACATGGTTATTTTGCATTTTGAACTTATAAAAAATGTGTATTTCTAAGCCTGAGTTTGTTTGTTTTGAGCTGTTTAGCTTTTACGAATGAGATCCTTTATGAGATGATGCCGGGCCTTATGGAGAAGCTCGCGATGGAGGCTTTGAGGTTGCTATGGTAAGTGAGTTTTGGCTTCATTTTATTTGTTTATAGCTGAACTGCAAATTGCTCAATTGTGTTTTTGGAATTCTTTGCTTCTGAAATTTGCTTCTTACTGCAAATTGCTGTAGTCTTAAGTTTATGTTTGATGTAAATGTTGTTAAAAATCCCATTTTCCTTTGCATTGTTTTCTCTACCTTTTGTCATTATACAGCTATCATTTATTTTTGAAGTTAATTGCAGCTATTTAAATGGAATCGCTGATTGGTATTCTCTTTATTTAAATGATCGAACAAATTTTAGGTTTGTGTGATAGAATGATCGCCGACTTTTCTGTCTTTCTGATTCTATAATAGATATCGTTTGCGAAGCTAATGAAGTTTTTTTTTGAATTAGTCCTTTAATTAACAGAAACAATATTTAGGTCTGTGTTTTTTTGTATAACCAATGCCTTTTTTTAATCACTACTTGGTTTTTATTCTATTTCAGTTTCCAATAATTTTTTTGTTCTTCCTAATTTGTGTTTCAAGTTTATGTCTTTGATTTTTTATTGTCTATTGCAAATTGGGGATCCTAGATTGTCTTCTTATGATTGTATATGTGGTGAGCTTGATAGGACTATTCTTGGCAAGAACTTTGAGAAAATGAGATTTTACCACACGCGCACATGTAAACAATTAGATCTAATCTCAATTGTATATGGTGCTTTTTATTTTAGTTTAATTTACCAATTCTTTGGGTGCAGTTGTTTTGTAACCTCAATTGAAGTGTGGATTTGGTAGTGTTAGACTAAAGGTATAATTTGTTTTTTGGAATGTCATTTTATAGAAAATGGATTAATAAAAAAATTTCTTCACTTTTACTTTCAATTTGTAGCATGTTGAATTCGACTAATTACTTATTTTGTGGTTTGAATTGCAAATGCAAAAATTGGATAGGAATAGCATACACTATGTGCCAACACTAAACTTTGTATGCACGATATATCTCAATGGTAGGCATAAGAAATGGTTTAAGTGATTGGGTTGATAATAGGCAATATTTGAGTGATTGGGTTTATGTGATTGGGTTAACTTTGTCTGCACGATAATAGGCAATATTTGAGAATTGTGTGTGTATTTCTTTTGCAAAAATTGTGTTGTTATTTGATTTATCTTCCTCCCCTCTATGTGCCAATTTCTTCATCGACTCATAATAGAGTATTATTTGAGTTGAATGTCTAAGCCTAAAACACTCCTTCGGATAGAAAAATTTGAGCAAAAATGGTCTTATTAATTTGTTAGTTGTGTGTATCAAATATTTTGAGAAAAAAATGATAAAAAATAGTTGTTATACTCACAAGAACTCCTTCCACTCAAGAGCAACTTCCATGTTTCACTCAAATTACTATTTGATTTGTTCATTGATTGAATTTTTCTTTTCAAATGTTGTTAAGGTTTACATCAAGAGGAGAATTTGATGGCATTGGTTTTAAGAAACTTCTTCCTCCGATTTCAAAATTCATCATCAGAAACCTTGAAAACTTCCATTTTTTACTATTTCGGTTGAATTTCACAGGTACTCAATTCCTTCTTTGTTGTTTTTGAAATTCATTATCTGGAACGTCTCTCTCTTAAAATTCTTTTGATAAAGTTTGATTTTTGTTGTTAATGCTCAAAATCAGTGTCATTATTTATTTGTTTGTATTCATTTATTTATTTGGTTGAATCTCAGCTCTCGAACCAGCTCTCGAATCAGGTTTAATTTGCATTTATTTTTGTTCTGTTCTCTGTTTCTATTTCTGTTCCTGTTCCCTGTTTTTGTTTCCGTCTCTATTTCCATTCCTGTTTCTGTTCCCTGTTTCTGTTTCTGTTCTCTGTTATCTGTTAGATAAATACACATGTTTTCATTTCTGTTTCCGTTCCTGTTCATAAATTTTACTTTGCTGCCTAATTTTAAAAAAATTCATATTGAAACATGCATGCTTTTTTTTCCGTTTTAATTGAAACATTTGTGCTTTTTTTTTTTTTTTTCTTTAAATGTATGATGGTAGCTCAATCGAAACGATAAGCTTTCTCCTGGAATTTTCGTTTGGAAAATCGTTCAGATTTGCTGCTTTTCTTTTTATTGTCCTTATCGTGTTCATGGATTAATCTGTTTCCAATTGTTTTATTTTATAATTTTGTTTGAGATTGAGCTATTATTTGATGCTATGGAGTTTGTTGCTTGAGCTTATGTTCTCATAATTTGTTGTTGTTCACAGTGTGGAAAACAATGTTTCATATGCCTACCATGCCATGTTTTCCTACTTTGATAGGGACAACGTCGCTCTCAAGGGTCTTGCCAAGTAATCCACTAAAATAAGTTTAGAATTAAGGTATTTTTTAATTGTTTCACAAGTTTGTTTGTTGTTCTAAAATAAGTTTTTGTATTCTTTAAGTTGTCAGCTAGCTAAGTTCATCACAATTATTTCTCTGCCGAATTGTTGGCCATGGCCATTGCCTCCGTTCCCATTAACAGCTCAGGTACATTACTCCCTCCCTAAACCTCATACTCTTTTCCTTATTGGAATATTATGTTTTGCCATTTGATTCTCTTTGATTTATTTACACAATGTAAGTTCAATTACAGGTTTATGAAATTTTGATGGATTTGATTTAACTTGGAATTTGATTTTTTGTAGCTTTCGGGGGTTGAATCTATAATATTAAGGGTGGAAAGATTGAGGAGGAGGACGAGATGTTAAATTTGGTTAAGCTATTGGATGTTATTTATTTGCTGATGGATATGTCAAACTACAAAGGAAATTGCAGGTGTTTTTTAAGCCTTTTCTTTTAATTTTATAGAATTAGGTGATTCTTTTTTTATTTCCATTTGTTCCAACAGTGGCATTTGTTTTGTGTTTTTGTTCCCGTTTGTTCTGAAATGTTAAGACCAAAACAGAAACATGATTTTCTGTTGCATTGAGCAAGAGTGCTTTCAAAAATATAATTTTTGGTTGGATCATTTTGTATTTTTGTTGCTATTTTGTTCCAATAGTGGCATTTGTTTTGTGTTTCTGTTCCCGTTTGTTCTGAAATGTTAAGACCAGAACAGAAACATGATTTTCTGTTGTATTGAGCAAGAGTGCTTTCAATGAAAATATCAGTGGCACATTCATTTTGTGTTTTTGTTTCCATTTGTTCCAATAGTGGCATTTGTTTTGTGTTTCTGTTCCCGTTTGTTTTGTGTTTCTGTTCCCGTTTGTTCTGAAATATTAAGACCAGAACAGAAACATGATTTTCTGTTGCATTGAGTAAGAGTGCTTTCAAAAATATCATTTTTGGTTGGACTGAACTATGTAATTGTATTTTTTCACCTTGAGGTATTTGGGGTGCCACTATTTGATTTGGCGATGATGAAGGCTTGCACGGCTGAGAGAAAGGATCGCTAGAGGTATTTTTTTTTTCTTCTTTTGTCATTTTCATTTCTTGATTCATGTTATGTTTATGTTAATTTGATGAAAATGACGAGTTCATTACTGATTTTTATGCAATTCCTAATTTAGATTAATTTTTTTATTTTACATTTATGTTTAACTACTTAAATTCATCGCATTTGAAAATGGATTTTTTTTTTAAAAAAATTATTTAGTTTAGAATATCAATTTTCTCTCTCTCCCTTATTATCGCCGGCATATATGCCCCTGGTTTCTAAGAAATATGTTTGTTTTTTTCTTTGTTTTTTTTTTTTTCATTTAGTGGTGCGATTTTAGAATTAAGGTATTTTTTAATTGTTTCACAAGATTGTTTGTTGTTCTAAAATAAGTTTTTGTATTCTTTAAGTCGTCAGCTAGCTAAGTTAATCACAATTCTTTTTCTCCTGAATTGTTGGCCATGGCCATTGCCTCTGTTCCCATTAACAGCTCAGTTACATTACTCCCTCCCTAAACCCCACACTCTCTTCCTTATTGGAATATTATCTTTTTGCCATTTAATTCTCTTTGATTTATTTACACAAAGTTTTGTGGTATTTATTGTTGACTAATGAAATTGTTGAATTAACTTTTTCTTGAAAGAGTTTAATTACAGTTTTAAGAAATTTTGATGGATTTGATTTAACTTGGAATTTGATTTTTTGTAGTTTTCGGGGGTTGAATCTATCGACGAGGGAGGGAAGTGGTTGTAGAATCAGGTTAAATCTTAACTCTCGAATCAGGTAAAACATTTAAGTTTCATGTATATACTTTATTAGTTATTTTTTTATTCCACAATTTCATTGTTTGTTTGAATAACAAAACAAATTGATATAATTGTCCCAAATGATAATGTATGTTTTACGCCCGTGCCTTCAGGCACAGGTTATACACTAGTAACTAATATTGAACATCAACAATAACTAACAATTAAGACTAACAGTTAAGAGAGTTTCCAATCGATTTCTTTTTTATGTTTCATAGTTCATACACCCTAAAAGAAATTAAAATACAAAAAAAAAAAAAAAATTGAAAAATTACACAATAAAATTAAATGATTACAATACAATTTTGTTTGAAAAAATATTTAAAAATTAAAAATATATATATTAAGAGACAATGACATTTTTGGTCCTTGATAAATGAAATTGGTGTTCGATAGGACCACATTTGAAAATAGACACACGGACCCCTCACATCTCAATTTTACTCTAATTACTATTCAGTTAAGATCAATCGTTACCGTCAAATAACATTTTGGTCATTTCGTGTTCAAATCCGCTTTTTACTACTTAACTTATTTAGATTAATTACACTTTGAAACCTCATTATTTTTTAATACCCGCCCCAAGCCACCCAAATATGTCTTTTTGCCACCTTTAGCTGCATTTTTCATTTTACTTTTTCTGGGGAGGGTGGGGGCAAAAAGAACGATGTATCTCACCACTGCAATATCTTGCGAAGCATTTAACGCAGATATGCATCTATTCCAAAAGGACTGATTCCCATATACTTGCACATATTCACTAACCGAGGCCTGATCACATAAAAACCCAAACATTGAATAATGTTGAAAAATAAGGTGCATAAGTAAACAAAAATTAGGGTGCACCGTCAAATCAAATATCAAATAAGACAAAAAACAATGGTAGCAATTGCAACCTGCTGATGTTATCTAGTGTTAGCTCATCATTGAACAATTTGGCAAATCCTAAGATTTCCTCATTTGAGACACCACCTCATGTCCTAACTTGTCAAAATCCAGTTTTGAGTATTAAATTCTAATATGTAGAAAATAAATAATGTAACAGCAAAGTTCAGTGTAAATGTGAAGTGACCCTGTTTTCTTGATTTCTCCACTCCGCGAGTTCTGCACTTCCTTTTCCATCTCTTTAACAGTCTCCTGAAGAAATTTTACATATCCTATACGTGCATTCAGCCTCCTTACCAAAGCTTCCTACAATTCAAACTTTAAAGCGAAGCATTCCACATAAAAAAAAAAAAATATATTTGTAAGAGGTCAGAGATGAGTACACCTATGGATTTGTGTGCATGCAAGAGCAAAAAAAAGGTACACGACAATGAACAGGGAACTTAGTAAGGGCAAAAAAAGAGAGAGACCTTAAATGGTACTGATATAAAAGTAAACAATAGAGATAAAAAAATACAGAAGAAACAGAATGAGTTTTTATAACTCAATACATTAAATAGTGATCTATGATAAAGGGCTCCAATAAAATTAAAAAAAAAAAAAGCTTAACCAAGAATTTGAACATGATTTGAACTATGGTTAATATACAAACGCATGATTAAATAAGTCTGAAAGCCAATCATAGTTAGCCCGCTAAAATCTATTACTCAAGTTGATGGCATACCAATCCATTATTCGTGGAACAAAAAACAGTAAAAAAAATAAAATTTATAACCATTGTTAGTTTCAATGCTTGCCAAAATTCTCTACAATCGGTAGCAAAACAAACAAAAATCAGAAACTTGAGTAATAGATTTTATGAACAGGAACGGAAACAGAAACGGAAACATGTATATTTCTCTAACAGAGAATAGAAACAGAAGCAGGATCAAAAACAAAAAACAGAAATAGAAACAAGGAGCAAGAACAGGAATGGAAACAGAGACGGAAACAGAAACAGGGAACAAGAACAAAAATAGAAACAGGGAACAAAACAGAAATAAATGCAAATTTAACCTGATTTGAGTATGCATGAATTTAACCCATGCCTAAAGGAAAAACAAAACACAATCCCAATTATACATGAATCGATTGACGAATCGAATAAGAATATTGTAAGCAAATGCAATCAAATTCATAGACCAAAAATACTAATTAAACTAAGTTGAAGGGGAAACCAAAATTTAATCGAATTCATAAATATAATCAACATTGAAACCTAAAATTTAAACTGTAGAAAGAGAAATCACGCACACACTTAAAAGATTAGAGAAGAGAGAGAAAAAGAACCTGGATCGAAGGCCACAGCTTGCAAAAGAGATCGGGCTAAGGGGTAAGGTCTTGAATGTGGAGGGTTGCATCACAAAAGGCCAAATAAGATGAAAATCACAAACCACATACAATATATTTTCAGCTATTTGCAAATAAAACGTCATTCTAGTCAACAATTTACGCATTAGCTTTCCCTCGATTAAGCATTACCACAAAGCACAATACTTAATTGACGATGACGGTTTAAAGGTAACAAAGCAGTATGAATCCATCCTATAAATTGAGTATCCATTAAAACCAAACAAACAATATACACCAACACACATATTGATACACCAATAATGCAAATTTGAAGAGCGAGAGAGTACTTGGAGTTGGTGACATCGATGAAGAGGGCATGAGATGATCTCTGACCATATTTCGCCACCATCCCATGGGCACTCGCCACCTCTACCCTGAGCTTGAAGACGTTCATCATTTGTACAAAAGGGGAAAAATTTAGAACTAAAAATTTGGAGGAGAAAAGGAAGAATTCGGTTATGTTTCAGATTTTTACATGCGTTCATTTTCAATTGCAATTCGGAAGCTCCAATTCGCATTAAAACAAATGCTACCTAAGTGGTTTTTGGAGGAACAAAAATAGAAATTGAAGAGCAAAAACACTGAACAAATACCACCTTAGCGTTTCTGTCCCAGATTTTAGTTTGTATTCCCAGTTCTCTAAGAACAGAAACAAAAGTATTGTAACAAAAAGGGAAAAACAAAAAATTGTTTGTGGATTCGGAACTTAGGGTAGAGGTTAGTTAAACATACCTAAAAAGGGGTCTGTTAATCAGGAAATGACACTGCTTCAGCTCCAGGGGGTCACTGTCCAAGCACCAATTGGAGATTCTAAAAGTGAAAAAGAAATATATCAGAAAAAAAAATCGAAGAAATAAGCAATCGAAGAAACAGTTGAAGTTGAAATCCAAATCAAATAGTTTAGATTGAAAGTTCTCAGAGTAAAAAATGAAAGGATGAAGAACTATAACATATTTGAATTCAAGGAGAAAAAGGGAGAGAAAAATAAAAACTTGGATCCAAGCCACTCGACGACTGGCGAATGGAGACCAATCGTTGTTAGATCTAGGAAATCAAATTTAGATTTAGCCAAAATAAACACAGAACGAGGGCTTACCAGGTCGGGGTCCCATAGATGGAGATGGTCTTCCAAAAATCTGCGACGTCGGGAGCGAGGATTGTGAGCGATTGGAGGAGTCGACTATCAGCGGAGTTGTGACATTAGATTCGGCCGAGAGCTAAGCCACCGTCGTCGTCTGGAGGAAGGAAGAAGTCTCCACGAGGGAGAAAGAAAAATCTGCCGCCGTTGCGAGTAAAGAATGACGGCGTGGATGGCGAGGCGATGACATTGCGGCGAAATGGAGCGGAGGTGGCAGTGTCGGTGGCGAGGGGATGGCGGAGGAGGCTGAGAAGGAGTGGATCGCGGGAGACTGAGAATGAGAGGAGATGAAGGCGATGGCGATGGCGATTGTTGGAAGTGGAGAGGGTATTGACGGCGAAAGATGATTGTAGAGAGAGAGCGCGAGGGAGGAAGAGAGAGAGACGAACCCTAATTTTTTTGGCAGCCGTGAGAGAGAGGCAACCCAAATTTTAATTTTAATATTTATATGTAGGTTTATTTTGATCTAACGGCTATCAATATCCAGAGACATCTAACGGTTGTGAATGTAAATGAGCTGATTTATTATATAGATATGTAAGTCTTATGCATGTCAATATATGTTTGTATATGCATGTCAATCTATGTTCTCTGTATTTATAGATTTCACCCATGTCAATATAATAAATTCATATTCTCTCCTAATATAATATGCCACCACTATCAATCTCGTCTCAAGACAACGACTCTAATGCCGTTGGAGAGAAGCCAAATCACCTCATCACACGCTCTCACGCGCCACAAGAACTCTGGAATTAAATGTCACTAACTTTGTTTACACCTACATACTTTACTATTACTCTAAAATTTACACAGACCGCATTATCCAAATCATCTTGTCAAGACGTATTCAACAACGCCAACTACGGTCCTAATTGAATTCTCACGCGCTTACACGTACAACCTAAAACCTATGTTGCTCCATTGCACGGTTCCACGTCAGCCTCCCCATATTATCGCCCCATCAACACAGAACAAACGCCACGTGTCTACCACACCATCACCACCATGTCACCAAATCTTGCCATGCCAACAGCTACATTTGCTCTACATTAGTGAAGAATAAATGCCACACGCATATCTCGTCAACATTACCTGGGCCATATCATCATAGTTTGCCACATCAGCATCCTGTTATTTGTCACGTCACAAAGAATTGTTCACAATTGCCATGTCATCGCTAGACCTTCAATTGCCTCGTCAGCACGGTTAACTCCTTTGACCTGTTCAGTATTGGTCCAATGTTCTTTTTGACATTTCACTACTTTTTAGACCAGTTCTTGAAGTTCAGATGTTAGTTCCTAGTTAATTTCAACGTTCTCATTCCATCCGTGGCCTTTTTTTTTTTTTGCCAGATTCTTATCAAAGAGTATACTTATCTTTTTATTTTTTACTTGGTCCACTGCTTTCCTTTGTGCAGTTTAAGAGTTTATTGATTGGGTTTTCAGTAACTCAGACCGATTCCTAGATAATTCAGACCTCCGGATTGCATCTGTGGCATTTGTTTATTCCTATTGAACAATATACTTTCTTTTATATTGTTGATCCGATTCGATGGTGATGTCTAAGCGTTGTTCTTCACCTGTTGTTCTTGCTACCAATACCTCCACCATTGTTTCTATCTCTATTATTGATTTAGCTTTACTTTTCAAACACACTCTAATTTTGGTACAAAATTTCTCCTACTCTTTCACTTACTACAAGCAATTTTTCTTGTTTTTTTTTTATTCTACTTGTTGTGACCATATGACCTCTGATTCAAATATTTTCTTGGCAAAATTATTTGCTGTGAATGCTCCTATCATTTATGCCGTTGATGGTTTTCAAATGCGTGTCAGTCACACCGTTAATATTTTCACCTCATTTCTTTCTATTTCTGATACGTATTTAATACAAAATTCACTTTGAACCTTTTATCTGTTGGGCAACTCAGTAAATTGAGATTTGAAGTAATATATTCTAATAGTGGTTGTGTTGTGCATGATTCTCGGGCACAAAAAATTATTGGGACCGGTCTCCAAAATTAGACGTCTATTAGAGCTTAGTAGTCTTCATCTTCCAAATCAATCCCCACCACCACCCCATGTCCCTTCATCCTCTTATGCAACCTCGCCATTATCGTTGTCATCGTCATCTTCATCTTCATCTTCATCATCATCATCGCCACCATACCATATTCTCTCAGCCTTTGGCGCTTTCGGTTTGGTCTTGCATCCATCGAACGTATCCTCAATTTATTCTCTAGTGGGAAATTATGATTTTGTCTCTACCGAGCATCTCGACTGATTTCCATGCCAACAAGCTAAACAACATGCCTTACCTTTTTCCATTAGTAACTTAGTCTCTCTCTCACACCCTTTGACATAGTCTACTCTAATGTTTGACGACCCTCACCTTCTACCACAATGGGAGGATCCAAATATTTTGTGATGTTTGTCGATGACTACTCTTGGTATACCTGACTATACTTTATTCATAGATGTTCTGAATTAGCTCAAATCTACTTACATGGTTCAAACTCAACTTTTTTGCAATATCAAAATTGTCAGATCAAATAATCCCATTGAATACAAGGATCAGTCTTTCATTGCAGCCTTTTGGAAACATGACATACTTTCCCATAGATCTTGCCCTGACACATCTACCCAAAATGGTCAAGCTGAATGTAAATAAACATATCGAAGATATTGTCCATGCAGTACTCATTTCATCATCTTGTTTAGAGCATTTCATTCTCTATCGTCTGTACCATTAATTGGGGCCCTTCTCCTACTATCAGTAATCTTTCCCTTTATGAGAAGTTGCATGGGGTGTCTCCTAATTAGAGCCTCTTAAAAGTCTCTGGGTGTGTATGTTTTGTCCTCTTACAACCTCATGAACATACCAAATTGGAACTTGGCTCGACTATGTCATTTCCTAGGATATGGAATCGAATACAAAAGATATAAATTTTGGGAACGTATTTCTCATCATGTCACTGTTGGATGTAAGTCCTATAGTTAATGTTGTATTCTTATAATTATGACTTGCATTTATAAAATATTTCAATCTCAAGTATTAATAAAATGTATCTTTGATATTATTTTTTAATTATATCAATATCGCTACAGACTTAGGTATTAAGTTGAAGTCTTCGCTATTTAATATGATTAAAATGCAGAAACTAAAGACATTTGGTAACTTAATAATATAGATTGTTCCTAATCGTTAATGGATTGTTGAAAATGATCTTCAACAATTTTAGCTAGTTTTGTTCCGTTACTTTCCCTTTTGAGATTGATGAGTCTCAAACTCTTAGTATGAGATACAAGAAAAATGAGACTATAGTTGTTTATTTATTTATTTTTAAGTACAATTTAGAAGTCTATTTTTTAATAAAAATATTAAACAAAAAAAGTTATGCATATATATAATTATTATAATATATAAATATGATAAATAATTTTTTTTTTTTTAAATTTGAAAAAATTGTGTCTTAAAGAACAAGTTTATTTTATTTAACCTCTAAATGATTTTTTTTTTAAAAATAAATATTCCCTATTTATTTTTTTATCAAGGAGAATATATTGACATATTCACATGTTTCAATTTAAGATTGGATCTTAAAAATAAGTGAATCCAAAAATACCACAAAATTCATTTTTTTTAATAACACAGGTAGCCTAAATAAAATGCACATGTTTTAGGTCTCTATACCTCTTCCATTTTTTAAATTTGACCGGCATTGAAAAATGTTTTTTTTTAACTGTATAGGAAATTAATATTTTAGTCCATACAGTTCACGTGTTACAATAATTTCTGGAAGTTCAAAATTATTGTATGCAATAAAAATTATTGTAATTTTTTCATATAAAAAAATTACAATAATTTTTATGCATAGAGTGGCTTTTGGACTTTCTGTAATAATTTTGAATTTCTAAAAAAATGATTGTAACACGTTGTATGAGTTAAAATAATAATTCTGTAAACAAACACACTCTATTTCAAAGGCTCGTGGGATCAACAATTTGACAAAACCAGAACTTCCAAAGACTTCCACCTTCTCAACGGCCAAACAGTTCGTGTTCCTTTTATGACCACCAAGCCGTACGAGAGACATCTTTTCCGATCCTACGATGATTATACACTTGTTAAAATTCCTTACCAAAAGGGTCCGCCAGACGCCGGGATATTCTCCATGTATTTCTTTCTCCCCCACAAGATCAACGGATTGAAAAGTCTCATCGAGAAGTTCAATTCCGTTCCCGGATTCTTCAACCAACAATTCGAGCTGGAGAAAGACGATATGCCCGATTTCTGGATTCTGAGGTTTAAATTCTCGTCGGAGTTTGAAGCTTTAAAAAACATGAAAGAACTGGGACTGGATTTTAGTGCCGGCGGGCTCACAGAAATGGTTAATTCTCCTCATAAGGAGAAGCTTCGACTGTCGAAAATGTTTCACAAGTCATATATCGAGGTGAATGAAGAAGGGACTGAAGCTGCAGCACGCACCGCAGCAATAATCATGGAAAAGTGTGCTAGGATTCGAGCTCCGGGTTTTGTGGCGGATCATCCGTTCTTGTTCATGTTAAGGGAAGAGACATCACGGGCTGTCTTCTTCATCGGAGCTGTCCTAAACCCACAACTTACTGCTTCGTGTATCTGTCATTACATATAGGAGGTTACTACTCTGTACTACTATAGTGATCTATGACTTATATATATGCTAGTTCTGCAGTTGCTTGTTTTACGTGTTCTTTCTCTAAGCTATTGGGCACTAATGTTTTATAAGAAATTATATGTTAGTAAGAATGTTTGTTTTTGATTTATAAATGTGAGAATCACCAACACGTCTCGATTCGAAGTTTGGTGTATATATATATATATATATATATATATATATTGGGTAAATGATTGTGAGGATTATGATATAAATATAATGGTTTGCTATATTCCTCTTTTAGATCAATTCTTTTGAGAGTGACCAAACTATTATATAAGTCAAAGAAATTATCCCGTTTGATACTATATAATTTTAAATTGGAATCTTCTAATATGGTATATCAGACCAAAGGTTATGAGAGACGTTCAACAAATTTCTTAACGCGTGGATCTGACACGACAAGAGGCTGCCGACTTTGTCTGGCACATGAGGGAGTGTACGGTGATGAGGTTTACGTCGTTGGAATTATCTCGTCAAGACGGTTTCGATGGTATATTGTGTGGTGAATTTTGAGCCCTAATTGAACCAGTAGAGCCCAAAATCAATGAAGATTTGGTGGTGCTGCTGCTGCTAGAGTTGGCAACGCGTGAGGATGCGTTACTACTCTGTTGGCAGTGGTTGTGATGGCCTTGTGATCGTCTCTTCAAGACGAATGTATTGATGTGATGAGAGTTGATTTCGGAATAGGGATGGGATCGTAGCAATCAACAGATGTAACGGCGCGGCGAAAGGCTTAGGGTTTCGAAAATTTTAGCAGGAATAGTATCAGGAAACATTGACTCTTGATACCATATTAAGATAATTGAGAAGCGGGAAGTTGGAAGAACATGAACAATATATTGATATTCAAGAAACAATATATATTATAATGATATACAATAGATATTTATAACATAAGTGGGGAATTCTAGGGTTAGGGTTTTAACCTAATAGGTCAAGTGAATCAAGTCCATATATTGCATTAATAGTAGTATAGCACACTCGGTACGAGTGTCGAACTCACAGGGATTGGATTATAAGGATTTGGGTTGTGCTCATTTTTCATCACCTGCTAATTTTCATTTCTTTCAAATTTAATTTAGTGTGTAATGAAGTGACCTTCGCTTGCTATAAGCTAGATTACTATGAAAGATTAACTAGTCATTTAATCGGTGTGATTTTTTTTTAAGATTCAATTCCTACAATACCTAATTAACGTCAATTACAATGAAAGATAATTACCATGAAGTGACCTTTGTTTGATAGGATTTGTTTCAAAGTTGTAATAAGTTAAAATAGAGGGGATAAAATGTTTCTTTGTAAAAGTATACAGGGGTAAAATGTAATTTCCCACTAAAATACTAAAACGTCATGTTCATCTTGCAGAATGGTTGACGTCCCGTCTAGGGCATCATTACACAACTGACAACTATCTTTATTGTTATTTATTTTTTGGTTATACGGAAAATATCTACGGACCAGTTTACGAGCACGTCGACTAAGGTGGCGTTTGGTTAGTGTTCTCACTTTTTTGAACCCAACTCAAATGGGTTGAATTGAGTTGGGTTGAGAATTTTGAAAATAGAATTACGTTTGGTAACGACAATTTTTGTTTTGTGCTGAGAACAGAATGTGTTTGGTAACGATTTTATCCTAAAACTATTTTTTTTTTTTTTAATTTTTTTTTTTGTTTGGTGGCGGCCAGACGGCAGCGGCGGCGGCAAGGTGGCCGGCGACGGTCGCCGGAGGCAGTGGAAGGTCGCCGGAGGTGGCCGGAGACGGCGGACGATCGCCGGACGGCGGAGGCGGGAGCCGGCGATGGTTGCCGGAGGTAACCGCCGGCAGCGGAAGGTCACCGGAGGTGGCCGGAGACGGCGGTCGGTCGCCGGACGGTGGCCGCCGGCGGCGGCGGCAGGTGGCGGCGGGTGGTGGTGGTCGGCCGGCAGATGAAGTTGGAAGTTGAGAACTTTGGGTTGAGTTTTTGGGCACAAAAAGAAACAATTTTTTTTTGTTTCTGGTTTTTTTAGGATTTTGAGAATCAATTCCTATTTTTTGAGTTGGGTTGGGTTGGGTTTTGTGCGTTGCCAAACGCGTTCCCAACAATCAATCCCTGAATTTTTGGGTTGGATTGGGTTGGGTTTGGTTGAGAACACTAACCAAACGGGGCCTAATCATCTTACCGGGCTACTATAAAAGCGTACTACTGCACATCAGCTTGGTGGATTAAATTCAAAATTTATTTCTCAAAGTGCTCTCAAGATATAAATTTATAAAAGCACTATCTTGAATCCTGATTGGAACAGACTAACACCTCTTTTATATAAAAACTTCGTCGTTAAGTAAGAAGCATTTTGGTTGACAACGATCTTAATTGTTTATATAAAAACTTCGTCGTTAAGTAGCAAGCATTTTGACGATAACAAGTCTATAAAAACATCGTAAAACAAATGAATTGAACACAAACAGACGACTAGCAATGGAGAGTGAAAAACAGACCCAAATCTCCAAGTTCTTTAACTCCGATTTCTGCATACAGTTGGCGAATAGAGTTGTAATGAAAGAGGCCACCGCCGCCGGGGGGTCCAACGTCGTTCTATCGCCTTTGTCCTTTCACGTCATGTTGAGCCTGATCGCAGTGGGTTCAGGAGGACAAATTTTAGATAAGCTTCTTCACTGTTTGGGGTCGAAACGATGCGACGATCTCAACTCCCTGTGCTCACAAATTTTTGCTCTGATCGGATCCGGCGCCGCCGCCGGCGACAATCCGTCTGCAGGTCCTCTTCTGTCGTTCGTCAACGGGGCATGGATCGATAGTTCTTTCGCGTTCAAGCCTTCTTTTGAAGCGGTTCTCCGGAACGTCTACCAAGCGGAGACAAAACAAGTTGATTTTGTGAACAAGGTAGCAATCTCTCCTTTTCTGTTTGTCGGTAAAATACAGTTTCTATCTCAATGTTTTGTGTTATTGTCAAAATGGCCTTTGAAGTTTCGATTTCTCCAATTAAGTTTAGGCCCCATTTCTATTCCTCGGTTCCTATTCTTGCTCCCAAAATTTTGAAATTACTATATAGAAACGTGTTTGGCAAACAAGTTTTGTTCTCAATATTTTGGGAGTAATTTGGGATAATGTACATAAATGCGTTTGGTTAAACAAGTTTTGCTCCAAATATTTTTTGGAATAATTTCGGACTATTTTTGTGAGAACTTAAGAAACTAAAACTATGTTGATTTCTATCCACTCCGGTAAAACTATTTCCACTTCAATCTCTCTGACCACCACCACCACCCGGTCACCACCATCCCACCATCCCACCACCCACGACCACCCCCTGGTCATCACCAATCCGCCGGCCACCACCATCCACTAGTCACCATACATTTAACTGGCCACCATACATTCAACGGAAAAAAAAAATGTTGAGAACAAATGTATTTTTTGTTTTTGTTCTCATAAGTTAAAAGAAACGATTTCAAAACAATGGTCGTTATCAAACATGTTTCTATTTTAATAATATTTCAAATCGGAAATAGAATTTTTATCCCATGTCATCCCACCTAACTTGTTCTAGTTTTATTTTTTTCCATTTGAAGGCTGATGAAGTGGTGAATGAGGTAAATTGGTGGGCAGAAAATGCAACCAAAGGACTCATCAAGCAACTCCTTCCTTCTGGATCCCTGGACATGGACACTGCACTTGTTCTTACAAACGCCCTCTATTTCAAAGGCTCCTGGGATCGAAAATTCGACAAAACTAGAACAACTTCCAAAGACTTCCACCTTCTCGACGGCCGAACAGTTCGTGTTCCTTTTATGACCACCAAGCCGAGCGAGAAACATATTTTCCGATCCTATGATGATCATGCACTTGTTAAAATACCTTACGAAAAGGGTCCAGCCGGGATATTCTCCATGTATTTCTTTCTCCCCCACAAGAACGACGGATTGAAGAGTCTTGTCGAGAGGTTCAATTCAGTTCCCGGATTCTTCAACCAACAATTCGAGTTGTGGAACGGCGATTTCTCTGATTTCTGGATTCCAATGTTTAAATTCTCGTCGGAGTTTGAAGCTTTAAAAACCATAAAGGAGCTGGGGTTGGATTTTGGCGATGGCAGGCTAACAGAAATAGCAGATTCGCCTCAGAACCTGGAGTTGCAACTCTCAAAAATGTTCCACAAATCGTATATCGAGGTGAACGAAGAAGGGACTGAAGCTACAGCAAGCACCGCATCAAGAATTAGAATGCTTCGTTCTAGGACTCCAGTTCCGACCTTTGTGGCGGATCATCCGTTCTTGTTCATGTTACGGGAAGAGACGTTACAGGCTATCTTCTTCATCGGAGCTGTCCTAAATCCACAACTTACTGCTTAGTGCATTTATCATTACATAAAACAGATTACTGCTCTTATCTACTATAATAAGACAGACATGTCATGCTCTAGTAATATGCATGTCAATATATGTATGTATATGTAAGTCTTACGAGTAAAATCCTAATATATGTATGTATATGTAAGTCTTATGCATGTCAATATATGTTTGTATATGCATGTCAATCTTTGTTTTCTGTATTTATAGATTTCACCCATGTCAATATAATAATTTCATATTCTCTCCTAATATAATATGCCACCACTATCAAACTCGTATCGAGACTACAACTCTAATGCCGTCGGAGAGAAGCCAAATCACCTCATCACACGCTCTCATGCGCCACAAGAACTCTGGAATTAAATGTCACTAACTTTGTTTACACCTACATACTTTACTATTACTCCAAAATTCACACAGACCGCATTATCCAAATCATCTCGTCGAGACGTATTCAACAACGCCAACTATGGTCCTAATCGAATTCTCACGCACCTACACGTACGGCCTAAAACCTATATTGCTCCATTGCACGGTTCCACATCAGCCTCGCCATATTATCGCCCCATCAACACAGAACAAACGATACGTATCTACCACACCATCACCACCTCACCGCCATGTCACCAAATCTTGCCACGCCAACAGCTACATCTGCTTTACATTAGTGAAGAACAAATGCCATACCCATATCTCGTCAACATTACCTGGGCCACATTATCATAGTTTGCCACATCAGCATCTTGTTATTTGTCACGTCACAAAGAATTGTTCACAATTGCCATGTCATCGCTAGACCTTCAATTGCGTCGTTAGCACAATTAACCCCTTTGACCTGTTTAGTATTGGTCCAATGTTCTTTTTGACATTTCACTACTTTCTAGACCAGTTCTTGAAGTTCAGATGTTAGTTCCTAGTTAATTTCAACGTTCTCATTCCATCCGTGGCCTCTTTTTTTTTTTTTGGCCACATTTTGATCAAAGAGTATACTTATCTTTATATTTTTGACTTGGTCCACTGCTTTCCTTTGTGCAGTTCAAGAGTTTATTGATTGGGTTTGATTGGGTTTTCAGTAACTCAGACCAATTCCTAGATAATTCAGACCTCCGGATTACATCTGTGGCATTTGTTTATTCCTATCAAACAATATACTTTCTTTTATATTGTTGATCTGATTCGATGGTGATGTCTAAGCGTTCTTCTTCACCTGTTGTTCTTGCTACCAATACTTCCACCATTGTTTCTATCTCTATTAGTGATTTAGCTTTATTTTTCAAACACTCACTCTAATTTTGGTACAAAATTTCTCTTGCTCTTTCACTTACTACAAGCAATTTTTCTTGTTTATTTTTATTCTACTTGTTGTGACCATATGACCTCTGATTCAAATATTTTCTTGGCAAAACTATTTGTTGTGAATGCTCCTACCATTTATGTCGTTGATGGTTCTCAAATGCGTGTCAGTCACACTGTTAATATTTTCACTTCATTTCTTTCTATTTCTGACACGTATTTAATACAAAATTCACTTTGAACCTTTTATCTGTTGGGCAACTCAGTAAATTGAGATTTGAAGTAATATATTCTAATAGTGGTTGTGTTGTGTATGATTCTTGGGCACGAAAAATTAATTCTTGGGACCGGTCTCCAAAATTAGACGTCTATTAGAGCTTAGTAGTCTTCATCTTCCAAATCAATCCTCACCACCACCACCACCCCATGTCCCTTCATCGACTTATGCAACCTCGCCATTATCGTTGTCATTGTCATCATCATCATCATCATCATCGCCACCATATCATATTCTCTCAGCCTTTGGCGCTTTCGGTTTGGTCTTGCATCCTTCGGACGTATCCTCACTTTATTCTCTAGTGGGAAATTATGATTTTGTCTCTACCGAGCATCTCGATTGATTTTCATGCCAACAAGCTAAACAAAACGCCTTACCTTTTTCCATTAGTAACTTAATCTCTCTCTCACACCCTTTGCATAGTCTACTCTAATGATTGACAACCCTCACCTTCTACCACAATGGGAGGATCCAAATATTTTGTGATGTTTGTCGATGACTACTCTTGGTACACCTGACTATACTTTATTCATAGATGTTTTTGTTGGGATCAGAGGCGACGAAAATATGAAAATAGAGAATATGCGGAAAGCGAAGAAAATGACAAATACAAAAGAGACACAAGATATAACGTGGTTCGGCACAACTTGCCTACTCCACGGGCGAAGAACAACGAATGGTTTCACTAATATGAAGAAAATTACACAAAAGAAGACAAATTCTTGAACTCAAGAATTAACAACAAAATCTCCCCAAAAATCTCTCACACAAATATACTCTCTCTAATAATGGGCACACAAAATTCCTAACTAGAATTCCCAAAACACCTCACAAGAGATACTCTCTACATCTTGAGAGCTCTACATCTCTTGCAACAAATCCCCTGCCATTTTATAGGAAAAGAATAAGAGACATTTTTAATTTCTTCAAAGTTGGCCACCTACCCACCAAAGCCACCATCCATTTACAAATTGTCAAATAAGGCAACTTCTTTTTTTTTTCAATATCAAAGTTGGCAACTTCTTTAATTGTCAACAAAACCTAGCCATCAATGTTGAAAGAAGAGAACAAAAGACAAGTATTGGCCACTAGGTTGAAAATGGAGCCAAAAGATCAACAATCTCCACCTTGGCGAGATTTTCAACCAAACAAAATTTTCTTCATACATGAGGACATTCTTCCTCATACTGTCTTCTCCAACAAAATCTCAATTTTAGAGATTAACACCAACCAAGTTCAAGAGCTCTTTTGAACTTGTCCACAAACATCAACTCGATGTAATAAAATCCGTCGGACAGACTCACTTATTTGACAATTCTGAAATATGGAACCCCCATATTCTCTGCCACAATAAGTGCTTCACAAATCTGTGCTTGTCATCCGAGAACGACCAACCTGTCTTCTCTGAAAATTCTCTTCCACGGACTAAAAGAGTACTAGCTCGTACTCCATCAAATTATCTCATCTGAAGCTCCACCTGCTTCTGAGATCCCAAAGTACCTGTAGTACAACCTGTACCACCTTGAAGAACATAAGAACCACCAATCTTTCTCCCTATCAACAAACAAGCCTGCAGCTTGGTCGTCACTATCTTCGCCATTCAACTGAGTCCTCAACTCTTTCGAGTTCAAGGATGCCTTGACGTCAATCAAGGAAATGAATCCCGTCTATATAACATAGAATTAACAAAGGAATCATACGAAATTGGTAGTGAACACAATAGGATAAGAGCCTGGTCCTCCTTGTCAACCTTGACGTCAAAATTCTTCAAATATATGATAATTCGATTAAAATTATCAAGGTGCTAGTGTATGGACATACCCCCCTCAATCCTGAGAGTATACAACTGTTGTTTCAAATACAACCGGTTTGTGAGAGATTTCTTCATATACAAGCTTTCTAACTTGTCCCATAGCCCCTTAGCTAGTTCTTCAAATATCATATGTTGTCGCAAAAGTGTGCGTATTTTCATACGCCACAAACTGAAATCATTCTCTCCATCAAATTTCTTTATTTCATATTTCGTAGAAGCCATTTGAACCTTTGGCTCTGATACCACTTGTTGTGATTGGAGGCGACAAAAATACGAAAATAGAGAATATGCGAAAAACGGAGAAAATAGCAAATACAAAAAAGACACCAGATATAACGTGGTTCGGCACAACTTGCCTACTCCACGGGCGAAGAACAACGAATGGTTTCACTAATATGAAGAAAATTACACAAAAGAAGACAAATTCTTGAACTCAAGAATTAACAATAAAATCTCCCCAAAAATCTCTCACACAAATATACTCTCTCTAATAATGGGCACACAAAATTCCTAACTTGAATTCCCAAAACACCTCACAAGAGATACTCTCTACATATTGAGAGCTCTACATCTCTTGCAACAAATCCCCTGCCATTTTATAGGAAAAGAATAAGAGACATTTTTAATTTCTTCAAAGTTGGCCACCTACCCACCAAAGCCACCATCCATTTACAAATTGTCAAATAAGGCAACTTCTTTTTTTTTTTCAATATCAAAGTTGGCAACTTCTTTAATTGTCAACAAAACCTAGCCATCAATGTTGAAAGAAGAGAACAAAAGACAAGTATTGGCCACTAGGTTGAAAATGGAGCCAAAAGATCAACAGTTTTGAATTAGCTCAAATCTAGTTACATGGTTCAAACTCAACTTTTTTGCAATATCAAAATTATCAGATCAAATAATCTCATTGAACACAAGGATCAGTCTTTCATTGCTGCCTTTTGGAAACATGATACACTTTCCCATAGATCTTGCCCTGACACATCTACCCAAAATGGTCGAGCTGAATGTAAATAAACATATCGAAGATATTGTCTATGCAGTACTCATTTCATCATCTTGTTTAGAGCATTTCATTTTCTGTCGTCTGTATCATTAATTGGGGCCCTTCTCCTACCATTAGTAATCTTTCCCTTTATGAGAAGTTGCATGGAGTGTCTCCTAATTAGAGCCCCTTAAAAGTCTCTGGGTGTGTATGTTTTGTCCTCTTACATCCTCATGAACATATCAAACTGGAATTGGCTCGATTATGTCATTTCCTAGGATATGGAATCGAATACAAAAGATGTTGATTTTGGGATCGTATTTCTCATTATGTCATTGTTGGATGTGAAACCCATAGTTAATGTTGTATTCTTACAATTATGATGTGCATCTATAAAACATTATAATCTCAAGTATTAATAAAATGTATCTTCGATATTATTCTTTAATTATCAATATCGTTGCTGACTTGGGTATTAAGTTGAAGTCTTCACTATTTAATATGATTAAAATGCAGAAACTGAAAACATTTGGTAACTTGATAATCTAGATTGTTCCTAATCGATAATGGATTGTTGAAAATGATATTCAACAATTTAAGCTAGTTTTGTTTGTTTTACTTTCCCTTTTGAGATTGATGAGTCTCAGACTCTTAGTATGAGATACAAGAAAAAGAAAAATGAGACTATCTAGTTGTTTATTTATTTATTTATTTTTAAGTACAATTTAGAAATCTATTTTTTAATAAAAATATTAAACAAAAAAAGTTATGCATATATATAAATATGATAAATAATATTTTTTTTTTTTAAATTTGAAAAAATTGTGTCTTAAAGAACAAGTTTATTTTATTTAACCTCTAAATGATTTATTTATTTTTAAATAAATATTTTTGTTGGTGTATAAAACTGGTACACACCTCGAGTATGGTCCAGTCGGATGACAGGTGAGTCCTCTTGCTGAGGTGGAGTCGTCGATTGAAAAGTCCTCAAGCGAGCTGTGCTGGGTCCTGGGAGGAGTGACCTGCTGTGTCCAGAGTCCTACTCCTCAGGGAGTGTACCTGCAGAAGGCTCAGACCGGGGTTTATCTCGGTGAAGCCCCTCTGGCGTGATAATCAGTCTCAGAGAGAAAAGGTACAGAATATAGTAAGGAAACAAATGAACTCGCACGTAATGTAAGTCATTAAAGCGTACCTCGGGCTTACATAGCCCTCGATATATATAGGCGTTGGAGATGATTAGTTGGGCCTAAACACGATTAATTAGTCGAAATCATGTGTTTAGCCGATAATCTGGGGCGTTTAGGAGATAATCGTTGGGCTTGGGCTTTTGGGCCCATTTGGCGAAGCCTGCGGGCTTTTGACAAGCCTGTGGCGATGAGCTGGTGAAGGAGCGTAGAGATCCGTGGAATCCTGAAAAAGAAACAAGGAGAAAATGGGAGTCGGTCGAGGTGAGCGACTGAGTCCCTGAAACTGATCGCTGAGGGCACGGCATAGAGCTCAGAGCGGCACGTCCTTGCGGGGCTCCTCGCTCCTCCCTGGGTGTAAATGAGATTCCAGGGAGGAACCATAGTCGGTGTATGCTCCAACGTAGCGTTGTGGATTTCGGAATACGTCTCTGTTATTGCGAGCGTTGACACGTGGCTGGATCTCAAGTGCTGACTCAGAGGTGCCCAAAAATACCCTCATCAATTTCCTATTTATTTTTTTTACCAAAAAGAATATATTGACATATTCACATGTTTCAATCTAAGATTGGATCTAAAAAATAAGTGAATCCAAAAATACCACAAAAATCATTTTTTTTAATAACACAGGTAGCCTATATAAAATGCACATGTTTTAGGTCTCTATGCCTCTTCCATTTTTGAAATTTGACATGCATTGAAAAATGTTTTTTTTAACGGTACACGAAATTAATATTTTAGTCCATATAATTCACGTGTTACAATAATTTTTCAAAAGTTTAAAATTATTGTATGCAATAAAAATTATTGTAATTTTTTCATATAAAAAATTATAATATTTTTTATGTGTAGAGTGATTTTTGGACTTTCTGTAATAATTTTGAATTTCTAAAAAAATTATAGTAACACGTGAATTGTATAAGTTAAAATAATAATTATGTAAGCCACTCACAAAACACCCTTGTAAAATTATTTCGCAAAATTTGGTTTTCAAATATTGACATTGAATTATTTATAAATTATCTAAACATTACAAATAAAAAACTAAACAAGTCAAGTTTAACCATCTTTAGACCACCTCTACGCAATTGACACGGATCTTAATTGTGCATCACAAATACATATATAAAAATATATAACTTCCAATCAACACGTTGGAATGAAAAACTTCATCATTAAGAAAACAAACATCTACCCAACACAATATTATGTTAATTCGGTTGACAAGGAGAGTTGTCTCATTTTCATTTTCATGTCAATCAGATTTGACTCTTTTGAAAAATAATTTAAGAATTAAATTTTAAATTTAATCTGCACCAGATTGATATGGAGGAATACGTTTTTAAGATCGTCCGATAAGATAGATAATTAGTGAAAGTGCGAAAAAAAATAAAAACTTGACCATAACATTAATTAACAATGTCGACTCCGGAAGAAGTCTATAAAAACATCTTAAAACAACTGAAGCAAACATAAACAAGCGACTTGCAACGATGGAAACCTCCGATTTCTGCATTCAAATTGCGAACGAAGTTGTACTGAAAGAGGCTACCGCCGGCAGAGGGTCCAACGTTGTACTATCTCCTTTGTCCTTCCACGTGATGTTGAGCCTGATCGCGGTGGGATCAGGAGGGAGAACTCTAGATCACCTTCTTCACTGTTTGGGATCAAAACAAGTGGATGATCTCAATTCTTTGTGTTCACATGTTTTTAATCTCATCGGACCCGGCGCCGGCAACTGCTCCGTCAGAAATCCGTCCACATATCCTCTTCTGTCGTTCGTCAACGGGGCATGGAGTTCTTTGTGTTCACATGTTTTTGCTCTGATAGTATCCGGCCGCGGCGCCGTCGAAAATCTGTCTACAGGTCCTCTTCTGTCGTTCGTCAACGGGGCACGGATTGATCGGTCATTCGTTTTCAAGCCTTCTTTTCAAGCCGTTCTCCGGAATGTCTACGGAGCGGAGGTTAAACATGGTGATTTCGTGAACAAGGTAGAAATCATCAATCCTTTTTTCTGTTTGGGTAAACTACAGATTTGTTCCAAATTTTCTTGTTATTGTCAAAATGGCCTTTGAAGTTTTGATTTCTCTAATTAAGTCCATCAAATTTTGATATCATGTCAAATATTTATTTTGTCGGAGTTCAAACCCGCGACAACCCTGTCATTTCAACAAATAACAAAAGCATCTCATATTAAAAAAGTCCTTTTCAAAATTAAAAAAAAAAATGGTCAACTATACCCTTACACACATACACACACACACACACACACACACACATATATATATATACATGAAACCCTAAATTGGGAATAATATTTTCATCCCATTGTCTGCTCCGCCTTCTCCAATCGCAAGCTCTCTCAATCGGCGAACCACCAGTGCTCGCAAGCTTTCTCTCAATCGCCGAATGACCGTCGCAAACCACCGGTGCTTGCAAGCCTCCCCCATCGCAAGCCGCAACGGCTGTTGATTGACGACCTAGCGATTCACTGTTGCCAACAACCGTCATGACGACCAAGCAATTGACGTTGCGATGGAAGACGGCGGGGGACGATTGTGGCAGTGATCGATGGATGACAGCAGCGATCAATTTGACAGTCCTCAGTCGTTTCTTGTCTAATGGCAATGGTAGATCGACGATAGCGTCGATGGCAGACGGTCGTCCTATTCATGATGGCGTCGATGGCGGACTTCTCTTTCTCTCTCTTTCTCAACCCGTGCTCGCAAGCCTCCCCTCGCCACCGCGCTCCAGTCCCTTAGAACTATAAGAGAATGGACTAGGCGGCGACGATGAACAGACGATGAAATGGTGAGATTTTTTAGATCTGGAAATTTTCAAACTAGCTGAATGTTCACCTCTGTGATTTGTGTGAGGTTTTTGATATATGTGAATGTTCAGATTAGAGTGAATGTGTTTAGTGTTCATGTTCATGTAATTTTTTTGTTAATTTACGTTAAGTGTTTGTTCATGTGAATGTTCTTTGGCTCCACCCATGTCGTTTCACCACCCCCTGTCACCACTGGCCGCCAGAGTTCATTGACGGCAGTGATTGTTTTTTGGTTTTGTTAGGTTCTATTTTTTGTTGAATGTTCATTGTTTGATTTTGGTGTTGCTGTCGTGATTTTAGTGGAGTTTGGTTTATTAATTGTGATTGTTCATGTTTGATCATTTCATTTATGTAAATGTTCTTATTAATGTATTTTTGTGAATGTTCATATCATAGTATTTTTTATGAAATTGCATATTTCGATGTATTTTCGTGGAAATATGAACATTCACAGTAATACAATTAGTATAAATATGTATTAAATATTCGAAAACAAAAAAAAATAAAAATGTGAATATTCATGTCGTTGGAAAAAGGTTTTTCTTAGATTAATTTTTTGAAAGACATGAATATTCATAAATCAGCAAAATATTACCTACAAAAATTCAAATTCATATCATCAGAAAGAGGATTTTTCGTAGATTAATTTGATGTATTTGTTTTTAAATTTTTATCAACCGTGAATCGTGTAGGATGATTTTGGTGATTTTCGAAAAAGTGGACACTCACATTTTTTTAACAGAATAACATAAATTGTAAATACAACACAAATAAGGGGAAATAACTAAGGACTAAACTCTAAGAAGATTACGGGGACCAAAAATTTAATGTAGGCATTTGGAGGATTATTTTCTCAATACACTATCTTATAAGGACCAAATTATGAAATTCCCTTTTTTTATTTAATATAATTATGTTTTTATTCTTTTAATTTTTTAAACACTAATACTCCTATTTAAAAATATATATATACATGTGTTTTTTTACTCCTAATTTTTTTAATAATTACATTAGCTCCTACCCCACCCACCGCCCACCCACCGATACCGCCTCCATCCCGCCAGTTCTTCTTCTTCTTCATTGGAGTGTCGCTATCTTTTAAGCCCTGATTGTCACCAGAGATGCCTTCGGTAGTTTTTGAGCTTCGATCCCATGTTCTCAATCCCCCGTAGGTCCTCTCTCTCTAATTATAAATATTCTAGTTATATTTTTGGCAAATTTATATGGGCTATAAGGTTTATTAAATTGAACATTTGATCCCCCGTATTCTCCATTTATTTAAATCTTACAAAATTAAAAATATTTTACTGATTTTAAATGATAAATAAGTTGTGCTCAATGTCACGGTCTAAACTCATCCAGTGCTTATTCTCGCACATGATCGCTTGTCTATGACCAATTTCTTTTGTTTTATAGATTAGTTTAGTTTATTTTCTTTATTTCTTGTAAGAAAAGATCTCGTCGTGTGTGCTCGAGCATAATAATATCCATTCATATCACTTTTATTTTTTTACTTAAAGTACTTTGTTTGAAGACACGATACTTGCAAACCTTTCATACCTTGTAACACTTGTAAGTCTTTTCTACCTTGTAACCTTAGTTATTAATACAATTGTTATTATTATATTTGCATTTTCACTACGCAGTCTGCAAATGCTATTGTGGTGAACTTTATTGCTATTAAATATTGTTGCTTTCATTATTCTAGACCATCTGACCTCCAAGGCTTACTATTAGACCGAAGTTCTAGTTAGCAGCGCACAATCTATTTTTCAACCCCAAAAGGCTTGACTAGTGACACTCAACACTAGACCTTCTATTATAGATATTTTTGTCATTTCCTCATTCCACTAAACTTAAAAGACATTTTTCCCTAATAACTATACACGCTTCTTTCTCTGATTCTTCACACAATTTATTGTTAGAGAAAGAATAGGAAAAATATCTTAGCTTTGGTAGGAGTTCTTTACCAAATAATTGTTTTTTAAATAAAAAAATTCTAATAACTTTTATATATAAACTTGATTACGTAAACGACGTAAAACGTAGTGTGGAAATGCATTTTTCTAAAAAACGCAGAACCAATTTGCGTTTATCGAAAAAAAAAAAAAAAAAAAAAAAAAAAAAAAAAAAAAGCAAAAACGAAATGTGTTTCTATGATATCAATTTAATTATTTATTTACAAGAGATGCAGATGCTATCTGCTTTTTTAAAACCCTAAACCACCGCCTCTTCTCTTTCCTTCATTTGCAATTGTTTCCTTTCCTTCATTAGAATCGCCGCCGCCCTATTTCCTTTCATTTGCTTGTTCCCTAGCCGTCACCCTGCTCCTCCGCTGCAGTCGCCGATCCAAGGTCATTTACTCCAGTCGTCGTCTCTTTTTGATTAAGGTAAACGTTTCAATTTTTTTTTTTTTTTTATTGTTTTTTTCGTATATATGTGTGTATATATACGAAATGTATGTGTGTATATATGGGTTTTTTGCTTTTTTGCTTTATTTTGGGCTTTTTCCTTTTTTTTTTTTTTTTGGAAATGTAGATCTCTATCCTCCGTTGCCGTGACCCCGTTATCGCTCCTCCGTCGCCGTCACTGATCTCGCTCCTCCGTATATATGTGTGTGTATATTTGTTTTTATTTTTATTTTTTTCTGGAAATGTAGATGTAGGTTTATGTTTTTTCTGTTTATATATTTTGGTTTTAGTTAGAAATTTATTTTTCGATTTCAATTGGAAATTTTATTTTCGGTTTAAGAAGGAAATTTGTTTATATTTCGGTTTTAATGAGATTAATGTAGATGTAGATTTATATTTTTTGGGTTTAGGTTTGTATTTGCTAATTATTAACTGTATAGGTTTATTATCCATATTATGATAATAATATATACATTTTAGAGTTATGATAATAATATATGCATTATGATGTATTAACCTTAACAGTTAATATATCCATATTAACTGTTTAGGTTTATTATCCATATTATCATAATATATCCATAATCATAATATATCCATATTATGATAATGATAATCTACTTTAACTATATTTTTGTAATTTGAACACTTTACTTCAAAATTTAATATGTATTATTAGGTATTTTTATTGTTATTTTTTTCTATAACAATATTTTTTCGTTAGAGATTTATATTGATTTTTAGTAGATTTAATGAACTATTTGTTTCATGAAATTGAGAGATTTGAAATAGAAATGTGATTTTATTTTTCACATGTCAAATTCAACATAAACTCTTAATTTACACTTTGCACCCCCGAACTAATCAGAAAATTGATTCAACATTTTTGATTAAATGTTTGAAATGGTTAGATTCTAGTTTGTGTACTTAAAAGTGCATTTGAATAAGTAATTGTGTATATATAATTTAAGATTTAATGAATGACAATTAATTTCAACAGTTTTTATTAAGTTTTAATTGGGCAATTTGATTTTTTTTAACACCATGATTGATAATGATAATAATACCTCACATGTTTTGTTTTGATTTGTAAAACTGTAGTTGTTTGAAATGGAGAATGTTACATTATATCTGGGAATGGAAATATATTGGAAGGAGTTGAGTTTGGGGTGTCGTATAGCATGTTTGCGGTCAAATCGTTTGATGTTTGTTAGGGGATTACATTAAAAGAATTGATTGCGATACTATAACCGTATATCCTTATGGATGGAGTTGATGGAACTTTGAAGTTAAAGTATAGGTTACCGATAACTATTATTGGGCCAGAGAATTATAGACATGTGTTGTTTTCAATTGATGATGATGCGGTGTTAGACCATGTGCTTTAGTTACCTCTTAAGGTGCTCTCGCTGCTTGGTGTTGAGGTATCTATCGGGGTAGAGTGAGCTTTTGATAAAAAAATATAAAAAAATAAAATAAAATTGGAGGGAATTTTTTTGGCAGGATTTTTGTTGGCGGGATAGTGGCTGACAGAAAATGAGGAAGGTGTCAAAAATTGTCTATATATGCATCTATATTTTCAGAATTATCATTCGCACACATTCATTTCTATTCTCTATTTTCATTACTCAGAAAATCAGTTCAAATGAGGATCACTTTATCCAAAAAAAAAGTGTATGACATCAAGATAAATTTAATTAAAAGCTTTATTTTAAAATTTTGAAAATACAATATAAAGATATTTTTTAAGAAACTGGTTGTAATTCAAACTAGTCAATTTTATTCTTTTAACGTTATTTTTGTCACACCCCACCCTGGACACCCGTCACATTGAGGTTGGTGTGACGTCGATATGACATCACTTGACTAACCAATTTAAATATGACAATATACAAAATTTCATCTACACCTCATATATATATATATATATATATTAACTTTATACTATAGGGATACATCTGTCCCAAAAATGCGAACAACAAAATAAATCTCATGAACCTCCCTTAAGTTCATCCTCTGACAGCTTATCTCAAATTACTCTCGTATGACCCCAACACCTAACCCGCATAACTCTAACTAGTGCCAGTAGGGGACCAACTGACTCCTATCTACTCCACCTGCGAGTATATTGTCTTCTTAGTAAAAATATTTTATAATAATAATTCATATCTACAACATCTAAATGGATCAAGCGTAAGTATATAAACATCACATAGCTCGTAAAATCTCCAGTATATAAGCAGTGAAAATAAAACGATATAGATAAATTTCATCCAAATCCATCTAATATAAAATAATATCAATTACCATAATAAATAATAAATCACTCAATATAAGTAAAACACCACATCTCAAACCACTACTCTACCACAACACATACTAACTAGCCATAGTGATCGTTTTAAACTCACGATCGGGAGTTGCAATGGTACCGTAACATCCGTAGGAATGTCTTCCTACGAAATATCCACACCCTTTTTGGGGAGAAATATAATCCACACCCCTTACGGGTTGAACTATCCACATCCCACGGGAAGAAATCCACAACCCTTACAGGGAGAAATATAATCCACACTACGGGAAGAATATAATCCACACCCCTTGCGGGGAGAAAACTATGGCATCATCCAAATCAACAATATCGTCAAAATCCACATCCCTTACGAGAAGAATATAAACCACACCCCTTTCGGGGAGAATTTCAAAATCACGTTTTTTTTTTCTTTTTAAAAGTACCACCAATTTCAGTAAAAATCATTTTTTTCTACCTTTTTTAGAAAACCAGACATTTTTAGAAAATCAGATATTTTCCACTCTCATTTTAAACCACCAAATCCAACAAATCCCTTTTTTTTAATCTTCCTTTTTTAAAACAAACATAATTAAATGAAAAACCATTTTATCAACTCACTCAAAACTTGCTTGATCCATATGTTTTTAAAATCATCCAAGTCAAGTAAAATCTATTTTACACACACACACACACACACACACACACATATAAATAGTTTAGCAAGAAGATAATACACTCACTTCGATATCCGTTTTGCAAAACTGACACTGACTACACTCTATCTGGACGCCGGTGCCTGCGAACCTAATAGTGACAGAGCCTAAATTAATATCTTATCTAAAATATCCTAATCATGCAATGCAGACCCTATATTCTGAATCGTTACTATTTTATATACCACGTAATTAAAATTAATTAATCGTTACGAAATTATTACGATTTCAGGAATTGTAATGCTAAATAAAATTTAATTTAACGAAAATTAATAATCGATTGAAATTTCACCTGTTTTCGAATCATTTGGCGACCATGAGATGGGTTTTGGATTTTCCTGGGGTGGTTTCTGCAAATTCTCCATTTTTTTTCCTTTTTCTTTTTCTTTCTTCTTTTCTTCCTCTATTTGCGCTTACGGTTTCTGTTTCAGTTCAAACACCGTCGGCCACCTCTTCTCTCTCTCTACTATTACCGTCAACCAGAGGCCTCCCACGCCTCGCCGCTCTCACCGTCGACCCTACTCTATCCCACACCATGGATCACCAATCACCACTGGCCACTCCACCACCAATCGCATCTACCCATTTGACACATACACACCCAATCGTGACGACCCACACACACACCATCGGGTCAAACTCATGCCGCCACCACCTCCGTCGTTTACCCAAGCTAATCACACACCCACACACAGTTGCCCAATCAAAATAGAACACACGCACACATTACCGCCACCACTGCCGATGGAGGAACACCCCCACACACGACGATCGCCGATCACCTGCACATATACACCGGACAAACACACCTTCACACATGCACACCGGAGGAACACACACATACTCTGTCGTACACACGCCGGCGACTGAACATCGGCGATCACACGCACACACATCGTCGATAACAGCACACACACACCCACATGTGATCAACACACCAACCACACACACATACCGTAGCACACAAACAACGACAACGAACGGCGACGATCCCACATCTCCGACGACGATGAACGAAAAACAGGACACACACACATAGTCACACACTGATCGGCCGACCCAATTACTCCCACTCACCGGACGAACGACGATGCACACCGACAACGACAACACGCACATGCAATTCGTCGGTTGAACACTCCCACACTGCCGGCGATCACAGGACAACACTGACGTTCCGCTCCTCCGATTCTCTCTATCTAGATTTCTGAATTTATGGATTGTTCTTCCGTTTTCAGTGGTGCGATTGCAATGGTATGCATATGTATATATATATATATATATATATATATATGCATGGGAATGGTAGTGTGAAATTGATAAATTGCTCGCCACGTCGATCCCCACTCTTCTCGATCTCCCTGCCAGCCGGCTGAGCTCACAAATGCGCGCGCGCCTACACACGCACATGCACACACACACGCACACACACACACACACACACACACATATATATATATATTAAAAAAAAAATCTTTGGTTAAATTGCACTTTTCTCCCCCTATCTTCCATTAAGTCTTTATTTTAATCCAATTCATCTTTTAGAATTTTTTTAAATTGTATTTTGATCCCTAAAATTTTTATTCTAGAATTCGACTACAAATTTTGTATCTCAAATTTAGAATAAGTGTTTCTAAATTTGCAATTTGACCTAATAATTTTTTTTTTTTAACTCAATTTTTTCCCCCCAAAATTTTCTAAATGCTCTCAATTGAAATTAAAATGACGTACGTGCTAAATCGGGATCTTACAATTCTTTTCTCCTAAAAACAATTTCGTCCCGAAATTTTCGTCAAACCAACAGGAATTAAAGTTTTAGTCAACATAATCAAAATCCAGAGTTACACCACATGGTCATGTTAGTTACACTTGATTCTAGGACAATTGTTTCCTATGTAGGGTCCCATAACCGAAGGTCACCCTCAATTCGTAACCGTCAACTTCCGTTAAATCATTTCCACTTATCGCAACATTTCTATTTGCAGCGGCCAATATTATATTAAACAACTGACAAACAGGATACACTGTGATTGGTAACACTTGACACAGACAATCAACTATCAAAGAATCTCATTTCCAGAAGGTCCACGACCTCAGTACTTTCCCATAATTAACATTTATCCATTTTGTCCAACAATTTCTAGGCAACCAATTTGCAACAATATCTTCATTCACATTTAAACTAACAATACTCGTAACTAATCTCATAAGCAACAGCTAGCTCAAACCCCACATGAATTGGGTTGAGAGACTAACAATCATCGATTGCAGTAGTTATATCAAAACTTTCAATAATCCCATTGTAAGACCCCGACTTTTGACCTATATAAAATTCAAGCCGCGTTTTAAATATTTCAAAAATACTGGGATAGATTTAAAATTTATTTTATGAATTAAAATTTTAGGTGGGTGTATGGGAATTTTGTATAAACATTAAAACATAGTTTGGGTTTAATTGCTACCCTACCATAACATAAGGGGAGGTTTGTGTATTATTACAAAAAAATATCTTCTATTAATTAATTAATTATATATATATATATATATATATATATATATTCAGAGAAGGGGAGTTGGTGAAGGGATAAGGGGGTGACAGGGAGCTGTCCGGCCGATGAGCTCTCTCTCTCTCACACACACACATATATATACAGATACATGATAAAGATGGGAAGAAAGGTCCAGAACCGAAGAGAGAGAAAGGAAGAGAAGGAAGGGAGAGAAAGGAAGAGAAATGAGAGAGAGAAGGGTCACCGGCAGTGGGTTTGCACGATTCCATCAGCGTGTGTGGGCTTGCGGTGTGTATGCCTCGTCGTCGGTAAGTGGGTGTGTGTGTGTGTTCCTTGTTACTGTTTTCGTTCTGTTTCTGCTCCCATTCCATGTCTGTTTCCGTTTTATTTTTGTTCCAGATGGGGGTGGTGGTCGGTTGTTGGCTGGTTGTTTGGTTGGTGGGTGTTGGTTGTGTGCAAGCAATTGGTGGTGGTGACTGCCGGAGTTAGTGAGGAGAGAGAGAGTGGTCGGCTGGAAAAAATTGTGAAAACAGAGCAGAAGGGAGGAGGAACGCTCGCTTAGGCGGTAGAAAGTTCGCCCAGGCGGTGGTAGATCAATGTGCAGAATGAGAGAAAGTTCGCCTAGGCAAAAGTTTCTCGCCTAGGCGGTGGGTCATCAGTGTGTAACTCAGAACTGTAAAGGAGCTCGTTCGCCTAGGCGATAGATCGTCCGCTTAGGCGGTAGGCAGCAGTAAGCAAAAATCAAGGAATTTATGTTGAGGTCGACAACCGATTTGGAGCGGGTAACGTTTCTCGTTAAAATTTCGTGATTTGTTAATTTAATTACTAGCGTCGAAGTTGTCGAAATGATGGAAAACAAATAATGAGATTGTTTATAAGAACAAAGTTTATATATAGTAAACCGTAACGAAGTGATACTAGTTGAATAGTTATATTTCATAATAAAATATGGGAAATAGGAAATTAAGGAAATTAGGATTTCATGGCGTGATTAATTTGTTTTATACAAAAATATTAATTTAAGCTCTGTCACCATTAGGTTCGCAGGCACCGGAGTTCGGATAGGGGATAGTTGGTTAAAGTTTACGAAAGTGGATATCAGGTGAGTGTATTGTCTTATTGTCAAACTATTCTATATATATATGATGGAAAATGATTGTGTTTAAATTAGATGATTTCAAAATAATATGGATCAAGCAGGTTTTTGGAGTGAGTTGGTAAAACGATCTTTTTGGGAAATTATGTTGGTTTCTAAAAAGAAGGATTTAAAATAACTATCGTTGGATTTTGGGTGAGTTGACAGAAATGGATTTTCGTTAAAATATGGTGGTTTTAAAAGAAAGTTGAAAAAATGAGTTTTGTTGAATTTGATGGTTTTAAAAAAGGACAGAAAATATGTGGTTCCTATAAAAAATAGAAAGGAGGAAAATGGTTGTGTTAAAATTAGACGGTGTTCAATCAAAAGTTAAAAATATGATTTTCAGATGTAAAAGTTGGTTTTGTTAAAAAGAGGTAGATGTTGGTGATTTTGACGATATTGATGAAGTGGTGGTTTATATTATGGTATGTCCGGAGGGTGGTCCAGCAGATGGATAATTATTTATGATTTGGTGATGATATTATTGAATTGACTATGCCATAGTTTATGATGTCATGTCCGGAGGGTGGTCCGACAGGTGGTGGTTTATATTATGATCTGTCCGGAGGGTGGTCCGGCAGATGGATATTTATTTTGTGATGATTTATATTATTGGCCTCTGGAGACGTCTGGTAGGCGGTGATCTGTGCAGTTAGGTCCGTTAGGAAGACATATCCTACGGATGGTTACGGTACCGTTGCAACTCCCGATCGTGAGGTTAAAACGATCATTATGGCTTAGCCGGTGGGTATAGGATTGAGATGTGTGTTTGAGTTGGGGTGTTTTATACATATATTGGATAACTTATTATTGATTATGGTGTTTGGAAACTGAATTATACTGCTTTACTTTCACTGCTTATTTGATACTGGAGATTTTACCAACTGTGTGGTGGATATATATTTACACTTGATCCATTTAAATGTTGTGTTATTTAGAATGTATTATTTTTATGTTAAAAATGATTTTTACTAAGAAGGCAGTACACTCGCAGGTGAATCTTTTAGGAGATGGTCCCCTACTAGCATTAGGTGGAGTCATCTGGGAATAATTTTAAGTTGAGCTGTCAGAGGTGAACCATATGAAAGAAAAATATTATGTATGTCTTAACTATTGAATTGTATAGTAATGTATTCATTTTTTATGTATAAGAAGTAGTATATGTAATAGGTGATATCATGTTGTCGTCACGCCGGCCTTGGGATGACGGGTGTCCGGGACGAGTCGTGACACCTATAAACGTTTTATACTTAGTATCACAATCCCACGTTAACTAATAAATTTTTCGCAAGATGTCATTGCGTCAAAACCACATAGATACCACCAAACCACATCAACACGTATTAAAATACGTTGAACGGGTCATTTATAAAAAATTCCTTTCATGCCTTCACATTTAATCAAGTTCTTGGCAAAGCCACGTACTTCAATTATCTTTCAGTCTACCTACTCATGCTTCAAACATAGATAAATATGGATTGAAGTACTTAACTACATCCCAACTACAAAATTTCAAGACATCACAAAAACCATTCGGGATAATTCAAATTATCCTTCCTTCATGAGATCTCAGTGACCCTACATGCCGACTTCGCCTAATAATTAGTAAAAGATCAATACATCTAATTGAGTTCCTTTTATCAACTCTGTTTTCTATAAAAAATAAAAATAAAAAATAAAAAAGTAGCCATATCGGGCTGTCTCCAATTCTTGATAATTTTTCGTTCTCTTATCTCAGTTCAGTCTATTTGACTGAAGTCTTACATCCTTTTTATACAACGCTTTATACGATACCACCTTAATCACCGAAAAGGTATCTATGAGTTTAAACACATTCTATTAGCGCCACGTGATCCTTATCGCTATCAGAAATTCTCAAATGCAACTCCTCAACATATCCTTCAATATCTGAATCGCACTTCTCGATTGACTGTTAAACTACAAATAAGAAGAGTTATGAACTCTCAACTTGACACCCAAAGCAATATGGAAACTCAACTAGAACTTCAAAATAATTATCAAATTCTGGTACTACAGTTTATCATATACAGTTTCTCCATTTGAAGATTATTATCTGGAAATACTTCCTAAGTTTCCATATTTATAACATGCCGATTTAAGTTATCACCATTCAATACTGCATTTTCGATTTCCTTCGCGGACTGTTCATACAATGGCGACTTATTTCGCTTTGATAACAATTATCATCTAAGTCACAAAACGGCGACAACACTTATGATTTCAGAATTCCAATTCAAAATTTCAAATAACCGATCAACCGAGTTTAATATCTATAAAATTCATTAGCATTTTTGTATACTAATAAGTCAATTTATCCACATATGCTAAAATTTTAATCCAGAAGCCACTAATCCTTATCAAACGTATAATTCAACATCTAATTTTTCACTTTTGATTTAAAATAGTTATCTTAACCCAACTTTATTCGATATTTTCATTGAACCGGTGCCTCATGCTACCGAACAATCCTGTCAATATATATTTGGCATACATATCAAGAAAACATTCATCGGGCTACTCTTCTCTTTTTCTTCTAGAATAGGTTAAAGCTACAATAACTCACCTGGGTATTACCACTCGACCTTAACTTTACTAACAAACAAGACACCTAACAACAAATGTTGCGATTTCTCATTTCCATTCCAATCTACTAATAATACTCACGCAATCTCAATATAGTTTGATATTACCGGGGCATTGCATGTATTGTTCTATGCACCTCTTTTAAGGTCTCTTCCGTCATATGGGCATCATTAGGAACACACAATTTATTTCGAATCATCCCAACTTCATCATTATTTCTGACATGATAGTCAGCTCTGTGACTATTTTCCATTTCCTCTCTAATATTTCCCAACTGGACATCCGACTTCTGCGTTTCTACCACACAATCGATCAATGTCGGTTTCAAACCAAAAACTCAAACAGCGTGGTCACCTAACCAACTGTCCACTGAACTCACAAGGATCTCAACTTAACACATACATTAGCATGAACAACCTGAATATGCGCAACCACGTTTACCGATTTCCGTCTCAAAGCATTTGCTACAACATTAGCCTTTCCTGAATACTAATGGATAGTACGATTGTAGTCTTTGATCAATGTTTATTCAACGCCTCTGCCTCAGATTTAGCTCCTCATAAATAAGAAAGTATGTCAAACTCTGGTGATCAATGCATATCCCACAATTCTTATCATACAGGAAATGTTGCTAAATTGTGAAGGCAACTACAATTACTACTACTCTAGAAGTTTCAAATTTCAGTCACACTTTTTGGTCTTCTCCATACTCCATGAAACTACAGCTTCAACTCCCTTTGGATTCACTTGAATACTCTTTCCAAAATCACATGTCCTAAAATTACCACTCGATTCAACCCAACTCACATTTATTACATTTAGCATAGAATTACTTTTCTTTCAACATTAGCAACACACTCTAGAAATGTTCTACAGGCTCTTTTCTACTCTCGACCGAGTTATTTTCACCACGTCATAGTCTCTAACCTTCAACTGATAATACCCTCAATCTAACATCCTGGTCTTTTGCAAGTCGATTTAACAAACCATTAATTCTAACCGACGAATACCAATACTGGATTTTCCTGGATAAAACGCCAGGTCCACGTTAATCATGAGTTAATGGTCTAATTTATTATAACGACCCGGTTTTCTAGGGTTGTCACAAGACTTCTCCTATAGAGACTTCCTAAACCAAAAACTAATTTACTCACATTTTCACTATTCGGCAAATTTTTTAATTACTAATGCCACGCCGATCCACCTTTAAAGTCCCCTAAAGTTATAATTCCAAATCCCAATTTCTCGCATTTTATCAACACAATTATATTTAGCTAATTTAATGAGCCGAACGTTCACCTCTTAATATTATGGAACTTATTTTACAATAACCACAATTATTAATCACACTTACCAGCACCTCGACAGCTCTCGAAACTACTTAGGGAAAATCCCTAGCTACTACATTATCCACCGCCTGAACTTCTTTTGTCTGATGCCCAGCACCCACGTATTGAATTTTTGATATCCTTTCTTTAACATTTTTCTGACCTCCCAGACCCACTATCAAACTAATTGGGATACTAATTACACTTTCCAGACAATACACCATTTGATTCTTTTAAGATTTAACTCTACCTGATACAAACGGACTCTATTTATATGCGCACTTATTTTCATCCCAAACTCACAATTCTCTGCTACTTCCTACATATCATTTTCTATTACGTTTGCTATATCTATGATAGGTGTAAATTACCTACGTATTTCCAATCCAAATTTGTTAGTTTTCGAGTATGTTTATAGTTATTTTTATATGTTTTAATATGTTTTTATTCTTTTTGTATAAATCAGGCGTGTGGGGCAAAAAGATACGAAACTAAAGCGAAAACAATGAGATCAAACCAAAGCAGTTCGAAGTTACGGTGGATAAATAAGCTCGGAGGCTAAAAGATTAAACAGGCCCACTGCCTAGGCGTCTAGACTACCGCCTAGGCAGTGAAGAAACTGAGAAAAGAGCAAAATGTTACTGACGGACGACCGCCTAGGTAAAGATTCCTTCGCCTAGGCGAAAATCCAGCAGAAAACGAAGATGGGCTACTGACAGCCGCTCGCCTAGGCGAAGTTTTCTTTGCCTAGGTGAAAATCCAACATAATGTTCTCCCAGTCTGCTGCCTACTTCACCACCTAGGCGATCAGCCGAACTGACCTAAATTCGCCTAGGTGGATTTCTCCTGCACAGTCTTAAGATATTTTTAGGATATTTTGGCTGTAAATACCCCATCTCCTCCCCCTTCTCCGGTCTCTCTCTTGTCTCTCTTGGTTTTTTGAGCACCTTAGGCTATATTTAAGCCGAGGTTTAGGAGTTTTAGAGGTGGATCTCATATCCCGAAGTGGAGAAGACGGCGAATCGATCGTTGAGCGTTCTTAGCGGTTTATCTTCGGACGAGGCTAAGTTCTTCAATTGTTTTTCCTTATTTATTTATTTTAGGATCATGTGAGCATGTTTAGCTCATTATTTCATTGTAAATATGGCTATGGCCATAGTTAAACATGGATTGTTGTAGGGATTAACACTATATTTATAAATACGTTGTTTGGATGATTTCGGTGTTTCATTTGTGAATGTTTTTCATAGTTTAATTGTATTTATCGTATTATTTGTTTATCATACTTAGTTAGATAAATGGAGAATACGGGGTTTTGACAAACCCCAGATTTGGATTAAGGTAAACAAACGTCACGATTCTATAACCCTGTCGGGGTTTGAATCGTGGACAATCGATTATGTGGGGCAAGACACACGCTACCTAGGGTCGTTAAGACGTTGAGGTGGACTTATTCGTTGACTTAAAGTTGCATTATATCTCTCATCTTACACTCAGGAGAGGTGGCGAGGGAGTTTCAGAACAGAGATTGTCGATAGGGTAAATACAACGCAACGATCCAATAACCCAGGAGAGAGTTGAATTGAGTGCAATCAATGACGTTGGGCGAGACTCACGTGACCTAGGGTCGTTAAGACGTTGAGGGGGACTTCTTCGTTGACTCGAAGTCATGTATTCCCCCGTCTTACACTCGGGAGAGGTGGCGGTGGAGTTTTTGTACCGAGGTTGTCAAATAGGTCGAACACCGTAAACGTAAATAAATCGAAATCGAACACGAATTTGTAAACACGTTAATCCCTAGGCAATTCTTGACCCTAAAACATATTAGCATATTAGTGTAGTTAATTTAGGTTATATTAGTATTAGTTTAATTAATTAAATACATTTGTTTTTCGCCTAGATAAAATTAGGTCACGACAAACGCGGTATTCGATAGTAACGACACCAATCCCTGTGGATACGATAACCCAATCTTAACGATCACACTATACTAAAACTTAGACCTCGTAAACTTGCGAGTGTAAGTAGCGGCGTATTTTACACACTACCAATCTACAAGTTCCATAAACTTTTGCTCTACCTTCTCGTTAATCTAGAACGTACTACATTTTCGTCACAATTTTCTCACGTCTTTAGTTTCCAACTAATATGACTCTTTTTTTTTTAATATCATTATAAGATACCTTTCATATTGCCTAGAAGGCAATGTTATATTTTATTTGAATGTCATTTCGTATTCCAACTTAAATGCGTTCTGCTATACTATCGACTATTTTAATAACGAATTATTAGATGACTTATTGGGTGCTACTGATAGTTATCTTATCACCACTTAATACGCATATAGTTGTTTCTTAATTAAAATCTCACGTTTCTAACAATTAGTACTCCCACAATCGCGATCCACCCATTTTCACCACCACCAACACAACACTACTCAAATCTGCCAACTAGCAATATCACCATTACTACCTGCCAACAAGACAACCCTCCGTGCACCATGCCAATGCACTAACTAATGTAATGAAAGATCTGGCACTCACAAATCGAACTAACTTATTGACACCCTATCTCATGTCCCCTACTGACTAGACGATTGGCACGTCCTCCTATCTTCTGGTCTTCTACTGACAAGACAACTGACAAGTTTACAAAACCTATAACCTAGGCTCTGATACTAAAATTGTTACACCCCACCCCGGACACCCGTCACCATGGGGCTGGCGTGACGTCGACATGACATCACTTGACTAACCAACTTAAATACAACAATATACAAACTTTCATCTACACGTCATATATATATATAATAACTTCATACTATAGGGATACATTTGTCCCAAAAATGAGAACAACAAAATAAATCTCATAAACCTCTATTAGGTTCATTCTCAGACAGCTCATCTCAAATTACTCTCGTATGACTCCAACGCCTGACCCGCATAACTCTAACTAGTGCCAGTAGGGGACCAACCGACTCCTATCTCCTCGACCTGCGAGTGTATTGTCTTCTTAGTGAAAGTATTTTATAATATAATTCATATCTACAACATCTAAATGGATCAAGCGTAAGTATATAAACACCACATAGCTTATAAAATCTCTAGTATATAAGTAGGGAAAATAAAGCGATATAAATAAGTTCCATCCAAATCTATCTAGTATAAAATAATATCAATCACCATAATAAATAATAAATCACCCAATATAAGTAAAACACCACATCTCAAACACACATCTCAAACCACTACAACACACACTGGCTAGCCATAGTGATCGTTTTAACCTCACGATCGAGAGTTGCAACGGTACCGTAACATCCGTAGGAATGCCTTCCTACGAAATATCCATACCCCTTTTGGGGAGAAATATAATCCACATCCCTTACGGGGAGAACTATTCACATCCCATGGGAAGAAATCCACACCCCTTACAGGGAGAAATATAATTCACACTACGGGGAGAATATAATCCACACACTTTACGAGAAGAAAACTATAGCATCGTCCAAATCAACAATATCGTCAAAAATCTACATCCCTTATGGGAAGAATATAAACTACACCCCTTTCGGGGAGAATTTCCAAACCACACCTCTTTCGGAGAGAATTTCCAAATCACGTTTTTCTCTCTCTTTTTAAAAGTACCACCAATTTCAATAAAAATCATTTTTTTCCACCCTTTTTCGAAAACCAGACATTTCTAGAAAATTAGATATTTTCTACTCTCATTTTAAACCACCAAATCCAACAAATCCCTTTTTTTTTTAATCTTTCTTTTTAGAACAAACATAAGTAAATGAAAATCCATTTTATCAACTCACCCAAAACCTACTTGATCCATATGTTTTTAAAATCATCCAAGTCAAGTAAAATCTATTTTACACACACACACACACACACACACACACACACACACACACACACATACATATATATAAATAGTTTGGCAAGAAGACAGTACACTCACTTCGATATCCGTTTTGCAAAACTAACACTGACCACACTCTATCTGGACGCCGGTGCTTGTGAACCTAATAATAACAGAGACTAAATTAATATCTTATCTAAAATATCATAATCATGCAATGCAAACCCTATATTCCTAATCGTTACTATTTTATATACCACGAAATTAAAATTAATTAATCGTTACGAAATTATTACGATTTTAGGAATTATAACGCTAAATAAAATTTAATTTAACAAAAATTAATAATCGATTGAAATTTCACCTGTTTCCGAATCGTTTGGCGCCCACGAGATAGGTTTTGAATTTTCCTGTGGTGATTTCTACAAATTCCCCATATTTTTTTTTTCTTTCTTCTTTTCTTTCTCTGTTTGCGCTTACTGTTTTTGTTTCGGTTCAAACACCGCCGGCCACCTCCTCTCTCTCTCTACTATTACCGTCCACCAGAGGCCTCCCACGCCTCGCCGCTCTCACCGCCGGCCCTACTCCATCCCCCACCATGGATCACCAACCACCACCGGCCACTCCACCACCAATTGCATCTACCCACTTGACACATACACACCCAATCGTGACGACCCACACACACACCATTGGGCCAAACTCATGACGCTACCGCCTCCGTCGTTTACCCCAGCTGATCACACACCCACACACAACTGCCCAATTAGAACAAAACACACGCACACATCACCGCCACAACTGCCGATAGAAGAACACCCACACACACGACGATCGCCGATCACTTGTACACATACATCGGACAAACACACCTTCACACATACATACCAGAGGAACACACACATATTCTGTCGCACACACGTCGATGACTGAACGCCGGCGATCACACGCACACACATCATCGATAGCAGCACACACACACCCACATGCGATCAACACACCAACCACACACACAACAAAACATACACATACCGTAGCACACAAACAACAACAACGAACGGCGACGATCCCACATCTCCAACGATGATGAACTGAAAACAGGACACACACACATAGTCACACACTGATCGACTGACCCAATTACTCCTACTCACCAGACAAACGACGATACACACCGGCAACAACAACAGGCACATGAAATTCGTCGAACAAACACTCCTACACCGCCGCAATCACAGGACAGCACCGACGCTCTCCGCTCCTCCGATTCTCTCTCTCTCTCTCTCTTTCTCTCTCTTTCAAGATTTCTGAATTTCTGGATTGTTCTTCCGTTTTCAGTGGTACGACTGAAATGGTATGCATATGTATATATATGTATGAGAATGGTGGTGTGAAAGTGATAAATTGCTTGCCTCGTCAATCCCCACTCTTCTCGATCTCCCTGTCGACCGACTGAGCTCACAAACGCGCGCGCGCGCGCGCGCGCGCACACACACACACACACATATATATTTTCAAAAAAAATCTTTGGTTAAATTGCACTTTTCTCCCCCTATCTTCCATTAAGTCTTTATTTTAATCCAATTCATCTTTTAGGATTTTCTTAAATTGCATTTTGATCCCTAAACTTTTTATTCTAGAATTCGACTACAAATTTTGCATCTCAAATTTAGAATAAGTGTTTCTAAATTTGCAATTTGACCCAATCACTTTTTTTTTTTTTTTTTTTTTTTTAACTCAAATTTTTTTTCTCCGAAAATTTCTAAATGCTCTCAATTGAAATTAAAATGACGTACATGCTAAATCGGGGTCTTACAATTTTGTTTTTGTCATTTGAATTGTTTTTGTTGGTATTTAAAATTGGACAACATCTTTAGTTGATCCTCGGTCTAAGGAGGTGATTTGTCTGCTAAGATTGCATTTCTGGACGCGGGATGTTCTATCCTGTGAATAGTTCTCATCAAATATATGGAGTCTGAGCAAATACTTTCTTGTTCTCTCAAAATCCCTCCAGAGTGAGAGTATGAGATCGGAGGAAAATGGGAGTTCAAGTATGTTAAGTAGGAATTTTTTGTGTATTTGGTGTACTTATTGTCCTGTTGTTTATAGGAGAGAGGTCAGATTAGTCCAGAAAAATTAGTGTCCTGAGCTCGAATTATTAGCGTAATTCGGTGTATGGCGAATCAAGTAACACACAATATGTTTAAGTCTAAGGGCCTTGACTTTCGCCCCACCAAATGTAAAATTTATGTCGCTGCTACCAGAAGAAATAGGAGATATGGTCCAAACTCAAGAGTATAAGGAGACCTGTGGCACAGAAAACCTGCTACCAAAACACCCATGAAAAAATCCAAAGTATAATCCAGTAGTTTTCTCCTTTATAAAATTTGCCCAAATATCACCAAAAAAAGAGAGTCATATTTATCTCGTAGAACGACGGAATCACCTTTACACAATTGACACCTATATGTATTCTTTGTGTATCACGAAAATGCATATTAGATAAGAATATTACTTTCTACTACTTGGCTATCAAGAACCCTGTGTGTGTGTGTTTTTTAATGTTTAGGGAATGCTATCAAGAACTATGTATGACCTGCAAGATGTGAATTTTCTTCTCGTTAGGCAGATATAATCTACGAGAAGTGGATTTTCTTCTCATCATGAGGATATATCCTGCGATATGTGGATTACCTGCTAGGCAAGTCCTGCAGGATGAATTGACTTGCCAAGAGTACAAATCCTGCAGGTGGTACCCCTACCATTGGAGATAATAAATGATTTTGGCACTGATAGTCACTTTAGATGGCATAGTTGTACAGGTTACGGTACCATTGTAACTCCCGATCGTAAGGTAAAAACGATCCTATGACTAGTAGGAGAGGAGGTGTAGTGTACTTTATTATACATTTAAAATATTTGGATTGATTGGTTTAAAATATTTGGATTGATGGATTTAAAATATTTGAATTGACTGGTTTAAAATGTTTGGAGTGGTTGACGTAAAATATTTGAGTTGGGTGTTAATTATATTACTTCATTTCATTGGTGGTAGTAGAATTGGTTTTTTTTTAACATAATATTCGGTTATATTGTTATATTTTGAAACGTGGTATTTAATACTTCTGTTTGTTTTAAACATATTAGTATTCTTACATTGGTGGCAGTGGAACTGAATTCTCAACCTGATATGTGATTATAAAATATTATATTTTGAAAGGTGATATTTAACAATTGTACTTGATCTATTAAATGTTTTTATTATGAAGACAGTACACTGATAAAAATTATTTGGTTTCAGGAGCCGGAGTTAGGAGTGGGTCCACTACTAGCATTAGGTAGAGTCCGAAGGTAGTGTCGTTTTGGAGGTGAGCCGGTCGGATGTGAACCGTGGAAGGTTCAGATATTTTTGTGTTTTTGATTATGAATATTTGGGACCGGTATATTTTCAAATTTTGAAATTGGTAGATATATGTATTTTCGGGAAAAAAATAAAATAAAATTTACAGTACCGCGAGTATGTATGTATATACGTATGTATGGGTATTAGTTAATTGGTGCGGATGGCGTCAGGTCGACGTCACGCCCATCCTTGGGTGGCAGATACCTGGGGTGGGGTGTGACAGTAGCAATCAAGAGATGTAACGACACAGCGAAAGGCTTAGGGTTTCGAAAATTTTAGCAGGAATAGTATCAGGAAACATTGGTTCTTGATATCATGTTAAGATAATTAAGAAGCGAGAAATTTGGAGAACATAAACAATATATTGACATTCAAGAAAACGGTATGTATTATAATGATATACAATAGATATTTATAAGAGAAATGGGGAATCCTAAATTTAGGATTTTGACTTAATGGGTCAAGTGGTTCAAGCCCATATATTGCATTAATAGTAGTATAGCACACTTGGTAAGAGTGTCGAACTCACAGGGATTGGATTATAAGTATCAATTTCTGCTTATTTTTCTAGTGAAAATGATCTAGCTAGTTGGGTTTCTCTTTTAAATCTAAGAGACAAAATTGAAAAAAAAATAAAAAATTGAAATATAATACGGGAAGAACTCAAGTTAGGGTTTGCGCCCGTTTTTCATCACCCTGCTAATTTCCATTTCTTTCGGATCTAATTCAGTTTGTAATGAAGTGACCTTCGCTTGCTATAATCTAGATTACTATAAAAGATTAACTAGTCATTTAATCGGTATGATTTTTTATTATTATTTTAAGATTCAATTCCTAGGATACCTAATTAACGTCAATTACAATGATAGATGATTACCATGAAGTGACCTTTGTATGATAGGATTTGTTAACGTTGTAATAAGTTAAAATAGAGGGGATAAAATGTTTCTTTGTAAAAGTATACGGGGGTAAAATGTAATTTCCCACTAAAATACTATAACGTCATGTTCATCTTGCAGAATGGTTGACGTCCCGTCCAGGCCAATCATTACACGACGGACAACTATCTTTATTGTTATTTATTTTTAGGTAGGTTATACGGAAAGATACGTTCGAACCAATTTACGAACACGTTGATTAATTATTTTACAGGGCGATCTTAAAGGCGTACTACTGCACATCAGCTTGGTGCATTCAGAATTAAATTCAAAATTTATTTCTCAAAGCGCTCTCAAAATAGTTGAATCTTGATTGTATCAGACTAACACCTCTTTTATATAAAAACTTCGTCATTAAGTAACAAGCATTTTGGTTGACAACGATCTTAATTGTTTATATAAAAACTTCGTCGTTAAGTAGCAAGCATTTTGACGATAACAAGTCTATAAAAACATCGTAAAACAAATGAATTGAACACGAACAGACGACTAGCAATGGAGAGTGAAAAACAGACCCAAACCTCCAAGTTCTTCAACCCCGATTTCTGCATACAGTTGGCGAACAGAGTTGTACTGAAAGAGGCCACCGCCGCCGGGAGGTCCAACGTCGTTCTATCGCCTTTGTCCTTCCACGTCATGTTAAGCCTGATCGCAGTGGGTTCAGGAGGACAAATTTTAGATAAGCTTCTTCACTGTTTGGGGTCGAAACGATGCGACGATCTCAACTCCCTGTGCTCACAAATTTTTGCTCTGATCGGATCCGGCGCCCCCGCCGGCGACAAGCCGTCTGCAGGTCCTCTTCTGTCGTTCGTCAACGGGGCATGGATCGATAGTTCTTTCGCGTTCAAGCCTTCTTTTGAAGCGGTTCTCCGGAACGTCTACCAAGCGGAGACAAAACAAGTTGATTTTGTGAACAAGGTAGCAATCTGTCCTTTTCCGTTTGTCGGTAAAATACAGTTTCTATCTCAATGTTTTGTGTTATTGTCAAAATGGCCATTGAAGTTTCGATTTCTCCAATTAAGTTTAGGCCCCATTTCTATTCCTCGGTTCCTATTCTTGCTCCCAAAATTTTGAAATTACTATATAGAAACGTGTTTGGCAAACAAGTTTTGTGCTCAATATTTTGGGAGTAATTTGGGATAATGTACATAAATGCGTTTGGTTAAACAAGTTTTGCTCCAAATATTTTTTGGAATAATTTCGGGCTATTTTTGTGAGAACTTAAGAAACTAAAACTATGTTGATTTCTATCCACTCCGGTAAAACTATTTCCACTTCAATCTCGCTGACCACCACAACCACCCGGTCACCACCATCCCACCACCCACGACCACCCCCTAGTCATCACCAATCCGCAGGCCACCACCATCCACTAGTCACCATACATTTAACTGGCCACCATACATTCAACGGAAAAAAGAAAATGTTGAGAACAAATGTATTTTTTGTTTTTGTTCTCATAAGTTAAAAGAAACGATTTCAAAACAATGGTCGTTATCAAATATGTTTCTATTTTAATAATATTTCAAATCGGAAATAGAATTTTCATCCCATGCATCCCACCTAACTTGTTCTAGTTTTATTTTTTTCCATTTGAAGGCCGATGAAGTGGTGAATGAGGTAAATTGGTGGGCAGAAAATGCAACCAAAGGACTCATCAAGCAACTCCTTCTTTCTGGATCCCTGGACATGGACACTGCACTTGTTCTTGCAAACGCCCTCTATTTTAAAGGCTCCTGGGATCGAAAATTCGACAAAACTAGAACAACTTCCAAAGACTTCCACCTTCTTGACGGCCGAACAGTTCGTGTTCCTTTTATGACCACCAAGCCGAGCGAGAAACATATTTTTTGATCCTATGATGATCATGCACTTGTTAAAATACCTTACGAAAAGGGTCCACCCGGGATATTCTCCATGTATTTCTTTCTCCCCCACAAGAACGACGGATTGAAGAGTCTTGTCGAGAGGTTCAATTCTGTTCCCGGATTCTTCAACCAACAATTCGAGCTGTGGAACGGCGATTTCCCTGATTTCCGGATTCCAATGTTTAAATTCTCGTCGGAGTTTGAAGCTTTAAAAACCATAAAGGAGCTGGGGCTGGATTTTGGCGATGGCGGGCTAACAGAAATGGCGGATTCGCCTAAGAACCTGGAGCTGCAACTCTCAAAAATGTTCCACAAATCGTATATCGAGGTGAACGAAGAAGGGACTGAAGCTACAGCAAGCACCGCATCAAGAATTAGAATGCTTCGTGCTAGGACTCCAGTTCCGACCTTTGTGGCGGATCATCCTTTCTTGTTCATGTTACGAGAAGAGACGTCACGGGCTATCTTCTTCATCGGAGCTGTCCTAAATCCACAACTTACTGCTTAGTGCATTTGTCATTACATAAAACAGGTTACTGCTCTTATCTACTATAATAAGACAGACATGTCATGCGCTAGTAATATGCATGTCAATATATGTATGTATATGTAAGTCTTACGAGTAAAATCCTAATATATGTATGTATATGTAAGTCCTATGCATGTCAATATTTGTTTGTATATGCATGTCAATCTATGTTTTCTGTATTTATAGATTTCACCCATGTCAATATAATAATTTCATATTCTCTCCTAATATAATATGCCACCACTATCAAACTCGTCTCGAGACTACGACTCTAATGCCGTCGGAGAGAAGCCAAATCACCTCATTACACGCTCTCACGCACCACAAGAACTCTGGAATTAAATGTCACTAACTTTGTTTACACCTACATACTTTACTATTACTCTAAAATTCACACGGACCGCATTATCCAAATCATCTCGTCGAGACGTATTCAACAACGCCAACTATGGTCCTAATCGAATTCTCACGCACCTACACGTACGGCCTAAAGCCTATGTTGCTTCATTGCACGGTTCCACGTCAGCCTCGCCATATTATCGCCCCATCAACACAAAACAAACGCCACGTATCTACCACACCATCACCACCTCACCGCCATGTCACCAAATCTTGCCACGCCAACAGCTACATCTGCTCTACATTAGTGAAGAACAAATGCCACACCCATATCTCATCAACATTACATGGGCCACATCATCATAGTTTGCCACATCAGTATCTTGTTATTTGTCATGTCACAAAGAATTGTTCACAATTGCCATGTCATCGCTAGACCTTCAATTGCGTCGTCAGCACAGTTAACCCCTTTGACCTGTTCAGTATTGGTCCAATGTTCTTTTTGACATTTCACTACTTCTTATACCAGTTCTTGAAGTTCAGATGTTAGTTCCTAGTTAATTTCAACATTCTCATTCCATCTGTGGCCCTTTTTTTTTTTTTTGGCCACATTCTGATCAAAGAATATACTTATCTTTATATTTTTGACTTGGTCCACTGCTTTCCTTTGTGCAGTTCAAGAGTTTATTGATTGGGTTTTCAGTAACTCAGACCGATTCCTAGATAATTCAGACCTCCGGATTACATCTGTGGCATTTGTTTATTCCTATCAAACAATATACTTTCTTTTATATTGTTGATCTGATTCGATGGTGATGTCTAAGCGTTGTTCTTTACCTGTTGTTCTTGCTACCAATACCTCCACCATTGTTTCTATCTCTATTAGTGATTTCGCTTTATTTTTCAAACACTCACTCTAATTTTGGTACAAAATTTCTCTTGCTCTTTCACTTACTACAAGCAATTTTTCTTGTTTTTTTTTTATTCTACTTGTTGTGACCATATGACCTCTGATTCAAATATTTTCTTGGCAAAACTATTTTTTGTGAATACTCCTACCATTTATGTCGTTGATGGTTCTCAAATGTGTGTCAGTCATACTGTTAATATTTTCACTTCATTTATTTCTATTTCTGACACGTATTTAATACAAAATTCACTTTGAACCTTTTATCTGTTGGGCAACTCAGTAAATTGAGATTTGAAGTAATATATTCTAATAGTGGTTGTGTTGTGTATGATTCTCGGGCACGAAAAATTAATTCATTGGGACCGGTCTCCAAAATTTGACGTCTATTAGAGCTTAGTAGTCTTCATCTTCCAAATCAATCCCCACCACCACCACCACCCCATGTCCCTTCATCGACTTATGCAACCTCGCCATTATCGTTGTCATCGTCATCTTCATCATCATCATCATCATCATCGCAACCATATCATATTCTCTCAGCCTTTGGTGCTTTCGGTTTGGTCTTGCATCCTTCGGACGTATCCTCACTTTATTCTCTACTGGGAAATTATGATTTTGTCTCTACCGAGCATCTCGATTGATTTCCATTCCAACAAGCTAAACAAAATGCCTTACCTTTTTCCATTAGTAACTTAGTCTCTCTCTCACACCCTTTGCATAGTCTACTCTAATGATTGACAACCCTCACCTTCTACCACAATGGGAGGATCCAAATATTTTGTGATGTTTGTCGATGACTACTCTTGGTACACCTGACTATACTTTATTCATAGATGTTCTGAATTAGCTCAAATCTAGTTACATGGTTCAAACTCAACTTTTTTGCAATATCAAAATTATCAGATCAAATAATCTCATTGAATACAAGGATCAGTCTTTCATTGCCGCCTTTTGGAAACATGACACACTTTCCCATAGATCTTGCCCTGACATATCTATCCAAAATGGTCGAGCTGAATGTAAATGAACATATCGAAGATATTGTCTATGCAGTACTCATTTCATCATCTTGTTTAGAGCATTTCATTCTCTATCGTCTGTATCATTAATTGGGGCCTTTCTCCTACCATTAGTAATCTTTCCCTTTATGAGAAGTTGCATGGAGTGTCTCCTAATTAGAGCCTCTTAAAAGTCTCTGGGTGTGTATGTTTTGTCCTCTTACATCCTCATGAACATATCAAACTGGAATTGGCTCGATTATGTCATTTCCTAGGATATGGAATCGAATACAAAAGATATTGATTTTGGGATCGTATTTCTCATTATGTCATTGTTGGATGTGAGACCCATAGTTAATGTTGTATTCTTACAATTATGATGTGCATCTATAAAACATTACAATCTCAAGTATTAATAAAACGTATATTCGATATTATTCTTTAATTATATCAATATCGTTATAGACTTGGGTATTAAGTTAAAGTCTTCGCTATTTAATATGATTAAAATGCAAAAACTGAAAACATTTGGTAACTTAATAATCTAGATTTTTCCCAATCCATAATGGATTGTTGAAAATGATATTCAACAATTTAAGCTAGTTTTGTTTGTTTTACTTTCCCTTTTTGAGATTGATGAGTCTCAAACTCTTAGTATGAGATACAAGAAAAATGAGACTATCTAGTTGTTTATTTATTTATTTATTTTTAAGTACAATTTAGAAGTCTATTTTTTAATAAAAATATTAAACAAAAAAAGTTATGCATATATATAATTATTATAATATATAAATATGATAAATAATTTTTTTTTTGTTTTAAATTTGAAAAAATTGTGTCTTAAAGGACACGTTTATTTTATTTAACCTCTAAATGATTTTTTTTTTTTAAATAAATATTTCCTATTTATTTTTTTACCCATAAGAATATATTGACATATTCACATGTTTCAATCTAAGATTGGATCCCATAAATAAGTGAATCCAAAAATACCACAAAATTCATTTTTTTTAATAACACAGGTAGCCTATATAAAATGCACATGTTTTAGGTCTCTATGCCTCTTCCCTTTTTGAAATTTGACATGCATGTTTTTTTTTTAACCGTACACGAAATTAATATTTTAGTCTATACAGTTCACGTGTTAAAATAATTTTTTCATAAGTTCAAAATTATTGTATGCAATAAAAATTATTGTAATTTTTTCATATAAAAAAATTATAATATTTTTTTATGTGTAGAGTGACTTTTGGACTTTCTATAATAATTTTGAATTTTTAAAAAAATTATTGTAACACGTGAATTATATAAGTTAAAATAATAATTATGTAAATCACTCACAAAACACCCTTGTAAAATTATATCGCAAAATTTGGTTTTCAAATATTGACATTGAATTATTTATAAATTATCTAAACATTACAAATAAAAAACTAAACAAGTTAAGTTTAACCATCTTTAGACCACCTCTACGCAATTGACACGGATCTTAATTGTGCATCACAAATACATATATAAAAATATATGACTTCCAATCAACACCTTGGAATGAAAAACTTCATCATTAAGAAAACAAACATCTACCCAACACAATATTATGTTAATTCGGTTGACAAGGAGAGTTGTCTCATTTTTATTTTCTTGTCAATCAGATTCGACTATTTTAAAAAATAATCTAAAAATTAAATCTTAAATTTAATCTGCACTAGGTTGATATGGAGGAATGCATTTTTAAGATCGTCCGATAAGATAGATAATTAGTCAAAGTGCGAAAAAAAATAAAAACTTGACCATAACATTAATTAACAATGTCGACTCCCGAAGAAGTCTATAAAAACATCTTAAAACAACTGAAGCAAACATAAACAAGCGACTTGCAACGATGGAAACCTCCGATTTCTGCATTCAAATTGCGAACGAAGTTGTACTGAAAGAGGCTACCGCCGGCAGAGGGTCCAACGTTGTACTATCTCCTTTGTCCTTCCACGTGATGTTGAGCCTGATCGCGGTGGGATCAGGAGGGAGAACTCTAGATCACCTTCTTCACTGTTTGGGATCAAAACAAGTGGATGATCTCAATTCTTTGTGTTCACATGTTTTTAATCTCATCGGACCCGGCGCCGGCAACTGCTCCGTCAGAAATCCGTCCACATATCCTCTTCTGTCGTTCGTCAACGGGGCACGGATTGATCGGTCATTCGTTTTCAAGCCTTCTTTTCTGTTTGGGTAAACTACAGATTTGTTCCAAATTTTCTTGTTATTGTCAAAATGGCCTTTGAAGTTTTGATTTCTCCAATTAAGTCCATCAAATTTTGATATCATGTCAAATATTTATTTTGTCGGAGTTCAAACCCGCGACACCCCTGTCATTTCAACAAATAACAAAAGCATCTCATATTAAAAAAGTCCTTTTCAAAATTAAAAAAACAAATGGACAACTATACCCTTACACACACACACATATACATGAAACCTTAAATTGGGAATAATATTTTCATCCCCTTGTCTGCTCCGCCTTCTCCAATCGCAAGCTCTTTCAATCGGTGAACCATTGTCGCGAACCACCGTTGCTCGCAAGTTTTCTCTCAATCGGTGAACAAGCGTCACGAACCGTCGGTACTCGCAAGCTTTCTCTCAATCGCCGAACGACCGTCGCAAACCACCAGTGCTTGCAAGCCTCCCCCATCGCAAGCCTCAACGGCCGTTGATTGACGACCTAGCGATTCACTGTTGCCAACAACTGTCATGACGACCTAGCAATTGATGTTGCGATGGAAGACAGCGGGGGTTGATTGTGGCAGTGATCAATGGATGACAGCAGCGGTCGATTTGACAGTTCTCGGTCGCTTCTTGTCTGATGGCAATGGTCGATCAACGATGGCGTCGAGGTAGACGGTCGTCCTATTCACGATGGCGTCGATGGCGGACTTCTCTCTCTCTCTCTTTCTCAACCCGTGCTCGCAAGCCTCCCCTTGCCACCGCGCTCCAGTCCCTCAGAACTATAAAAGAATGGACTAGGCGGCGACGATGAACAGACAATGAAACAGTGAGATTTTTCAGATCTGGAAATTTCCAGACTAGCTGAATGTTCACCTCTGTGATTTGTGTGAGATTTTTGATATATGTGAATGTTCAGATTAGAGTGAATGTGTTTAGTGTTCATGTTCATGTAATTTTTTTGTTGATTTACATTAAGTTTTGTTCATGTGAATGTTCTTTGGCTCCACCCATGTCGTTTCACCACCGCCTGTCACCACTGGCCGCCAGAGTTTACTGACGGCAGTGATTGTTTTTTGGTTTTGTTAGGTTTTAATTTTTGTTGAATGTTCATTGTTTGATTTTGGTGTTGCTGTCGTGATTTTAGTGGAATTTGGTTTATTAATTGTGATTGTTCATGTTTGATCATTTCATTTATATAAATGTTCTTATTAATGTATTTTTGTGAATGTTCATATCGTAGTATTTTTGATGAAATTGCACATTTCGATGTGTTTTCGTGGAAGTATAAACATTTACAGCAATATAATTAATATAAATATGTATTAAATATTCAAAAACAAAAATAAATAAAAATGTGAATATTCATGTCGTTGGAAAAAGGTTTTTTGTAGATTAATTTTTTGAAAGATATGAACATTCACAAATCAGCAAAAAATTACCTACAAAAATTGAAATTCATATTGTCAGAAAGATGATTTTTCGTAGATTAATTTGATGTATTTGTTTTTAAATTTTTATTAACTGTGAATCGTATGGGATGATTTTAGTGATTTTCAAAAAAGTGGACACTCACATTTTTTAACAGAATAACATAAATTGTAAATACAACACAAATAAGGGGCAATAACTAAGGACTAAACTCTAAGAAGATTACGGGAACCAAAAACTTAATGTAGGCATTTAGAGGATTATTTTCTCAATACACTATCTTATAAGGACCAAATTATGAAATTCTCTCTTTTTATTTAATATAATTATGTTTTTATTCTTTTAATTTTTTAAACACTAATACTCCAATTTAAATATATATATACATATGTTTTTTTACTCCTAATTTTTTTAACAATTACATTAACTCCTACCCCCACTACCCACCCACCAATACCGCCCCCATCCCGCCTGTTCTTCTTCTTCTTCATTGGAGTGTCGCTATCTTTTAAGCCCTGATCGTCACCAGAGATGCCTTCGGTAGTTTTTGAGCTTCGATCCCATGTTCTCAATCCCCCATAGGTCCTCTCTCTCTAATTATAAATATTCTAGTTATATTTTTGGCAAATTTATGTAGGTTATAAGGTTTATTAAATTGAACATTTAATCCCTCATATTCTACATTTATTTAAATCTTACAAAATTAAAAATATTTTAATGATTTTAAATGATAAATGAGTTGTGCTCAATGTTACGATGTAAACTCATCCAATGCTTATTCTCGCACATGACCGCTTGTCTATGACCAATTTCTTTTGTTTTTTAGATTAGTTTAGTTTATTTTCTTTATTTCTTGTAAGAAAAGATCACGTCGTGTGTGCTCGAGCATAATAATATCCATTCGTATCACTTTTATTTTTTTACTTAAAGTACTTTGTTTGAAGACATGATACTTGCAAACCTTTCATACCTTGTAACACTTGTAAGTCTTTTCTACCTTGTAACCTTAGTTATTAATACAATTGTTATTATTATATTTGCATTTTCACTACGCTGTCTGCAAGTGCTATTGTGGTGAACCTTATTGCTATTAAATATTGTTGCTTTCATTATTCTAGACCATCTGACCTCCAAGGCTTACTATTAGACCGAAGCTCTAGTTAGCAGCGCACAATCTATTTTCCAACCCCAAAAGGCTTGACTAGTGACAGTCAACATTGGACCTTCTATTATAGATATTTTTGTCATTTCCTCATTCCACTAAACTTAAAAGACATTTTTCCCTAATAACTATACACACTTCTTTCTCTGATTCTTCACACGAATCATTGTTAGAGAAAGAATAGGAAAAATATCTTAGCTTTGGTAGGAGTTCTTTACCAAATAATTGTTTTTTAAATAAAAAAATCTAATAACTTATATATATAAACTTGATTACGTAAACGACGTAAAATGCAGTGTGGAAATGCGTTTTTCCAAAAAACACAGAACCAATTTGCGTTTATCGAATTAAAAAAAGAAAAGAATAAAGAGAGAGAGATAAAAATGCAAAAACGAAATGTGCTTCTATGATATCAATTTAATTATTTTTTTACAAGAAACGCAGATGCTATCTGCGTTTTTAAAACCCTAAACCACCGCCTCTTCTCTTTCCTTCATTTGCATTTGTTTCCTTTCCTTCATCAGAATCGCCGCCGCCCTATTTCCTTTCATTTGGTCGTTCCCTAGCCGCCACCCTGCTCCTCCGCTGCCATCGCCGATCCAAGGTCTTTTACTCCAGTCGTCGTCTCTTTTTGATTAAGGTAAACGTTTCAATTTTTTTTTTTTTTTCGTATATATGTGTGTATATATACGAAATGTATGTGTGTATATATGGGTTTTTTGCTTTATTTCGGGCTTTTTCCTTTTTTTGTTTTTTTGGAAATGTAGATCTCTGTCCTCCGTCGCCGTGACCGATCTCGCTCCTCCGTATATATGTGTGTGTATATTTGTTTTTATTTTTATTTTTTTCTGGAAATGTAGATGTAGGTTTATGTTTTTTCTGTTTATATATTTTGGTTTTAGTTAGAAATTTATTTTTCGATTTCAATTGGAAATTTTATTTTCGGTTTAAGAAGGAAATTTGTTTATATTTGTTTGCTACTTATTAACTGTATAGGTTTATTATTCATATTATGATAATAATATATACATTTTAGAGTTATGATAATAATATATGCATTATGATGTATTAACCTTAACAGTTAATATATTCATATTAACTGTTTAGGTTTATTATCCATATTATCATAATATATCCATATTATGATAATGATAATCTACTTTAACTATATTTTTGTAATTTGAAGTATCCAAAATTTAATATGTATTATTAGGTATTTTTATTGTTATTTTTTTCTATAACAATATTTTTTTCGTTAGAGATTTATATTGATTTTTAGTAGATTTAATGAACTATTTGTTTCATGAAATTGAGAGATTTGGAATAGAAATGTGATTTTGTTTTTCACATGTCAAATTTACCATATACTCTTAATTTACACTTTGCACCCCCAAACTAATCAGAAAATTGATTCAACATTATTGGTTAGATGTTTGAAATGGTTAAATTCTAGTTTGTGTACTTAAAAGTGCATTTGAATAAGTAATTGTGTATATATAACTTAAGATTTAATGAATGACAATTAATTTCAACAGTTTTTATTAAGTTTTAATTGGGCAATTTAATTTTTTTTAACACCATGATTGATAATGATAATGATAATAATACCTCACATGTTTTGTTTTGATTTGTAAAACTGTAGTTGTTTGAAATGGAGAATGTTACATTATATCTGGGAGTGGAATGATATTGGAAAGAGTTGAGTTTGGGGTGTCGTATAGCATGTCTGCGGTCAAATCGTTTGATGTTTGTTAGGGGATTACATTAAACGAATTGATTGCGATGTTATAACCTTATATCCTTATGGATGGAGTTGATGGAACTTTGAAGTTAAAGTATAGGTTGCCGATAACTATTATTGGGCCAGAGAATTATAGACACGTGTTGTTTTCAATCGATGATGATGCGGTGTTAGACCATGTGCTTCAGTTATCTCTTAAGGTGCCCTCGCTGCTTGGTGGTGAGGTATCTGTCGAGGTAGAGCGAACTTTTGATAAAAAAAAAATATAAAATAAAATAAAATAATTGGAAGGAATTTTTTTGGCAGTATTTTTGTTGGCGGGATAGTGGCTGACGGAAAATGAGGAAGGTGTCAAAAATTGTCTATATATACATCTTTATTTTCAGAATTATCATTCGCACACATTCATTTCTATTCTCTATTTTCATTACTCAGAAAATCAGTTCAAATGATGATCACTTTATCCAAAAAAAAAAAAAATGTATGACATCAAGATAAATTTAATTAAAAGCTTTATTTTAAAATTTTGAAAATACCATATAAAAATATTTTTTAAGAAACTGGTTGTAATTCAAACTAGTCAATTTTATTCTTTTAACGTTATTTTTGTCACACCTCACCCTGGACACCCGTCACATTGGGGCCGGTGTGACGTCGACATGATATCACTTGACTAACCAACTTAAATACGACAATACACAAACTTTCATCTACACCTCATATATATATAATAACTTCATACTATAGGGATACACCTGTCCCAAAAATGAGAACAACAAAATAAATCTCATGAACCTCTCTTAGATTCATCCTCTGACAGCTCATATCAAATTACTCTTGTATGACTCCAATACCTGACCCGCATAACTCTAACTAGTGCCAGTAGAGGACCAATTGACTCCTATCTGCTCCACCTGCGAGTATATTGTCTTCTTAGTAAAAATATTTTATAATAATAATTCATATCTACAATATCTAAATGGATCAAGCGTAAGTATATAAACATCACATAGCTCGTAAAATCTCCAGTATGTAAACAGTGAAAATAAAGCGATATAGATAAATTTTATCCAAATCCATCTAATATAAAATAATATCAATCACCATAATAAATAATAAATCACTCAATATAAGTAAAACACCACATCTCAAACCACTACTCCACTACAACACACACAGGCTAGCCATAGTGATCGTTTTAACCTCACGATCGGGAGTTGCAACGGTACCGTAACATCCGTAGGAATGCCTTCCTACTAAATATTCACACTCTTTTGGGAGAGAAATATAATCCACACCCCTTACGGGGAGAATTATCCACATCCCACGGGAATAAATCCACAACCCTTACGGGGAGAAATATAATCCACACTACGGGAAGAATATAATCCACACCCCTTGCGGGGAGAAAACTATGGCATCGTCCAAATCAACAATATCGTCAAAATCCACATCCCTTATGGGAAGAATATAAACCACACCCCTTTCGGGGAGAATTTCAAAATCATGGTTTTTTTTTTTTTTTTTTCTCTTTTTAAAAGTACCACTAATTTCAGTAAAAATCATTTTTTTTCCACCCTTTTTAGAAAACCAAACATTTGTAGAAAATCATATATTTTCCACTCTTATTTTAAATCGCTAAATCCAACAAATCCCTTTTTTTTTTTTAATCTTTCTTTTTAAAACCAACATAATTAAATGAAAATCCATTTTATCAACTCACTCAAAACCTGTTTGATCCATATGTTTTTACAATCATCCAAGTCAAGTAAAATCTATTTTACACACACACACACACATATAAATAGTTTGGCAAGAAGACAGTACACTCACTTCGATATCCGTTTTGCAAAACTGACATTGACCGCACTCTATCTGGACGCTGGTGCCTGCGAACCTAATAGTGACAGAGCCTAAATTAATATCTTATCTAAAATATCCTAATCATGCAATGCAGACCCCATATTTCGAATCGTTACTATTTTATGTACCACGTAATTAAAATTAATTAATCATTACAAAATTATTACGATTTCAGGAATTGTAATGCTAAATAAAATTTAATTTAACGAAAATTAATAATCGATTGAAATTTCATCTGTTTCCGAATCGTTTGGCGACCACGAAATGGGTTTTGAATTTTCCTCGGGTGGTTTCTGCAAATTCTCCAAAAAAAAAAAAATTCTTCTTTTCTTCCTCTATTCGCGCTTACTGTTTCTGTTTCAATTTAAACACCGTTGGCCACCTCCTCTCTCTCTCTACTATTACCATCCACCAGAGGCCTCCCACGCCTCGCCGCTCTCACCGCCGGCCCTACTCCATCCCCCACCATAGATCACCAATCACCACCGGCCACTCCACCACCAATCGCATCTACCCATTTGACACATACACACCCAATCGTGACGACCCACACACACACCATCAGGCCAAACTCATGCCGCCACCGCTTCCATCGTTTACCCCAGCTGATCACACACCCACACACAGTTGCCCGATCAAAATAGAACACACGCACACATCACCGCCACCATTGCCGACGGAGGAACACCCTCACACACGCCGATCGCCGATCACCTGCACATACACATCGGACAAACACACCTTCACACATGCACACCGAAGGAACACACACATACTATGTCGCACACACGTCGGCGACTGAACGCCGGCGATCACATGCACACACATCGTCGATAGCAACACACATACACCCACATGCGATCAACACACCAACCACACACACATATCGTAGCACACAAACAACGACAATGAAATGTGATAATCCCACATCTCCGACGATGATGAACGGAAAACAGGACACACACACATAGTCACACACTGATCGGTCGACCCAATTACTCCCATTCATCGGACGAACGACGATGCACACCGACAACGACAACACGCACATGCAATTCGTCGGACGAACACTCCCACACTGCCGGTGGTCACAGGACATCACTGATGCTCCGCTCCTCCGATTCTCTCTATTTAGATTTCTGAATTTCTGGATTGTTCTTCCGTTTTCAGTGGTGCGATTGAAATGGTATGCATATGTATATATATATATATATGCATGGGAATGGTAGTGTGAAATTGATAGATTGCTCGCCACGTCGATCCCCACTCTTCTCGATCTCCCTGCCGGCTGGCTGAGCTCACAAACGCGCGCGCACACAAACATACACACACACACACACACACACACACACACATATATATTTAAAAAAAAAAATCTTTGGTTAAATTGCACTTTTCTCCCCCTATCTTCCATTAAGTCTTTATTTTATTTCAATTCATCTTTTAGGATTTTCTTAAATTGCATTTTGATCCCTAAAATTTTTATTCTAGAATTCGACTACAAATTTTGTATCTCAAATTTAGAATAAGTGTTTCTAAATTTGCAATTTGACCTAATCACTTTTTTTTTTTAACTCAAATTTTTTTTCCCCAAAATTTTCTAAATGCTCTCAATTGAAATTAAAATGACGTACGTGCTAAATCGGGATCTTACAATTCTTTCCTCCTAAAAAAAATTTCGTCCCGAAATTTTCGTCAAACCAACAGGAATTAAAGTTTTGGTCAACATAATCAAAATCTAGAGTTGCACCACATGGTCATGTTAGTTACACTTGATTCTAGGACAATTATTTCCTATGTAGGGTCTCATAACCGAAGGTCACCCTCAATTCGTAACCGTCAACTTCCGTTAAATCATTTCCACCTATCGCAACATTTCCATTTGCAGCGGCCAATATTATATTAAACAACCGACAAACAGGATACACTTTGATTGGTAACACCTAACACAGACAATCAACTATCAAAGAATCTCCTTTCCAGAAGGTCCACGACCTCAGTACTTTCCCATACCTAACATTTATCCATTTTATCCAACAATTTCCAGGCAACCAATTTGCAACAATATCTTCATTCACATTTAAACCAACAATACTCGCAACTAATCTCATAAGTAACAGCTAGCTCAAACCCCACGTGAATTGGGTTGAGAGACTAACAATCATCGATTGCACTAGTTACATCAAAACTTTCAATAATCCCATTATAAGACCCCGACTTTTGACCTATATAAAATTCAAGCCGTGTTTTAAATATTTCAAAAATACTGGGATAGATTTCGATATTTATTTTATGAATTAAAATCTTAGGAGGGTGTATGAGAATTTTTTATAAACATTAAAACATAGTTTGCGTTTAATTGCTACCCCACCATAATATAAGGGGAGGTTTGTGTATTATTACAAAAAAATGTCTTCAATTAATTATATATATATATATATATATATATATATATTGAGAGAAGGGGAGTTGGTGAAGGGATAAGGGGGTGACAGGGAGCTGTCCGGCCGGTGAGCTCTCTCTCTCTCTCTCTCTCTCTCTCTCTCACACACACACACACACACACACACATATATATATATATATATACAGATACATGATAAAGATGTGAAGAAGGGTCTGGAACTGAAGAGAGAGAAAGGAAGAGAAGGAAGGGAGAAAAATGAGAGAGAGAATGGTCACCGGCGGTGGGTTTGCAAGATTCCATCGGCGTGTGTGGGCTTGCGGTGTGTATGCCTCGTCGCCGGTAAGTGGGTGTGTGTGTGTGTGTGTGTGTTCCTTGTTACTGTTTTCGTTCTGTTTCTGCTTCTGTTCCATGTCTATTTCCGTTTTATTTTTGTTCCAGATGGGGGTGGTGGTTGGTTGTTGGTTGGTGGGTGTTGGTTGTGTGCGAGCAATTGGTGGTGGTGACTGCCGGAGTTAGTGAGGAAAGAGAGAGTGGTCGGCTGGAAAAAATTGACAAAACAGAGCAGAAGGGAGGAGGAGCGCCCGCTTAGGCTGTGGTAGATCAGTGTGCAGAATGAGAGAAAGTTCACCTAGGCGGAAGTTTCTCGCCTAGGCAGTGGGTCGTCAGTGTGTAACTCAGAACTGTAAAGGAGCTCGTTCGCCTAGGCAATGGATCGTCCGCTTAGGTGGTAGGTAGCAGTAAGCAAAAATCAAGGAATTCGTGTTGAGGTCGATAACCGATTCGGAGCGGGTAACGTTTCTCGTTAAAATTTCGTGATTTGTTAATTTAATTACTAGCGTCGAAGTTGTCGAAATGATAGAAAACAAATAATGAGATTGTTTATAAGAACAAAGTTTATATATAGTAAACTGTAACGAAGTGATACTAGTTGAATAGTTATATTTCGTAATAAAAGATGGGAAATAGGAAATTAAGGAAATTAGGATTTCATGGCATGATTAGTTTATTTTATACAAAAATATTAATTTAGGCCCTGTCACCGTTAGGTTCGCAGGCACCGGAGTTCGGATAGGGGATAGCTGGTTAAAGTTTACGAAAGCGGATATCAGGTGAGTGTACTGTCTTCTTGTCAAACTATTCTATATATATATATATATATGATGGAAAATGATTGTGTTTAAATTAGATGATTTCAAAATAATATAGATCAAGCAGGTTTTTGGAGTGAGTTGGTAAAACGATCTTTTTGGGAAATTATGTTGGTTTCTAAAAAGAAGGATTTAAAATAACTATCGTTGGATTTTGGGTGAGTTGGCAGAAATGAATGTTCGTTAAAATATGGTGGTTTTAATAGAAAGTTGAAAAAATGAGTTTTGTTGAATTTGGTGGTTTTAAAAGAGGACAGAAAATATGTGATTTCTATAAAAAAAAATAGAGAGGGGGAAAATAGTTATGTTAAAATTAGACGGTTTTCAATCAAAAGTTAAAAATATGATTTTCGGATGTAAAAGTTGGTTTTGTTAAAAAGAGGTGGATGTTGGTGATTTTGACGATATTGATGAAGTGGTGGTTTATATTATGGTCTGTCCGGAGAGTGGTCCGGCAGATGGATAATTATTTGTGATTTGGTGATGATATTATTGAATTGATTATGCCATAGTTTATGATGTCCTGTCCGGAGGGTGGTCCGGCAGGTGGTGGTTTATATTATGATCTGTCCGGAGGGTGATCCGGCAGATGGATATTTATTATGTGATGATTTATATTATTGGCCTCCGGAGACGTCCGGTAGGCGGTGATCTGTGCAGTTAGGTCCGCTAGGAAGGCATATCCTACGGATGGTTACGGTACCGTTGCAACTCCCGATCGTGAAGTTAAAACGATCATTATGGCTTAGCCGGTGGGTATGAGATTGAGATGTGTGTTTGACTTGGGGTGTTTTATACATATATTGGATGACTTATTATTGATTATGGTGTTTGGAAACTGAATTATACTACTTTACTTTCACTGCTTATTTGATATTGGAGATTTTACCAACTGTGTGGTGGATATATATTTACACTTGATCCATTTAAATGTTGTATTATTTAGAATGTATTATTGTTATGTTAAAAATGATTTTTACTAAGAAGACAGTACACTCGCAGGTGAATCTTTTAGGAGATGGTCTCCTACTGGCATTAGGTGGAGTCATCTGGGAATAATTTTGAGTTGAGCTGTTAGAGGTGAATCATATGAAAGAAAAAGATAATGTATGTCTTAACTATTGAATTGTATAGTAATGTATGCATTTTTTTATGTATAAGAAGTAGTATATATAATAGGTGATATCATGTTATCGTCACGCCGGCCTTGGGATGACGGGTGTCCGGGGCGAGTCGTGACACCCATAAACGTTTTATACTTAGTATCACAATCCCACGTTAACTAATAAATTTTCCACAAGATGTCATTGCGTCAAAACCACATAGATACCACCAAACCACATCAACACGTATTAAAAAACGTTGAACGGGTCATTTATAAAAAATTCCTTTCATGCCTTCACATTTAATATAGATTGAAGTACTTAACTACATCGCAACTACAAAATTTCAAGACATCACAAAAGCCATTCAGGATAATTCAAATTATCTTTCCTTCATGAGATCTCAGTGACCCTACATGCCGACTTCGCCTAATAATTAGTAGAAGATCAATACATCTAATTGAGTTCCTTTTATCAACTCTATTTTCTATAAAAATAAAAAATAAAAATAAAAAATAAAAAAGTAGCCACACCGGGCTGTCTCCAATTCTCGATAATTTTTCGTTCTCTTATCTCAGTTCAGTCTATTTGACTGAAGTCTTACATCCTTTTTATACAATGCTTTATACGATACCACCCTGATCACCGAAAAGGCCACGTGATCCTCATCGCTATCAGAAATTCCCAAATGCAACTCCTCGACATATCCTTCAATATCTGAATCACACTTCTCGATTGACCGTTAAACTACAAATAAAAAGAGTTACGAACTCTCAACTTAACACCGAAAACAATATAGAAACTCGACTAGAACTTCAAAATAATTATCAAATTCTGGTACTACAGTTTCTCATATACAGTTTCTCCATTTGAGGATTATTATCTGGAAATACTTCCTAACTTTCCATATTTATAACATGACGATTTAAGTTATCACCATTCAATACTGCATTTTCGATTTCCTTCGCGGACTGTTCATACAATGGCGACTTACTTCGCTTTGATAATAATTATCATCCAAGTCACAAAACGGTGACAACACTTATGATTTCAGAATTTCAATTCAAAATTTCAAATAACCAATCAACCGAGTTTAATATCTATAAAATTCATTAGCATTTTTGTATACTAATAAGTCAATTTATCCACATATGCTAAAGTTTTAATCTAGGAGCCACTAATCCTTATCAAACGTATAATTCAACATCCAATTTTTCACTTTTGATTTAAAGTAGTTATCTTAACCCAACTTTATTCGACATTTGCATTGAACCGGTGCCTCATGCTACCGAACAATCCTATCAATATATACTTGGCATACATATCAAGAAAACATTCATCGGGCTACTATTCTCTTTTCCTTCTAGAATAGGTCAAAGCTACAATAACCCACCTGAGTATTACCACTCGACCTTAACTTTACTAACAAAGAAGACACCTAACAACAAATGTTGCGATTTCTCATTTCCATTTCAATCTACTAATAATACTCACCCAATCTCAATATAGTTTGATATTAACGGGGCATTGCATGTATTGTTCTATGCACCTCTTTTAAGGTCTCTTCTGTCATAAGGGCATCATTAGGAACACACAATTTATTTCCAATCATCCCAACTTCATCATTATTTCTGACACGATAGTCAGCTCTGTGACCATTTTCCATTGCCTCTCTAATCTTTTCCAACTAGACATCCGACTTCTGCGCTTCTACCACACAATTGATCAATGTCGGTTTCAAACCAAAAACTCAAACAGCGTGGTCACCTGACCAACTGTCCACTGAACTCACAAGGATCTCAACTTAACACATACATTAGCATGAACAACCTGAATATGTGCAACCACGTTTATCGATTTTCGTCTCAAAGCATTTGCTACAACATTAGCCTTTCCTGAATAGTAATGGATAGTACGATTGTAGTCTTTGATCAATGTTTATTCAACGCCTCTGCCTAAGATTTAGCTCCTCATAAATAAGCAAGTATGTCAAACTCTGGTGATCAATGCATATCCCACAATTCTCATCATACAGGAAATATTGCTAAATTGTGAAGGCAACTACAATTACTGCTACTCCAGAAGTTTCAAATTTCAGTCACACTTTTTGGTCTTCTCCATACTCCATGAAACCACAGCTTCAACTCCCTTTGGATTCACTTGAATGCTTTTTCCAAAATCACATGTCCTAAAATTACTACTTAATTCAACCCAACTCACATTTATTACATTTAGCATACAATTGTTTTTCTTTCAGCATTAGCAACACACTCTACAAATGTTCTACAGGCTCTTTTCTACTCTCGACCGAGTTATCATTTTCACCACGTCATAGTCTCTAACCTTCAACTGATAATACCATCAATCTAACATCCTGGTCTTTTACAAGTCGATTTAACAAACCATTAATTCTAACCGACGAGTACCAACACTGGATCTCCTGGATAAAACACCAGGTCCACGTTAATCATGAGTAAATGGTCTAATTTATTGTAACGACCCGATTTTCCAGGGTCATCACAAGGCTTCTCCTATAGAGACTTCCTAAACCAAAAACTAATTTACTCACATTTTCACTATTCGACAAATTTTTTAATTACTAATACCACGCCGACCACCATTAAAGTCCCCTAAAGTTATAATTCTAAATCCCAATTTGTCGTATTTTATCAACACAATTATATTTAGCCAATTTAATGAGCCGAACGTTCACCTTTTAATATTATGGAACTTATTTTACAATAACCACAATTATTAATCACACTTACCAGTACCTCGACAGTTCTCGAAACTACTTAGAGAGAATCCCTAGCTGCTACATTATCCACCGCCTGAACTTGTTTTGTCTGATGCCCAGCACCCATGTATTGAATTTTTGATATCCTTTCTTTAACACTTTTCTGACCTCCCAGACCCACTATCAAACTAATTGGGATACTAATTACACCTTCCAGACAATAAACCATTTGATTCTTTTAAGATTTAACTCTACCTGATACAAACGGACTCTATTTATATGCGCACTTATTTTCATCCCAGACTCACAATTCTCTGCTACTTCCTACATATCATTTTCTATTACATTTGCTATATCTATGATAGGTGTAAATTACCTACGTATTTCTAATCTAAATTTGTTAGTTTTCGAGTATGTTTATAGTTATTTTTATATGTTTTAATATATTTTTATTATTTTTGTATAAATCAGGCGTGTGGGACAAAAAGATAGAAAACTAAAGCGAAAACAATGAGATCGAACCAACGCGGTTCGAAGTTACGATGGATAAATAAGCTCAGAGGCTAAAAGATGAAACAGGCCCACTGCCTAGGCGTCCAAACCACCGCCTAGGCAGTGAAGAAGCTGAGAAAAGAGCAAAATGTTACTGACGGACGACCGCCTAGGCGAAGATTCCTTTGCCTAGGCAAAAATCCAGCAGAAAACGAAGATGGGCTACTGACCGCCGCTCGCCTAAGCGAAGTTTTCTTCGCCTAGGCGAAAATCCAACATAATGTTCTCCCAGTCCGCCGCCTACTTCACCACCTAGGCGATCAGCCAAACCGACCTAAATTTGCCTAGGCGAAGTTTTCTTCACCTAGGCAGATTTCTCCTACACAGTCTTAAGATATTTTTAGGATATTTTGGCTATAAATACCCCATTTCCTCCCCCTTCTCCGGTCTCTCTCTTGTCTCTCTTGGTTTTTTGAGCACCTTAGGCTATATTTGAGCCGAGGTTTAGGAGTTTTAGAGGTGGAGCTCACATCCCGAAGTGGAGAAGACGGCGAATCGATCGTTGAGTGTTCTTAGCGGTTTATCTTCGGACGAGGCTAAATTCTTCTATTGTTTTTTCTTATTTCTTTATCTTAGGATCATGTGAGCATGTTTAGCTCATTATTTCATTGTAAATGTGGCTATGACCATAGTTAAACATGGATTGTTGTAGGGATTAACACTATATTTATAAATACGTTGTTTGGATGATTTCGGTGTTTCGTTTGTGAATATTCTTCGTAGTTTGATTGTATTTATCGTATTATTTGTTTATCATGCTTAGTTAGATAAATGGAGAATACGGGGTTTTGACAAACCCCAGATTCGGATTAAGGTAAATAAACGCCACGATTCTATAACCCGGTCGGGGTTTGAATCATGGACAATCGATAACGTGGGGCAAGACACACGCTACCTAGGGTCGTTAAGACGTTGAGGGGGACTTCTTCGTTGACTCGAAGTTACATTATATCCCTCGTCTTACACTCGGGAGAGGTGGCGAGGGAGTTTCAGAACAGAGATTGTCGATAGGGTAAATACAACGCAACGAATGACGCTGGATTATATCCCTCGTCTTACACTCGGGAGAGGTGGAAGGAAGTTGGATTGTGTGCAATGAATGACGCTGGGCGAGACTCACGTGACCTAGGGTCGTTAAGACGTTGAGGGAGACTTCTTTGTTGACTCGAAGTCATATATTCTCCCGTCTTACACTCGGGAGAGGTGGTGGTGGAGTTTACGTACCGAGGTTGTCAAATAGGTCGAACACCATAAACGTAAGTAAATCGAAATCGAACACGTATTTGTAAACACGTTAATCCCTAGGCAATTCTTGACCCTAAACCATATTAGTGTAGTTAATTTAGATTATATTAGGATTAATTTAATTAATTAAATACATTTGTTTTTCGCCTAGATAAAATTAGGTCACGACAAACGCGGTATTCGATAGTAACAACACCAATCCCTGTGGATACGATAACCCGATCTTAACGATCACACTATACTAAAACTTAGACCTTGTATACTTGCGAGTGTAAGTAGCGGCGTATTTTACGCACTACCAATCTACAAGTTCCATAAACTTTTGCTCTACCTTCTCGTCAATCTAGAACGTACTACATTTTCGTCACAGTTTTCTCACGTCTTTAGTTTCCAACTAATATAACTCTTTTTTTTAATATCATTATAAGATACATTTCATATTGCCTAGAAGGCAATGTTATATTTTATTTGAATGTCATTTCGTATTCAACTTAAATGCGTTCGGCTATACTATCGACTATTTTAATAACGACTTATTAGATGACTTAGTGGGTGCTACCAATAGTTATCTTATCACCACTTAATACGCATATAGTTGTTTCTTAATTAAAATCTCATATTTCTAACAATTACTCAATGAATCGCGATCCACCCATTTTCACCACCACCAACACAACACTACTCAAATCAGCCAACTGGCAATATCACCATTACTACCTGCCAATAAGACAACCCTCTGTGCACCATGCCAATACACTAATTAATGTAATGAAAGAACTAGCACTCACGAATCGAACTAACTTATTGACACCCTATCTCATGTCCCCTACTGACTAGACGATTGGCACGTTCTCCTATCTTCTGGTCTTCTACTGACAAGACCACTGACAAGTCTACAAAACCTATAACCTAGGCTCTGATACTAAAATTGTCACACCCATCACCGTGGGGCTGGCGTGACGTCGACATGACATCACTTAACTAACCAACTTAAATACGATAATATACAAACTTCCATCTACACGTCATATATATATAATAACTTCATACTATAGGGATACATTTGTCCCAAAAATGAGAACAACAAAATAAATCTCATAAACCTCCATTAGGTTCATTCTCTGACAGCTCATCTCAAATTACTCTCGTATGACTCTAACGCCTGACCCGCATAACTCTAACTAGTGTCAGTAGGGGACCAACCGACTCCTATCTATTTCACCTGCGAGTGTATTGTATTCTTATTAAAAATATTTTATAATAATAATAATTCATATCTACAACATCTAAATGGATCAAGCGTAAGTATATAAACACCACATAGCTCATAAAATCTCCAGTATATAAGTAGTGAAAATAAAGCGATATAAATAAGTTCCATCCAAATCCATCTAGTATAAAATAATATCAATCACCATAATAAATAATAAATCACCCAATATAAATAAAACACCACATCTCAAACACACATCTCAAACCACCACTCTACCACAACACACACTGGCTAGCCATAGTGATCGTTTTAACCTCACGATCAGGAGTTGCAACGGTACCTTAACATCCATATGAATGCCTTCCTACGAAATATCCACACCTCTTTTGGGGAGAAATATAATCCACACCCCTTACGGAAAGAACTATCCACATCCCATGGGAAGAAATCCACACCTCTTACAGGGAGAAATATAATCCACACTACGGGGAAATATAATCCACACACCTTACGGAAGAAAACTATGGCATCGTCCAAATCAACAATATCGTCAAAAATCCACATCCCTTACGGGAAGAATATAAACCACACCCCTTTCGGGGAGAATTTCCAAACCACACCTCTTTCGGGAAGAATTTCCAAATCACGTTTTTCTCTCTCTTTTTAAAAGTAACATCAATTTCAGTAAAAATCATTTTTTTCCACCTTTTTTAGAAAACCAGATATTTTCTACTCTCATTTTAAACCACCAAATCCAACAAATCCCTTTTTTTAAAAAATCTTTCTTTTTAAAACAAACATAATTAAATGAAAATCCATTTTATCAACTCACCCAAAATCTGCTTGATCCATATGTTTTTAAAATCATCCAAGTCAAGTAAAATCTATTTTACACACACATACACATATATAAATAGTTTGGCAAGAAGACAGTACACTCACCTCGATATCCGTTTTGCAAAACTGACACTGACCACACTCTATCTGGACGCCGATGCTTGCGAATCTAATAGTAACAGAGTCTAAATTAATATCTTATCTAAAATATTATAATCATGCAATACAAACCCTATATTCCTAATCGTTACTATTTTATGGACCACATAATTAAAATTAATTAATCGTTATGAAATTATTACGATTTTAGGAATTGCAACGCTAAATAAAATTTACTTTAATGAAAATTAATAATCGATTGAAATTTCACCTGTTTCCGAATCGTTTGGCGACCACGAGATGGGTTTTGGATTTTCCTAAGGTGGTTTTTGCAAATTCCCCATATTTTTTTTCCTTTTTTCTTATTTTCTCTTTTTATTTCTTCTTTTCTTCCTCTGTTTGCGCTTATTGTTTCTGTTTTGGTTCAAACACCGCCGACCACCTCCTCTCTCTCTCTACTATTATCGTCCACCAGAGGCCTCCCACGCCTCGTTGCTCTCACCGCTGGCCCTACTCCATCCCCCACCACGGATCCCCAACCACCACCGACCACTCCACCACCAATTGTACCTACCCACTTGACACATACACACCCAATCGTGACGACCCACACACACACCATTGGGCCAAACTCATGCCGCCACCGCCTCCGTCGTTTACCCCAGCTGATCACACACCCACACACAGCTGCCTAATCAGAACAAAACACACGCACACATCACCGCCACCACTGCCGACAGAAGAACACCCACACACACGACGATCGCTGATCACTTGTACACATACATCGGACAAACACACCTTCACACATACACACCAGAGGAACACACACATATTCTGTCGCACACACGTCGGCGACTGAACACCGGCGATCACACGCACACACATTGTCGATAGCAACATACCCACATGCGATCAACACACCAACCACACACACAACGAAACATATACATACCGTAGCACACAAACAACAACAACGAACGGCGACGATCCCACATCTCCAACAATGATGAACGGAAAACAGGACACACACACATAGTCACACACTGATCGGCCGACCCAATTACTCCTACTCACTGGACGAACGACGATACACACCGGCGACGACAACAGGCACATGCAATTCGTCGGACAAACACTCCCACACCGCTGGCGATCACAAGACAGCACCGACGCTCCGCTCCTCCGATTCTCTCTCTCTCTCTCTCTCTCTCTCTCTCTCTCAAGATTTCTAAATTTTTGGATTGTTCTTCCTTTTTCAGTGGTGCGACTGAAATGGTATGTATATGTATATATATGCATGAGAATGGTGGTGTGAAAGTGATAAATTGCTTGACACGTCAATCCTTACTCTTCTCGATCTCCCTGTCGACCGACTGAGCTCACAAACGCGCGCGCGCACACACACACACACATATATATGTATTTTCAAAAAAATCTTTGGTTAAATTGTACTTTTCTCACCCTATCTTCCATTAAATCTTTATTTTAATCCAATTCATCTGTTAGGATTTTCTTAAATTGCATTTTGATCCCTAAAATTTTTATTCTAGAATTCGACTACAAATTTTGCATCTCAAATTTAGAATAAGTGTTTCTAAATTTACTATTTGACCCAATCACTTTTTTTTCCCCGAAATTTTCTAAATGCTCTCAATTAAAATTGAAATGACGTACGTGCTAAATAGGGGTCTTACAATTTTGTTTTTGTTATTTGAATTGTTTTTGTTGGTATTTAAAATTGGACAACATCTTTAGTTGATCCTCGGTCTAAGGATGTGATTTGTCTGCTGAGATTGCATTTCTGGACACCGCGTGTTCTATCCTACGAATTATGAAGACAGTACAATGATAAAAATTATTTGGTTTCAGGTGCCGGAGCTAGGAGTGGGTCTACTACTAGCATTAGGTAGAGTCCGGAGGTAGTGTCGTTTTGGAGGTGAGCCGGTCGGATGTTAACCGTGGAAAGTTCAGATATTTTTGTGTTTTTGGTTGTGAATATTTGGGACCGGTATATTCCCAAATTTTGAAATTGGTAGATATATGTATTTTCGGAAAAAAATAAAATAAAATTTATAGTACCGCAAGTATGTATGTATATACGTATGTATGGGTATTAGTTGATTGGTGCGGATGGCGTCAGGTCGACGTCACGCCCACCCTTGGGTGACAGGTACCTGGGGTGGGGTGTGACAGTAGCAATCAAGAGATGTAACGACGCAGCGAAAGGCTTAGGGTTTCGAAAATTTTAGCAGGAATAGTATCAGAAAACATTGGTTCTTGATATCATGTTAAGATAATTGAGAAGCGAGAAGTTGGGAGAACATAAACAATATATTGACATTCAAGAAAACGGTATATATTATAATGATATACAATAGATATTTATAAGAGAAATGGGGAATCCTAAATTTAGGAGTTTGACTTAATGGGTCAAGTGGATCAAGCTCATATATTGCATTAACGGTAGTATAGCACACTTGGTAAGAGTGTCGAACTCACAGGGATTGGATAATAAGTATCAATTTCTGCTTATTTTTCTAGTGAAAATGATCTAGCTAGTTGGGTTTCTCTTTTAAATCTAAGAGACAAAATTGAAAAAAAAAAAAAAATTTGAAATATAATACGGGAAGAACTCAGGTTAGGGTTTGCGCCCGTTTTTCATCACTCTGCTAATTTCCATTTCTTTCGGATCTAATTCAGTGTGTAATGAAGTGACCTTCGCTTGCTATAAGCTAGATTACTATAAAAGATTAACTAGTCACTTAATCGGTATGATTTTTTTTTATTATTTTAAGATTCAATTCCTACTATACCTAATTAACGTCAATTACAATGATAGATGATTACCATGAAGTGACCTCTGTATGATAGGATTTGTTAACGTTGTAATAAGTTAAAATAGAGGGGATAAAATGTTTCTTTGTAAAAGTATACAGGGGTAAAATGTAATTTCCCACTAAAATACTAAAACGTCATGTTCATCTTGCAGAATGGTTGACGTCCCGTCCAGGCCAATCATTACACGACTGACAACTATCTTTATTGTTATTTATTTTTTGGTTATACCGAAAAGTATGTTCGAACCAGTTTACGAGCACGTCGACTAATTGTTTTACAGGGCGATCTTAAAGGCCTACTACTGCACATCGACTTGGTGCATTCAAAATTTAGTTCTCAAAGCGCTCTCAAGTTGAATTCTGATTAGAAGTTTCTCAAAACGGTCTCAAAATAGTTGAATCTTGATTGGATCAGACTAACGCCTCTTTTATATAAAAACTTCGTCATTAAGTAACAAGCATTTTGGTTGACAACGATCTTAATTGTTTATATAAAAACTTCGTCGTTAAGTAGCAAGCATTTTGACGATAACAAGTCTATAAAAACATCGTAAAACAAATGAATTGAACACGAACAGACGACTAGCAATGGAGAGTGAAAAACAGACCCAAACCTCCAAGTTCTTCAACTCCGATTTCTGCATACAGTTGGCGAACAGAGTTGTACTGAAAGAGGCCACCGCCGCCGGGGGGTCCAACGTCGTTCTATCGCCTTTGTCCTTCCACGTCATGTTGAGCCTGATCGCAGTCGGTTCAGGAGGACAAATTTTAGATAAGCTTCTTCACTGTTTGGGGTCGAAACGATGCGACGATCTCAACTCCCTGTGCTCACAAATTTTTGCTCTGATCGGATCCGGCGCCGCCGCCGGCGACAATCCGTCTGCAGGTCCTCTTCTGTCGTTCGTCAACGGGGCATGGATCGATAGTTCTTTCGCGTTCAAGCCTTCTTTTGAAGCGGTTCTCCGGAACGTCTACCAAGCGGAGACAAAACAAGTTGATTTTGTGAACAAGGTAGCAATATCTCCTTTTCTGTTTGTCGGTAAAATACAGTTTCGATCTCAATGTTTTGTGTTATTGTCAAAATGGCCTTTGAAGTTTCGATTTCTCCAATTAAGTTTAGGCCCCATTTCTATTCCTCGGTGCCTATTCTTGCTCCCAAAATTTTGAAATTACTATATAGAAACGTCTTTGGCAAACAAGTTTTGTTCTCAATATTTTGGGAGTAATTTGAGATAATGTACATAAATGCGTTTGGTTAAACAAGTTTTGCTCCAAATATTTTTTGGAATAATTTCGGACTATTTTTATGTGAACTTAAGAAACTAAAACTATGTTGATTTCTATCCACTCCGGTAAAACTATTTCCACTTCAATATCGCCGACCACCACCACCACCAGGTCACCACCATCCCACCACCCACGACCACCCCTGGTCATCACCAATCCGCCGGCCACCACCATCCCCTAGTCACCATACATTTAATTGGCCACCATACATTCAAAGGAAAAAAAAATGTTGAGAACAAATGTATTTTTTGTTTTTGTTCTCATAAGTTAAAAGAAACGATTTCAAAACAATGGTCGTTATCAAACATGTTTCTATTTTAATAATATTTCAAATCGGAAATAGAATTTTTATCCCATGTCATCCCACCTAACTTGTTCTAGTTTTATTTTTTTCCATTTGAAGGCTGATGAAGCGGTGAATGAGGTAAATTGGTGGGCAGAAAATGCAACCAAAGGACTCATCAAGCAACTCCTTCCTTCTGCATCCCTGGACAAGGACACTGCACTTGTTCTTGCAAATGCCCTCTATTTCAAAGGCTCCTGGGATCGAAAATTCGACAAAACTAGAACAACTTCCAAAGACTTCCAACTTCTCGACGGCCGAACAGTTCGTGTTCCTTTTATGACCACCAAGCCGAGCGAGAAACATATTTTCCGATCCTATGATGATCATGCACTTGTTAAAATACCCTACCAAAAGGGTCCAGCCGGGATATTCTCCATGTATTTCTTTCTCCCCCACAAGAACGACGGATTGAAGAGTCTTGTCGAGAGGTTCAATTCTGTTCCTGAATTCTTCAACCAACAATTCGAGCTGTGAAACGACGATTTCCCTGATTTCTGGATTCCAATGTTTAAATTCTCGTCGGAGTTTGAAGCTTTAAAAACCATAAAGGAGCTAGGGCTGGATTTTGGCGATGGCGGGCTAACAAAAATGGTGGATTCGCCTCAAAACAAGAAGCTGCAACTCTCAAAAATGTTTCACAAATCGTATATCGAGGTGAATGAAGAAGGGACTGAAGCTACAACAAGCACCGCATCAAGAATTAGAAAGACGTGTGCTAGGACTCAAGTTCCGACCTTTGTGGCGGATCATCCGTTCTTGTTCATGTTACGGGAAGAGACGTCACGGGCTATCTTCTTCATCGGAGCTGTCCTAAATCCACAACTTACTGCTTAGTGCATTTGTCATTACATAAAACAGGTTACTGCTCTTATCTACTATAATAAGACAGACATGTCATGCGCTAGTAATATGCATGTCAATATATGTATGTGTATGTAAGTCTTACGAGTAAAATCCTAATATATGTATGTATATGTAAGTCTTATGCATGTCAATATATGTTTGTATATGCATGTGAATCTCTGTTCTCTGTATTTATAGATTTCACCCATGTCAATATAATAATTTCATATTCTCTCCTAATATAATATGCCACCACTATCAAACTCGTCTCGAGACTACGACTCTAATGCCGTCGGAGAGAAGCCAAATCACCTCATCACACGCTCTCACGCGCTAGAAGAACTCTAGAATTAAATGTCACTAACTTTGTTTACACCAACATACTTTACTATTACTCCAAAATTCACACGGACCGCATTATCCAAATCATCTCGTCGAGACGTATTCAACAACGCCAACTACGTTCCTAATCGAATTCTCACGCGCCTACACGTACGGCCTAAAACCTATGTTGCTCTATTGCACGGTTCCACGTCAGCCTCGCCATATTATCGCCCCATCAACATAGAACAAACGCCACGTGTCTACCACACCATCACCACCTCACCGCCATGTCACCAAATCTTGCCCCGCCAACAGCTACATCTGATCTACATTAGTGAAGAACAAATGCCACACGCATATCTCGTCATCATTACCTGGGCCACATCATCATAGTTTGCCACATCAGCGTCTTGTTATTTGTCACGTCACAAAGAATTGTTCACAATTGCCATGTCATCGCTAGACCTTCAATTGCGTCGTCAGCACAGTTAACCCCTTTAACTTGTTCAGTATTGGTCCAATGTTCTTTTTGACATTTCACTACTTTTTAGACCAGTTCTTGAAGTTCAGATGTTAGTTCCTAGTTAATTTCAACGCTCTCATTCCATCCGTGGCCTTTTTTTTTTTTGGCCACATTCTGATCAAAGAGTATACTTATCTTTATATTTTTGACTTGGTCCACTGCTTTCCTTTGTGCAGTTCAAGAGTTTATTGATTGGGTTTTCAGTAACTCAGACCGATTCCTAGATAATTTAGACCTCCGGATTGCATCTGTGGCATTTGTTTATTCCTATCAAACAATATACTTTCTTTTATATTGTTGATCCGATTCGATAGTGATGTCTAAGCGTTGTTCTTCACCTGTTGTTCTTGCTACCAATACCTCCACCATTGTTTCTATCTCTATTAGTGATTTAGCTTTACTTTTGACGTCGATTATGCATTATGTGAAAGAAATCAATACCTAAGTAATTAGTTTCTCTAATTTTGGTACAAAATTTCTCCTGCTCTTTCACTTACTATAAGCAATTTTTCTTGTTTTTTTTTTATTCTACTTGTTGTGACCATATGACCTCTGATTCAAATATTTTCTTGGCAAAACTATTTGTTGTGAATGCTCCTACCATTTATGTCGTTGATGGTTTTCAAATGCGTGTCAGTTACACTGTTAGTATTTTCACTTCATTTCTTTCTATTTCTAACAGGTATTTAATACAAAATTCACTTTGAACCTTTTATCTGTTGGGAAACTCAGTAAATTGAGATTTGAAGTAATATATTCTAATAGTTGTTGTGTTGTGTATGATTCTCGGGCACGAAAAATTAATTCTTGGGACCGGTCTCCAAAATTAGACGTCTATTAGAGCTTAGTAGTCTTCATCTTCCAAATCAATCCCCACCACCACCACCACCCCATGTCCCTTCATCGACTTATGCAACCTCGCCATTATCGTCATCTTCATCATCATCATCATCGCCACCATCTGATATTCTCTCAGCCTTTGGCGCTTTTGGATTGGTCTTGCATCCTTCGGACATATCCTCACTTTATTCTCTAGTGGGAAATTATGATTTTGTCTTTACCGAGCATCTCAACTGATTTCCATGCCAATAAGCTAAACAACACGCCTTACCTTTTTCCATTAGTAACTTAGTCTCTCTCTCACACCCTTTGACATGGTCTACTCTAATGTTTGACGACCCTCACCTTCTACCACAATGGGAGGATCCAAATATTTTGTGATGTTTGTCGATGACTACTCTTGGTACACCTGACTATACTTTATTCATAGATGTTCTGAATTAGCTCAAATCTAGTTACATGGTTCAAACTCAACTTTTTTGCAATATAAAAATTGTCAGATCAAATAATCTCATTGAATACAAGGATCAGTCTTTCATTGCCGCCTTTTGGAAACAAAACACACTTTCCCATAGATCTTGCCCTGACACATCTATCCAAAATGGTCGAGTTGAATGTAAATAAACATATCGAGGATATTGTCCATGCAATACTCATTTCATCATCTTGTTTAGAGCATTTCATTCTCTATCGTCTGTACCATTAATTGGGGCCCTTCTCCTACCATTAGTAATCTTTCCCTTTATGAGAAGTTGCATGGGGTGTCTCCTAATTAGAGCCTCTTAAAAGTCTCTGGGTGTGTATGTTTTGTCCTCTTACATCCTCATGAACATATGAAACTGGAATTGGATCGATTATGTCATTTCCTAGGATATGGAATCGAATACAAAAGATATTGATTTTGGGATCGTATTTCTCATTATGTCATTGTTGGATGTAAGACCCATAGTTAATGTTGTATTCTTACAATTATGATGTGCATCTATAAAACATTTCAATCTCAAGTATTAATAAAATGTATCTTCGGTATTATTCTTTAATTATATCAATATCGTTGCAGACTTGGGTATTAAGTTGAAGTCTTCGCTATTTAATATGATTAAAATGCAGAAACTGTAGACATTTGGTAACTTAATAATCTAGATTGTTCCTAATCGATAATGGATTGTTGAAAATGATGTTCAACAATTTAAGCTAGTTTTGTTCCGTTACTTTCCCTTTTGAGATTGATGAGTCTCAAACTCTTAGTATGAGATACAAGAAAAATGAGACTATCTAGTTGTTTATTTATTTATTTATTTTTAATTACAATTTAGAAGTCTATTTTTTAATAAAAATATTAAACAAAAAAAATTATGCATATATATAATTATTATAATATATAAATATGATAAATAATTTTTTTTTTAAAATTTGGAAAAATTGTGTCTTAAAGAACAAGTTTATTTTATTTAACCTCTAAATGATTTAATTTTTTTTAAATAAATATTTCCTATTTATTTTTTTACCAAGAAGAATATATTGATATATTCACATGTTTCAATCTAAGATTGGATCCCAAAAATAAGTGAATCCAAAAATACCACAAAATTCATTTTTTTTAATAGCACAGGTAGCCTAAATAAAATGCACATGTTTTAGGTCTCTATGCCCCTTCCATTTTTGAAATTTGACATGCATTGAAAAATGTTTTTTTTATTTTTTAACCGTACACGAAATTAATATTTTAGTCCATACAGTTCACGTGTTACAATAATTTTTTCAGAAATTCAAAATTATTGTATGCAATAAAAATTATTGTAATTTTTTAATATAAAAAAATTACAATATTTTTTTATGTGTAGAGTGACTTTTGGACTTTCCGTAATAATTTTTAATTTCTAAAAAAATTATTGTAACACGTGAATTCGTGAATTGTATAAGTTAAAATAATAATTATGTAAACCACTCACAAAACACCCTTGTAAAATTATACCGCAAAATTTGGTTTTCAAATATTGACATTGAATTATTTATAAATTATCTAAACATTACAAATAAAAAACTAAACAAGTCAAGTTTAACCATCTTTAGACCACCTCTACGCAATTGACACGGATCTTAATTGTGCATCACAAATACATATATAAAAATATATGACTTCTAATCAACACCTTGGAATGAAACACTTCCATCATTAAGAAAACAAACATCCTACCCAACCCAACATAAGTTAATTCGGTTGACAAGGAGAGCTCTCTCATTTTTTTTTGAATCAAATTAGACTCTTTTGAAATGTAATCTAAGAATTAAATTTTGAATTTAATCATGAATATACTAAGTTGATGTAGAGAAATGCATTCTTAAGATCGTTTGATAAGATAATTAGTTGAGGTGTGCATATAAGTTGATTTGTACACGCCATACTGTAAAAAAAAACTTGACCATAACATTAGCAATGTCGACTCCGAAAGAAGTCTATAAAAACATATTAAAACAACCGAAGCAAACACAAACAAGCGACTTGCAACGATGGAAACCTCCGATTTCTGCATTCAAATTGCGAACAAAGTTGTACTGAAAGAGGCGACCGCCGGCGGAGGGTCCAACGTTGTACTATCGCCTTTGTCCTTCCACGTAATGTTGAGCCTGATCGCAGTGGGATCAGGATGGAGAACTCTAGATCACCTTCTTCACTGTTTGGGATCAAAACAGGTGGATGATGTCAACTCTTTGTGTTCACATGTTTTTGCTCTCATCGGATCCGGCGCCAGCACCTGCTCGTCAGAAATCCGTCCACATATCGTCTCCTGTCGTTCGTCAACGGGGCATGGAGTTCTTTGTGTTCACATGTTTTTGCTCTGATAGTATCCGGCGCGGGCGCCGGCGCCGTCGATAATCTGTCCACAGGTCCTCTTCTGTCGTTCGTCAACGGGGCATGGATTGATAGGTCATTCGTTTTCAAGCCTTCTTTTCAAGCCGTTCTCCGGAATGTCTACCGAGCGGAGGCAAAACATGTTGATTTCGTGAACAAGGTAGAAATCATCAATCCTTTTTTCTGTTTGGGTAAACTACAGATTTGTTCCAAAATTTCTTGTTATTGTCAAAATGGCCTTTGAAGTTTTGATTTCTCCAATTAAGTCTATCAAATTTTGATATCAGCTCAAATATTTATTTTGTCAGAGTTTAAATCCGAGACATCCCTGTCATTTCCAAAAAAAAAAACAAAAACATCTCATGTTATTTTTATAATACCTGAGATATCCCTTAACTTTTTTCGATTTAATTTGTTATGAACATCACATTTTGTTGACAAAAATACCCGAACAACATAATATATGTTTTTTGTTTATTTCATAGTTTCTATTTTTTGCACTCACTGTTCTGCTCTTGTTTTGTATTTTATATTTATGATTTTTTTTTTATTATGTATTTTTATTTTATTTGTTTTAGTTTTTAGATTTGTTGGCATGGTGTTTGTGTAAAAAAAATCAAAAGTAAAAATCTAGAAAAAAATAAAAAAATAAAATAAAAATGATATGGACTAATTTGATATTTGTCAACTTACTTGTTCTATTTTTAATGATTTCCGTTTGAAGGCTGATCCGGTGGTAGAAGAGGTAAATTGGTGGGCAGAAAATGCAACCAAGGGACTTATCAAGCAACTCCTTCCTCCTGGAACCCTAGACAAAGACACTGCACTTGTTCCACAAATCGTATATCGAGGTGAACGAAGAAGGAACGCAGCAGGATTTGCATTGATGTGCTCTAGGTATCCAATTCCGACCTTTGTAGCGGATTTGTGTAAAAAATATATTTAAGCAAATATCAATTTGTCGGTTATCTCTCTTGTCGTTCACTAAATATCAATCCTGTTTTGATTTCTTTTTGCGTAAAAAAACATAAATGTCCTTTTTTTAGTTAATATAATTATATTTTTATTCTTTTATTTTTAATTTTTAATTTTTAATTTTTTTTTACTCCTAATTTTTTTAACAATTACATTAACTCCTACCCCACCCACTGCCTACCCACCGATACCACCTCCATCCCGCCGGTTCTTCTTCTTCTTAATTGGAGTGTCGTCACCTGAGATGCCTTCAGCAGTTTTTGAGCTTCGATCCCATGTTCTCAATCCCCTGTAGGTCCTCTCTCTCTAATTATAAATAGGGGTATGCACCATTTACTCCAAAAATACAAAAGAAATTACCAATTACTCCCATCACTTTTTTTTTTGCACCAATAACTACTTTTGTTTTTTTTTTTTACCAAAATACCCCTCCTATAGATGTTGAATGTAACATTCAACAACTGTGGGTGTTGAATGTAACATCAATTGTTTATTTATTTATTTCTTTTTATTTTTTTTACTAATGTTATATTTTTCTGATCAATATACCCCTCGTGTGGATGTTGAGTGTAACAATCAACACATGTGGGTGTTGAATGTAACATCAATTGTGTTTTTTATTTTTATGGTGCTATTTTTTTCTGACCAAAATACTCCTCATGTGGATGTTGAATTTAATATTCAAAACATGTTGGTGTTGAATGTAACATCATTTTTTATTTATTTATTTATTATTATTATTATTATTATGTTATATTTTTCTGAATAATATACCTCTCCCTCATATGAATGTTGAATGAAACATCAATTGTTTTGGGTTTTTTTTTTTTTTTTTTTTGTTTTTTTTTTTTTTTATGATATTATCTTTTTCTGACTAAAATACAACTTATGTGGATGTTGAATATAACATTCAACACCTGTGGATATCGAATGTAACATCCATTGTTCTCTTGTTATGATATTATATTGAACACCTGTAAATGTTGAATATAATATCAATTGTTCTCTTATTTTACGTCACGTTTGGTAACGATGTTTTGTTTTGGGAATATATAGAAAGTGACAAAAAGTCATCAAGTTTGGGGTGAAAACTGTAATTTGTGGTGGCGGCGGCAGCGGTGGCGGTGGAGGCGATCGGCGGCGGCGGTGCACCAGTTTGACGACCTTCCTTATCGATGTAAATCTCACAGGAGGGTATTTCGGTAAACTCATTCCTCGTCATTTTTTAAAACGAGACTAATTAGTACAAGAATGACCGACGATGGGAGTAAACGATGCAAGAAAAAGGTGTTGATAAGAGTAATCGGTGCAAAGAAAAACCGATGGGAGTAGGTGCTAAATAGTTTTTTTTTTTGGGAGTAATCGGTAATTTTCCCTGACAAATATTCTAGTTATATTTTTGGCAAATTTATGTGGGCTATAAGGTTTATTAAATTGAACATTTGATCCCTCGTATTCCACATTTATTTAAATATTACAATATTAAAAATATTTTAATGATTTTAAACGAAAAATGAGTTGTGCTCATTGTCACGGTTTAAACTTGTCAAATACTTGTTCTCGTACATGATCGCTTGTATATGAATTTTTTTTTTTGTTTTTTAGATTAGTTTAGTTTATTTTAGTTTCTTTTCTTCATTTCTTGTAAAAAAAAAATCTCGTTGTGTGTGCTCGAGCATAATAATATCTATTCGTATCACTTTTATTTTTTTGCTTAAAGTACTTTGTTTGAAGACATGACACTTGCAAACCTTTCACACCTTGTACCTTTCGTTATTAATACAATTGTTATTATTATAATTGCATTTTCACCATGCTGTCTGCAAGTGCTATTGTGGTGAACTTTATTACTATTAAATGTTGTTGTTTTCATTATTCTAGATCATCTGACCTTCAAAGCTTACTACTAGACCGAAGCTCCAGTTAGCATCACACAATCTATTTTCCAACCCCAAAAGGCTTTACCAGTGACACTCAACAGTGGACCTTCTATTATAGATATTTTTGTCATTTCCTCATTCTACTAAACTTAAAAGACATTTTTCCCGAATAACTATACACACTTCTTTCTCTCATTCTTCACACAAATCATTGTTAGAGAAAGAATAAGAAAAATATCTTAGCTTTGGTAGGAGTTCTTTACTAAATAATTATTTTAAATAAAAAAAAATCTGATAACTTATATATATAAACTTAATTACGTAAACGACGTAAAACACAGTGTGGAAATGCGTTTTTTTTCAAAAAACGTAGAACCAATTTGTGTTTATCGAATTGAAAAAAAGAAGAAGATAAAAATGCAAAAACGAAATGCGTTTCTATGATATCAATTTAAATTTTTTCTACACGAAACACATATGCTATCTACGTTTTCAAAACCCTAAACCACCGCCTCTCTTTCCTTCATTTGCATTTGTTTCCTTGCCTTCATGAAAATCGCCACCGCCCTATTTCCTTTCATTTGCTCATTCCCTCGCCGTCACCTTGCTCCTCCGCCACCGTTGCCGATGTTGGAATATTTTATGGGCTAATATTAATTGAATTAATTGTTTTACAAAAATGGGTTAATGGATAGTCTATTATTTAAAATTGTAGTAGTTGTATTTATTATTTACTGTTTGAAAAATTGAATTGATGTATTAGATAAATATAATTGGTCGCTGAAGCATTGTAAAATTTATCGGATTTTATAGAATAAAATTTTGGTCGTTTGATTTTAGTATTAATTCTTCTTTGGGCTGCCCTGAGAAACCGGCTCGTTACATTAGTGCACTTATTGTTTCGCTGTTTATAGGAGAGGGGTCGGATTAGTCCTGAAAAATTAGTGTCCCGAGCACAGACTATTAGCGTAATTTGGTGTATGGCGAATCGATAACACACAACATGTTGAAGTCTAAAGACTTTTGACTTTTGACCCACCTGATGAAAAATCTATGGGCCTACCAGAGGATAGAGAGACTGTGGAGAACCTGCTACCAAAAGACCCACGAAAAAATCCAAAGTATAATTCCCTAGTTTTATCCTTCATAAAATTTGCCCAACTATTAAAATAAAATAAAACTAACAATAATAAAAAAATAATAATAAAAATAAAAAAGTCATATTTATCTCGTAGAACAACCAAATTACCTTTACACGATTGACACCTATATATATTCGTCGGGTATCATGAAAACGCATATTATATAAGAATATTACTTTCTACTACTTAGCTATCAAGAACTACGTGTGTGTGTGTTTTTTTTTTAAATGTTTGGAGAATGCTATCAAGAACTATGGGTGTACCCGATATGTAGAGGTGTTTTTTTTTTTTTTTTTTTCAACGAGAATTTAACTTTCTTGAAAAATACTCCGAGAATTAAATCTTGAATGCACCAGTCTCGATGTGGATGTGGAGAAGTATTACTTTAAAATAATCCCGTAAAGTAATTAGTTGAGATGCGCGTAAATTGATCCCAACACACCTGTAAAATAAAATAAAGAAATCTTCTAAAAAAAAATAAGAGATAAAGAGAACTTCGTCCTTAAGCAACAAAGAGAAGAAGCAGTCTTCGATAACATCGTCTATAAAAACATAAGACAACCAAGCGAACACAAACAGACGATCAGCCATGGCGAGTCAAAAACAGATGCAAGCATCCAAATTCTTCAACTCTGATTTCTGCATACGGATTGCGAACAAAGTTGTAATGAAAGAGGCCACCGGCGCCGGCGGAGGTTCCAACGTCGTACTATCGCCTTTGTCCATCCACTTGATGTTGAGCCTGATCGCAGTTGGATCAAGAGGTGGAACCTTAAATCAACTTCTTCAATGTTTGGGTTCGGAAAGAGTGGAAGATCTCAACTCCCTGTCTTCACAAATGGCTTCTCTGATCGAATCCGGCGCCGGCGCCGGCGGAACACCGTCCTCAGGTCCTCTGCTATCGTTCGTCAACGGGGCATGGATTGATCGCTCATTCGGTTTCAAGCCTTCTTTTCAAGCCATTCTCCGGACCGTCTACCGAGCGGAGGCAAAAAATGTTGATTTTGCTAACAAGGTAGAAATCTATCCATTTTTTTTAATATATATTTATCACTTGCTTCCCTTTAATTTAGCATAAAACCTATAAATCTTCCTTATTATTTAGAAATCATACCAAAGGTGTTAGTCCGGTTGGCAACCAAGATTCGATTTTCCTACTGAGCACTCTGAGAATAAATTCTTGAATTTAATCTTGAATGCACCAAGCTAATATTAAAAAAAAAAAATGGTTTTAACATCGCTTGGTGAGATGATTAGTTGAGCTGCGCATAAACTGACCCGGACACAAATCAAAAAAAGAAAAAAAATAGAAGCCACAATAATTAATTTTGACCTACTTTAAACAATATATATATAAATACTATCTCTTATTTAATATATATATATATATATATTATTTTTTATTTTTTAAACTTCACTAACTTTTTTTATTTTTTTTTAAAAAAAATATTTTTTTCTCTTTTTTTTTAAGAAAAATTTACTGATCCCTAACTCACACCATTCATCGTGTTTTGTTGAAAAAGAAGGGATAAAAACAATATTTTATTTTGAAATAATAAAAAATATTTGAAAAGATATTTATTCATTTTAATTTTTAATTATTTTTAAATTATTAAGGATAAAATTATTATTATAATAATTTAATTTAGAGAGTAACTAAACGGATAATTTTTAATTTTAGAGAGTAACTAAACGGTGTTTGGTTAAAGATAATAGGGAGATTATCGATATTTGACAAATAACACTAAAAATTTATGATTTTGAGTAAAATAACAACATGGTGAATATCCATCCAATTTTCCCCCGGTAAAATACATATTTGATCAAAGTTTCGATTTATTCTTAAAATGGCCTATGAAGTTTCGATTTCTCCAATTCAGTCTATAGAAATTTGAAATCAGTTGAAATGAGTTGTTCTATTTTGAATGATTTACATTTGAAGGCTGATGAAGTGGTGAATGAGGTAAATTTGTGGGCAGAAAACGCAACCAAAGGACTCATCAAGCAACTCCTTCCTTCTGGATCCCTGGGCAAGAACACTGCACTTGTTCTTGCAAATGCCCTCTATTTCAAAGGCTCCTGGGATCGGAAATTCGACAAAACCAGAACAACTTCCAAAGACTTCCACCTTCTCGACGGTCGAACAGTTCGTGTTCCTTTTATGACCACCAAGCCGAGTGAGAGACATATTTTCCGATCCTATGATGATCATGCACTTGTTAAAATACCCTACCAAAAGGGTCCACCGGACGCCGGGATATTCTCCATGTATTTCTTTATCCCCCACACGAACGACGGATTGAAAAGTCTCGTCGAGAGGTTCAATTGCGTTCCCGGATTCTTCAACCAACAATTTGAGCTGCGGAACGACGATTTCCCCGATTTCTGGATTCCAAGGTTTAAATTCTCGTCGGAGTTTGAAGCTTTAAAAACCATAAAGGAGCTGGGAGTGGATTTTGGCGACGGTGGGCTAACGGAAATGGTGGATTCACCTCAGAATAAGAAGCTGCAACTCTCAAAAATGTTCCACAAGTCGTATATTGAGGTGAACGAAGAAGGGACTGAAGCTGCAGCAAGCACCGCATCAAGAATTAGAAAGTTGTGTGCTAGGACTCCAGTTCCGACCTTTGTGGCGGATCATCCGTTCTTGTTCATGTTACGGGAAGAGACGTCACGGGTTGTCTTCTTCATCGGAGCTGTCCTAAATCCACAACTTACTGCTTAGTGCATTTGTCATTACATAAAACAGGTTATTGCTCTTATCTACTATAACAAGACAGACATGTCATGCGCTAGTAATCTGCATGTCAATATATGTATGTGTATGTAAGTCATAGGAGTAAAATCCAAATATATGTATGTATATGTAAGTCTTATGCATGTGTTGATATATGTTTGTATATGCATGTCAATCTCTGTGTTCTCCGTATTTATAGGTTTCACACATATCAATAAAATAATTTCATACTCTCTCCTAATATAATTTGCCACCATTATCAAACTTGTCTCGAGACGACGAGTCTAACACCATCAGAGAGAAGCCAAATCACCTCATCACGCGCTCTCATGCCCCACAAGAACTCTGGAATTAAATGTCACTTACTTTGTTTACACCTACATACTTTACCATTACTCCAAAATTCAGATGGACCTAATTATTCGAATCATCTCGTTGAGACGTATTCAACAGCACCAACTACAGTCCAAATCGAATTCTCATGCATCTACATGTACGACCTAAAACCTATGTTTCTCCATCGCACGGTCCCATGTCAGCCTCGCCATATTATCGCCCCATCAACACAGAACAAACACCATGTGTCTACCAAACCATCACCACCTCACCGCCATGTCACCAAATCTTGCCACGCCAACAACCACATCTGCTCTACATTAGTGAAGAACAAATGCCACACGCATATCTCGTTAACATTACCTGGCGCCACACCATATACTTATTGTGATCAAACAATATACTTATTTTATATTGTTGACTTGGTCCACTAGTTTCCTTTGACCGGTTCAAGAGTTTATCAATTGGTTCTTCACTACCTCAGACCGGTTCCTAAATAATTCCAACCTCCAAATTGCATCTGTGGCTTTCGTTTTTCCAGATTCCTATCAAACAATATACTTTCTTTTATATTGTTGATACAATTGGATGGTGATGCCTAACTTGTTCTTTACCTGTTGTTCTTGCTACCAACACCTCTACCACTATTTCTATCTCTACTATGGATTTAGCTTCATTTTCCAACACTTTCTCTCTAGTTATGCTACAAAGTTTGATTAAGTTTTATTTTGAACATATATTTAATACAAGGGTAATAAAAACATTTTACTTGATAATAAAATGGTCAACTTGGTCAACATTGAGAAATTTGACTTTCAAAGGGTATTTTCAAAATAAAAAAGTGAATAGGGGTCTCAGTGTCTTTTGACCAAATAGTTCAAGGGTCTCCCATGTAGTTTTTAAATTGAGGGGATTCTCGTAGTTTCGGTCAATAGTTGAGGGGGTGTAAGTAGTATTACCCCATTGAAAATGTATAAATAAGTTAGAAAAAAACAAGACGTGTAGGTATGTTGGTAAGAAAAAATATTTTATTTTTATTGTTTACGAGAGTACGATTTTTTTTAGGAATATTTTAAGAATTAAATTTTAAATTTAATTATGAATCTATTAAGGCGATGTACAATTTTAAAGTCGCTCGAGAAAATAATTAGTGAAGATGATCATTAGCTGACAGGAACACACTTACTGGGAAACAAAAAAAAAGATTTGACAAAAACAATGTCAACTAAGAAACAAGTCTATAAAAACATCGTCAAACAAATGAATTGAACACAAACAGAGGACTAGCAATGGAGAGTGAAAAACAGACCGAAATCTCCACGTGGCACTTAAATGAATGCTGATGGAGCGTTGACTGGGCAAAGTAGGTCTAACGTGGCAGAACAGAAAAAGGATGAAAGTTTCTTAGCACGTGGATATGACACAACAAGAGGCTGCTGACTTTGTCTGGCGCGTGAGGGATTGTACGGTGATGAGGTTTACGTCGTTGGAATCGTCTCGTTAAGACGGTTCCGATAGTATTTTATGTGATGGATTTTGGGCCCTGGTTGAGACAGTAGAGCCCAAACTCAGTGAAGATTTGGTGGTGGTGGTGTTGCTAGCATTGGCAGAGCTTGAGGATGCGTTACTACTCTGTTGGCCGTGGTTGTGATGGTGTTGTGATCGTCTCTTCAAGACAAATGTATTGATGTGATGAGAGTTGATTTCGGAGCAGTGATAGGATTGTAGTAATCAAAAGATGTAATGGTGCAGAGAAAGGCTTAGGGTTTCGAAAATTTTAGCAGGAATAGTATCAAGAAACATTGATTCTTGATACCATGTTAAGATAATTGAGAAGCGAGAAGTTGGGAGAACATAAACAATATATTGTTATTCAAGAAAACGGTATATGTTACAATGATATACAATAGATATTTATAAGAGAAGTGGAGAACTCTAGGGTTAGGGTTTTGATTTAATTGGTCAAGTGGATCAAGTCTATATATTGCATTAACAATAGTATAGCACACTTGGTAAGAGTGTCGAACTCATAGGGATTGGATTATAAGTATCAATTTCTGCTTATTTTTCTATTGAAAATGATCTGGTTGGGTTTCTCATTTAAATCTAAGAGACAAAATTAAAAATAAAAATAAAAATTGAAATATAGTATGGGAAGAACTCGGGTTAGGGTTTGCACTCGTTTTTCATCACCCTGCTAATTTCCATTTTTTTGGGATTTAATGCCGTTTGTAATGAAGTGACCTTGGCTTGCTATAAGCTAGATTAACTAGTCATTTAATCGGTATGATTTTTTTATTTTTTATTTTAAGATTCAATTCCTACAATACCTAATTAACGTCAATTACAATACCTAATTGACGTCAATTACAATGAAAGATAATTACCATGAAGTGACCTTTGTTTGATAGGATTTGTTTCAAAGTTGCAATAAGTTAAAATAGTGGGGATAAAATGTTTCTTTGTAAAAGTATACAGGGGTAAAATGTAATTTCCCACTAAAATACTAAAACGTCATGTTCATCTTGCAGAATGGTTGACGTCCTAGGCCTATCATTACACAACTGACAACTATCTTTATTGTTATTTAATTTTTGGTTATACCGAAAAGTATGTACGGACCAGTTTACGAGCACGTCGACTAATCATCTTACCGGGCAACTTTAAAAGCATACTATTGAACATCGACTTGGTGCATTCAGGATTAAATTACACATCGACTTGGTATATTCAAGATTAAATTCAAACTTTATTTCTCAAAACAACCTCAAAATAGTTGAATCCTGATTGGAATATACTAACACCTCTTTTATATAAAAACTTCGTCATTAAGTAACAAGCATTTTGGTTGACAACGATCTTAATTGTTTATATAAAAACTTCGTCGTTAAGTAGCAAGCATTTTGACGATAACAAGTCTATAAAAACATCGTAAAACAAATGAATTGAACACGAACAGACGACTAGCAATGGAGAGTGAAAAACAGACCCAAACCTCCAAGTTCTTCAACTCCGATTTCTGCATACAGTTGGCGAACAGAGTTGTACTGAAAGAGGCCACCGCCGCCGGGGGGTCCAACGTCGTTCTATCGCCTTTGTCCTTCCACGTCATGTTGAGCCTGATCGCAGTGGGTTCAGGAGGACAAATTTTAGATAAGCTTCTTCACTGTTTGGGGTCGAAACGATGCGACGATCTCAACTCCCTGTGCTCACAAATTTTTGCTCTGATCGGATCCGGCGCCGCCGCCGGCGACAATCCGTCTGCAGGTCCTCTTCTGTCGTTCGTCAACGGGGCATGGATCGATCGGTCTTTCAGGTTCAAGCCTTCTTTTGAAGCGATTCTCAGGAACGTCTACCGAACGGAGACAAAACAAGTTGATTTTGTGAACAAGGTAGCAACCTCCCCTTTTCTGTTTGTCGGTAAACTATCTCAAAGTTTCGTGTTATTGTCAAAATGGCCCTTGAAGTTTCGATTTCTCCAATTAAGTTTAGGCCCCGTTTGGTTACTGTTTCTATTCCCTGTTCTCGCTCCCAAAATTTTGAAATTACTATATAGAAATGCGTTGGGCAGACAAGTTTTGTTCTCAATATTTTGGGAGTAATTTGGAATAATGTACATAAACGCATTTGGTTAAACAAGTTGTGTTCCAAATATTTTTTTGGAATAATTTGGGACTATTTTATGAGAACTTGAGAAAGCCCGTTTGGTCACCAATCCCATCCCAACTATTCCCATCCCAACTATTCCCATTTTTTTGGGATTAAGTTTTTAGCATAGCATTTGGTAATCCATCCTACTTTTTTGTTTCCGTTCCCATTCCATTCTCATACCAGAATTGTGCCCACTTTTTTATATTGGCTTGAGAAATAAAAAAAAAAAAGTTGTGTCAAAGATTTCCCATCCCATTCCCAACCCAAAAAAACAGCTGAACAAAAAAAAAAAAAAAAAAAACAAAGATCAAACCGTGTTCATGTTCGTTCGTCTGCTTATTCATCTTCGTGTTCGTGCTCCTTCATCTCCGTCGTCTTCGCATTCGTCGCCATCGCCTTCGTTGCCGTCGTCTTGGCCTTCGTTGTCATCGTCAAACCCTATTTCGTCGCCATCGTCCTCCTCCTTTGGTTCGAAATCGAACCTCCGTCCGTCGTCCTCCTCATCCGGCCATCTTCGTCGTCGTCGTCGTCCTTTGCTTATAGGGTTTTGGTTTCGATTTCGAAATCGAAATCGAAACCTATAAGGATTTTTATTTCGAAATCGAAACAAGTTTCGATTTCCATTTCCATTTCGAAATCAATTTCGAAATCAAAAGGGATTTCGGATTTCGATTTCGAAATCGAAATTGGTTGAATTTGTTCTTGATTTTTTGGATTTGTGATTGTTATTCTTGAATTTGTTCTTGGTGTTCTTCTATTTGTTTTTAAATTTGTTCTAAGATTTGTTCTTGATTTTTTGGATTTGTGATTGTTGTTGTTAAATTTGTTCATGGTGTTCTTCAATTTGTTCTTGGATGTGTTGTTGAATTTGTGGTTTAGGGTTTGTTCTTGATTTTTAAGATAAAATTGTTACCAAACGCGATTCTGTTCTCGGATCGAAAAAAAAAAATTTGACGTTACCAAACACCCTTCTGCTCCAAAGAAAAAAACAAAATTCACATCTCATCCCATCCTATCCCATTGATTACCAAACACCACCTAAAACTATGTCGATTTCTATCCACTCCGATAAAACTATTTCCACTTCCATCTCGCCGACCACCACCATCCGCTAGTCACCATACATTCAAAGGGAAAAAAACAAATTTTGAGACCAAATGTATTCTTAATTTATTTTTGTTCTCATAAATTAAAAGAAACGATTTCAAGACAATACTTGTTACCAAACATGTTTCTATTTTAATAATATTTCATTTCACGTCATCCCAGTTTATTAAAAATAAAAGCAGAACACCTAACTTAATTGTTCTGTTTTTTGTTTTATTTTTTTTTTCATTTGAAGGTTGATGAGGTGGTAAATGAGGTAAATTGGTGGGCAGAAAACGCAACCAAAGGACTTATCAAACAACTCCTTCCTTCTGGAACCCTCGACACAGACACTGCACTTGTTCTTGCAAACGCACTCTATTTCAAAGGCTCCTGGGATCAACAATTCGACAAAACCAGAACAACTTCCAAAGACTTCCACCTTCTCAACGGCCAAACAGTTCGTGTTCCTTTTATGACCACCAAGCCGTACGAGAGACATCTTTTCCGATCCTACGATGATTATACGCTTGTTAAAATCCCTTACCAAAAGGGTCCGCCGCCGGAGGCTGGGATATTCTCCATGTTTATATTTCTTCCCCGCGAGAACAACGGTTTAGAAAGTCTCGTCGAGAAGTTCAATTCCGTTCCCGGATTCTTCAACCAACAATTCGAGCTGGAGAAAGACGATTTCCCCAATTTCTGGATTCCGAAGTTTAAATTCTCGTCGGAGTTTGAAGCTTTAAAAACCATGAAAGAACTGGGACTGGATTTTGGCGACGGCGGGCTAACTGAAATGGTGGATTCGCCTGAGAACGAGAAGCTTCGACTGTCGAACATGTTCCACAAATCGTATATCGAGGTGAACGAAGAAGGAACTGAAGCTGCAGCAAGCACCGCAGCAGGATTTGTATTGCTGTGTGGTAGGTATCCAATTCCGACCTTTGTGGCGGATCATCCGTTCTTGTTCATGTTAAGGGAAGAGACGTCACGGGCGGTCTTCTTCATCGGAGCTGTCTTAAACCCGCAGCTTACTGCTTAGTATTTATACCTACGTAGCTCCTTTGGGATGGTAACAACAATGTGAATACTGTCTACTATCTACTATCTATTGTAAAAAAGACACTTCCGAGCTCAATTGTCTCAAGCGACGCTTACCACCCAGTCCTATTTGGGTATCAAAACGACCGAATGAATATAATTATATTTCTATGAACCGAGCAATCTTATTGACAAACTGTGATCTGATTTGTCCCTAATAATGTACGGTTACCTTCAATTCCAAACTAATCGGTGTTTCTATCTCCTTTAATTTAAAGAACAGTTACACACAATTTGCGATGAAGAACATGTAAAAAAAAAAAATACAGATTTTTCTCCCTCATCTTCGTTGATGCATCATTTACTAAATATCAGTCACCCGACCAAATTTTTTTTATAAAAAGACATAAGTGCCCTCTTATTTAATACAATGATATTTTTGTTCGTTTATTTTTTTTAAAAAAAAAAACCACTAATATCTCTATTTTAGAGAAAAAAAAAAAAATAGGGCCGCTTACGAGGAGGTCCTCAAAGGAGGAGAAAACAACAGTATAGACTTTTTCTAAAAACATGTTACCAAATAATCCTTTTTGTTTTTTGGACAATTTTACCCCTCGGTTACTGTTCATCCAAAATCCATTACGTTCATGAAAAAACTCATCATCACAACTTCATATCCATCATTTAATCAACGAAAACATACAAATTCATTGCATAAATCTGTACAAAACTCATATTCGTCATTGATTCCCTTAACGTTGCAAACTCAAAAATCCTTCATCAAACACATCGATTTGAAAAGATCGATTTGTCATCGGTAATAACTATGGACAGATCGAGTCTAAACTAATGAACAAAAAATAAATATGAACGACAAAATCTGTAAATTCATCGGATTAAAAATTCAAAATCTGTAACATCCGAACTGATCAAGTCTAAACTAATGAACAGAAGATGAACGACGTGTTGTATTCAACATCGTTATATCAACAAACACAACATGAAGGTTTCGATCAAAAACAAAACAAAATTAAATAAATAAAATCCAAACAAAATTCTAATGTTCAAAATGACGTGATGTTCAATATAACAAGAGCTCATGTTATATTCAATTTTATTTAGGATTATCGTATTATAAGACCTATGTTGAATATAACACGAGTTCATGTTATATTCAACATGATATCATCTTAATTTTTTTTTATTTTTTTTTTGTTATTGTCATCCTTATAACAAAAACTTATTTGAAAAAAAAAAAGTTCAAAAGTGATACCGTGTTGAATATAACACGAGGCCGTGTTATATTCAACATGGGATAATCTTGTCATAACAATGATACTTAATTGTATATTATAAAAAATGATTTGAAAAAAAAAAGTTTGAAAATGACACCATGTTAAATATAACACGAGGCCGGGTTATATTCAACATGGGATAATTTTTTCTTAAACCATGATTATTCCTTGTATATTAACAAAAATGATTTGAACAAAAAAGTTTAAAAATGATAAGGTATTGAATATAACACGAGACCATGTTATATTCAACATGGTATCATGATATATTAACCATAATAATTCCCTATATATTAACAAATATGAATTTGAAAATAAAAATGGTACCGTGTTGAATTAAACACGAAGTCGTGTTATATTCAACACGGTATAATGTTGGCTTAATCTTGGTAATTCCTTGTACATTAACAAAAATGAATTTAAAAAAAAAATTAAAAAATGATATCGTGTTGAATATAACACGAGTCCGTGTTATATTCAACACAGTTTATCTTGGCTTAAACCATGGTAAATCCTTGTATATTAACAAAAATGATTTGAAAAAAAAAATTGAAAATGATAGTGTGTTGAAAATAACGCGAGTCTATGTTATATTCAACATAGTATCATGTAGTATTAATCATGATAATTCTTGAAAAATTACTAAAAAAATGTTTTAAATAAGAAAAATGTTGCAAAATAAAACCGTGTTATATTCAACATTGTTATTTATTTACTTATTTTGGGGAAATTGATACACAATGTCCATTCACCTTTATATTCAACAAAAATCTCATATCATTATTAGTTCCAACCCGCCCATTGTGTGATCAAATGATCATTGTGTCGCACACGATTACAATCTCCAAACCGCCATATTTATAATTGTCAGACCTGCAGGACGTGAATTGAAAGAGCAAGATAAACGTCTATCCATTTTCTCCATTTTCATAATACTATCTTCTTTCTCCACTCCACTAAACATTTCCACTACTCCATTTCACAGTACGAACAAAAACCTAAACCTCTCTCTTCTTATTCTACAAAAGCCAGAAAATGGTTACCACAAGAAGGACCTTCAAAACCAAGAACCCTAACACGGCGGCTGATCCCATACAAGTCGGCGGCTCAGGTTTGTTTTTCGTCCAAAAAATGGTAGACATTTATGTTTTCCTCTACCGGTTCTGAAGTAAATTAAAGTTCCCTTCTCAATTTTTTGCTGAAAATTATAATTGAACTCCATGGGTTGTGTTTGTGACTCTTCATTTTCTAAAAATGACTTTATCAGAAAATGTTTTTTTCCAAAAATGGTTTGAATAGTTTCAACCGTCTCGATTTTATATACTCATTTTCTTTTGTAATTTCGTTCATGCATGTTGATCATAATGCATCGTTTGTTTGTTGCCATAGAGAACGAAAAACAATTGGAACGAAAAATGTCAGACTCTACCAGTACATCAGACGAAGGTACTTTTATTGTTTCATTTCTCACAAATCGGGAAAAAAAAAAATAGGTTATGTTGAATATAACACAGGACCTGTTTTTCTAGCAGTAATCTGTGTTGTGGATTTGTGTGTGTTGAATATAACACGGACTTGTGTTATATTCAACATACATCCCAACAACCTCCAAAAAAAAAATAGGTTTCATCTATGTTAAATTCAAAAATTGTCAGGTCAGACGTATGAAATTTTTTGCAAACTACTTTTCTTGCAACCTAAAGGTAAAAAAATATATATATATATATATATATATATATATATATATATCCTAAAGAATCCATAAAAATTTAAAATAAATAACATCAGATTTTATGATTTTCCTTGTTTGTGCACCCCCAGCGTCAGAATACCATGATATTGCTTCGCCATCAAAACCTGAAAGACGTTCAGAAACAATGGGTAAACTTGCATTGCGACCAGCTCTAGTGTCCTCACTTAGTATTGCACTTTCAAAAACCTCTCCTACTATCCAACTTTTGGAATTTGCACTATCAATAGTAGTTATTAAGTTGACAATCTATTTCAGTGCACTCTGGCGTTAAAGGTCAAGAAACAGTTCGGTACAGGTCAAACCTTTCCCAAACATATTGGTTCCTTGCAACGATTTGTTTGAATGACGCCCACAAACTCCTATTGACAAAAACTCCATTTTGGCCAACCATAAATGCACTAATCAGTCCATTTATGAGTTTTGATAACTTTTAAAAATTAGACCACATTATTACATCTATCATCCAATCCTACAACCCTGCAAAGAAAGCCTTCAAACTGGGCAATTTGTTTGTCGAATTTCGAGTCAGCGATGTCCAACAATTACTTGGGTTGAAATTGGGTACTGTGCAAATTGCCTCTCGGTATGCAACACAGGATAAAAGTTCTTTTCTAACCCATTGAGGAATCAAATACAACAAATTGAGTGTTGTAGAGATCAAAACAAATATTAAAGAAGCTCTTCTAGGAAACACGAAAGATGACTATGAAGACGTTGAGCGTCTTATATGCGTCCACTTTCTAACAACATGTTTCCTAGCAAACAAAGGACAAGTTTGTCGTGTGTCTGATCTAATATTGGTAGACGACATTGATTCGATATCTAAATTTGTTTGGGCTGAGAAAATACACAGCATGTTGATGTCGTCAATTGAAAGAGGTTACCAAAATCCATCATCAATCACAGGGTATGCTATTGCATTACAGGTTGGTTTGTTTCCTACTTATTGATGTCATATTTCTCTCTACACATAATTTGTCTTCCCCTACTAATTTTATTTCAAATCAGTTTTGGCTTTGTGAGCACACAACATTGATTGACCGTTCAATCACACACCGTAGCACCCTTCAGCCAAGGTAGGCAACATGGGATATGGTACGACTTGTCGTTGTAATGAGCAAACAAAAGTTATCTGACCTTAAACGTGAAAAGGTATGCAGAACTTGCTTATATTACTGCTATATAAGACTTGTCAATATGTGTTATGTAATATTCAACACTGATATAGGTAAATCTGGTAAGGGACATCACGGAGTCAAAAGTTCATCCAATTATAGAAAAACGACCGGAACGGGGGCTAAAAAATCCCTCAGTACCGAGCTGAGGTGTCCCCCAGCCGAACTGAGAGTCGTCGCAGTGAAGAGATCAGGACCGAAGAGCTGAGGTCCGACCTCCCGAACTGACAATCTGTGGCACCCTTTGCTCGCCACCATAGCACTCGGGAGTTCGCCAGGCCGGTGTGAGGCCATGGCCCATGGGCCTCCAGTTATGGGCTCAAAAGCCAGCCCAGATGATTAAAGGGTTGACCTGTCTGCTCATTGGTTGTCCAGTAGATTAGGCTAATTAACCTGAGCTCCTCTCCCCTAAATTCACGGCACTAATCAAGTGTTGGCGCCTATAAATACACTGGGGCATCCACTGCCCAAAGGTACGTGACTACTACTGAATTCAATCTATACTTTTAGCCCTCCACTTCGGAATACTTATCCTCACGCCGGAGGGACTTACTGGGAACCACCCCAGTAGGTCTTTGTGCAGGTACTGTGTGCAGAAGATTGGATGTAAGACCGCCATTGTAGAAGGTACGTCATTTCAGTGGTGTGGTAAAGTAATGGTGAAAATTCGGGGTGAAACTAGGACCATTAAAAATTCAAATAAAAAGTTTAGTGGTCAAATTGAAAATATAGAAATAGTAAATCCCAATTTAGGGAAGTAAATTGACATATAACATTTAAATTAAACTTTCAGGGGTGGAATTGAAAATGTTAGAAACTTTTAAAATTGAAAATGAGTAAAATCAGGGTTTAAAGGAAATTGGGGGGAGGAAAGAGAAATTAATGAATATTTTTTTTTATCATCATATACCCACCAACGTTCGGTCGGAGGGAGGGCCGGTAGGAATTCGGACAGAGGCCTCGACGTGGCGAGCCAGAATCAAACGCAACCACTACACTCATGCGTATATAAGAGATTCACTCATTTTAGAAGGATCGAGAAGAAAGAAAAAGGGAATCCGAGGAAAAAATAGAGAAGAGAGAGAGAGAGCCGACCGGAGTTCGATTTTGAGAAGCGATCGCCGGCGAGGCTGTCGGACGTGCATGGGGGGCTGCCGTGCTCCTCCGGAAGATGGTGGGTGTGTTGGTTTGTGCTCTGTTCAGCGTGGCCGTTGCTGCTGTACGTGAGTCGTCGACGGTGACCGGCCGTGCGTTTTCTGAAAATGGAACAGGTGGGTAGGGTGTGTGGTTTCTGAAAATGGAATAAGGAGGTGTAGGTGTGTTCTACTGTTATGGAAGTAGGTGTCGGTGGTTTCGGTTGTAGGTAAGTCGCCGGAGTAGGTAGAGAGAGAAAGGACTCCGGTCCGGCGGTGTGAGCTGTCCGACGATGGGTGATCGGCTCCAGGTGGTTGGTCGGCTGTGTGGGTGGAGGGAAAATTGCAGAAACCACCCCAGAAGAATCCAAAACTTATCTCATGGTCGCCAAACGGTTCGGAAACAGGTGAAGCTTCGATCGATGATTTAATTTCCATTAAATTAAATTTTAATTAGTATTATAAATCCTAAAACCATAATAATGTCGTAACGATTAATTAATTTTAAGTACGTGGTATGTAAAATTAGTAACGATTCGGGAAATAGGGTTTGCATTACATGATTAGGATATTTTAGATAAGATATTAATTTAGACTCTGCCACTATTAGGTTCGCAGGCACTGGCGTCCAGATAGAGGGCGGACAATGTCAGTGGTGCAAAACGGGGATCGAGGTGAGTGTACTGTCTTCTTACCAAATTATTCTCTATATAAATATGGGATGAAAATTGTGATTACCTAAACTGTATGAAATTATAAATGATGTGGATCAAGCAGGATTTAAATGAATTGGTAACTGGACTTCGATAGATTTCGAAAAAAGAAGCCGAAAATGAATTCCGCTAAATTTAGTGAAATTAGACGGTGGTTTTAAAAGAAGATAAGAAATATCTATTTTTTTTAAAAATGCCTGGTTTCCTAAAAATAAATGACGGAAAAATGGTTTCGATAAAATCAGACGTTCTTTAAAAGAAAGTGTGAAATATGATTTTTGAATTTAAAAGCTGGTTTGAGAAAAGTGGTAGACGTGGTGGTTTGACGATTTTGAGTAAGTAATATTTATTGAGTTGCAATTCGATGATATTGTATTAATTTTGACGATGTCATGACTGTTCTCCCCGAAAGGGGTGTGGATTATATTTCTCCCCGTAAGGGGTGTGGATTATATTTCTCCCCGTAAGGGGTGTGGATTACATTTCTCCCCGTAAGGGGTGTGGATTATATTTCTCCCCAAAAAGGGGTGTGGATATTTCATAGGAAGGCATTCCTATGAATGTTACGGTACCGTTGCAACTCCCAATCGTGAGGTTAAAACGATCACTAGGACTGGCCAGTATGTGTGTGTTGGAGGTGGGTGTTTGAGATTGGTGCTTGAGATGTGGTGTGTTACGTATATTGATTTATTTGATATTATTTATTATGATGATTGGTATGATGTTATACTAAGATGAATCTGGCTAGAACTTATCTATAGCGCATATTTCCATTGTTTAAATACCTGTGTTTGATCCATACTAAATTGTGGAAATATTTGGAACGTATTAATATTTTAAAAATGTTTTACTAAGGAGGCAGTACACTCGCAGGTACAACGGCTAGGAGTCGGTCCCCTACTGGCACTAGGTAAAGCTGCGTAATGAAGTCGTAGAGGTGTTTGAGAGAAACTAATCAAGACGAACCGTTAAAAGGTTCATAGATGAATATTGCTTGTTAGGAATATTAGATTGGGATGGGTGTGTTCCCCATTTAAATGTTTGTATTATATGATGGGAACACATTGTCTTTCATTTGGTTGATTGGTTATTGGTGATGTCATGTTGTAGTCACACCAGCCTCGGGATGACGGGTTCCGGGACGGGTCGTGACATTGGAGCCCTACTCAGAGCCCGTCACCACCCCTGAACTCAGCTTGCTATTGTCTTATCGGTCGCCCTTCGCCTCAGATATTCTCCCCAGACCATACTGTTGGCCAGCACCACTTTTTGGCATCAACAGTTTGGCGCCGTCTGTGGGAACGCACTAAAAGCTTCCCCTGGTCGTCAGCTCCCCACAAGGTTAAGATTTGATTATCACAAGGTCTGGGAAGGAGATCCACCAGGCTGATAAAGCGCCCGCCACCAGTGGCAATCCACCACCCATGTCCGTGCAGGATATGTCTAGAGCTCCCAGGTCGAATCCTCCGGCGCCCCTTGCTGAGGGGATCCGCCTGTCCGCCATCCCGCCTTCAGGGCTGGAAGGTCTGGCTGCTCGGCAAGCCTCCCAATGGGGGCTTATCTCCCCCGAGCAGCGTGTTGGGCAGCCCTCAGGGGCACCTGACGCAGCCCGCGTCGATCTTTTGGAGCGTCAGCTCGGTGAATTCCAAACCTTCTTCCAGATCGTCTTGGCCTACTTGCCACCGGTCCCTCCAATGGATCTTCCTACAGTCCAAGTTGCGAGCAGGGAAGGTCGGGCATTCGGGGGAGAAGAGAATATCATCCACACCGACGGGCGCGACCCGCCTCCTCGGACCCGCCATATTATCAGAGGACAGTGGAGGTGGCACCCCACGAGATCTCGGGATCTCCATCTCCACCTCCGCCACGCCGAAGGAGAGGCGACCAAGCCGACTCACCCCTCGCCCATAGCGCTACCGTATGGTCTGATCACCACCCCCGCCGCTATCGGGAGGTCGACTCACATTCCCCACCACGACGGCTCCCGTCTCGGGCTGCTCCCAGTCAAGCCCAGGCCCAGCCTGGAGCTGAGGTAGTGGTGGAAAGGCGTTTAGCCAACATGGAGGTGGCCCTACAACAAATCCGGGGAGCCAGGGGCCCACCTGGACTTCCCTCGGAGGTGAGATCCCCTTTCATCAACGAAATTCTGGAAGAGCCCTTGCCCGCGCAATACACCCATCCTCAAATGGTCCTCTACGACGATGTCACCGATCCAGCGGATCACCTATCCATCTTCAGGTTGTATATGGATCTACACACCGCCTCGATAGCCATGAGATGTAAGGCATTCCCCCTCACCCTCACGGGGGCCGCCGGGGCTTGGTTCCGAACGTTGGCACCAGCTTCCATCTCCAATTTTCACGAGCTAGAATTACTCTTCTTGTCACGATTCGGGCGGTCGCGACGTAGGCCGAAAACCATGGCTCACATCCTCGCACTCCAACAGTTGCCCGATGAGTCATTGGGAGATTATGTGGAGAGGTTTTACAAAGAGATCATCGGATGTGATGAACTCAGTGACGTGGTCGCGATGAGCGCGTTCATCGACGGCCTGAAACATCGACGCCTCATGTATGACCTCTGTTCTAACCCGGATCCTACCTTGGATGCTGCCCTAGAGAGAGGCACAAGGTTCCACAACGCAGATGAGCGGGAAGCAGCGAGGAAGGACCAAGGAGGCGGTCACAAGAAGAAAGGAAAGGCAAAAGAAGGGCCAAACAAACAACATGGGTCCAAAAGGTTGTAGACGGAAGGGAGGCTGGGGCCGTTACCCGGAGATCGGAGACTGTTTCCATCCCGGGAGAATCGCCAGCAGAACTACACGCCTCTCACGGTCTCGGTGGCCACCGTCCTGGCCGAAAATACAGGGAGAGATTTTTTCCCTCCTCCTCCGCCACCCAACGGAAAACCGATGGGGAGGTCTATGGACAAGTATTGTGAGTTCCACAAGGACCGGGGACATTCCACCGAGAATTGTTTCCGACTTCGGGAAGAAATTGAAGCCCTCATTAGCAGAGGGTACCAGGGACGTTACGTTCGAAGGGACGCCCGAGCTCCCAAAACGAAGGGGCGCGATCCCCGCGAAGAACACAGGGGCCGCAGAAGAAGAAGAAATAGAAGTCACCCCCCTCCTAGGTCGGATGCAGGGAGGGGTGATGACGAGCACAGGATTGACGGCGAAATTAACGTCATCCACGGGGGATTAGGCCTTGGGGGAGAGACCCACTCCTCCAAGAAGAGGTACGAGCACAAAGCCAAAAGGAAGGCGAGCAAAAACGTCTTCGTGGTCAGCGCAGTGGACGCAGAGGAACACAACGTTATTTTGTTTAGTGAGGCAGACCTTCGGGACGTCCACGTACCCCACGATGACGCCCTTGTCATCATGGCAATCATCCACCACTACAAGATGGGAGGAATCCTGGTCGACGGTGGCAGCTCCGCTGATATTATCTTCAAATGGGCGTTCAAGAAGATGAGTGTGAATCCCAGCATGATAAAACCATCGACAACCCCCCTAATCGGTTTCGGAGGGGACGTTGTGAATGCCGCCGGGTGGGTCTCACTTCTTGTGACAGTCGGGGCCCATCCACGGACCTCCACTGTCTGGACCAAATTTCTGATCGTGGACAGGCCCTCGCCCTATAACGCAATCATGGGCCGGCCTACAGTGGTTGCCCTTAAAGCTGTCTGTTCCCCATACCACCAGGCGATGAAGTTCCCCACTGAAGGAAGTGTGGGAGTTGTGAGGGGTGACCAGGAATCTTCCCGGTCTTGTGCACGGAGGGCGTTGGAAAGGAAGAAATAGCAATCACAGGTGGAGCCAGAGCTCGGAGATTCCGAACTCATGGCTCTGGGCCGAGGGCTGGAGCCTGTGCCCATCGACGATCCTAAAGAGGAGGAGGCTGGCCCCCGACCTCATGAGGAACTGGAAAAGGTTTCCATACATCCAACCATCGGAGAGCGAACTGTCAGGATCGGTTCTCGTCTCCTGTCCGAACAGAGGGACGGACTCATCTAACTGCTCCGACGTAATTACGACATCTTCGCCTGGTCCCATGACGAGCTGCCAGGCGTTGATCCGAACGTGGTGATGCACCGCCTCCATGCTGATCCACACCATCCTCCCGTACGGCAAAAGCGACGAAAATTTCATCTGGAACGCCAGAAATTAATTGAAGCTGAGATGGATAAGTTGATCAGTTCTGGTGTTGTAGAAGAGGTTAAATTCCCGGACTGGTTGGCAAATGTGGTCTTGGCCCCCAAGGCAGGCAACAAGTGGCGCCTTTGTGTTGATTTCAAAGATTTGAATAAAGTTTGCCCAAAGGACTTCTTCCCTCTGCCTAGGATTGACATCGTCATCGACGCCACTGCGGGACATGAGTGCCTAAGTTTCCTTAACGCTTATGCTGGGTACAATCAAATTCCACTGTTCCCCCCCCCCCCCCCCGATAAGAGCAAAACGTCGTTCATCACTGATAGGGGTACATACTGCTACAAAGTAATGCCGTTCTCGGTTTGCGCAACGCCGGAGCCACTTATCAACGCCTGGTGAACAAAATGTTCAAGGAGGAAATTGGACGGACTGTGGAGGTTTACATTGATGACATGTTGGTCAAAAGCGCAAGAGCCCTTGACCACACACAACATCTCCACGACTGCTTCAAGAAACTCCGGGTCCACCGCATGAAGCTCAACCCAAACAAATGTATCTTTGGGGTTTCTGCAGGGAAGTTCCTGGGGTACATGGTCTCCCAGCGCAGCATCGATGCCAACCCCGACCAACTACATGCAATCCTTGGAATGGCCTTCCCTAGGAACAAGAAGGAGGTACAGATGTTGACGGGGAGACTCGCCGCACTCAACCGCTTTATATCCCGAGCATCAGAAAAGTGTTTGCCGTTCTTCAAAGTGCTAAAGGGCAGCGGCAGTTTTGGGTGGACGGACGAGTGCGAGTCAGCTTTCCAAGTACTCAGGAACTATTTGTCCTCTGCTCCCCTACTCAGCACACCCAAGGAGGGGGAGACCCTTTACCTGTATATCGCAGCGTCTGCGACAGCGGTGAGTGCCGCTCTTGTGAGGGATGACACCGGGGTCCAGCATCCAGTCTTTTACTCTAACAGGGTCCTCTCAGATGCCAAAACAAGGTACACTAGGTTCGAGAAACTGGCGTACGCTCTACTAGTGGCTTCTCGAAAATTGAAACAATATTTCCAAGCACACCAGATCATCGTCCTCACGGATCAGCCAATAAGACAAATCTTACATTCGCCAGACATCTCGGGGCGATTGATGAAGTATAGCCTCGAGCTGGGTCAGTTTCATATTGAGTACCGCCCTAGGACGGCCATTAAGGGTCAAGTCCTAGCAGATTTCATCGCTGAGCTCACATTTCCTGAAGATCCCGAGCCGCCCACTGCTCAACCAGAAGTGAGAAGGGCAGGAGAAGGGGAGCTGCAGAATAAGTCCGGCCCGGATAACGGTCTGATGACATGGAAGCTGTTCACCGATGGATCATCCAACACCAACGGTTGTGGGACAGGAATGGTGCTCGTTGCCCCAAGCAACGAAAAAGTTGAGTACGCCCTGAGACTGGGGTTTAGAGCAACTAATAACGAGGCCGAGTACGAGGCTCTGCTTGCTGGGCTTCGTATGGCCAGGGAATTTAATGTAACGACGATGTCCGTCTTTTGTGACTCGCAACTGGTTGTCAGCCAGGTCAATGGGGATTACCTGGAAAAAGACACTAGTATGACTGCGTATCTTGAGAGAGTCAAAACGCTGATGGAGGAGTTCGAAGGAATCAATGTATCCAAAATACCGCGAGAGGAGAACCGGCATGCCAATGCCTTGGCAAACCTTGCTTCGGCAGTAGCGTCAACCTTGAAGCGAAGTGTGCCAGTTGAATATCTCGATATTCCGAGCACAACAACGTCTGATCATATAGCTCCGATCTGTGAGCTCAATGACCGTCCCACTTGGATGGACCCCATCCGTAAGTACCTGGAAGACGGAACGCTCCCCGACGAATGCAACGAAGTAAGAAGGATGCGATACAGATCAGCCCGATATTGCATTCTGGACGGAGTACTGTATCGGCGCTCCTTCTCTGGGCCATACTCACGGTGCCTGCGGCCGGAAAAGGCCGACTACGTAATGAGAGAGACCCATGAGGGAATCTGTGGCAACCACTTGGGGGGCAGAGCCTTGGCGGGAAAACTCCTCCGCCAAGGATATTTCTGGCCCAAAATGTTAGAAGATGCGAGTGAGTTCGTTAAAAAATGCGATAAGTGCCAACGCTTCGGTCCCCACCCTCATCTACCGCCAACGGCCATGGTGCCCATGGCGAGTCCGTGGCCCTTTACCTAGTGGGGAATCGATTTGTTAGGCCCTTTTCCGCAGGCCACTGGTCAAAGGAAGTTCCTCGTGGTCGCCATCGACTACTTCACCAAGTGGGTGGAAGCCGAACCACTGGCCCGCATTACCAAGGAAAGAATCAGGGACTTTGTCTGGAAGTCCATGGTGTGCCGATTCGGGATCCCGAGGGTGATCGTGTCCGACAACGGCACTCAATTCGACAACGACTTGTTTACGTCTTTCTGTTCCGGCTTGGGAATCCGAACGCACTTTGCGTCCCCTGGCCATCCACAAGCTAATGGACAGGTAAAAGTCACGAATCGGACGGTCCTACATGGTTTAAAGACCAGGCTCGACAAAGCCAAAGGGAGATGGGTGGAGGAACTTTACCCTGTCCTTTGGGCATACCACACCACCTCCCGGACCCCTACTGGCGAGACACCGTTCGCAATGACATTCGGATCCGAATCCGTAATTCCTACGGAAATTGGATTACCAACCTTCCGAACATCATCTAGTGGGCAGGACCAGCAGACGAACGACGCAATGCTGGCCCTCAACCTGGACCTTTTAGAAGAACGGCGGGAGAACGCTCGGGTACGCCAGGCGGCATACCAGCAACGGGCAGCCCGATACTATGACAGAAGGGTACGACCACGGTATTTTGACGTTGGAGACTTAGTCCTTAGAAAGGTGACCCTCGCGACAAAGTAGCCAAACGCAGAAAAGTTGGCCGCCAGTTGGGAGGGACCTTATCGCATGATAAGAATTGCAAGGCCGGGTACGTATGAACTCGAAACTGAGGAAGGCGTTCCGCTGCGACACCCATGGAACGCTGACCATCTCAAACAATACCACTATCAGACAGGGGTCATTTTGTAATCTCTCATCTGTTTACCACTACGTATCAAATATTTTGTTATTAATATGACGACTTTATTTACTTAAACGGACCTTCCAGCACACTAGGGTGCTCTTATTGCAGGCTGGGGGGGCAGGGTGGTTGCAAACCCAACAGTTAATCACTCATGAGGTACCATAACATCCTTAAAGTTAGAAGCGTTGAGAATTAAGATCCGTTAGAGCTTGACACGCATGCAGAAAGGAGGGGGTTGTATTCTATTTCTTCAAAAATCAATTGTGTTGTATTCCATTTCTTCAAAAATCAACAAGGGCTTTACATCGATGGGGTTCCAGCCCATATTTCAAAAAAAAAAAAAAAAGAGAAGTATACATACAAAGGCAATTTAGCACAAATCAAAAAAAAAAAAAAAAACCACAAAATTTTTTCTAAGTCTTCAAAAAAAGGCCAAGGTGAAGATCTATTCCTCCCCAGAAGCACCGTCGACGCCCACAACGTCTACATTGGTGTCTTCCTCGGCCTCAGCCTCAGCCTCCTCGTTGCCAGCACCTTCAGCACCAGCTTCGCGTGCTGGACCCTCAGCCTCCCTTGCAACAAGCTGCTCCACCGCTAGCCCAACCTACTGGGGAAATTCCATCCCAACACCCGAATTGTCAAACTTCGGGTAGTGGCGCTGGAGGTAGAGGATCGTGGCCTGGTGCCCGTCTTCCATGAATTCGGCAGCAAGCTCGTACTTCAGATTTTCGAATTCCTCGCTGGCTTTATAGCCCTCAACAGCTTTCTGCTCCGCCCGACGGATGGCCTTTCCCCTCTGCTGCTCTTCTTTTTTCAGTCTCCTCTCCAGCTCCTCCACTCTCTTCTCCAGTTGCACCTTCTGCCTCTCGGAGTTGTCCTGTTCTTGGGTTACGAGGATGTGCCTGGCTTGAAGGCCCTGATAGGCCTGGGCAGCAAGCTGTAGGTCATCCATCAGACGATTCACCTTGGCCTCAGCGGCGTTCTTCTCCGACCTCAGCATGGCCTCCTCCATGGCACTCTCCGATATCCGGTCAAAAACTACGGACATTCGAAGCATACCCTGTGGTAGAAAGAAAATGTCATCATACTTAGAATAATTTAGCCACACAATGCAGAGCAAAGAAGTACAAGAGTGAGAACGCGTTACCGCAAGTTGGTCGCAGATGGCCTGACGCATCAGGTTGCCAATGCTCTCCTCCTCCATCAATTTTTTGTCGTTGGGCGGCGTCATGCGGCGGAGATAGCCCGGCATCACCTCTGGGCTCTTCAGTAGAGCACGGTCAGCCGGCAGCCCGGTGTTCGCCACCCCAAAGAAGGATTCGTCTACAGTCAGCTCGGATGATGCCCCGGGCACAAACTTCGCCCTCTTCGAGGACTTGTGCTTCTTATGTCTCCCCTCGTAGGCTTTCCTCTTCCCCTTGTCCAAACGGAGGGGAGAAGAGTCGCCGCTCACATTCTGCACGGATTGCCGAGACCCGGATTTGGATTGGGGCGTGTCTCGGATCACAACGTCTGGCAGGGCAGGGGAGTGACTACAAGCTGGCATCCCGAGGGGTTGGGCGGATTCCTTCTCTACTTTCTCTACCCCGGCAGCTTCCTTTGCCTTCTTCTTCTCCAGCAGCATACAAACTGCCATTACCTTATCCATAGCTGCAATATTTAATAAGATTTTTAGATATTCTTCCGTCCAGGCCGACAGCATCCGGTCTTATACAGGGATATCTGCATGAATTGAGCGCAGCACACATAAAAATTACCAAGCACGCGCAATTGACATAGCAGGAAAGTCCTTACCGTTGTCTGAGTCGAGAAAGAAGTCTGGTGAGGTTGAGACGTCCGGTGGAGAAAACCAGAAAGTTGAGAATAGCTGCGACGCGATCAAGGTGTTTACGTCCTTGAAGGCAGTCCTCAAAACCTTGTCTCTCTGCTCGCAAATCAATCGGCCCGGCTCTGGTCTTTTCTTCTTGGGCGTCTCCTTAGCTGCAAGAAGTCACAGAAACAAATGTATCAGTGCATAGACCATACTGAAAACACCAAACCGAACCCTCCCCTTACGGGGTCCCAGCCTTACCAACTCTTCCCCATTCCATCTGGAGGGGGTACCTTCCTTCTTCTTCCAGGCCAGCCTGCCAACCGCTCCCTCCGATATAGAAGAACTGGGGCTTCCATCGATGAATGGAAGAGTCTAGGTCCTTCAAGAAAGTCGACCTGGACGAAATGTAATACCACCCAGCACCCCGAGGGAGTGGCTTAAGGAAGAACAGAGCCCTGAAGAGATCAATGCTCGGCTCGAGTCCCTCGGCCTGGAAGATGATGTACGAAGCCACCAGGGCTCTAATACCGTTCGGAGCAATTTGTGACGGACACAAATGGTACTCCTCACAGACGGCCCTGACCCACCAGTGGAGGGGAAATCGAAGACCAGCCTCCAACTGTTTCCTATAAACTGTCATAAACCCAGCTGGTGGCATGCAAGCCCGATCGTCGAGCCCAGGAACAAGTGTCGTGACCTCATCCGGAATGAAGAACTCACTCCAACAGGAGAGCACGGCTTCCTCATTCATGATTGTTTTAATTTTCCAAACCGGACTCGAGGGCGGGACCTTTACAAACAACTTCTCCGGCCCGGCATTGTGCACCTCGTTTTCACGAAGCAACTGGGGAATGGAGACGCCGGTGTGGATCTCTACCACAGTGATGGGTTCGGGAGGGACCCCGACCCCAGCGTCAAATGATGTGGAGGCCCCACCACTCTCGTCGGCACGACTCACCACGAAGGCACGGTCTTCCAGGCATGACTGGATAGCACCGCTCGTTTCGTGGATCCTAGCCATAGCACTCGAAGAGGCGTCTCCCGGAGCGGGGCACCTCTCCACCCTAAACTGAGGGGAGCTGGCGGACGATCGGTCCGAGGAGCCGGACTCCGATCCGTCGGAAGAACCAGAAGACGAAAAAGAAGAGTAAGAAGGGGTTCCCGACATTCTGTTCGGACACAAGGAAGCCAAGAAAACCAAAACAGAATACCAGTACCGGGGAGGAAGACGGGGTTCTGGATTTTTCGCAAAGGTCAAATGAATGGTAAGGGCCACCATTTATAAAAGGCAAATGTGCCCAGACGAAAGGTCGCAAAGGCCAACGGCTGGGGACGCTTTGGTTTGCACGCCCCTGCCACGTGGCACCCATCCAACGATGGTGGAGTGACCTATCACACCACTCAGCAGATGGGGCACGTGTGCCGCGTTCTGTCACGTGGGAAAGGGAAGGCTCTCAACCTTCCCACCCTGAAAATTTTCTAAGCCATGGAAATGGCCGAGCTCACGACCCTACGGGCTCTCAGCTCGGACAAAATTCAAAAGGGGAAGGCTCTCAAACTTTCCACCCTAAAAATTTTCTAAGGCATGGAGATGGCCGAGCTCACGACCCTACGGGCTCTCAGCTCGGACAAAATTCAAAAGGAGAAGGCTCTCAAACTTCCCACCCTCAAAATTTTCTAAGGCATGGAGATGGCCGAGCTCACGACCCTACGGGCTCTCAGCTCGGACAAAATTCAAAAGGGGAAGGCTCTCAAACTTCCCACCCAAAAAATTTTCTAAGGCATGGAGATGGCCGAGCTCACGACCCTACGGGCTCCCAGCTCGGACAAAATTCAAAAGGGGAAGGCTCTCAACCTTCCCACCCTGAAAATTTTCTAAAACATGGAGATGGCCGAGCTCACGACCCTACGGGCTCTCAGCTCGGACAAAATTCAAAAGGGGAAGGCTCTCAACCTTCCCACCCTAAAAATTTTCTAAGACATGGAGATGGCCGAGCTCACGATCCTACGGGATCTCAGCTCGGACAAAATTCAAAAGGGGAAGGCTCTCGAACTTCCCACCCTGAAAATTTTCTAAGGCATGGAAATGGCCGAGCTCACGACCCTACGGGCTCTCAGCTCGGACAAAATTCAAAAGGGGAAGGCTCTCAAACTTCCCACCCTCAAAATTTTCTAAGGCATGGAAATGGCCGAGCTCACGACCCTACGGGCTCTCAGCTCGGACAAAATTCAAAAGGGGAAGGCTCTTAAACTTCCCACCCTGAAAATTTTCTAAGGCATGAAAATGGCCGAGCTCACGACCCTACGGGCTCTCAGCTCGGACAAAATTCAAAAGGGGAAGGCTCTCAACCTTCCCACCCTAAAAATTTTCTAAGACATGGAGATGGCCGAGCTCACGATCCTACGGGATCTCAGCTCGGACAAAATTCAAAAGGGGAAGGCTCTCGAACTTCCCACCCTGAAAATTTTCTAAGGCATGGAAATGGCCGAGCTCACGACCCTACGGGCTCTCAGCTCGGACAAAATTCAAAAGGGGAAGGCTCTCAAACTTCCCACCCTCAAAATTTTCTAAGGCATGGAGATGGCCGAGCTCACGACCCTACGGGCTCTCAGCTCGGACAAAATTCAAAAGGGGAAGGCTCTTAAACTTCCCACCCTGAAAATTTTCTAAGGCATGAAAATGGCCGAGCTCACGACCCTACGGGATCTCAGCTCGGACAAAATTCAAAAGAGGAAGGCTCTCAAACTTCCCACCCTCAAAATTTTCTAAGGCATGGAAATGGCCGAGCTCACGACCCTACGGGATCTCAGCTCGGACAAAATTCAAAAGGGGAAGGCTCTCAAACTTCCCACCCTGAAAATTTTCTAAGGCATGGAGATGGCCGAGCTCACGACCCTACGGGCTCTCAGCTCAGACAAAATCCAAAGAGGGAAGGCTCTCAAACTTCCCACACTGAAAAAATTCTAAGGCATGCCAAATGGACGAGCTCACGACCCTACGGGCTTTCAGCTCGGACAAAATCAAAGGGGGGAAGGCTCTCAAACTTCCCACCCTCAAAATTTTCTAAGGCATGGAGATGGCCGAGCTCACGACCCTACGGGCTCTCAGCTCGGACAAAATTCAAAAGGGGAAGGCTCTCAAACTTCCCACCCTGAAAATTTTCTAAGGCATGGAGATGGCCGAGCTCACGACCCTACGGGCTCTCAGCTCGGACAAAATTCAAAAGGGGAAGGCTCTCAAACTTCCCACCCTCAAAATTTTCTAAGGCATGGAGATGGCCGAGCTCACGACCCTACGGGATCTCAGCTCGGACAAAATTCAAAAGGGTAAGGCTCTCAAACTTCCCACCCTGAAAATTTTCTAAGGCATGGAAATGGCCGAGCTCACGACCCTACGGGCTCTCAGCTCGGACAAAATTTAAAAGGGGAAGGCTCTCAAACTTCCCACCCTGAAAATTTTCTATGGCATGGAGATGGCCGAGCTCACGACCCTACGGGCTCTCAGCTCAGACAAAATTCAAAAGGGGAAGGCTCTCAAACTTCCCACCCTGAAAATTTTCTAAGGCATAGAAATGGCCGAGCTCACGACCCTACGGGTTCTCAGCTCGGACAAAATTCAAAAGGGAAAGGCTCGCAAATTTCCCACCCTGAAAATTTTCTAAGGCATGACAATGGCCGAGCTCACGACCCTACGGGCTCTCAGCTCGGACAAAATTCAAAAGGGGAAGGCTCTCAAACTTTCCACCCTGAAAATTTTCTAAGGCATGGAAATAGCCGGGCTCACGACCCTACGGGCTCTCAGCTCGGACAAATTCAAAGGGGGAAGGATCTCCAACTTCCCACTCTGAAAATTTTCTAAGGCATTGCAGTGGCCGAGCTCACGACCCTACGATCTCTCAGCTCGGACAACATCCCAAGAGGGAAGCCTCTCCACCTTCCCACACTCAAACAGTTCAGAGGCAGTGACACTGGCCGGCCTCCCGACTTGCCGGACTCTCAGCTCGGCCAACTTCCCAAAAAAAAAAAAAACCCGGCAACGTTCCCCAACCTCTACTCTTTCCCTTTCGTTTTCCAGTCGCTTCTCCCCTCAGAGATCTGTGGAATGTCAGTATCATATTTTGACCCCGATGTCCTCACCTCCTGCTCCTTACTTCCTCCTTCAAAATCCCGAGGCCGTCACGTTTCACTCCTGCCCTCGGGACTTGGGGGACAACTGATATAGGTAAATCTGGTAAGGGACATCACGGGGTCAAAAGTTCACGCAATTATAGAAAACAACCGGAACGGGGGCTAAAACACCCCTCAGTACCGAGCTGAGATGTCCCCCAGCCGAACTGAGGGTCATCGCAGTGAAGAGATCAGGACCGAAGAGCTGAGGTCCGACCTCCCGAACTGACAATCTGTGGTACCCTTTGCTCGCCACCATAGCACTCGGGAGTTCGCCAGGCCGGTGTGAGGCCATGGCCCATGGTCCTCCAGTTATGGGCTCAAAAGCCAGCCCAGAGGATTAAAGGGTTGACATGTCTGCTCATTGGTTGTCCAGCAGATTAAGCTAATTAACCTGAGCTCCTCTCCCCTAAATTCGCGGCACTAATCAAGTGCTGGCGCCTATAAATACACTGGGGCATCCACTGCCCAAAGGTACGTGACTACTACTGAATTCAATCTATACTTTTAGCCCTCCACTTCGGAATACCCATCCTCACGCCGGAGGGACTTACTGGGAACCACCCCAGTAGGTCTTTGTGCAGGTACTGTATGCAGAAGATTGGAGCCCTGCTCGGAGCCCGTCACCACCCTTGAATTCAGCTTGCTGTTTTCTTATCGGTCGCCCTTCGCCTCAGGTATTCTCCCCGGACCATACTGTTGGCCAGCACCACTTTTTGGCATCAACAAACACCAAATTGTGTTATATTCAGCATCAAATTATTGTGTTATATTCAATATCAAACTAGCCAAATTTTTTGTTATACTAGTGCTGTTTAAAACATGTCAGTATGTGTTGTGTTATATTCAACATCAAATTGTGTTATGTTCATCATCAAATTGTTGTGTTATATTCAACATCAATTAGTAAAACTTTGATATACTAGTGCTATATAAACCATGTCAATAACTATTGTGTTCTATTCAACATCAAATTGTGTTATGTTCAACATTAAATTGTGTTATATAAAAACTCATTGTCTCTTGTTTCCTAGATTTTTGTTGGTGAATTGGAAGAAGAACTTGGACAAATGAAGAAGGGGATTATTATAGAGGAAGTTGATGATTATGAAAAGCCCGTCGGTAAGGGCAAAAAGAAAATCTATTGGAGACTGGAGTCCATATTGTGACTCAAGAAGAAAGACTTGTTGGAGAGAAAAAGAAGCTCGAAGAGCACTTGATAGAAACTTGTGTGCATTCAATTACTCAAACCGAATAACTCAAATCAAAACACAACGAAACAGTTGAATACATCAGTGATTTTTATCAAATGGAGATGCTTGACAGAGATAAGGTTATTGAGCAATACCGAGAGAAGATAACACGGCTTTCAGAAGACACAACTTCACCACAGCCATCTATGCCCCTCTCCCCCCCCCCAAAAAAAAAAAAGGATTACGTGCTCTATGCGTAACCTAGTAACACCTAGTTCAATTATTAAAGGGGTGAAAGCCAAACAAAGACTGGTGAAAGGTAAGGGCGACTCGGTACATGAATACGAGCGTCCAATTAAGCGAACGCGTACCCGTGCTGCACGTCAACCTTTGCCAATTCAGTTACCTTATCCTGCTGATGTTACATCAACTCACGCCACTGAAACTATGACACCCCCTATCCCTATGCCCGTTTCTGTCACTAAAAAAGGTAATAATGAAATTTTGCCCCCAAGAGATTGTCCCGTTGGGATGTACATTGGCGAAGATGATTGGAATAAAATTCTTTTCATATTAGAAACAAAAGGTTCAAGGTACATGACCTATTTATCGCATAGAAAATATATGTTACTTATTACACCAAAAATTGTTATTCTTACACTTTCTTGAAAAAAATAATAGCACATATGTTTGGGGCGGAGAGTGGTTAATGGCACAAGTTTCAATGCTTGATTTCATTGAAGTCCTTGCCGAAAGACAAATTACAAATTTCGTAAGTATTTTACCAATTTTTTTTCATAAAACAAAATTGTTATATTCAATTGATCACAAAAATATATCATGTGTTATATTCAACACATATATATATATAACCCCCAAAATATGATTTTTTTCACAGGTTATAAATGACTGCGCTGAAATGTTGTGGAATGATCAAGAAAGCCTAACTCAGCAAATGAAATCATTGGGCACTGATCATCAAGCACGGTCTGCGTTTGTAAACAATGTTTGTTGGGTAAATCATAACTTGTAATTTTTCATTATTTTCAAATTGCTACTCATCTAACTTACACACTTTTTAATCCCCTAAAATATATATATATATATATATATATATATATATTTTATTTTTTATTTTTTATTTTATTTTATTTTATTTTTTTTAAGACATGGGTGGCAACAAATGACACTGACTTCTTGAGACAACTACTCGAACCAAACATCATTTCAGCATTTTCTAGTGGAGAAAAGTTTATCCACTTCCCCATAAACACACAAGGGTCAACTACTTCCAACTGTCACTGGACATTGTTGGTCTATGATCAAGATGAGGATATTTGGAAACATTACAACTCGATAAACTTGAGGGGCCTTGATATGGTGGATCGGTTCTATGAAAATGTCAAACGAATGGTAACCCTTACTCATAAAATTCTTTGTTATTTGATTTTTCATTCATATTCTTTGTTCTTTTTTATAAGTAATCTCTACTTCAGTCATTAAGAAACAGATCATGTTGAATATAATACCAAAATCGTGTTATATTCAACATGATTAACTTTTCGTATATAATAAAATCTTATCTTTAATATAACACGACATCGTATTATATTCAACATGTTATCATATTTGTATTCACCACAATGATATGTTTATGTTTGTTATCATGTTTTTTAAAATATCATTCATCTATCATCTTGCACCCCCTAATCCATAAAAAAAAAAATGTAGGCAAAATATGTTCATGTGTTCCTGAAAAAAAAAAAAAAAAAACTAAAAATCATTGCATCAACATCAAAACAGCCAAATGTCGTCAACATGAAAGATGTCCCTGATCAAGGAATATCTGAATAAAGAACATTGTCTTCATCCTATCAAAGTTATTACTATTATATAGATTGATCCCAATGATATTCTAAAAAAATATTGGCAGGATGTATTGCGGAATAGCAGTGATCCATATCATGACACAAATATGCAATGAGTTACAAATCAATACAGACATGGACATTTCAGAATTTAGATCCAAAAGAGCAAGAATTGTTCGCAATTTTTTGAATGATGGCGCCAGGACTTGGACCTATAACTCATATTTGGCACGTAATCACAAATCCAAACAATGAAGACCAAAAATTCTTACAATGTTTGCTCTTTTTTTTTTTTTTTTTGGCCTACAAGATAAGTACCACATGTTTTTTGTTTTTTGTGGATATTCACATTTGTTAAATGGTTCCTTATTCTAATATATACAAAAATGTTGTTTAGTATAACACCACCATATTTCAATTTATTAATGAATCTGTTAGACATAGTGTTGAGTATAACAAGACTGTGTTGAATGTAACATAGGTATGTGAATATCTTGGAAATCAAACAAAATTATCAAATTTAATGAATCAATGTGTTACTTTTACAAAAATAATGAACCAAATGAAATCAGAAAAATGTAATCTAAAAAAACTGTAAAAACACAAAAATTCGTGTAAAAAAACACAAATCTTTTAAGTCAACACAGCCTTGCAAGTTTTTCTATTGTGGCGTCCATATTTCTCACACCTCCCACATTTTCTTTCCTTTATCTCCCCCCTTGACGGAATTCTTACTTTTCTAGGTCGTCCAGATTGTTTTTTTGTCATCAGATGTATTATTATTGTTTCATTATCAAAATATGACGGCCATTCCATTGTTGGTACTGGATATATACATTTTGAATACGTCTCTCGATAGAATGATGTATGGAAATAATCCTCAATGTATGAATATATAGGAAACCCACTGTGTTGCAATGAGGCGCTTGCATGCACACAAGAAATTCCCTTTAACTCCCATTGGCGGCAAGAACATGTCCTCTCTGTCGTGTTCACCAACACTGATGCAGATGAACTTACTTCAAACACACCATTCCCTGAAAGACTTACATTCCACTTCTTTCCTTCACTTATCATTTCATCTTTTTTTTTTCTCAGTACGGTGTTATCTCGCCCTTCATTTGTTCAACAAATTCTCTCATCTCCGTTATCACTTCCATCCATCGAACTCTAATCTTATCAATCAATAAAATCGCAGGCAAATGCCGATAATCCATTATCCAAGAATTAAAGCACTCCGACAAATTTGATGACATATCCCCATAACGTTTTCCCCTAAAAAATACATTACTAAAATTCAAGGGAGATAACTCATTTATGAACCTCTGTACTTTTTCACCACCCTCTACCATTATTTGATCATGTACAAATCTATGTTGTGTGCATATGCTATGCCATTTAACTTGTGAATCATTGACTCCTTCCACCCTGTATTCTTTCCAGACATCGCTGCACTTAAATTCATTTTCAAATGAACTAAGCAAAAACCATGATGATAATCAGGAAACACCTTACGTATACCTTCTATAATTCCATTATGGCGGTCCGATATAAAGGTAATTACCCAACTTGCAAAAGAAATCACTCCCAATTGTCGTCATTCTCCACATTAACAATAGCAAACGCAATTGGGAACATTCCTATCAAAGAGAAAAATTATGTTGAATATAACATGAGTCTATGTTGAATACAACATACTGTATGTTGAATATAACATTAGTCTATGTTGAATATAACATGATATAAAATAGCTCATTATTTTACCTTGATTGCCATCCTTTGTGCATGCAGCCAATAAAGTTCCCTTATATCGCCTCGTTAGAAAAGTGTCATCTAAAAATATCAAAGGTCTATAGTAATTAAACCCAAATATGCATGCATAAAATGCCACAAAGATACGTTTGAAATGCCCAGTGGCTGTGTCACAATCCAACAAAAGATGACTGTCAGGATTTGTCGTCATACATGTTGCAACGTACCATCGCAATTGATCATATGTAGATGAATGGTCTCCAAATACACAATTTCTAGCCTTCTCCACAGCAAGCCACGCATGACGGTATGTTATCTCAAAACCATATTGTTTTTTAAAGCTTTGAACAACTTCAATAGATCTCGTTTTCGGATTTTCACGAATCTCATCAATCAAACAACTGGATATAACATCCGACCTCATCTTTTTGTTCTTCGATGTCCTGAATGCAGCACCACATGTATGATCATTTACCAAACCATATATGTAAAAAAATCAATTTTCAATATTCACCTTTCCATGGACAAACCACGGACAACCCTTTGACTCTCGTAATGAACATGCTGTTGTTATACGCATCTTATCATTTTTCAAGAAATGAAAATTAAATCTCACCTCTATTGCATATTTTCTAAGTACCATCCTAAACTCATTTGTTCCACCTCTAAATTTCTGACCTTCCTCTTGTATCCCTTTTGCCCATTCAGCCGATAATACTAGTTTATTATCATTCTTTCCCAACATTGTACCATAACTTCCTATATAATCAAATTCAACATCTGTATCTCCACTTGAAATAGTTCTAGAAGGTACAATCGCAGATGATGGTGCATGGCTAGATCCCACATCATCACTGTCTATCCTCACCACATTAATTTCTAGAATACTAACATTCATATGGCCAGCAAGAAAAAATAATTCTAAGTAATCATTCTGACCTGATAACATGCATTTTGGGTGCCCTGTGAGAGCATATGTCATGGAAAACTTGTTGTCAAACATTTGTGGCCATTTTTCCACTATTCTTTCAATAACAGTTCTTATTGAACTTTTCTCGTCAAGATGTAGAACTGTTGTAACACCATCATACTAGCACATTGCAGTGAATGTTCCTGACATTCTCGATATGACTGTTGAAAATAACATAATATTATATTCAACATCACATATTATCAAAAAATACAAAAAATAGTAACTACAAACTCTTTTCAAATTTAACGCATCACATTGAAAAAATAATATCACGTTATATTCAACATCACACTATTGCAAAATCAAATTCAAAAAATCTTGATCCACGCCATTAAAATCTTGAAAAATCCACAAATATTCTAATAAAACGTATGTTGAAAATAACATAATGTTATATTCAACATCACATATTATCATAAAACAACAAAAAACAGCATCTATAAACTCTTCCAAAATTTAACGCATCACGTTGAAAAAATAACATCATGTTATATTCAACATCACATTGTTTGCAAAATCAAATTCAAAAAACTTGATCTACGCCATTAGAATCTTGAAAAATCCACAAGTATTCTACTAAAACGTATCTTGAAATAACATGATGTCATATTCAACCTCACATATTAGCATAAAAAAACAAAAACAACATCTATAATCTCTTTCCAAAAATTAACGCATCACATTGAAAAAATAAATATCATGTTATTTTTAAAATCACACTATTGCAAAATCAATTCAAAAAATCTTAATCTACGCCGTTAGAATCTTGGAAAAATCCACAGGTATTATTCAAAAAACTTATTATTATGCTACGACACAAAACGATCCAAAAAAACAATTCAATCAAATAATCAAATCAGACTTATGTTTATAATTAAGTTTTAATAAGTTCTTCATAAAAGCATATCAATCAGATCTACTCAAATTAAATCGATCTACTGCATTATCGAAACTCATATAAAAAAAGGATCAAAACAACACATACTAAACAGATCGAATAACTTATATTCAATTGTTTCTCCTTCGTTCTTGTCAAAAAGAATATTCAAGATTCAATCCTTGTTCATATTGTCAAAAACTTGATCCAAATAAGTTCGTCTATCAAAAATCTTGATACGAAAAATCAAAAATCTTCGTCAAAACAAAATATGCGAAATCTTCCACGAACTCAAAGGAAATCTTATGGAAACTCTTTCAGTACATTCCATAATTTGAAAATTGCCTTATATATACGGAAGGGCAAAACTGTCCAACAAAAAAGTTCACTTTAAAAAAAAGAACTGTTTGGTAACAAGTGCCGCATACCATAGAACCATTCAGTGCAAAATAAAATTTGTGGGGCCATCTTGTAATTTGAGCCTTTTAATTGGACTATGGTATTTTACCCCAAAAAATATATTTATATACACTTTTTACTTCTATTTTTTTTTAATAATTAAATTAACCCCACCCCAACCCACCACCACCGCCCCCACCTCGCCCGCTCTTCATCTTCTTCTTCTTCAATGAAGTGTCGCCGCCTTCTAAGCCCTAATCGTCACCAGAGATGCCTTCGGCCGTTTCTAACCCCATGTTCTCAATGCCCCGCCGATCCTCCTTCTTCTCTCTCTCTAGTTATAAGTATTCTAGTTATAATTCATATTCTAGTTATATTTTTGGCCACTGAATGTTTATGTGGGATATAAAGTTATCAAATTGCACATTTGATCTCTCATATTCTATATTTATTTAAATATTACAAAATTAAAAATATTTTAATAATTTTAAACAGAAAATGAGTTGTACTCAATGTCACGGTTTATTCTTGTTTAGTGTTTGTTCTTGCACATGATTTCTTATCTGTGATCTATTTCGTTTGTTTTTTGGATTAGTTTAGTTTAGTTTTCTTTTAGATCAATTTATTTTAATTTAGTTTTTTTTCTTCTCATTATGTCTGATCGAGCATAATAATATACATTCATGTCACTTTTATTTTTTTAGTTAAAATACTTTGTAGAAAGACATGTCACTTGTAAACCTTTCACAACATGTAGCCTTCATTATCAATACAATTATTGTTGTTATTGTAATTGTATTCTCATTACACTATATGCACGTGTTGTTGTAGTGAACTTATTGCTATTAAATATTATTATTTCCATTATTCTAGATTATCTGATCCCGACTTACTAGTAGACCAAAGCTCTAATTAGCGGTTCTCAATCTGTTTTATAACCCCAAAAACCTCAGCCCGTGACACTCAACACGTGACATTCTAATACGATTATTTTTATCATTTATTTACTCTCCTAAACCAAAGACATTTGCCCCTAATAACGATTCATGCTTCTTTGTCTCATTTTTCACACGAATCGTTGTTAGAGAAAGGAACATAAAAAATACCTTGGTTTAGTAGAGTGATGAATAACGAAATACCCCATTATCCATCCAAAATCATTTTAATCAATTTTGTGCAATTGTGCATACTTCAGGCACCAAATACATAAACTTCCCGGGAAACAATTGTGTAAGACATAATCCATGTCCGATTCAAACATCTAATATTAAGAATTCAAGATGATCACTTACAAATGGATCATCAGCCTTACAAATATAAGCAGCAAAATTAAAATTTGGGGAGGGGGTGGGGGGTGAGGTTGCTTCAGTTCATTGCATCATAGTCATCTAACTTCTCATTGTACTGCAACACCTTTCTCTTAATCTTGGATGTATCCACCCATGTAATGAAGTCTTCCATGTTTCTGGTTACCAGAAATGCTGGATCAGTGACTGTATCTGGACCAACTCTGATATGTCCCTGCTCTATATATGTCACTGCTTCTTTTAAATGCTCGGCAAACTTCAACCGCAGCAGAACAGTCGATAGCCTACGCCTGCAAATTAAGAAAATAAGTTCACTTTCCCTTTATTTAGTGTTTCTGCTCCCAAATAATTGTTCCTATACCCAAAATTTTGAAATTTTTAAGTATAGAAACATGTTTGGTTGACTTGTTTTGGTTCCCAAATGATCCCAAACTTCTGAGATTAATCCAAAATTCAAGGGATTTTCAGAAACCAAAAAAATATATATTGTTTCCATTCTTTTCCAAAAAACATATTCTCAACTTATTCTAACTTAAAGGGACAAGATTGGTGTTTTTGAAATTCTTAATGAGTTTTCCCCCCTTTCAAACCTTGGTATACTCATATATAGGGAAGTGAAAAAAAACGTTTCCATTTTTTCCTTTTTATTAATCAATTTAAGCAAAGAGAAACACAATAAAGTACTTTGATATAATTATTTTATTTAGTTGTAATTAATCTTATCGATGTTTATTTATTTTGATAAAATTTATAAAATTGTTTACCCAAAAGAAATATTTGTAACCAAACATGTTTCTTTGATTTTGTTCTCATAAATTAGGAAACAATTTAAGAACAATTATCGTTACCAAACAGATTTCTGTTTCAAGAATCACTCAGAATGAAAACATACTTCTCTTCCCAACAGAACAGAAACGTTAACCAAACGCCACCTAAGGTTCCCACAAGTGGGTAATAACTAATAAGGGAAACTATATGATAATTCATTAACTTTCTTAAATTTTAACAAACATCATGTCAGAAATGCGGAATTGGAGCCATGGAACTGAAATTAGAAATGAATGGATGCAAAAATTTTAGAAACTTATATGTGTTTATTTCTAGTTCCAATTCTGAGCCCCCAATTCCATAGAACCAAACACTACCTAACGGTAAAAAGGGAAGCCCTGTGGTCACTTACCGACAGAAAGATGAGACCGATAGGCGATCACACAAAGCCAAGCTTTTCCTAGATGGTATCACACCCATGTTGTACCTACATTTGATCAAGAAACATGTGAATTCAGACATAAATTTCTAACACTTGATTTCTCGACAATTACGATTCAAAAACACATTTTTGAGCCATTAAAATTTACAAATAATTATCAGTGTTTCAAAAGGCGCGGGCATTTTAACATGTCCTGGGCGGGGCACGTTACTATCAAAATAATTTAATTTTAATTAATATTTAATTTGTTGAAATAAAAAACAAACAAAAAAAAAACACATTAGGCTTATGCCCCAAAACCTGTGCTTTGCCCAATTTTTACAGCCAGGACTCCGGCCAAAAGCCCCCAAGGAGCATTTCGCCCTAGCCATAGCCCAGAGGCATTTCTACTATGCCCCGCCTTTGGGGTCGCCCAGAAAACACCTTTTGCAACACTAATAAATAGGCAGAAAATCCGTCGAATGGCTAGAAGAAAACTAACAGTTTCTCAAGGAGGGCATCAGTCATCTCGATCCGATATGGGTCTCTTGGATCCATCTGCTTCAATATGCTCACTAACTTTTGCGCCATTCTACAAATACCTGAATACCTATTTACACCAACAAGATTCAGACCAAAAAACAATTCAACAAAAGCAACCAATAATCTCAATTTTTTCTTACTACACATTGTCCACCATCGAGCGATCATACAAATCGAGAAAAATTTATCAAAAAAACACCGAAATTCATAAGCTAAGGCATGCAAAGACAGGTAAGTGTAGTGGAAAATAGAGGCTCATGTTTTACTTTTTGTAATCATCTCTGCCGGTAACGTGGTAGCGGTGCATCACTTGGGCTTCTCGATGACCACCTTCTCTTTTCCATTCCAAGAAATTCACTTTCTTCAACAGCTTCTTCTCATGAAACTTAAGCTTCCTCATGATCTTCTGCTTTTCTTATTACACTGAAACTTAAATCATATTTCTGTGTCAACAAAGGTTCCATATATTCTGAAGCTGAAGTGGCATTTCAAAACACTTGAAAAAAAGGGCGTCACAATTCAAACTGAGGTTTTCTCTATCATAGAAATTGTATGTTTAAGGTAATATAATGTATTTTTCTATGTCAAATTTTTCTTATATTACTCTTTCAGTAAACAATATGACTAATCTACTCTTAGGTGCGAGATCCGCCATAGATGGGCAGTAAATCGGGGTTGGAGCAGCGAATCCGCGAATCAGGGAATGATTCACCACTGAATCGCGTTCCGGCCACGATAGATTCGTATTCATGTCGCAGAAAATTATCGATCCAAGTTAAAAACCTTTCCACCACCGGGAAAATCGAGAGCGATAGAGAGAAGACAGAGAATTGGATTACATACCGGTTCGGTGTGTTCGTCTTCGTCAGTCCGTCGGTGCCAGAGGAGGAAGGGTTGAAGTGCGCCGAGGTTTCACCTTGAGCTGCCGCCGTCCGATCGGAGCTTTAAGCAGCCGTCGTTCGATTTTATTAGGGTTAACGTCGTTTGAGTTCGGACTCGGCCCTTCAACCATTTTAAGAGTAAATTACATTTTCATCCTCTATCTTGTAAGCTTCTATAAATGTAGCCCTCTAACTTATGGTTGCACCAATTTGGTCCTTAAACTTTTAGAAAATAAAATAAAATCATAGTCTTTCTGTTATTAATTTCATTAATTTAGATAAAAATGATGGCATGTGAGTTGCAAAAATACATAAATTTCCATCTTACATACTTTTATTTTTCATAAAACTTACTAACACTCCTATACAAAAATATTTTTTACGGCTTAAAAGTCTTATAAGAATTTATCTGGATATTAAAAGTTCTCCGAAACTTCAAATTTTTTATATGGCTTATCTTTCTTGGAAGACTCATGTCAAATAGTCTCAGAGCTAATTGGTCTAATGATATATTGGTCGTGTGTCATCGATGTAAAGAAGTTAAGGAAATATCTGATTATACAATGAGGACATGTAGAAAGGCAAAAAGCATCTGAGATAACTTTCTATCGCCACAACAACTTAGTCAACTTCGGGAAGTTCTCTAATCCTCCCACTTTTTATCTATTTGTTGTTATATTATGGGAAATTTGGAAGGACATGAATAAGAGAGTGATTGAAGGAAAATTTCAGGATCTTTTTTTAATGACTTACAAAATATCCCAAAATTATAGGGGTCTTCTGGAAACCTTTTGTACCCCAATATTTTTCAGGATATGAACTTCTTTAATTGAATTCTCTCGTGTAGGATTCTTCAAATTAAATATTGATGGTTATGTTAAAGGCAACCCGGGACAAGGATGATTCAGAGGTCTCCTGAGAGATCACTTGGGTGTATGGCAGTTTGGTTTCTACGGCTCCCTCCCAAGTTTTAATAGTCTGGAAATGGAAATTAGAGGAATCCACAAAGAGAACACGGTGGCTTTGGGTGAAGGGTATCCGCAGATCATCATTGAGACAGACATGGCGGAAGTGGTCAAACTAATTATGAAGGAGTGTTCAGCATTGAATTGAAGACTACAAAAGATTGATGAGGGCAAACAACCATACAATCCTATTGGTGCCCAGTGATGATAAAAAAATGTGTTTGACAATCTTGTTAATATAGGAACGTTTTTGTAGGGAAGACTTTAATTAATGTTTAATTCTCCGGATGATATGACGGATTTTTTGTTTGCGGAAATGAAACCAAAAGACTTTGACAGGTGTTTGTACTATCATTTTTGTACATATAAAACTTATTTGAACTCTGATTAATCTTATTAATTTTAGTATAAATACATCAATATTTGTCATTTATCTCCACTGTCTAAAATCACAAATCTCCCCCTATCATTTGTTAAATATCAGTCAACCTTTTTGACCTATTTTTTTTGTGCAAAAAGACACAAATGTCTATTTTTTATTTTTATCAACAAATATTTTTTGTATTTTATTTTTCAAGAAACTCACTAAGACCCCTATTTTTTGGAAATTATTTGTAACCCCCTACCCCCACCCCACCTATCCTCCACCAACCCCCCATCCTCACAACCCCCTCCTCCCCAGCCGCCCCCTCTTTCTTCGTCCTTTTGCTCCATTTCCTCCTCATTCTTCGATCTTCTCTCTATCTCTTTCTACAAATCCGCGATTGGCACCAGATATATACACTGAGCACAAGTCTAGTACCTCTCTTGTCAATTTGTCTAAAATCACAAGTCTCTCATATCATTTGCTAAAGTTAATCAATTTAGAACTTTAAATATGGATTTAATTTAGTTCATTTCAATGAATAACTAATTTTTTTTGAATGATTAAAAAATAAAGAAGATCAAATTTGCCTTCTCTCTTAAGTCATTACATTCTTTTCGATGTCTTTCTCTCCCATTCGTTCTCTCTTATTTACGCGTTGAGAAAGAATTTTACAATTCACGACTTCGAAATCTTCCCCTTTTCTAATAGAGAGGGCCCAACCAACAAAATAAAGAAAAAAATAAAGTTGAATAACAATAAATGATTTATTTCAATATTAATACATTAATTTTTTATTTTGTTAAACTCTTCATTTTTAAAATTTTTATGTATAATCTAAACGATTGTGATTACACAAAAAAATAAAATATAAAATATTTAGAATTACACAATGATTTTTCCCCTAAAAATATTTAAAAACATATATATATTTGACAAAGGCAACATAAAATATATATATATATATATTAGCGGTCAATAATAAGTGCCAAGCACACTACCACAACCATTGTCATACTTCTTGATTGTTATCATACCATCGAGAGAAGACTCCACCGTCCATAGAATTTCTACCCGTTAAAGCAAAAGTTGTGGGCGGCATAGCCCGCACGAGATGGTTAAGATTGATTTGAGAAAAATTAATTAAATAAATTATATTATAAAAAATTTTAAAGAAAAAATATTTTTTCTAAAAATTTCACAATCCATTTTCTAAAATAGTTAAATTGAATTATTTTTTTATGGTAATGGATTTGGTCATGGACCATCTAGTAGAAAAGTCATGGATTATGTCTGAAACTCCTGGGCCAAGGCCTATCACTGTCTGTGGGCTCAATCCTCTGGGAGAAAGCGGCGCATTTGAGGAAACTTGTGGGCGCCAGAAATTGGGGATCCGCTCGAGGGTCGGTGTTTAGTGGCAGAGGGTGAGTCACCACCAAATCGCCAGAAAATATTTGTTTGGCGTGGAGGAGGCGCAAATAACATAACAGTCGTTGCGTCGTAACAGATTTGGTGATTAGGCACTTCCCTCTCTCTCCATTCCTGACGAAGAACTACATAAATACCTAAGCAAGTCGTGAGCCCAGGTTTTGCAAAAATCCATTAAGCATGACTCAACGCAACGTTACACGCAAAACTTGACACTAGATTCATTACGCATAAGTCGGCACGAACCCTTGTCTTCGGTTTTGCATCTTTTTTCCAGTCAAATACTTACTCTCACGCCGGAAGTTCTTCGTTAGGATCAACCCCAAGTGTTAAGAATCTATGTAGGGACCTTCGAAGACAAAGAATGGAGACTAGCAAGAACAGAATCATAAATTCACTGTGTTATCATTTCTAGACAACATGATATTTCATACTCTTTAAATTTTATTTAAATTTTTTTATTTATTATTTTTTAATTATAAAATTAATATAGTGCATGCATTACGCTTGGAAATCCTTACTTTTTTAATAAATCTTAACATTTTTCCTCGTTCAATCAAATAAAGGAAGAAAAAGAAAAAAGAAAAAAGAGAAATGGTGGAAGAAGCATTATGTGCATCCTTATCTCACCCAACTTAAATAAATAAATAATAATAAAATTAGTTGTTCTTCTACGTTTTCAAGGTCAATAAGAAATATATGTTTTTGTGTTTTTCAAAACGTCATCGTCGAGTGTGGACCAAAAAATAGCTTTTTACACGTTTTGATTAAATTTTGAGAATTTTACAAGTACATTACATCACCATTGGTCAATTAATATCTAATAAAAATAATAATATATACTTTATAATTGTTAGGTTTAACTACACTTTCCGTTCTAATAGTTTGATCGAATTATATTTTATATTCCTATAATATTTACATAAATATTTACTCATGTGATCAAGAAAAAAATACGTGTAATTTAGAGTAAAATGTAATAGTTATATAAATTAACGGTCAAATATCAAATAATCAAAACTAATAAATTATTTAATATTAATTTATATTTGTTCGTCGAATGATATCCATTTTATCATTTTTTAAATAAAAATAAAAAATTTCTCGAATCGAGTATAAGAGTAAAATTGTCCTTTTGTGAAATTTTATAATTATGCAATTATTACACTTAAATAAGGTAAGAATAAATAATCACGAAAATATAGAAATATAAAGTATAATTTGCTTAAACCACGTAAGATTTTTATGAGTTCTTTACATAATAAATAAATAAATAAAAACTGACACATGTAATTTTTAATTTTTTTACAGAAACAATGTAAATCAGCAGAGCGTGGGTTGATTTTAGAAAAATCGACTGAAGCCCAATCGATTATTGCTTTTTTTTAGGTGGAGGGAAATCGTCTCCTTAGGAGCCGATTTCTCTGGTGGCCTACCATCCTCAACCTTGAAAAAAAAAAAATCGGTTGGACTTTCGGTGCTTTTTTTTTTAAATCGACCCAACCTAGTCAATTTATATCGTTTCTGTAAATAAGTTAAAAATTATCTGTGCTAGGTAATTTTATTTTTCATATTTATTATGTAAAGAACTCGATTTTCATTTATGGCAAGTAGCACAAATATGAAAAGATGTACCAAATACATTTTTAATTCTATGAAAGCATACCACAAACCAAAGATGTGGTCATTATCAATGCCACCGTCAACAACTTTACACTCAAACCTTTTTTGTACATAAATTTTTGATGTGATTTGTTAAAAATAGCTATGAGAATCTTCTATTTTACACCTCACTATTTTTTAATGCACTTTGTTTTAAAGTTTAATTAAGAAATATAATTTAAAAATCTAAGCTCAACTAAATATTGAAATATAGAAGGTGAGATGTAGATCACATTACTAAATTTGAAGTTAATGGGAGCATTTTTTAAATTTTTTTTTAATTAAAAATAAAATTTTCATGTTTTTTGGTTAATGACGCTTTATTCTCCTAATTTGTCTGTATATTCTCGTGAGCATTTTAATATCATATGATTTAAATCAAAATACAACCGTTAAACAATTGACAAAATTGTGTTAAGTCCCAAATAGAAAGCTTAATCTATAATTTATTTTATTTTAATTTTAATTTGAGTATAAATTCTTGAATTATGGTTTGACTTATGTTTTAATTGTTTTATATCTCCAATCAAATGTTTTCAATTAAGGTTTGTATCGTCTACCTCCGGCGTCACCCTCCGTCGCTACCCGCCCCTGATTCCTAGGACTTCGGTCGCCAGAGTTCGATAACTAGCCGCTGGAATTTTATTTAATTACATATAACTGTCTTTTTAGTTTTTTTTTTTATTTACATGTAACAAAAGTATTTTTTAATTACATGTCACTATTTTTTAATGTATTTTTTTAGGTATGTATTTTTAGTTATATTTTAGTATATTTTTAGTTATATTCACATAATTTTTCAACAAGCAACTAAAAAATTAACTGAATGTAAGTAAAAAATTGTAAATAAATTTATATTAATTTAGATTTTTTTTATTAGTTTTTGTTAAGACCTCCTACCAAGTATCACTAACTTTAACATTATATTAGAACTTACCGGGGCATAAAAAAAATAGAGATATAGAAAATAGATATTACACTACTTGACCTAACTTTGAAAGTATAAAAATTAATTAATATTAAGGGCATGTTTGATAAAAAAAAAATAAGTATTTAAAATTGATTATATTAAGTACTTAGTTAATTAAATTTGTTTGATAAATGCAATTAGTATTACTTAATTAATTAAGTTAACTTAAAAATTAAGTCAAAATGTGAATAAAAATTAAGTCAAAGCCCATTCACTCATTTCATTTTGCTTAATGCACTCAATTATTTTTCACTTAAAAAAAATTGTTTTGACTATTTTACCCTTAATCCTCTATGAGAGTTTAATTAGGATTACGTTTAATAAGAATTGGATTAACTTTAAATTATTTTAGAATTTTAATTTTATTTTATATTTAAATTATTGTTATAATTTAATTTAAGCAATCAAACTGCATAAAAAAATACATAATATTATATATTTTTTGGTTAATTTTCATTTTTAATTTTAATAAAAAAAAATTAAAATAGCACAATGATTTTATTATTTTGATCTCAATTTTTTTTTTCATATTATCTTAATTTGAAGATAATTATGTAAATCAAATAATTTTTAGCATACAAATTTTGTATTTATTAAACAAAAAAAAAATTAGTATTTAAATTTTTAGCACAATTTTATCAAACAACCTTTTGATATTTTCAGTACGTAAAATTTTAACACTTAATTTTTAAGTAATTATCAAATATGCCCTAAGTAATTTATTAATTTTGATATTTTTGAAATTTGACTGCTAGTCCTGATAGAAAAAATAATGCCATCAGTTTTACCCGGGAAGATAAAAGTTTCAAAGAGTATTAAAAATTGTTTTTCAAAAACAATGAGAACACTCACTATCAAAATAAATCACTTTGTTTTTTTCTCCATAAAATTTACTTCTGACAAAATAAAAACCATCCCAAAATTTATTGGGAAAAAAAGAAATGGACAACAGAAGCTCTGTGGCGCCTTGTCACGGGAACTTGTCATGGTTGTAAAAGTTAAGCTTCTATTGTTGTGTGGATAGGAGGCTCACGTGTCTAAATCAATCAATAATTCTTTATCCAGTGTACAATTTAATTCATGATGCTTTTTTTTTATTTTTTTTTAAATTAGTACTACACCGGTATCAAAATAATCAAAGTTACGAGAATTCACCTCTCGTCTCTCGTAATTAATTATTTCATATAAACTGATATAGCTAAGGTTAAGTATTAGACAGATGTCCCATGTGAAATGATTTTTTGGACATTTTATGATCTCATTATTTGTAGGACTCAATTTTAAATTGAAATATATGAATATACCAATATATTCTTCTTAGTGAGTAAATAAATGTGATATATTTATTTGTGAAAAAAAATGTTGAGAGATAATTAAAATTGTTTCTTAAAATATTCGCTTGAAATTGTTGATTGATGTGTCACGTAAGTTATCTCACAATTATCATTGAATAATATAAAGAGTTCTTTAGTAATGCTTGAGTTACCTCTTGAAGGTAAGCTTTCTAGGCCATTGAACTGATATGGACAGAAAGTAAGATAAAAACTATAATATAAATAAAGCCACATGTGCACGCCTGCGCTACTGTCGCCGTCACCAACCACTCAAACAGGCTTAGGACCAGGTCTTAGAGGCAAATGCTCATTCAAACTGTAAGCACCATAGCAGGAATAAAATATGTTTTAAGGATAAATTGTCACGATTGCATCGGTCTCTTACTTTCTGAAATTCTGTTTATTTTTTGTTTGCTAATACAGTGTATTTTCCTTGTTTTACATTTAGTATTATATCAATACACTGTAATAGAAATTTCAATTATGTTATTTAATATTGTAATATATTAATCTGGAATGTTTCTGTAAATATGTAAATAATAATTTTGATATGTTTTATTTTTATTTCTCATATTTTTTTCTTTATAATTAATTAAATAATCAATCATTTAATTCATTTCTAAGTAACTTTTCTTACATTCCACACATGAGAGTATTTTATACGAAATATATTTTAAAAAATGACATAAATAAAGTGTGTAATTATCTTGCAAAGCAATGTACACATCACTTCATACATACACTCACCAACCCAAAAAAGTGAAATTAAACCAAAAAAAAAAAAATAGCGTGATGCCTTTGATACCTTGAACTTGTTGGGCATTCTTTTTCAGAAAGTGAAAGAAATAAAGTGAGATTTATGTCTTTTCTCACCTTTGGCAAATTGAGTAGATCAACTGGCTTATGACCATAATCAACATTTTGTCCATTTTAGGGACGGATAAATTGTAGCTTATTTCTAATTTTTGGAAAAATAAATAAATATTTTGTATGTTGAATTTTTATCTAGTTGAAAAATAATTAATATCAGTTATTAGTAATTTCTATGGAATTTGATGATAACTGAATTTGTATCGTCAGATATGATGCACTTTCGTTCCAGAATATGATTTTTCTAAGTTTTAGTTTCTGAAAACGATGCATGGCGGATGGGTTTGGCAATTTTTCACTTTCGGTCTAAGAATTAGTGGTGTTTAGTTCTACTAGAATTTTGACAGAATTTCTGTTTAGAAAATTGTGCATACATTAGCCATTTAGCCTGGTAGCTCTCCTGGTATTTGTAGGCAGACAAAAATTTGTTTCACAAGTCTTCTATAAGATTTTGGTAAATTTCCATAAATCCCATGAGATTTGCAAGATTAGCCCTGAGGGATTTATACCCGTTAAGTCATATATCCGATCATCTTTTTTATACAGTAGGATTTTGTAATTGTCCTTGAGCAAGGGTCGAAGACCGAGTTGGGGGCATGACTTGCTCGACCATTGGCATTCCTGACTCCAAAGGATGAGCAATCCTATTTGGGCTCGAGCTAACTCTTCGGGTGCCTCAGCATTGTGGTCAATAACATGGATGACCTCAATATTCAGCCCTATGTGCTTGGATCCCGGACAGAGTTCTCAGGTTTTCATGGGAATTGTGTTTTACTCGTGTGATGCTCTTTTACATGGGCATCCCAAAATATCCCTCATCAAAATTCATGTTTAGAGGTGTATTATTGTCTCTTCATTTTTTTTAGAAATTTAAATTTATCATCTTTGTGTAGTACGTGCAATAATTAATGTAAAAGAAATATATATATATATATATATATATATATATATATATATATATAAGCAATAAGGTTGCGCGTGGTTAAGGTAATTCAAGAAGGCATTTCATTTTTATTTTTATTTTTAAAAAAAAAACATATTTTCTTCTTTTAAAATCTCTTGTTTGGATACTACTAAAAGGGATTTGCAAAATCCATTGAATTTGTAAAACGGATTTTCAAATAGAAAAAATGGAATTTCCAAATCCCTTCAAAACATGTATTATTTCCAAACCCTTCCAATGAGAGATTTCACTTCTCCAAATACATATAATTAAAATGGTATTACTAAAATTATCTTATTAAAATAGGTATAAAAATAATATATTTAAAATTATATTATTAAAATAAGTATAAAATAGTTTGATTAAAATTATATAATAGGTATAAAAATAATATAATTAAAATATGAATAAAAATAGTATAATTAAAATGACATTACTAAAATTATATTATTAAAATAGACATAAAAATTATATTATTTAATTACAAAAATTAAAATTATATTATTAGGTATATTTTCACATTTTCTATTATTAAAATTTAATACATTTCAAAATTTAATTTTAGTATAAATACTTGCCTAACATTTCCATAATAACCCTAAAATAAAAATAAAATCATTATACCATTCTATAATCTCCTCCTTAACATTTCCATAATAACCGTAAAATTTACTTGGATTGAATTACCATATATAACTAATTGGTCATAACTTAATCAAATCAACCAAATTTTTGTCTCACACACACTCACAATAATAATAAAATAATATTAAAATAAACTTGTTATACTTGGAATATCCGAGTCAAAAATTACTTTTCAATATAATACAATAAAAAGAAATTTATATAGTTTAAGAAATAAATAATGTACATTAAATTGAAAAATAATTTGTTAAATAATAATTTTATGCAAAATAATCAATAGTTTGGTTTACTTGATCTTTAATGAAATATATTTTGTTTTATTTAGGCCTACACCCCCATATGTCTTTTTAAACGGAATTGTTAGAAATTAGCGGTTGAAAATTAATTGTGAATTATTTGGTAAATCTATCAAACTAAACTGTAGTTGTTGAGTAAGCGTTTAGTAAATATTTGTATAAAACATCAAAAAATTATTGAATTACTAAAATAGAAGTATGTTATGTTTATTTATTTCTACCTAATTAATATTAACTAAGTATTAAAAATAAGATACATATGAAAAAAAATATATTTATTTATATAAACTTATGATTAATGTAAAATTTTACAATTGAATAATCTTATATATTGGAAATAAAAAAATATTATAAAATAAATTTTTTTAAGTATATTAATAGTATTGAATGTTTGGTGTGGTATAACGGTAGAATGTCTGTTGTGGCGGTGGCGGTGATAGTATATATTTATTGTAGTGATGATTGCGATGGTAACGAATATTTATTGTAGTTGTAATGGGATATTGAATATATTCTGTGGTGATTAATGTTTATTATTAAAAAAAATTAAGGTTATTTTTGTTTTAAAAATAATATATTTTTTGGAGTTTTCATAAAATAAAATAAAAAATTGAATTAAACCTTGTTACTTGCTTTATTCACACCCCAAAAAGTAAAGCCATAAAGTTCTAAATCACATTAAGAAGAGTTAATCCACTGCTTGATTGAATTTATTTCTCAAATTGTCCAATTTATCTTGTCTTAAAACTACAAATAAATTGAGGTAAAAAAAGGAAAAAAAGAGCTAAAATTGCAGGCCATATATGGTCATTTTTGTGTAAATATGGTGGAACAGGCGATATCATCCTTAAAAACTGTCCATATACCAACTGCAGTTGTCAATTTTTGGGGTTTCCACATTTTGCACCCCTAAATTTGATTATCATTTCACTTTGATTCCTATAGTTACAATTTGAATGCAAATCATCCCGTTTCATTCCAAATCGATAACTCTATTATAATTTTGGACGATTAATAGTCAACTCCCATACACTTATTTATTTTTTGGGGGACTTTATGGACATTTTAAATCCCTTTTTTTTTCCTTTACAAATTTTCTACGAAAAAAATTATATATTTTTAAATATATTATGGTATAGGTATAATATTGAATATTTGGGCTGGAAGACGAATGAGAGGAAAGGAGGGATAATGGCTTCGACTACAGTGGGATGATTGAGAAATTTTAAGGTGGTGTTTGATTAGTGTTTCTGTTTTTATGTTTCTACTTCTAATAAACTGAGATGGGATGAGATGGATGATACTTCTATTTTTATTCTAGAGTATTTTGAAAATAGAAACATGTTTGGTAACGACCATTGTCTTGAAATTGTTTCTTTTAATTTATAAGAACAAAAACAAGAAAACATGTCTAGTTGCAACATTTGTTTCTTTTTTTTTTCATTGAATGTATGGTGGCCGGTAAGATGGTAGTGGGAATAGTTTTGTGGGATTGAATAAGAATTAATATTTTTTAATGAAAAAATTATCAAGTGAACCCAAATTAAGTGTTTAATTAACAATTGATTCAAAATGTTTAAATTTAAACCAAGCAATCTCGCTGTGCAAATATTATGAACCATTTAGTTCCAATTTCAAAAAACACAGAAATTGACATAACTAATTTGTCTCTGCGTGATTCACAAGATTGAAATTTTCATATTTTTTTTCACATTTAAGTTTCACACAAAATAATTTTATTAAAATCAAATTAACTATTGTTGTATATATTTTTTTCACGATGTAATTATGTATTTAGATTTGTATAAATAAAATCTTCAAAATAATATCACATTCAATATTTTTTCATTAGTTTCAGATTCATGTTACATTCAAAATTGTAATTTCATAATTTTCAGTTTTTACATTCATGTTACATTCAACATAATATTTCCAGAATTTTGATTTTTACATTCGTATTACAATTAACACGGTCTTTTACATTATCAAAACACAATTGAGTGTTACATTCAATATCTAAACTACCTTTATCAGTAAGTACATTCAACATGTTTATTTAATTTGTGTTATTATCAACATTAATTGATATTACTTCTATTACATGAGATATTATATTCAATACTTATGGGCACACAAATTATAATAATGTTATATATAACATTTACATGCATGCTAATCTAGACCTAAAAAAAATAAAAATAAAAAATAATATCTTAATTTTTAAGATCATGATTTATATATCATTATGGTGTAAAAGAAAATAATTGAACAACAATCATAATTGAAAGAAATTGTAAGTTTCGGTTTCAATTTCATTTGCAATTTATTACCATATCGTGTTCCGCATTTTTAAGGATGACAATACATATGAAAGGTGCAGATTCACTAATAGGGACAAATTTGTCTGCAAATTTCTATCAAGATTGACCGGTGCAAACAAAATCTCTTGACTTCATCCAGTAGTTTTCACACCCAAATGGGATTGCTCGGTAATTGTCCTTTTTTTTTTTTTTTTTTTTTTTTCCAGATTCTTAAGGAATTTACTAAATAGTCCCAAATTACTCTTAAGATTTTGAGAACAGAAACGTGTTTACCAAATGGGGCCTTCGGTGTTATATATTCAAATTGAAATTATGAGGATCAAATAAAATTTTAGTTTAACTTTAGGGTACAAATTATCAAAACCCCTCAAATTTTAATTTACATGAACATGGAAAGGGTTAATTACAACGTTGGGGTGGTATATAAAGGCAGAGTTTTGAGAAAAATGGTAGGCTTAAATCTCCATCATCTGTCAAAGCCACCACCGACGCCGTAACAACAGCCAATTCCAGTTTCCAAATTCCAATCTATTCTATAATTATACTTCCATTCCATATAATCATCCATCGCAAACGCCCCCCCCCCCACACGCACAGACCCACCCCACCCCTCCTCTTCTTCCCCCTCCAATCGCGGAAACTTCGCACCAGTTTTCCGGCGTATTTACTCGCCGGAATCTGGACGCGAAATCGCTTCGATTATCGAAACCGAAAAGGGGTCGACCCAATTTGCTTTTTCTTTACGATTTTTCCTTCTTTTTTTTTTTTTTTTTTTTTTTTTTTTCCCGTTTGTGATAGTACGGAACTCGTGCGGACGATATACATGGTTTTATAGATTTGCATTGTGGATTTCTCTTTCATGGGGTTCGAAGTTCGAACAGCCTGAGAAATTTTACGGTTATTAACTGATTTCAATTATGGTGTTATTATAACTCTTTTCGCGTTTCGAGGCGATTTCCATACAATTGTTTCGAGTAATTTATTCGTCTCGTTTTGCGCAAACCCAGCGTTGATTTATTTGGATCCGTCAAATTCTCGAGGGGAAATTTTCCATACATTATTCTCAAATTCATCAAACACCATCTGGGTTTTTTCTTTTTCCTTTTCCGAATCCAAACCACCTTAATATCGGGTGAATTCGACCACAATGTGTAAATCAGAAGGTTTTGAGGAGAAGAGGCAGTGCTGCGAGAGGCAGAGGAGGGTAGGCGGCGGAGGGATGAAGATTCTGGGTGAAGGCAAAGTGGAGAGGACGGTGCTGATGGTGTTTCGGGCACGGCTGAGGCTGCGGATCATGTGGGCGATGCTGACGCTGTTGACATGGACGTGCGTTTTCCGGATGATGACAATGGATGAACGGTGGGGGCCGAGGTTGCTCAAGGGCTGGCCGTCTTGTATCACCATTCATCCTCCTCCGGATGTGCTGTATCCAGAGCTTGAATTGTCTCATATGCCCCCCAAAGTTCTTCTTCCTCCAAAGAGTGAGTTGATTTTTGTCCTTTTATTGTTTCTGTCAATTGATTTCTTGGTTTGTCAATTGAATTGCTGTTTGTACGATTCTTCACTTAATCAACTTTTCTGTAATCAAGTTTATTGTTTGCCCTTTTTTTTCGTAAAACGACCTCTATATGTCTCCTCGATCGTAACGATCTCTATCGTCATTTTCATACTTTTGCTTAGCCTTGAAAACCTCACCTCATGTGCCACCTTGTGGGGCTGATTGAAGCCCGTGACCACCTTATACTGGTATCATGTTACAACAACTTTAGTCTAATAACCACAAAGAATGGGATTGGTCGAAGGTTAGCCGACCAAAGGCCTGCCGTATGAGGGAGATTGTTAGGTTTATCCCATATCAGATGTGGAAGGGGTTGGTAGTTAGGTTATCAAATGTATGAGAAAACCTGACCTCATGAGCTAGTTTTTGGGCTTGAGAGAGATTTGAGACCACCCTACAACTATTTACGTGCGTTGTTGTGGTGAATCTTATTGCTATCCAATACAGTTGTTTTAGCTGTTCTAGATCATTTGATTTTCAAGTTTGCCATTAGAGTCGAGTTTTAGTTAGCGCCGCATGGTTTGTTTGCCAGCCTCAAAGGCTTGGCCCGTGACAGGACTTTACGCAATGAAATTGCTGTGTTTTTTTCCTTGAATATGATTAGTTTACTAGGTGGTCTCGATGCATAGTTTCAATGGGTTGCTGTTTCTTGCAGGGGTTTATAGAAACAATGGTTACCTCATGGTTTCTTGTAATGGAGGACTCAATCAAATGCGAGCAGCCGTAAGTTCTTGACTTTTTTCTTAGTTATATATTGTTTCTGCTTCCCCTAATTTGCATAATCCTTTTTTTTTTTTTGCAGATTTGTGACATGGTTTCTATTGCCAAATACCTAAATGTCACTCTTGTTGTACCAGAGCTCGACAAAACCTCGTTTTGGTCTGATCCAAGGTGGGTTAATTTCTGAATTAGTGTTATATATATACATACATGTATGTATATATGTATATGTATATAAATGTTTTATAGCTTATAAGAATTGCTCTCCTGATTCAACAGTGAATTTAAGGACATATTCGATGTTGATCATTTCATTACATCATTGAGAGATGAGGTTCGTATACTGAAAGAACTGCCTCCGAGGGTCAAGAAAAGAGTGGAGCTCGGAATGTTCTACTCATTACCGCCCGTTAGTTGGTCCAACATTTCTTACTATCATCACCAGGTGAATTCACTTTTTTTTTAAAAAAAAATTGTTATTTTTTTCCAGAAATTCAACTAAATTTTATGATAATGTTCTTGATAAACAGATTCTTCCTCTAATCCAAAAGCATAAAGTTGTACACTTGAACAAAACCGATGCCCGCCTTGCCAACAATGGACTACCTCTGGAGATCCAACGGCTACGATGCAAAGTGAACTTTAGTTCTTTAAGATTCACACCTCAGATTGAAGAATTGGGTAGGAAGGCTGTCAGAATTCTGAGACAAAACGGCCCGTTTTTGGTTCTTCATTTGAGGTATGAAATGGATATGCTGTCTTTCTCCGGCTGCACTCAAGGCTGCAATCGCGATGAGGTGGAAGAACTCACTAGGATGAGGTAATTCTTCTCTTGAATTAACTTGCAATTTCAATTTTGCCCCTCCCCCGGATTTTTAATTTCCATTATTTTTGACTTGTGAAAAATAGATACGCTTACCCTTGGTGGAAGGAGAAAGTAATAGATTCCGATGTCAAAAGAAGAGAAGGCATGTGCCCGTTGACGCCAGAAGAAACTGCTCTGGTATTAAGTGCATTTGGAATTGATCGTAACATTCAAATTTACGTTGCTGCCGGAGAAATATATGGCGGACGAAGGCGAATGGCAGACTTAACGGCTAATTTTCCTAATTTAGTAAGTATTTTGAATCGAAATTTCATTTTTAAATTTTTTTTTTGGACATCGTTATTTATATTTGAGTGGATGTTTTGTTTTTGAACAGGTAAGAAAGGAAACACTGCTCGAGCCGGCTGACTTGGGTTTTTTCCAGAACCACTCTTCCCAGATGGCTGCACTCGATTATCTTGTCTCGTTGGAAAGCGATATTTTCGTTCCTACGTATGATGGAAACATGGCTAAAGTCGTCGAAGGTCATCGCAGGTATATATGTACATATATTATATGTTTGTGTTTGTGTATATCGTTCCTTATACATCAATAACACGTGTGTCGTTTCTTAAAAAAAACAGATTCTTAGGATTCAAGAAGACAATTTTATTGGACAGAAAGCTTATAGTAAATTTGATAGATGAGTACGAAAAGGGGTCATTGAGTTGGGAGGAGTTTTCATCCTCGGTGAAAGAGGCGCATGAAGAGCGAATGGGGAACCCTCGAGAACGATTCGTGCTCTCAGACAGACCAAAGGAGGAAGACTCTTTCTATGCCAATCCTCAAGAATGTTTGCTACCGTCGGATGATGATGATGAACAGCTATTGTCGAGCCCGTGACCTCCCAATTTTTGAGTTCGGCTTATTCATTCGTTTTTTTTCTCCTCCCATACACCGCTGGTGTGTGTATAAATATAAATATATTTGTTTCATTTGACAGCAAGGGCTATCGGCAATCGGCTCCCTTGTCGTTTGGACGAAACACAAAGGGTGAGTTTCTGAAGGATAGAATAGAATGCAGTCTGGTCTGTTGCTTACAGTCGCCTTATACAGATTAGTTCTTGATGTACAGAGAGGATTTGGAGGGAAGGGGGGGATGTGATCAGAAAATGTTATTACAAGAAAACAGATGTGGTGTAAACAAAGGAGACAACTAATTTTATTTCATGATTCTTTTGTCATTGGTACGAAGTAATGTCTGTATACTGAAACACCTCTCCCTCTCTTTTCATTTTTTTTTTTTGATTTTACGTTAAGATGCGTCTGGACTAGTTTACACGTACCTTGACTAATCACCTCGATGAGCGATCTTAAGGGCGCACTTTCCTACATCAACTTGATGCATTCTGAATCAAATTCAAAATTTAGGCCCCGTTTGGTAACCGTTTTCATTTTAGAAATTCTCATTCCATTCCCAGATTTTTCGGAATTTTGTTTGGAAATAACGTTTGGTAATTTTTGTTTCCGTTTCCATTTCATTTTCATTCAAGAATTGTGCCCACTTTTTTCTTAAGAAATGAGAAATAAAAAAAAGTTGTTTATCATTATTCTCGTTCCATTCCCAAAACACATTGTTACTGTTCACCTGCCGGCCGACCACTGGCAGCCACCGCAGGCCATCTCCGGCAACCATCGCCGGTCACCGTCCGGTAGGAGACTTTCCACCCACTTTTTGCCGCCGGCCACTGTCACCCACCTGCCACTGTTGTCCGGCCGTCGCCGGCGGGAGCCACCGCCATCAGGCCAAAACAGAAGAAGAAAAAAAAAAAAGATTTTAGGATAAAATCGTTACCAAACACAATTCTCTTCCCAAAACCAAAAAAAAAATTATCGTTACCAAACGCGATTCTACTCTCAAAAAGAAAACAAAATTCCCATCACATTCTCATCTCATTGTTGGAATGGAAACAAAAAACACCACCTTAATAGTCACAGTGCTCTCCAGGATAGGTGAACTCTAATTGGCTAAGAAAGAGATACCTCTCCTTGCCAACCGGACTAACACGTCTCGGGTTTTCGTCTCTTTCTCTCTCTCTCTCATACATACACTCGGTGGTTGGAGAGAGAGAGAGCACCTAACACCAATCATAGTGGTTGCTTTCGGCGGAGTTATGTTTTTTTAGTTAGAAGAAACTATGTCTTGTACTGCTATCTTGAAGTGGGGGCATCATATCATTGTGGTGGTGGTTATTGTTTTGTGTTTTAATTTATGTTTCAACAAAACCAATTGAGGTTTTTGCACTTTGCACCTCTAAAGTTATGGAGAAATTTCATTTTTGTCTTGTACTTTCAATTTCAACACATCAAACTTTGAAGTATTCAAATTTTGTCAAATTAGTCCAAATTGGTAATTCTGTTATTTTATAACGAAAATTAACTACGCGTTAAACACAGAATCATCCACTTGGGTGAATCCGTCATAAAAATAACGGAAAGGCTGACTTGACATAATATGGATATTTTAAGGTTTAATGTGTACAAATTAAAAGAACGGACTAAAGTGAAATTTCTTTGAACTTCATATGACAAAGTGCAAAAAGCTCAAACCAACTGTTTTGGTCCATTTGGATGGTTTAGATAGAGAGAAAGAGGAAGAGAGGGAAAGGATGAAGATCACTTTTTGTGTTTGGATAGAAGGGGAGGAGGGGTTAAGGAAAACTCGAACTAAATTTAATTTTTATAATGATTAACACTAGTAAAAACTCAAATTTACACAATCTAACACCATGTTTGATACACCAGATTCAATAAGAGATTGATTTGCCATGGGAATGACCGTTTCATTACTATATTTGGTACATATCCCAAGATAAATTTAATATTAGTTAATCCTAAATACATGAAATTAGGTTTTATTCCTTAATCAGTAAAAAAACATGACCAAACACTGATATAATTGTACCTTCATATATTATAAAAATAAATTAAAAAATCTATTATCAAGGATATAATTGTAATTTTATTTATTTTTAATCACTTCCCTCCATTTTCTTCCCATATTTGTGAGAGAAAAAGTTGTTCCGAAAATTATGCATTTTTCATGCTATTTTCTCTTTTCTTCTATTTTCCATCATTACCACGCGACTTTTTATTTTCATTTTTCATCTTATTTTTCTGTTCATTTTTTTCCATCCATTTCCACAACTAAACACACCCACGAAACATTGGATACATGGGATGTGAGCCGCTATATGTACACCCATTTTTGTTTTTTATATAAAATTGTTAAATGTACACTCCACAAAATAATTAATTAGATTGAGTTGTTAAATATAAACATCCTATATTCCAATTATACATTTGTCTAATTCCAAATCGACACCGACCCCATCTCCGGTGATGGTTGTTCACCAGAGAAAAGAGGAAGGAAAAGGGGGAAGGAATGTATAAAAAAAAAAAGAAGGAAAATATGTGTTAGCAAATTAAAGGATAAAATAATAATTTAATTAAATAATTATTGTTTATTTTTTATGTTGTGTAGGGCTAGCAAAAAGGGGTATAAATATAAAAAACTACAAGAAAAATAATCGAAAAAGAACACAGATATAAAGCAAATATTTACCACTGCCACAATAACAAAATGCACCACCACCACCATTTTGCTGCCGCCATTACTATAGCAAAAATTCACCACCAACACCGGCATAACAAATATTGACCAAAAAACAAATGTAGCAGAATACATTAAAAAAAAACACAGATATGTAGCAAATTTATGCATTTTTTTATAGCACAGTAAAAATGAGTTGTTTACACTTTTACAATATTTTTAAAATAAAATTACTGAAATAGTGTGGATCTCAACTTATTTACATTTTTAGTGCTACCTGGGGTTCGGAACCCCGGGTTTGTGGGGCCGGCGGTATACCCGGGGTTCGGAACCCCGGGTATACGAAAAAAATAAATAAATTCGTATACGTCCTTATACCCGGGGTTTGGTACCCCGGGTATAACCCGAATTTAAAAAAAAATAAAAATAAAAAATAAAATCAAATCGTTTTTGCCCAACAAAATTTTAAAATTTTCGGCAACTTTAAGCTGATTAACGGTGGTCTATTGATATTTTAAATAAATCTAATTTTTGTGTGCATAAATTAGGTTCAAAACACTACATAATTCTTTTTACAACACTAAAAACGGACAAGTGGATGAATTTTAAAAAATCGCCAAAATTGACCAGATGAGTTGTTTCAATAACGGCGGAATTTTTTTCGGCAATTTAGAATTAACAAAAGATTGCATATCCGTAATAGAAATGAACCAAATTTTTTGTATATAAACTATGTTCATAACACTACATAAAAAAACTTAGAACACTAAAAACGAACAAGTAGATGAATTTAAAATAATCGTCAAAGTTAATCAGACGAGTTGTTTCGATGACGATGCTTTTTTTTTGAAAATTTTAAATTAACAAAAAATGGTCATCTATCCGTAACAGAAATGATCCTGATTTTTTTGTATACAAATTACGTTCATAACGCTAAATAATAAAATTGAGAACACGAAAAACGGATGATATGTTATCGAGAGAAAATAAAACTTATGTAAAATAATAGAAAAAGTTTGGATGGACATAATTTTGTGCTCGGTGGTCCGTTTGGGGCGATTTTTTTTTTGATTTTGGGTATTTTTTCGAGATCTAGGCGCCGCAAACGCCGTAGGCGATTTGGTCCAGTATTTTTTCAAATAAAACCCGTTTGCACCTTCAATTTTGGATTCGAAGTGTTGGGTGAATAAATTTGTAATCTTCGTTGCGAACGTGTGTCTTGTTCTGTTGATAAAATTGAAATTTTCAAAAGCCAGACTGATGACTCAAATCAAACCCAACTTTTAAAAAACAAATTGCCCCCAACGGATCACCGAGCGCAAAGTTATGTCCATCCAAACATTGAAGAGCAATATAGTGTTTTTTGAAACGTTGAAGAGTAATAAAATGTTATGATAATAACCATTATTTAAAAATTATTCACTAATCCGTTTTTGGTATTCTCAATTTTATTATTTAGCGTTATAAACGTAATTTGTATACAAAAAAATCAGGATAGACAACCATTTTTTGTTAACTCAAAATTTTCAAAAAAACTGCATTGTCATCGAAACAACTCGTCTGATTAACTTTGGCGATTATTTAAAATTCATCTACTCGTCCGTTTTTAGTGTTCTAAGTTTTGTTATGTAGTGTTATGAACATAATTTATATACAAAAAATTTGGTTCATTTCTGTTACAGACATGCAATCTTTTGTTAATTCTAAATTGCCGAAAAAAATTCCGCCGTTATCAAAACAACTCATCTGGTCAACTTTGGCAATTTTTTAAAATTCATCCACTTGTCCGTTTTTAGTGTTGTAAAAAGCATTATGTAGTGTTTTGAACCTAATTTATGCACAAAAAAATTAGATTTATTTAAAATATCGATAGACCACCGTTAATCAGTTTAAAGTTGCCGAAAATTTTAAAATTTTGTTGGGCAAAAACGATTTGATTTTTTTTTTTTTTTTTTTAATTCGGGTTATACCCGGGGTTTGGTACCCCGGGTTCTATGTAGAACCCGGGGTACCAAACCCCGGGTATAAGGACGTATACGAAAAAAAAAAAATCGTATACCCGGGGTTCCGAACCCCGGGTATACCGCCGGCCCCACAAACCCGGGGTTCCGAACTCCGGGTAGCACTAGAAATGTAAATAAGTTGAGATCCGCACTATTTCAGTAATTTTGTTTTAAAAATATTGTAAAAGTGTAAATAACTCCAGTAAAAATTAAGGAATTGGTAGGAAAAAATTGAACACCAAAACAATAATTATTTCAACAAAAAAAACATCACAGGCAACAAAAAAAAAAATACAACAAAAATTATAGAAAAAGAATAAATATTTGTAGCAAATTTGTTATAGATCTACAACAAATATCGACATATATGCAACAAATTTATGCATTTTTGGATTTGATAACCACTTATACTTAATTTTGAATATTGAAATTTTAAGTGCTGAAAATATGAAAAGGTTATTTGATAAAATTGTGTTAAAAATTTAAGTGCTGATTTTTTTTGTTTGATAAGTACAAAATTTGTATGCTAAAATAATTTAATTTACATAACTACATTTGAATCAAAATAATATGGAGAAAAAAAATTTGAGACCAAAATAATAAAATCAATGTGTCATTTTCTTAAAAAAAAATTATATTAAAATTAAAAGTAAAAATTAACCCAAAAATATATAATATTATGTATTTTTTATTCAGTTCGATTGTTCAAATTAAATTATAACAATAATTTAAATATAAAATAAAATTAAAATCCTAAAATAATCCAAAATTAATCAAATTCTCATTAAACCTAACCCTGATTAAACCCTCATAGGGTATCAAAGGTAAAATGGTCAAAATATAATATTTTTTAAGTGAAAAATTATGGAGTGCAGTAAGCAAAATGAAATAAGTGAAGGGACCTTGACTTAATTTTTTATTCACATTTTCACTTAATTTTTAAGTTAACTTAATTAATTAAGTAATATTAATTGTATTTATCAAATAAACTTAATTAATTAAGTATTTAATATAATCAGTTTTAAGTAATTTTTTTTTTATCAGTCCGAAGTCTAGGATATCAATTTTAAATTGATTTTTTTTTTAGTATTTTCTTTGTAAGTAGTGTTTTGTCAACTTTTAATTGGGTCTATGGCTCGTGAATCTATTTCATAAAATTGGAGCTATCTCTAATTATTTCTATTTATTTTGTATATTAAAAATTAGAACCACGTGTTATTAATTGAAATTCTTAAAATAAAAAAATTATAGACAACAAAACTATTATTTTAATAAATGTTTAGATTATTTGTTGTGAACAAACTATTATTTGATTAAATTGATAGAATATTGACTAGTGTGAAATAGCTATTTTATGTTAAATATTTGGAATATTGACTATTATTTACAGGGAAAAAAAAAATTGTTTTGACAAATCTGAAAAATATGGTCTTTTAGACATTCTGATATTTCGGATCTACTGGTAGGATTTGACATTTACACATTCTGAATTATTAACCCAGTGACATTATGACTTTCGAAATATTAGTCATGTCACAGGGATTATTATGGTTATAGTCATTCTGATTGTTGAATTGTTATTTTTTATGATCTATAAATTATAAAATTATATTTACCGAGTCACTTATTTTTTGTTATCAATATATGTATTTGAATAATTTATCTTCGACCAAAAAAAAAATTGTCTTTCATTGAAATAGCATTTATATATTTATTGTCAGTGTCTATTATTTTAAGCATGTTTGTTCAACATAATTAGGTTGTTAATTACTTACCAACTAAAGGCAGCCCAAAAGTGAACTATATTTTTCACAAATTTATCAATTATACCACTACCAGATTTGGAGTGGAAACTTATATTTAATAAGAATGTGATTGTTAAATGACTTTTGTAATCCTTCCACTGATTGGTTTTCTCCAAATGCAGGTTTTCTTAAGTTCAACACTGATGGTAGTGCAGAAGAAAATCCAGGCAAAGAGAGCATTGGTGGTCTGGTAAGAGACAATCTTGGAGTCTGGAAAGTGTCTGGAAAATGGACTATTTCTGATGTGTGGAAAGTTGTACAGCCCTTGAACCTAAAGGAGTTTGGACGACATCCTTTTCGATGCAATGCACAAAAGGGCTTTTGAATTATGCTCGGACTGATATTTTTTGCTTGTTTTTTGTTTGTCTTTAGTGCTTCGTCTTATTTTCTAAACTATCCAAAAAAAAGATGTACAATTTAAATTTAGACAAATTCCTTCAAAAGTCCCAAAAGTGAAAAACATCACTTTGTAGAGGACCATCCAAATAGTGTTTTTCACCTTTTGAGATGATCCTTAAAAAGTAGTGTTTTTTACTTTTGGGACCTTTAAAAAAGAAGCCCTTTAATTTATTGGATTTGAAACTAAATAGTATATACTTCAATTAATTGGTGATTTTTTATTATTAAGAATTTAGTTCCTAGTGTCGATGAATTTTCTTGCCCACAGAGTTTCCAATTGAGGCTCGAGGTGTGACAATATTCTAAGTTTCAAATATTTAAATTTTCCAGTGTTTTATTTTCTTTTTCTTTTTTGTGTGCGCAAAATTTGTTGTGGCTGTAAATGTTTCTTGTGGTAGCAATTGTGGCAATGCAATGATCGCGGAAACGGAGATTTTTGATGCAATTGACCGGGTGTTGGAGATCATAAAGTTGACATAACTCAAAATGTGACATGCATTGTAAATAGATGGTTTTTTGGAAGTTGGTTGTAATTTGTAAAATTAATTGCCGAAACAATTTTTTGAAGTCTACACTATACATTTATATATAGAGAGAGAACTAATATTGCAGCCAAACATTTTTCTGTATTTTTGTTCTCATAAATTATAAAAACAATTTAAGAACACTTGTCCTTAGCAAACATATTTCTGTTTCCAAAATCATTAAAAACAAAAACATATTTTTCATCCCATTGAATTAGGAGCAGAAACAAAGAAACAAAAATGCTAACCACAACATATATGTGGAAAACAAATATGTGACTGTACATAAATTTCAATTCAGAAGGGAGAAAACGGGAACACGGAAACAATATATATGTGGAAGACGTACCTCCAAAATTATGTTATAACTACCTACTTGTTTAGTTCTAAATGAACTTGTATAGCTGGAGATTCAAGAATCAGTGACTTCACGTCTCCATAGTAACTCGCGAGAAGACCGCTGTCTGAACATTGATCTTGCAAATCGTTTGTGCAAGAACTCGACTCGGGATTTCCCCTCTGTTTTATTATGTTATCGTTGAACAATTTCAGCGCTTCTGTCGTAGAAAGAGAACTCACCGATTCATACAACTGTTGTAATTTCATCCTCTTCCCTTCGGTTTCAACTAATCTTTCCCCCAATCGTTCCGGAAGGCAAGTGAGAGCACTTCAAAACAGAAAACAAAAGATTAGATCCCAAAAATGCTAAACACTTTGCATCTACGAAGGTTGTGTATTGCATATTACTCCTTTAAAGTTTTAATTTTTGGGAAAATTATATTTTTGGTCCTTAAAGTATGGGGTGGGGTGGGTGTCTATGTGGACCCTGCAGCTTGTCAAATAGCATTTTTAGTCCCCCAAGATTCACATTTTTTTTCGTTCCCGCAAATAAAAATGTTTTTAATGATTTTGGAAGGGAAAATAGACCGTTCTCAGCATGTGACCTTCTAATTGGGATATTTTCGTTATTTTATCACTTCACTAGACCTAAAAAGTTTTACCCTTACATTTTCATAAATGTGATTCATTTAAAGTAAAAAAAGACAGAAGTCTGAATCGTCGTTAGAAAAACATATTTGATTTAGTGGAGAAATAAAATAACGAAAATATCACCATTAGAAGGCATGTGTTGAGAACAAACTATTTTTCATCCAGAATCATTGACAGTGTTTTCAATTTTGCAAGATTGAAATAAATGTGCAACTTGAAGGATCAAATATGCAAATTGCAAACCTCAAGGTCCTCGTAGATACCCTATGCTATCAAATTTGGCCTACTAAAAATTTGATAAAAATGTAGCAAACTCTCTTCTTTTTTTCTCTCTTTTATGTTGTTCCATTTCTATTCGGGTTTTTTTAGTAAAAAAGAAAAAAAGGAAAAAAATCACTAACCCAATAACACCTAACTCTCATAGAAACACAGAAAATAACCAAGTTTTCATTTTCATGCTTACCTAGTAACACCTCTTATGAGACCCCAGTTGTACCCTGCAGACACAGATTCTCCAAAACCTGCATTGAACCCTTCTTGAGCAGAAGCCTCTTTTCCCGCCATCAGGCCTTCACGATATCCAATCTAAATCATACTAGCGTCAATAAATTTAAAAAAAAAAAAAAAAAAAAAAAAACTTCTTTGCGGAATGGGAAGCATTAACTTCAAGTAGAACAGATACCGTATGGAACTGGTCTCGCCGCCTCTGCCACTCTCTGTCCAAATCTAATGCCTCCATGGGTTCCTCAATTGAATCATGAAATTCAAATCCATCATCACCCCATGCTCCACCATCAAGATCTGAAAAGAAAATATCAATAAGGACATAATCTATACAACTAACTACTTCAATATTTCTTTTCTTTTGGGCTTGCCCAAAATTACCTTGATAATTTCATCCAACGAGATGGACTCCTAATTATTCTCATGACGGCTCTTTGTCATATAAGGAAAATAAAAAATTAGATGACTACGGGTAAGGCTGCGTATGTCTGACCTACCCAAACCCCGCAATGGCAGGAGTCTTCGCGCACTGGACTGCTCTTTAGATGACTAGGAATTCTTATTTGCTTATATAAAAAGAAAACTATAGTACAACTCCAATTTTATCCTTTTAAAGAGTAAGCAAAATGTTTTTCTCTACCCTCTTCGTTGAACAATACTAATGAGAAATGGAAAGTGCAAACTTGTCAACGGAAAGAACGAACTTATGATTTCTAGAAACTAGTGACCAAAAAAAGGAAAAAGTTTTGCCTAGTCGTTTGGTTAATCTCTCCATATTTGCATCAATTTTGAAGTTTCCATCCATGAATCTAGGTTCACCACAATTCCAAGGCTAACTAATAACAGCAGTCTAACAAAACACCCTTTCATTTGCAAACTATATATAACATACCATAAGAAGTAGACGGAAGAGTTGGTTTTCACTTTGTATATCCCTTGATAACAACTCAGTACTCCCTGGATCCCAATAATAATGTTTTGTTTGACTTTGCACGAAGTTTGAGGTAGTACTTGAATATATTTGAATTTACTATGATGCCCTTTCAGTAGAAGGGTTTTAAATTTTTGACTTTTGAATGAATGGTTAAGAAGAAGGTTAACTTGGGAAAATGATAAAATTTTCTCTTAATAGGGGAAATAGATAATTATCTAGGGACATTCAAACAACGAAACTTGGAAAATTCTATTGGGACAAAAGGAAGTATTAAGGCCCCGTTGGGTTAGTGTTTCCATTCCAACCCAACCCAAAAAATGAGAATTGATTCTCAAAATCTTAAGGAAATGAGAAACAAAAAAAATTTGTTTTTTTTTTTGCCCAAAAAACTGAACCCAATTTTAGGGACACGCTCGGATTTTTTGTAATTATTAATGAGACCCCCTGTTCGAACTTCATCCTACGCATTTTGGAAACCCTTTATTTTTTGACATTTCTAATGTCTTTCGTTCCTCCTTGCCATTCTCCTCCGTCTTCTCTTTGCCGAACTCCTCGCCAGTCGTCGTTCGCCACCGCCTAAACCATCATTGTCGTCTCTCCATCGCCGTCGTCTCTCCATCACCGTCATTGTTGCCATCAAAATCAGAGAGGGATTGGAGCGATGGGTTGTTGTTCTTTAGCTCTTCTCTAGTTTGCCACCGGTAAAACCAATCGACGATGAACGGAACTTCAGCTGTTCCAATCAATTTTGTTCAGGAATTCGATTTCGTCAACGAATTTGCAGTGAATGATTTTCTTCAGTTGCAGCGAATGATTTCGTCAACGAATATGCAATGAATGATTTCGTCAACGAATTTTCCGAATTTGAAGCAATTTGCAGTGAGGGATTTTCTTGAGTTGTAGTTGCTATGGTTTCAAGTGAATTGGATGAATCATGAATTGAGTTGAGTTGCTATGATTTTCTTGGGTTGCAGTGAAGCAATTTGCAATTGAAGTTGGATGATTTTTATTTCCAATCAATGAGTGATTCTATATGTTGTGTATTTTTGAATTGTTGTGTGATTGATCTTATTTTGGTTTAATGTAATGTTTGTTTTTTGTGTTTTTGTTGTTTGTTTTTTGTGTTTTTGTTGTTTGTTTTGGTGAATTCATTGTTGAGAAAACAATTCTAGAATAATGTGATTACCAAACGCGATTTCATTCCCAGTACAAAAAAAAAAAATTGTTGTTACCAAACGCAATTTTGTTCCTAGTAGGAATCAGAATTCTCAACTCAACCCATCCCAGTTGGATTGAGAATGGTGGGAACACGCCACCTAAAATTTACAATCCAAGTAAATAGACATGATCCAAACCATTAATGATTTTGTCTGAAGGAAAATATTGAAGTTAGATTCTTCTAAATATTTAAAAGATCTTATGATATTGTATATAAATAATTTACCTGATATATTTTACTTTAAAAAAAAAAAGTTCAAGAAGAACAAAGATGCATCAAAGGCCAAAAAATAGGGTCAATTGGAAGCAATAAGCACTCAACAGACTCAAATCAACAATATGAATACTTTGTCTCAACCCCTTTCCCTCCCACAAAGTAATTACCAATCTTCCTAGGCAAATAAGCAAATAACCAGAACACCAAATTGCTGGCTTTAAAACAAAAGAAATACGAATTTGGAATTCATACCATGTACATCATTCTCTGCTGTTGAAGCAGGACCTAGTTTGAGATCTGACAACGGCAGGATTTCAGTTTTGACCCCATCATCAGCACTTCCTTCCATCTACAAAAAAGTAAAGTATTCAAGATTTGCATTTTTGAATTCGTGAGGGGGTAACACTGTGTGCTGCAATTCTCAATAATATAGATTCTATTTGTGACAATGTGGTTATATAAATGCAATTCAATTCAAGTACATCAAAGGTGATAACAGCAAGTTTTTATTTTTCCGTCTGAGCAAATGGCCGAAACATCTACATGTGCTTATCTTCCATGGCGGAGGACAATTGCCGCAATTTGTGTGTTGTTTCCTTTTTCACTTTTTGGTGGTAAAGATATAAGTTGAATCAATGAACTTGAAAGCAAAGGGAAAGAAAAGGAAACCGAGGCCAATTAAAAAGCAAATCCAGTAACATAAGCACCAAGAATGCTTCAGGACAAAATATGGTATCAAAAACAAATGTACATGCATACCCACAAACTTTAATTCTCCCTAATAGCATAAGTAAATATGACGTTCATCAACCAATGTTACTAACATCAAACTAAGCTGAGAAGCTGACCTAAATCCTTTAAAAAAGAATTGCAAGTATAAATTCAACAATGCATTATAAAATAAAAATAATTAATGATTCTAGTACCCATTTATCAATCCTCATAAGCCAATAAATTCAAATTTAGCCAATTAACTGCGCACCCACTCTTCACACACATAATATTTTGGACCACAAAAGTTATTCTTTTGAAACATTTAAAAATTATATCTATTTGCAGTGGGGGCAGTTCAACGTGTTGTATGATTTTACTATTAATTAGACAAAAACAGTCAAAGTAAATACACAATATAAAAATAATAAACGAAAAATGAGCAGGGGCCTTGGCCCCAACTGGTCCCTTCTTGGGTCGCTCCATGAGGTCATGTTTATTTAGAATTTTTTTTATTTTTTTGTCGCTATTGGTGGAAAACTTGAAACAAAGTCATAAATAGGTGAACAAGAAAAATTAGTTTGTCAGAGAGGTTACAAGTAATATGCATTGAGGATAAGATGCCAGGGATGTCCCTTGGACGATTTCTAAGTTGAAAACGGATCCATGTAAGGACACTATTAGGAAGAACAAAGGCTTCGTTGTCATTTTTCTATTCCTTGAGAATTCTTTTAAAAATCTGGTAACATAACAAATGCAATTTATTTGTCCACATAATTTTTGTATATGTTCCATGTTTTCTGGAACAGGGGAATAAAACACAAACACTGAACAAACGGAACTTAAGTACCTAAAAATACCCAAGTAGAAAACAACTAATTTTGTGTAAGTTCTATGTTTTCTGGGAACAGGGAAAAAAACACAAACACTGAAGAACAGACCTCAAGTACCTTAAAATACCCAAGTAGGAAACAACTATCAAAAGGGTTTATGTCTTTTATCCCAGTATGTTGATATTTTTTTATTACACACCAACTAATTATAGCCAAACCTGTGCAACAGCTTATAGCTTCAATGAGAAGTCTTTGTTGAGCATCAAACAAGGTACTAGTACCCAAGGCTAGGATCGAGACATATAATTAAAGAACAACATTACAGATTTCTTGAAGTTCAAACCATTCAAGTCAAGAAACAAGAAAGCGCCAAAACACCAAGCAAAGACAGATGCATAAGCTTAGTTATATGTGAAACTATTATAATTAAACTGATACAAAAATGGTGGTAGATTTCATTGTGACATTCCACAAAACAATTGGAGCACCAAAAGTTCATGTCCCCAAGTCAAGACCCATGGCTACTAGCAAAATCAGGAGGACATAAACAGTGGAATCAAGGTTTCACTATCACAATAGTTTTACATTAACTCACTCCAAAACCTGCTAAGGCAATTTATATTGCAGGAACTCCCATCAGATAGTTCCTTCTGACAGAGCATAAATGTTACTAATCTTTTGAAGTTCATCTGCTTAACAACAATCTAAGAGACTGACACAATAGCCGTTTGTTTTAGTGTTTCTTCCCTTATTTGTTCCTATTTCCAAAATTTTGGAAGTAATCCCAAAATTCTTAGGATTTGAGAAAAAAAAAAAAGATTTTATTTCATTTCGAAAAACTAGGGGTGTTCATGACCGGGCTGGAGCGGGCTCTACCTAATAAATTACGAAAAATTATTAGGCTTAGGCCTGGGTCCGGCCCTGTCATTGGGCCCTATTCTCCTGCCCATGACTGCCCACTATAAAATATCTCAAACCCAAGCCCGGCCCTAGGGCCAACCCAACCCTATAATTTTTTTTTATAAATTAAAAAATAATAATTAAAATAATAAATAAAAATTACAAAACACATCCATCCATAGTACTTACCAATATTAATTATAATTTATCAACAAAAAAATAAAAAAACATTTATCCACATTTCATACTAAAATAAAATATATTCATCCGTATAAAAAAAAAATACATACATCCATAATTCCATATCAATTCCAGTTCAACAAAAAATACATCCAAACAACCAATTAACCTCCACAAAGATGCATCCTTACTCCAAAATCTCCAAAATTCAAATGTCAATTGCAATCAATTATACTACATCAGAAAACCATCACAAAGTAAATCAGTGTAAATCAAATTACAGCCATAACTCAAAAAGACAAGCACCATAATATGAGTACCTAGCCTCCCAAGATCAAAATTATCAAGGAACAAAACACTAAAACAAATGCCACCATAGGAACAAAAGCACAAAACAAATGGCATTTGTTCCCAGAATACTAAGAACAGAGCAATACAACAATAAACAAACCATAAACTAGTTTAATCTGGAAACAAGGGAACAGAACACTAAACAAATGTCGAACAGAACCCTACACAAATGCTGAACGGAAACACAACAAATGGATCTAAGGTTTTATTAAACAAGTAATCACGAAATCCGTAAAAAGGAATAGAAATCAATCTAGGTTACCTGAACTTCGTCGCGGCGGAAGCTGTGAACGGCGGGATTGTGATCGGTGGAGAATGGCTAGGCGTGAGCCACGGCGGGATCGTGAGTGGTGGCGACTGGCCAGGCGAAATCGGCGGCCAGGCGAGATCGGCGGCGAAGCGTGAGAGCCGAAACGGCGGCGAGGCAAGGCAGGCTGGGAGAGCAGCGAGGCAGTTATAGTTCGGGACTAGGAGGCTGAAGGAAGGGAATGAAACATTGGGGCATAACCACAAATGGCCATTTCTCATGCGTCCTAACAAAAAAAAATGAAGGACATAAATTTTGGGATTTAACTCTATCCATAGGTTTAAATATCAATTTCAAATTATGAAAAATCCTGAACTCATAATTAAAAACACGATGAGAATTAGTTAATTTGTTTAGGTGTGACTTAACTGATAAGACACACTTGAACTAAAACAGTTGGGAGGTCTCTACAAGATCAGGATTCGAGCTTACGAAAAAATACTTGTTGGGAGGAACAGCCGTGCACTCCGAACGAGTTAGTCTTTCACCCTGTGTGAATAAGGAAATACTCGTGGATAAAAAAAATAAATTAGTTAATTTGTTTACTAACGGCACCTTTAAAAATTTTATTAGATTATCTCCAACAACAAATAATAGCATTTTAATGTGTTAAATAGAAAACATGGCACATGAATGGTGTTTGTTCTAATGTGTTCCAAATCTCTAAATATTTGATATTTTAATATATAAATTAAAAATGAAAAATAAATTAAAACCAATTAAATATTATTTCAACCAATGAATGAAGTTCCCTCAAATTTTTATCACCTTTGAAAATCAATCCTTGTCAATTAGGGTTCTACGTTCCTGAAAATACTCCGTGAATTAAATCTTGAATTTAATCTTAAATGCATCAGGACGATGTCGGGGAGTGTGCCCTTAAGATCGCGTCAGTGAGATAATTAGTCAAGGTGCGCATAAGGAGATCCAGACACATGTTACCGTAAAATCTTAAAAAAAAAAAAAAAAGATAGCTAAGAGCATCTGCAATAGATATTGTATATCATGTGCCAAAAATTTTAACTTTTCTTTTGCTATTTTTCAACTAAAACTAAAGCTCCAAGAGACGTGACATTTGGTGTGGCAAAATGTCACGCACACCCTGTCTCATCTATTTTGCCACCTAGTCTAGTGGAAATTTTTTGTGGGATGATTGTTGGAGGTAGTTGTTACTTTAAGGTTCATCAAACCAAACTTGAAAAAAAAATTGATCATGTAAATTAAAATTGAAAAAAACACAATTAAAATTGAAAACACACACATTTGAAGTTCAGATTTGTTTCCTCTTCTTCTTGAAGATTTGGTACCTTCATATCTCCACCGATCTCCTTACCCCTCTCTCTCTCACCAACTTCGTCATGCCGTTGCGTCCCTCTCCCTCCCCCCTCCACTTATCTAGGTTGTGTTTTGATTTGCCTTTTAATTGTATTTTAAACCTGATTTGATTTAATAATTAAGGTTGGGGTTGGGTTAGGTTGGTTTAGGTTAGGTCTATTAATTTTATTTTATTTGGGTTGGATAGGCTGGGATAATTTGATAATTTTATTTTATTTGGGTTGTGTTAATTATTTTAATTTGTTGAGTTTCGAAATTTGGGCTTAGAGATTAGGGTCTTGTTATAGTTTAGTTTAGATGGATCCATAATCTAATAATTATTTCACTAATCTTCTTTTGGATGATTTTTTCAAAATTTGACAAGAATCAACTAATTACAATATTGAATCAATCCTCTAAAATCCAAATACAAAGAGATTAGCGACTAGGAAGTCACAGAGCGAAAATTTTCACCTCTAACAAATATGTTCTTATTGTTTCTGGTTGACTAAAGACAAGTAGAGATCCGATCACTAATAGTGGTCAATAACACAGTTCATTTCGGAAGAGAATATATGAATAATTTAACTCGAACAAGCGAGGTGATTATTGGCACAATCAAGCATCTATTACAAGCGGATGTTAAGAAATTGATAAGAAATGTCCAAGTTTGTTGGATTTCATAGTCTAATTGAGAGAACTCATTAAAATGATCATATTGACCAAAGTAGAGTAATAAAATTTATATAGAAATTTTAAATTTATAAATTTTATGTTTTTAGATATTACTGTTATTTTTGCGACTTTTCAACTTCTTAAAGCAAGAGAGTCGTATATTACAGAAGTTAACAAACCAAAACAGCTAGAGCATTTTTGGCTAATTTTGATGAATGAGCACGAATGGATTGACAATATATCAAATAATAGTTAAGAAAAGAACAAAAAAAAAAAAAAAAATCACTCAAATGCAAGTCATGTTTCCTCTTCTGTAAGTCCAAATTGTGTTAATTTAATAGTTCATAGTAAAATATGTATAAGTCAAGAAAGGCTCTAGGCCAAAAATGCCCATCAATTACAAATTGAAGCTGACAAAGAATGCAAATGAACACTTGTAACGTAATCTCATCTCTGCTCAATATTATAATGATTTGAAAATGGAAATCATTTCAAAGAGGGTTTTCATGTGTAAGCTATTTTTTTTTAATTATGTGATTATGTAGCCTATGTACTCTATTTATATTAGTTTTATTTTTTAAACTTTAAATTACTCAATCAAATTCATTCATCAAATTCAAACTACATAAAAAATAAAAAATAATAATTCAAATTCAAACTACATGAAAAAATTACAATATGTAATACTAATTCAAATTCAAAGTACATAAAGAAAAACACATAATATTAATTCAAATTCAAACCACAAACTAATATTCTTACTCATAACGATTCCATAGGTGCTCCACAAATTCATTTTGAAGTTGGGAATGACTTTCTATATCTAGAATTCGTTATGTGGCTTGAATAACAACTGACAAATTCAAAGTATGAGCATGAAACACTATAATAGGTGGACTGTCAAAGTCGATGCTACCAATTGCCCCTTCATCCTCAATGATCACATATTATGCATAGTTATGCATGCTTTCATAATATCTGCAAGCGTTTCTTCATCCCAAAAGCGAGTAGGGCCACACACAATAGTAAAACGAGCTTGAAGCATTCCAAAAGTATGTTATGCTTCTTTCCTTGTTGACTCTTGTATCGTAGCAAAATATTTTTTTTCAAGTCTTGTGGGCATGAAATTGTTTTCACAAATATTAACCAATTTGGATACATACCATCAACTAGATAATATCTCATTATATAGTTATGCCCATTAATATTATTATTAAAAGCATGGACATGACCCTGAAATAATTTATAAAAAAATAGGAGACCGGTTCAAAACATTAATGCCATCAAGTGATCTAGTCAACCCAACAAAAAAAAAATAAAAAATAAAAATCCATGTCATATCTAGAGGTCTTGTGAAACAACAATTTCCAAAATGATTGTTTATGACAATGACCAATATACATACCTTGTCATGCAGTAGAATAATTTTTCAATTCCAATGCATATAATTAGTGTTTCCCAAAATTCTTGGAAAGCCATGATTTTCACCAAGGATAGTAATTAGGAAATATCATTGTTATTTAGTGCTCTCAAGTACTCATTGGCAAACATTGCACCAATTGCTTTAACAAACAATGTTAAGCTCTATATGGCGGTACTTTCTTCAATCCATGCATCTTCATCCAAATAATTTTATTGCATTTCCATAAGCAAGTATATTGATTATAATTGTTACCTTCTAAAAAGAAGATTAACCTAAAACTCCGATAATATTTCTTCTTTTGATGAAATATGGATCATATTATACAACTTTAGTAACATTCAACAGAAAATAATATGACTCATTCAAAAGCCGAAATAAATTTTTGTTATATACAAGAGATTCAAAGAAATAGTTAGAAAAGGGTCTCTCATGATTAGAAATTCGATCACGGAAAATAGTGTTGTGACCTAAGATAGTTAGACATCAAATGAAAATACGATTTGTATTGGTAGGATATACGTGAAAATAAGAGAGAAAGTGATTGTATTTATAGATTTCTATTGGTAGAGAAGATGTAAAAATGAGAGAGAAAATTGGTGTATTTATAGATAAATTTTAGGGGTAAAACAAAAATTTCAAAATTGAATTTTGGCGGTTAAGTTGAAATCTAAAATTTGAATTTTGGCATTTTAGTTTTAAACCAAAAATTGAAATTTGTAGGTTACTTTAAAATTTCATTCAAGTTAATTTTATTTTTAATTCTAACACAAAATAAATTTAAAGAAATGACAATTTTATTTGTCACAATTATTAGAGTACTCACCCTATACCATATGTGTCATATTACTACTCGTGCATCATATTCAATAAGGTTGTGTTTGGGTAAGGGATTCGGGGGAGGAATTTCATTTGAGTAAGAGATTTTAAATTTTTTTTTTAACAAATACCTTGTTTGGGTATAAGTAGGGTGAATTTGTGAAATGCCTTCAAGTGTCAAATTTTGGTGAAAGAGAGGATTTAAAAATCCTTTTGAAATAGGTAGAATTTCACAAATCCACCTAAGAGAGGATTTTGTCAATCTCACATCTTCTTTCCTCCATCTCTTGCGTGACAACCTCCCTTTCGTCCATCTCTTTTTCGCTGAGCCCCTTATTCGCGACGACAGCCAACAAGAGCTCCTCCTTCGTCGACGACGAGCCCCTCTTTTGGGACGACGAACCCCTCCTTCGCGACGACCAGCCCCTCCTCATTGCGACGACTGCCGACGATTAGGGTTCGCAATCATTCTTAGGTTCGCAATTAGGGTTCGCAATCGTTCCTGGGTTCGCAATTAGGGTTCACAATCGTTCCTGGGTTCGTAATTAGTGTTCACAATCGACGATTAAGGTTCGCAATCATTCAAACACTGTTGCCATGAAAGCAAAGCTTCACCTTGGTAGTTGACGGTGGAGGAGAAGGAAACAATGAAGCTTCTTCTTCGCGACGTCCGGTGATACCTCCACTGAACTTTTCATTATTGTTTCTGTTTCTGTTTTTTTTTTTTTTTTTTTATATATATATATTTATGTTCCCAGAAAAGTGGGATTAGAAACAGAACACAAAAAAAAAAAAAAAAAAAAAACTATGGCCATATTTGTGTGCTGTTTGTTTTTCAGGTTTGTGTTTTAGTTCCAATAAAATTATTCTAATAATTCTATTTTATTCCCATAAATTTGTTATTGAAATTTGGGATTGGAAAAAATATTGTTTATAAATACTTTACCTATCCAAATAAGAGAATTGTAAATTACATGATCAAATATTTCAGCTCAAATAATATAAATAAGAGATTTATTAAATGATAGGATTTCAAAATTTAAGATTTTGAAATTCTATCATTTTCATCATTTAACAAATCCATTGAATTTGTCAAATCTCTTATTCAAACACAACCTAAATGACACACCAAATTTGTCGCAACTATTAAAGATTCTCTAATTGTGGCAAATATGGCATAAGTTGCAAGTGTGACATTTTTGCACAAGTGATGACACACCTGTCGAAACACCAAAAATTATTCAAAAATGGTAAAATGGTTAGTTATAACTTACGCTACACTTGATGTTGCAACTCTTGGAGGTGAGCTTAGGCTCAAAGACAAGAATGTTCTTTTTTTCTTTTTTCCTTTTCTGCAACTGAATCTTCTCTCTCTACCCTCTTCTTCCATGTGGACTCTCCACGTCTAAAACAAAAGGGAAAAAAAAGGGCAAAATTGTTTCTCGTTCCATTAAATTAAGCACAAATTGAAGATTGCCTATTATAACTAACCAACAAATTATATAAATTTTAGGGGTTTTTTTAGTGAACAATTCACGAAATTAAAATAAAAATAAAAATAGTGAACAATTCACAAAATTAAAACAAGGATGTTGGTTGGAGGATCGTAGCGCCCATATGCGATTCTCAGCCAGACAAGCGCTGACTCGTAGTATCTATATGCGACTCTCAGCTAGATAGGCATTGACACAATTAGGTGTCCCTTCAAAGTCAAGGCATACCAACCCGATTGAGGTCAGAGACTATGTTGTTAGTCGTGGACTTGACAAAAAAAGAAAAGTTTGGCTTTCCCTGTACAAACTAGTCGGGAGTTGGAGTCATTCTCCTAATAAACCCAATGTAGGGTGAAACCAGTCAACATTACACAAGAAGACATGTTTACCCCCGCGCAACGGATGCATTGGGGATGTCGCAAAAGCAGTTGCAGCCGCGAAAATGTGAGTCTGTGACAAGTGGTATCAAAGCAGGATACGATTAACTCCATCGGGGACTCGCTCGAGCCATGGGAGTGGTACTCCTTGGGGAAATAGTTGAGTTGAAGTCATGATTGACCAAGCACTCGTCGGAAAATGGGCAAATAGGGAATCAAGAGCATCACGCTGAAAATTCACGTGGATCATACAATTTGGGACACCTCACATTTCTCTCTGTCACGCAAGTATTGTCGTACTCTAGTGGCGCGACATCGAGAATCGTTCGCATTGCAACGAGGACGTTTGCGATTTTAGGTGAAAAAGGGTGTCACGGACAACTTACTGACAAGGCAGTCAGAAGGAACATGGATACTGGCTGGAGGATTGTAGCGCCTATATGCGGCTCTAAGCTAGACGGGCCCCGACACAACTAGGTGTCCCTTCAAAGTCGAGGCATACCGGCCCGACTAAGTTCAGAGACTATGTAACTGAACGTGGAGAATCACTCGCGATGCCGAGAGCCAAGATACGACTCAGCGGGTCGGAATACTGTCGTTGGAGACTGGCTGGAGGGCGCTCGTCTCCATCTTTGGTAGGATGAAGGACTACTCATCTTTACCTTTGAGTTGCATGCTCACAGTTGGCCACTGCTCGGACGCCGTGGTGGCGCGAGAGTGACGGGTAGGCACCTCACCCCGCCCACGATGGGCCCTCAGGTCGGACATGGCTCGGAAGCTAAGCTAAGGGTAGCCTTGGTCAGTCTCTGGAACCATATCTTCGTGGATAATAAGATCTTGACGTAGTCCGGGGGGGGGGGGGGGGCTCTCCAGTCCGGTAGCCCCAGTATAGCAAGGTGGAGGTCGACCCTCGGGCACAAGCCCATTTGAAGATTCCACACGAGTATCCAAATCTTGGGGTCACTTCTCAGGCCCTGTAGTCTAAAGAGATGGTTCCCCCTGGACGGGGGTCAACAGTAGGCACGTGAGGAAAAGTTGTACATACGACTTGAACTCTTGCATTTGGTGTTCAAGGAGATCAACCCGAGATGCATCCACAGCTTTTGAGGTCGTCCCGCAACCCCAGGTGGCAGAGTTGATGGTATTGCCTGACCATGGGGGCAAGTTATCCTCGTTGGTAGGAGTTAGAGGGTATGCGCTTGGATTGTTCGACATGTCTTCTCGTTCTTCTGTTTTGTGTCTATCTAACTGGACCTTTGTGATCACTCAAGCTCAGCTGAGCAGAGAGCCATGATAAGGGGAAGGCTTTTTGCTTGGTTCCCACAGACGGCGCTAAACTGTTGGTGCATAAAACTGATATACACCTCGAGTATGGTCCAGTTGGATGATAGGTGGGTCCTCTTGCTGAGGTGGAGTCGTCGGTTGAAAAGTCCTTGCATGAGCTGTGCTGGGTCCTGGAATGACTGATCTGCTATATCTAGAGTCCTGCTCCTCAGGGAGTGTACCTGCAGAAAGCTCAGACCGGGGTTTGTCCCGGTAAAGCCCATCCAGCGTGGTAATCAGTGCTCAGAGAAAAAAATGTACAGAATATAGTAAGCAAACAAATGAACTCGCGTGTAATGTAAGTCATTCAAGCGTACCTCAGCCTTACATAGCCCCTGATATATAAAGGCGTTGGAGATGATTAGTCGGTCTTAAACACGATTAACTAATCAAAACCCTGTGTTTAGTAATCCGGAGCGTTTAGGAGATAATCGTTGGGCTTGGGCTTTTGGGCCCATTTAGCGAAGTCCACGGGCCTTTGTCAGACCTATGGTGGTGAGCTGGTGGAGGAGGGCGGAGATCCGTGGAGTCTTGGAGAAAAAATAAGGTGAAAATAGGAGCCGATCGAGGTGAACGGCTGAGTCCCTAAAACTGATCGTCGAGGGCACATCGCAGAGCTCAGAGTGGCACGTCCCTGCGGGGCTCCTCGCTCCTCCCTGGGTGCAAATGAGATTCCAGGGAGAAGTCGTAGTCAGTGTATGCTCTAGCGTGACGTTGTGGATTCCAAAATGCGTCCCTATCATTGCGAGGGTTGACACATGGCCAGGTCCCAAGTGTTGACTCAAAGGTATTCAAAAATACCCTCATCAATAGTAATTTTTTTACATTTTCAAAAGTCATTATAATATATATAAAATGAGTTGTTTACATTTATAATATAAATTTAAAATAAAATTACTGAAATAGAACACTTTTTAACTTATTTACGGAAGTAGTGCTACCCGGGGTTCGGAACCCCGGGTTTGTGGGGCCGGCGGTATACCCGGGGTTCAGAACCCCGGGTGTACGAAAAAAAAAATTCTTTTTTTTTTGGTATACGTCGTTATACCCGGGGTACCAAACCCCGGGTATAACCCGATTTTTATTTTTTTTAAAAAAAAAAAAATCGTTTTTACCCAAGAAATTTTTAAAATTTTCGGCAACTTTAAGCTGATTAACTGTGGTCTATCGATATTTTAAATAAATCTAATTTTTTTGTGCATAAATTAGGTTCAAAACACTACATCATGCTTTTTACAACACTAAAAACGGACAAGTGGATGAATTTTAAAAAATCGCCAAAGTTGACCAGATGAGTTGTTTCGATAACGGCGGAATTTTTTTCGGCAATTTAGAATTAACAAAAGATTGCATGTCCGTAACAGAAATGAATCAATTTTTTTTGTATATAAATTATGTTCATAACACTACATAACAAAACTTAGAACACTAAAAACGGACAAGTGAATGAATTTTAAATAATCGCCAAAATTGATCAGACGAGTTGTTTCGATGACGATGCAGTTTTTTTGAAAACTTTGAGTTAATAAAAAATGGTCGTCTATCCGTAATAGAAAGGATCCCGATTTTTTTTGTATACAAACTAAGTTCATAACGCTAAATAATAAAATCGAGAACACCAAAAACGGATAATATGTTATCGAGAGAAAATAAAATTTACGTAAAATAATAGAAAAAGTTTGGATGGATATAATTTTGTGCTCGGTGGTCCGTTTGGGGCGATTTTTTTTTTTTTTTTGATTTTGGGTATTTTTTCGAGATCTAGGTGTCCCAAACCGCCATGGTCTAGTATTTTTTTAAATAAAGCCCGTTTGCACCTTCAATTTTGGATTCAAAGTGTTGGGTGAATAAATTTGTAATCTTCGTTGCGAACGTGTGTCTTATTCTGTTGATAAAATTGAAATCTTCAAAAGTCAGAGTGATGACTCAAATCAGACCTAACTTTTAAACAAAAAATTGCCCCCAACGGATCACCGAGCACAAAATTATGCCTATCCAAATATTGAAGAGCAATATAGTATTTTTTGAAACATTGAAGAGTAATAAAATGTTATAATAATAACCATTATTTAAAAATTATTCACTAATCCATTTTTGGTATTCTCGATTATATTATTTAGCGTTATCAACTTAGTTTGTATACAAAAAAATCAGGATCATTTCTATTACGGATAGACGACCATTTTTTATTAACTCAAAGTTTTCAAAAAAACTGCATTGTCATCGAAACAACTCGTCTGATCAACTTTGACGATTATTTAAAATTCATTCACTTGTCTGTTTTTAGTGTTCTAAGTTTTGTCATGTAGTGTTATGAACATAATTCATATACAAAAAATTTGATTCATTTCTGTTACGGACATGCAATCTTTTGTTAATTCTAAATTGCCAAAAAAATTTCCGCCGTTATCGAAACAACTTATCTGGTCAACTTTGGCGATTTTTTAAAATCCATCTACTTGTCCGTTTTTAGTGTTGTAAAAAGCATGATGTAGTGTTTTAAACCTAATTTATGCACACAAAAATTAGATTTATTTAAAATATCGATAGACCACCGTTGATCAGGTTAAAGTTGCCAAAAATTTTAAAAATTTCTTAGGCAAAAACGATTTTTTTTTTTTTTTTTTTTTTTTACCCCGGGTTCTACATAGAACCCGGGGTACCAAACCCCGGGTATAACGACGTATACCAAAAAAAAAAGATTTTTTTTTTTTTTTTTGTATACCCTGAGTTCCGAATCCCGGGTATACTGCCGGCTCCACAAACCTGGGGTTCCAAACTCCGGGTAGCACTATTTCTGTAAATAAGTTAAAAAGTGTTCTATTTCAGTAATTTTATTTTAAATTTATATTATAAATATAAACAACTCTATATAAAAGTTATATAATTTCTACGGTCTGTAGGTAACTTCTGGACTTTAACAATAATTTCGAAAAAATTATTGTGGATGCCACCTAAATATTATTTTATTTTTATAAAAAAATTAGCCATAGGTTTCACATGCGAATTCTTTTGAGATCTACAAAGCTTCACCAAAAGCTCATCAGCTTTCGGTAGATCGGAAAGCAACTCCTTCCCCGCTCGGTATCGCCTTTCATTTATCTCCTCTCTTTCTCCACTTCGATTTTTGTCGTTAAAATCGATCAGCTATTTGAATTTCTGATTTCTGGCCGATTGCTTCCAATTCTCGGCGAATCTAAACCTCACAAAAACAAACACGTTCATGGTTTCCCCTTCAGCTGGGCCCCTTCCCCGCCGGACCTATCAAACGGAGACATTGTTGGTGTTTTCCGACTGTGTTCCAACCACCCCCATCATTAACGACTTTCCTGTGTATATATCATTTAATTTTATTTTTCCAACCGCAATACCATTGATTGAACTAGTTGTTCCCAGATGAACAACTCGAATTCTCCCAGTCTTTGCTGAAATTTTGAGTTCTTGTAAATTCGAAAGTTCTCTGAGGCAAAACATCGAACAGGTTAATGGCTTTTACTGGGTCTCTTCCTTTTGTGATTGATACTGCAATTGAGGGTTCCGTGACTTCCGTCCTTCTTCGTAACGGGAACCATCGTCGACCCAGGTTACCAATCTTTAGCAATCATCTGAGGAAGTCTTTTGATTCCGGATACCCTAATGATTCGATGCCTGGGGGTTCGAAAGTCGTGGGTGAAGATATTGCCCGGTTCTCTCTATGCTGTCGGGGCAGCAGATCGCGGACATGGACGACAAAACGTCTGAGTGCAGCAGGCGAGAGCCCTGGAGACGGTGATGATGGTGGGGAACCGGAGGACACTCTTCAAGCTACAATTGAGAAAAGCAAGAAAGTTCTAGCAATGCAAAGGGACCTACTTCAGCAGGTTTATTAATCGATACACACACACACACATATATACACTCTTGTTGACCAAAATAGATGAACTAATGTATAACTTTCAATTGACTATGAACTGCATGTGAAATGAAATTCATGAACATGATGATTATAAGGTTATAACGTGTTGAAGATATGCATGATCATAAGAATATCAAGAAATAGCAAATTTAAAGAAGGTGGTAGTTTTAGTAATTGTTCTATCTCAAGGTTTGTGCTGCTTAGAGTGACCTTATTTTTATGTTTTCGCGGTTTGCTTAACCAACTTCAAAAGGCATTTTAATTAGGAAAAACGGGTGAATAGATGCTTAATAACGGTTTGAATTAACTTATTCAGTTATCTCTTTCTAGTAAAAGCTTGAACCTTGGTTACTCAGTTTCATTATGCACTGCAGATATCAGAAAGAAGGAAGCAGGTTTCACTCATCAAAGATAGTACTATCAATCCAGAAGCCATTGGGGTTCTTTATGAGGAGAGGGATAACTCTTCTTTAAGCCCAGGCATTGCATCAATTGTTGGTAATGATACTGGCAGCAGTGTTCAGTCAACAACCGATGAGGAGCAAGAAACCCTACCTTCAGTTACTAACAAAGATTTTGGTAGAGGAGCAAAGGAACCGAAAAAAGAGTTAGCTAATAAGGAGACTTCCATATCTCTAGATCCCAACAAACCACTGAAAGACGCTACTTTCAAGCCAAAAGATAGTGAATTGCCATCCTTCCATTCAAAAGCTTCTTCAACATCCGCTCCAAAGTCTTCCTTAATTGTAGATTCGCACAAGCAATTTAAGCAGAGTACTTCGAAAACAGTTGAATCTGTTGAAGTGCCATCATTGTTTCCGAATTACGCTGCAACATCCAGTTGGGGAACTGATAAACATGAAGATATGAAAGAATCGAGTTTGCAAGAGGAATATGGTGAGGCTAATGCTCCTGCAGTTGAAGATATCAAACCTCCTCCTTTGGCGGGGGCAAACGTTATGAATGTTATATTGGTTGCTGCGGAGTGCGCTCCTTGGTCTAAAACAGGTATTTTTTTTTTTTGGTAAACACAATTTCTGTTTGAGAAAATCATTTATATCAATAAATGCGTCTGCGTGCAAGAGATTTTGTTGTGAACATTGTATTCATTTTGGTTCTATCATTTTGCTAAGAGTATTGTGGATTAATGTTATGATTTCTCTTTATTGTTTAATGTTTATCAATAAGAACAGCAAAGGATGCAGAATCAGTGTGGATGCAATAATCGTGTATCAACTAGCGTGGATCTAGAAAATTTCTTGAGGGGGTGGTGGTGTTGGTTGAGTCCCCCCCGAGCCCTTACTAGCTGCGCTATTGGTAGCAGCAGAGGCTTATATGCAAGTGTACGATGGTTGAAACTCATTATGTCTACTTAACGAGTTACCTACAATTTCTGATTCAGCTTCATTGATTCACGTTATTAAAAAAAAAAAAAAAAAAATGGGTACGGACTGGGAATATAATCAGTAGAGCAAATGGTTAGGGTTTCCTTGACAAGTTCGGTAGGATATAGAATGCGCACACACACACACACACATATACATATAAAAATATAGGAGAAACAAAAAAATAAACAAAACATAAATTTGAAAAACAAGCAATTGTTTGTTCATTTCATAATTCATAAAAAGGGCTTCTTGTTTTTCCTCCGATGGTATTCCGTGTCCTTTTTGTAGTTCCAAGGTCTTTGAACAATTATCTTTTGTTTTATCTTAAGGACACATTTCATGGTTCTATTTATTCCATCCATTTCCTATTGTTCATCGCCTATATGTTGATTCTCACTAATTTTTTCTTCGAAGTATTGGAAGTATATGTGGATTGAAGATGTAGGTAACATCGTAAATGTGAGTTTGTGTGTTTAATTGGATAATTTGGATGGTATATTGTATATGTATGTGGAAATATCTGTGGTTTGACAAATGCAGAAGTGTTCTTCCAGGTGGACTGGGAGATGTTGCTGGGGCTTTGCCAAAGGCTTTGGCAAGGCGGGGGCACAGGGTTATGGTACTTTCTGACTTAGCCTTGCACTAATAACATAGCAGCATACTAATCTAATGGTTTCTTTAAGCATTTTGTGGAATATGATCAAAAATATATATTGTTGAAATTTATATTTGGAAATCATTGGCTGCATCAAACTAGTTTTAGGACGTCACGTATATTTTCATGAAGGTTAAGGCCCGTTGTTTTCTTCTTTTTTGTTCTTCTGGTTTTACATTTTGGTTTTACGGTAAGGTGTGTTCAGGCCAACTTACACTCGCGTCGACTAAGCATTTGCTCGGGCGATCTTAAGGGCCAACATACTAATAGTTTCTTAGGGACCGTTGGATAACACCATTCAACACTTAATGCCGAATGCATTAAGTACTTATTAAATTCGGTCTTTTTGATAACAAAATGAAACAACCACTTCAAATATAAGTATCACTTAAAAATTCTTCAAGATTTTGGGTGGTGTATGACTCACTTACTTTTTTAGCACTTCTCACTTAAAATCATCAAACTTTTATCTGCCACAACCACAATTCAACATCATTACTATAAAATCTTGGAATAAAGTTATATACAAACTACAGATAAAGAAAATACTGAGTTGAGAAAAAATAGGGAGAGAAAGTTGCAAAGAAAGAATATTTAAAAAAAAAGAAAGTTGTAAAAATTATTATAGGGACAAAAATACGTTTTTGAAGTTAAAAGTATTAGAAAAGTAAATATTTAATAAATTCAGCACGTATAATTTCAACAATTAGAATTCAAAGCTTATAAGTTTTCAACGCTTAATTTTCAGTGTTATCAAACAAAGTAACAAACCCATAGTCTCGTAAATCATGGCATTCTCATCTTTAAAATTAATGTCATAAATCTCATCTGTAAAATTAATGTCAATTTAATTTATGTACATTAAATTGATACTCTGTGTTTGGTTGACATGTTGAAGGTGATTTTCTTAGGGCATTCATTTCTTCCACAAAGTTGGAAAGCATTTATAAACATGAATTTTTCTTTAGTAGAGTTTCTCTAATGATTTCCCCAACCAAATAGGTTGTGGCACCGCGGTATGGAAACTATTCTGAAACTCAAGATACAGGGGTTAGGAAACGGTATAAAGTAGACGGGCAGGTATGCTGCTAAATTAGACGAACGACATTTAATGAAACTTATTTTAATTCTTTTTATATTGTTGGAAGCTCTCATAAGTCATAACACTTTGTTTTTACCTTTGCAGGACATGGAGGTTAATTATTTCCACTCCTATATTGATGGTGTAGATTTCGTGTTCATCGAGAGTCCTATCTTACGCCATATAGAGAATAATATATACGGTGGAAATCGAGCGGTATGATGTTCTTCTTGTACCATAGGTTTCAATTTATCTTCACAGTAGCATTATTAATCGATCGTCTTATTGTAAAGGAATAGCTTGAATCCTTTATTGCAAGTTTTCTTTATCTTATTTTCTTGATTTTTAATAGACATCATGTTGCATTTCATAATTTGTGGTCCATGGAATTGGAAATTCCAATTCCAATTCCAATTCCATTTGCTTAGAATTGCATTTTGAATTGGGTTTAGTTGGGGTTATGACACTTTGTACCCCTGAAGTTTGAACAAAATCTCACTTTGGTCGCCACGGTCTCAATTTGAACATGTAACACCTTAAAGTTTCTTAGTCATCCCACTACAATCTAATTCATTGTCCCTACACTACAGTTTAAGTCATTATCCCCATCATCTTTTTGGAAGGAAAATAGTCACCTGTCACCTGTCACTTGTCATGCATCTGATTGCTTTTAACAGGGTTTATGGGCCATTCCAGCCTTCTCCTTCTCTTCGATTCGCCTTTTGCCACAAATCCCCCAAAATACTTGGAAATATACATATAACGATATATGTATATATGTAGGAAAATATAGTTTTTCTTTTTCCCATAAAATTCTGCAAGGGGGAAGGAAAGGATTGGAAAGCCCATAAAAGCCCCGTAAAAAGTTGTTGGGTGCATGGCAATTGATTGTGTATCGTCCAAAGTTGTAATGGAGTTTTTGTTTTGGACTAAAGTATGAATACAGAACTTCATGCGTTTAAATTGCAACTTTGGAGACCAAAGTGAATAATGGTCATCGGGGCTGCAAAGTGTTAGAACCCCGGTTTAGTTTGAAAAATGCATTTAATTTTTTTTAGGACAATGCTTGTGATGCGGGATTCCAACACTTCCTTTAATTGTCAATTTGTATACTTATGTTTATATTGTCCGATGATGAACTATTTGGTGTAAATAAATGAATTCATCTATATCCTGTTTATCGAACTGTCATCTAACAGATTAAGAGCTCAGATGTGCTTTCCCTTTTGTATGAATTTCTTGCATTTTTCTTAACCTATTATAAGTTCTGCTTTTTTTAATGTCTTTGGCTGCAGGACGTTTTGAGGCGCTTGGTTTTGTTCTGCAAAGCAGCTATCGAGGTATGCGTTTAAGAAACATGTCTCACAAATTTTGCCTGTCTGAATTTTGGTCCAAATGCATGTCCAAAAGATAGATAGGAACTCCCTTTGTTGGGTTTATCACACATAGGATGTGAAAGGGACTGGTGGTCAGTTTATAAGTGTGAGGGAAAGACTCACCTCATACTCTAGCTTTTGGGGTTAAGAGAGATTTTAGACCACGTTACACTGGTATCGGAGGCTAGGTTACAACCTCCCCGGCCCAATAGCCACATAGAGAAATTGGTTGAGAGTCAGCCGACAAAAGGCCCGATGTGTGAAGGGAAGATTGTTGAGTTTATTCCATATCGGATGTGGAAGGGGTTGATGGTGAAGTTACAAATGTGAGGAAAAATTTCACCTCATGAACTAGTTTTTGGGGTTGACAAAGGCCTAAGACCTCCCCACACCCTTCAATTTCCATAACTAAGGGTCCGTTTGGGTGAGGTAATCTGAAGACGGTAAGTATCCTCTTCAAATTACCTTATCCAAAGGCACCCCTAAGTATCTTCTATTGCAGTAGAATGGTATATAAAACCGAGAACCGGTGATTTGCAGGTTCCTTGGCATGTCCCGTGTGGTGGTGTTTGTTATGGAGATGGAAATTTAGTTTTCATTGCAAACGATTGGCACACTGCATTGTTGCCTGTATATCTGAAGGCATATTATCGCGACAACGGATTGATGCTGTACACGAGATCTGTCCTCGTCATACATAACATAGCTCACCAGGTTTGCTCCATTCACATCTTAATTTCAAAGTATTTTTAGAGCTTTTTGCACTTTGTTCCCTTAAAGTTTCAGAGAAATTCCACTTTGGTCCCTATCCTTTTAATTTGAACACATTAAACTCTTAAATATCCAAATCGTGTGAAGTCAAACCTTCCGTCTTTTTTTATAATGGAATTCACCTACGTGGATGATTCCATGTTTGACACGTAACAGAAGGATTGACTTGACATGATTTAGATATTTCAGGGTTTAATGTGTTCAAATTGAAAGGGCAAGTGCTAAAGTGGGATTTGTCTGAAACTTTAAGGGTGCAAAGTGCAAAAACCTCATATTTTTATTAATATTGTGTCAAATACAAAAAAAAAAATAAGATCTCAATTTTGGTTTATTCACCATATCAACTATTTTTTCTTTTGACATTTTAGTTTTATAGAGAAAAAAATTATGAGTATTTAAAAAAATATATTTAAACATTGAGGGGCCAGTTATCAATTTCGCCTTGGGTCTGTGCTTTTTCATGGCTGCCCTGGGACCGCCAATGGTCATTAATGTAAAAACAAGATATGGACTACTCATGGTTCTTCTTTTTGTATCTAGGGCTTAGAGGAAAAAAAAGGGCACTTACACGTGATGTTGACATTATACGATTCATCGATCTCTTATAATGTGAAAATCGTAAAAACAGAAGCAATTTTTTTTATTAAAAAAAAAAGGAGTTAAAATCGTATTTTTATCTTTTTTATTTTAAAAGTATTTTTTTTAACTGCAAAAGAAATATTACTTTTAAAATTAAGTATTTTTTATGCTCGAAAATGGTGTTACTAAACGGTGCCTTGTTTAACATTAACTAGTTTTAGACCCATGCGGGTCTAGAAAAAAATATATTAATTTATATTTTTAATTTGAATAGTTTGATATTATATTTTATTCTTGATCTACATATAGCAGAAAACATAGAGCATTTTTTAAAGGATAAAATTTTTTAGGGGTTCACTTGAAATTATTTATATAAATTAGAGGAGGAGTATATGAATTTTAAAGATTTTAATTGATTTTTCCTAAAAACAAAAAGGTAAAAATGTATATTTTCAAAAAATTAGGAGTAAGTTGATTTGATATTAATAGTGGGAAATAAGATCTTGATTATTGATTTAATAGGAATAAAGAGATTGGAGAGATGTCTTGTTTTGAGTTGTGGTTCATTCTTAGTTTTGACTTCCACTTTTAATATATAGTATATGATTGTATTTATTGGTGCATTTTATCCAGGGTCGTGGCCCTGTAGAAGATTTCTCTAAAGTTGGTCTCCCGCCACATTACTTGGATCTCTTCAAACTTTACGACCCGTTAGGGGGCGAGCACTTCAATATCTTTGCAGCCGGTCTAAAAACAGCTGATCGCATTGTTACAGTAAGCCACGGATACGCCTGGGAGCTTAAAACTACCGAAGGTGGGTGGGGCCTGCATGGGATAATCAACGACAACCACTGGAAATTCAGAGGAATTGTGAACGGGATTGACACAAAAGATTGGAATCCAGCACTCGATGTTCACCTCAAATCCGACGGCTACACCAACTACTCTCTCGAGACGCTCCACACTGGCAAACCCCAATGCAAGGCTGCATTACAGAAGGAGCTCGGTTTGCCGGTCCGTGCCGATGTCCCGCTGATCTGTTTCATCGGGAGGCTCGACCACCAAAAGGGCATCGATTTGATAGCCGAGGCAGTTCCATGGATGATGGGTCAGGATGTGCAGTTGGTTATGTTGGGCACTGGAAGGCCCGATCTTGAAGACATGCTTAGGCAATTTGAAAGCCAACACCGCGACAAAATCAGGGGATGGGTTGGGTTTTCGGTAAAGACGGCTCATAGAATAACGGCTGGTGCAGATGTATTGCTCATGCCTTCGCGGTTCGAGCCGTGTGGGCTGAACCAGCTCTATGCAATGAACTACGGGACGGTTCCGGTGGTTCACGCTGTGGGTGGGCTGAGGGACACGGTGCAGCCTTTTGACCCGTATAATGAGTCGGGACTTGGGTGGACTTTTGATCGGGCCGAGGCTAACGGGCTGATCCACGCGTTGGGAAACTGCTTGCTGACTTACTGGCAGTATAAGAAGAGTTGGGAGGGGATTCAAAAGAGGGGGATGATGCAGGATCTGAGTTGGGATCATGCTGCTGCAATCTATGAGGAAGTTCTTGTTGCTGCCAAGTATCAGTGGTGAATATTTCCCAAGCATTCTGACTTTTTCATGTTTCCTTCTCTCTTGTTCTAGCTGCCGGAGTCTTGCTGGAGCCCCGGCAATGTGACCGGAATATCTTCGGGACTCCGGTAACGAGAGTGTGTGTAGATAGAGCAAACCTCTTGGTTGGTCATTGCCTAATTGACAGCTAGATTTTGCAATTTCTGTAGCTCGCTGTGTTGATATTGACTGGATTTTTTTACATTAGCTTCTTCTTTGAACCTTGCAGCGTTGTGTTTACCGTCGAAAAGTTAGTTATAGCATCGTTATTCCTGCAATTGCTCCGTGCTTTCATTTTCGGATATAGTTTTAACTTGGGTATAAATCATTTCATTATGTTTTATCTTGTGTTTTAGTCTCATGATTCCTTTATATATCTAGTCAAATACTTTCGATTAAGATTTGTATTGCTCGATTAAAGTTTGCATCGTGGGCAACCGTCGTCACCCTCCCATCCACTGTTGAACTTTAGGTTTTTGGTCGTTGAAGTCTGGCCACGGGCCATTGACAACCGAAATTGAAAATGAGTGCATGTATTTTTTTAAAATTTTTGGACGAATTTATTTCTAGTTTCAATCTAGACTCCAATTGCGTGAAACCAGCTTTTAAAATTCCTAATATTGTACAAGTGGTGTCACGTCTAATTTCGAACATGGAATTCTTGCACATGTGATGGCCTGATGCCCATCAATTAGTCAACCATGTCCATGAAATCCAATCCTAGCACTACTAGCATTGTCCTACGATGCCCCATTTTGTTGACTCATGCCGAAACTTGCTAACGCTTGTTTCCTTAATCCCATGTCAATGCCTTGCCCGATGTCATGTCTCGTTCATAAGCACAAATCCTGGCACTGTGCCTTGGATCACCTTAACTTAGTTTCAACGATACCCAATGTCTGCCAGTATTGTCCCACAATGCCCTTGTGTGCCAACTAGTCATACCTCAATTTTCGCGCCAAACTAAAACTATTGGGTTAACCTTACCCTAAGTTTCTCATTATGTGTAAATCATGTCTTATACTTTACCTTAATATGCCAACATCTCCAACACACAAAGTTTACGCCCAACCCGATGGTCCCCTTATAATACTATAAAAGATATTTATCACTTATCTCTCCTGTCATTTTATCCAAACTCACAACTCTTCCATGTCATTTGAAAAAAATAACATACATGCCCTTATCTTATTTTTAAAAATACATTTTTAGTTCTTTTATTTTTTTAAAAAATTCACTCACACCCTTATTTTAAAAAATTACTCCTATATTTTTTCACCTCTTAAATTAAAAAAAAACAAAAAAAAAAAAAAAAACATCCATCTCCTGCCCCCACATCGCTGGAAAAACCCACACCATCTGGCGAGATAGATGTGTGGGAAGGGTGATATTTTTTTTTTTTAAATTTGTTAAAATAAAGGGATGAAAAAAAAAAATTCTAAATAGGCTTCTTAGTGTAAAAAGATAAAGGAAAATTTATTATTTGGTTTTTGTAAGATATTGTAATGAGAAAATGGTCCTAAATGCCTACATTAAGTTTTTAGTCCCGTAACCTTCTTAGAGTTTAGTCCCTGATCATTGTCTCTTATTTGTATTGTATTTACAATTTATATTATTGTGTTAAAAAATGTGAGAGTTCCCTTTTTCAAAAAACACCAAATCACTAAAATCATCCCACGCAATTCACAATTGATAGAAATTAAAAAAAAAATAAAAAAATACATCAAATTAATCTACGAAAAAATCTCTTTCCGACAATATGAACTTTTATTTTTTTGAGTAACTTTTTGCTGGTTTGTGAATGTTCATGTTTTTTGAAAAATCTTGTCTTCGCAAATCGGTCATCTTCGCAAATCATTCGTTCATCTTCTTTGCAAAATCGCTGCAACAGATACAGTGGTTGGTAGTAATCGTTTGTTTGGCAGGAGTGGCGGTGGTTGGCGGCAATCATTCGGCGGCAGCGGTCATCGGCTGTGGTATTGAGAGAAGGGATTGGGGAAGGCGGCTGAGAGAGCAAACGAGGGAGGGAAATAAAAACTAATTTAGAACCTAGGGTTTCATACATATATGTAACGGTATAATTGTCCATTTTTTTTTTATTTTTTTTTAAGGACCTAAGAATAACATTTTTCAAAAACAGAATAAATGAAGAGAGAGAAAGTTAAAAAAACCTAAACAATAAAAACCCAAAGATAAATGAGATAAATATAACCAAAAAAAAAGTTAAATGGGTATTTATGAATTTTAATTTTTTATTATTTTTAAATGGTTAAAGGTAAAATTATCATTACAATTTATTTTTTTACTAATTTTAACCTATAGGGGAGTTAAATAATATTTGACCAAAATGATAAGTGGTGGATTGATGTTTTTCAAATGGTGAGTGGTTTGTGATTTTGGACAAAATGATATTAAATACCCAAACTTTAAATCCTCCTATAATGCTTTAAACAAAATAATTGTAGTGGTAGCAATAGATACTAAAATACTTGAGAAGCCATCGCCATAGCCAACACCTTATGCCTACATCTGGTGCCAAGTTATCCCAACTTGCACGCTCTTTGTCCTCATCCAACATTTGCCTACTTGGATTGCTTTTTTCGTATGGACTAACTTACACACACCTCGACTAATTACCTCGTTGGATAATCTTAAAGGCGCACCTCCTACATCGGCTTAGTGCATTCAAAATAAATTTAAAATTTACTTTCTGAAGTGCTTATTAGGAAAATCGAATCCTAGTTAACAAATAAAGAGAGTACATCCACTTGCCAACCCGACTAACACCTCTTGGGTGTTGGCTATTTCTAATTTTGCTGTACATTTGATTTTATAGTTTGATTCAACACAAATTCCAGAAACTAAAACAAGCCCTGATATTTGATGGTGAGCAGTTGAACTTGTGCTGAGCAAGTAAAGCTAAAACAAATTTGCAATTACTCACAAAGAAAGCTGCTTTATTGATTTGGCCATTTCACAAACAGAAGAATTCAATTAAGAACAAGCATGGGAGAAAATTGGCATACACCTCATTACAAATACACAAGTATTGCCAATTTGGCACGCATTCACTCTATCCTTCTATATATGGGAAACGTACGGTCCCGATCAAACTGCAAACACGAATTGGTTGTTGACAAGAGCCCTGCAAAACCCCTTGACAGACAGCCTTCAACCGCACACGGTGATAACTCCAACTGCCCGCTCTTATATTTAGCAACTTCCATGCCGTCCTCATTAGTAGCAGGCGTCATGAATTTGCCAGCAAAACAGATGTGCCTTCTTTTCTTCACATTCATTACCACATCGGATGAGATTGTTTCCTGTTCTTCACACTTCCTCTTCAAACCAGGCAAGTTTCTCAATCCTGCAACAACATTAACCATGGACAAGATTCATCAAACCTGGCTACAACATCGATCCACTGTCGAGTAATAACTATCTTACCAGGGAGAGGTTCCTCAAATGGCTGGCCATCTGGATCACCACATGTACAGTGCAAAATAGATACATCATTGGGTCCTCTGGTCCTGAATCATACAACAACAAACATCTCCTAAATGAATTGTGATGAGAAATTGTTTGAATGATGAAGCAGCAGCAGCAGCAACAGCAACAACAACAATTTAAGTCTTCATCCCACTTAAGTAGGGTCGGCTACATGAATCCGTTTACGTCATAAAGATCGATCAAGGATTATCCCCTCAGTCACGTTAATGTCACCAAATCAATTCTAATAGTCTCGTCCTAAGTTTTCTTAGACTTACCTCTCCCTCTAGTAGTCCCCCGCACTTGAAGTGTGTCGCATTTTCTCACTACTGCTTCTATGGGTCTTCTATGCACATGTCCAAACTACCGTAAACGATTTTTTCTCATCTTCTCTTCGATAGGTATTATTCTTAAATTCTCTCTAATAGTTTCATTCTTAATTTTATCTATTCTCATTTTCCCACTCCATTTTTGTCACACCAATAACATGTTCTCGTCTAATTTGTGGCTCAAACATGGAATGGAGGAATGCATTGCGTTAAAAGGATGGTAAAGGGCAGAGATATTTGGAGAAAATAGGATTGCGAAGAACAGATTGCTAACAAGATTTGTATTCAACTATCAAGTGATTGGGAATGTTGTTGAGACGAGTACTAAAAAAAACAGCTACACCAAATTTGATAATGAACAGCGGAATTCTACAGCGAGTTCATATTGAACCACTACCCACATTTCCAAATAGTTGAAATTGCTATTCATGGCCTCCAGGGATATATACGATTGAAAGAACTGACGAAAACATAGATTGACGAGTACATAGATTGACGAGTACGGAAGATTATCTAAATTGGATAGCATGCAGTTAGAAGATCATTTTCTCTTCTGATTTGGAATAATCAAAATGCAATTTGGTTCAGTCCTTCAGGTATAAATTCCTAAGGGTTAGCCAGACCCTCTTTTCAAAAGAATAATAATGCATGCGTCTCTGCACTGGCCATCAATCATATCATCATTCATGCATGCCTTGAAAGGTTGCATAACATTAATGATCCCAAGCAAACCAGAGCATACATATTAAAAAACATGCTCTAAAAACTAAGGAACAGACACAAAACTGGAGTCTTTTACATTCCATGAAACAATTCTTTAAAGATAGAGAACAAACCTGTACATGTGCTCAACAAAATCATCAATTAATACAGGCCAAGCTCCTAAAGTCAAAGAAAGAAACTTAGTCAAATTAGCACCATCATTTTCATCATAACACATAGAAGCAGCTTCAGTTAAACAGCAACAAAAGTTCCATAAAGTGATTCTTGTTCTAATAGGACGCAATAAAACTTGAAGCGGAAATCAGGAACTAGAACTGCATCCCATGCATTGAATTAATTTGAACTATACCAACTGCTATTTTTCATATCTTCATCTCAGAAATCAGAACTTCCATAAGATGCAATGTGAGGTTTACGAGGCCAAATGCAATGCCTATCCATCCTTTTAAACCAATTTGACACAGACCTACTTCAGTCCGTTAATAAGCTCCTTATAGCATCGCTCCTTTTTTCCCCATGTATATTGAATGCATATATTCTAAACACAATAACCCATAGAAGAGACACATTTTGAAATTTTTAATGCATACAAACACGTCCTGGTGGCCCCTGACATGCACTTGCATGATGAGGAAATAGTGGGAAAGGAAGATAAGAGGCTCAAAGCCAAAAAAGATGAATAATTCAGTACAGATCAATTTAAATGCAACTTCATTTTCATTTTGCTTTTTTACAATATTCTCCTAGCCAAAACAGAACATCCATAAGAATAAGCACCGCATCCACAACCTAATTAACCAAGGCCAACCTCAAATGACAGGATAGATGGGGAAAAAATCATCAACATGTCCAATAAACAACAGGTTGTAGGTATCAATACCTTCAGGATCATACCCCTCAAGATTTTCATGTACGCAGCGGCTGAAGGCCAAAACTTGCCTCCATGTATCCTCAGAGATATTATATCGTTGATTTTTCTATAAGAAGAATTCAAAAGTTCAATATGGTCAGAAAAAAGCAACTAACAGAACAGGGAAAGAAAAAATAAAAAACACAGAACAACTTTAGGAATACCATGGATAAATATATTTTCTAGCAACTAACAGAACAGGGAAAGAAAAATAAAAATCAGAGAACGCTTTTAGGAATACTGTGGATAAACTTATTTCCTACAGACTATCTTCATTACCAGCACATTCCAAAATCGCTATATGGCTAATTAGCAAATCCAAACTGATAAGGAGGTTAGGAGCATTAGCAAGTGATTGTGACCATTACAAAGGTGAAGCAGGCTTCCATGGCTTATCTGTATGGACATCAACACACTCTTCTTTCATGGCTTATCTGTATGGACATCAGCTTTTGTGCCACCTTAGTAGGAGCACCAACATAATGACCAATTAGATAATTGCATATGTAAGAAGGCAGATAAGATGCTCATAATTTTTGCATTGCAAAGGTGGAACAAAAGCTGAAACATATAATTTCAATATCTAGTGATAAGTGGGTGATATCGAAGAAGAGTATGTTGATTGACAGGACTGAAAGGATTAAATGTGCAGGAGTGGATCAGAGAGCATCCAAGTTTTAAGAAGATGGAGCTTCACCCATAAGCTATCCACTCTTTGGTGCCCATAGTTCACAAAACAATTTGCATCATGCGTATATTTTCACCCATTATTTTGGAGGACATAGATTCGTGAGTTCTCCTTTTTGTATATGCCACCGCCGTCCTCTGAGAGATTCTAGCGAGTAGCGGCAAGCCGGCAATCTTTATTATCCAAAAGGTAAAAAGGATCTAATCAAGTCAACAGCTGCCTATGCATAATCCCTATCAACTCAATGATGGAAAGAATATCAATAAGCAGATAATCACTAGTACTACAATTGTTTACTACTAAACTTGTCATTTGTTATCTCCCAAAAAAATGGATCAGACTACTTAAAAAAATCCATAAATACTACCCATTCTCATTCTGATGTGTGAAACAACACATGTACAATACTAACAGCAATAAAGATTTAAAAAAAAAAAATAGTGTGAGGAAAGTGATTCTCATTTCATAAGTACACAAAGATCAGGGACAATACCAAAAGAACACAACCTAATAAAGAAATTGAGATATGGTCCGGTTAAATTAAACGTAAATGAAGGCCAACGAATTTTTTTAAGGTAATACCGGTGACTTCAGTTTAAAAATAGAAACCACATAACAAAGAGGTTGACAAAGCTAGTCATATTATTCCACTAGTACGGCGGAGTATTTTTAAACCCATAGTTCCATTAAAGATTTGTTGATAATAATATTTCTTTTACATGTTAGACATAAAGAACACAGATTTGAGCATCAACAGCATAGACTAAGTAACAACTATACCTCAACAAAGCTGCACCATTCATTAAGTAGTCGAAACCTCCCAGCTAAAACTAATCTCCACGCCATAACAGCTCTGCTTACAGCTGAAATTTATATGAAAATAAACACAATTTCCTATTAGCTATCCAAAACTTGAATATTTTGCATACAAATATCAGGATGAATTGCACTATTAATGCATTATCAAATACTGAGATACTGGATAATGGGCTTACTGATGTTCTTTTGACTATTTTCACGGCAAATGAAGAACACAAAATCATAGAAGCGCGAGAACTCGGAATAACCTACCTACAAGCAAAAAGTTATGTGAAGGCTGGAAGATAGATACTGACAAAAAATTTATGGTCATAGATATGTATGCATGCATGCTCAAAGCAGAACTCATGTCCTACACCTGCCATTTGCACTAGGACTATTCATGCCTACAATGTTTGTTGTCGATGAAAGGACATACACCATACAAAGTACAGCTTGTGGAGGATCCACTTCAACCCCAATGCTTATCCAATGAAATAATAGAAAGACTTGTTCAACTGAAATAACAAAGAATGGTAGCTCACCATCAAGTCCAGCCTCAGCATGAGCTTGTAAATTTCATCAAAAATTGAAAACCTGTCAAAATTGAGAGCACATTTTTCAGGATTTTAGGAAAGGTCAACTTTCTATTAAAAAAAAAAATGAACACACCCACATTCTTAAAACCACAAAATCTTCAGATGTACCATTGACAAACAATGATATTGTGAGTCTCACATGTCGGACACAATGAAAAGTTGGATCCAAACTGATTTGACAACTGTATAGTCATCACATGTTGTCAATCACACTCAACTCATTAAATTAGTCACAAACAATGTCCGACACGCTTGTGTACAATTTTTTTACACGACATTTGTAAGTCATAACATTGGCGAAAATATGTTGCAAATACAAAATATTTATCTAGGACACTCGCAACATAGGTACGGATTTACGTGTACAGAACATGTAAAACATTATTGGGAAGCGAAGGTGCCAAACAAGCACTTATTTACATAGAATGATCTTTGGAGTGTCTTCTTTTTGTCAGAATGATCTTTGGAGTGTCTTCTTTTTGTCCAAAAAATGAGATTTTTCAGACAATCTATTGCTTGAACTTGTAATTATGAAGTGTTCCTTATTCTTTTCCCAAGTAAAACAATTACAATTTTTTGAGTTCCCTAACTTACCACATGAATCATTAAGAATTTATGTTAAATGCTACCAGAACCGCCAAAAAAGAAAAGGGTAGAGAGAACTGTAGTTGTTGTCACCAAAAGTGGAATATAACTCCTTCCCTCTTTTCGTTGGGCAAAGAAGAGAAGGAAGTCATCCCTAGATTTCATCATTACACCCCTGAGCCCTCGTATATTAAGAATGGTAATCCAATGTCAAAGGCTCCCTCATTGTGGGCTCTAGATTTTCTAGTCCGGAAGAAAATAGAGGACCAAAGGGAATTAGCCATAAGTCATCCTCATAAACTGTGTCCTCCATTGATCAAGACATCTAGAACATTCATGTATGCACCTAATACCGAAAACTTTTAACTCCAATGATTTTCTTTGGTTTCCTTCCTCTCTCCACCGGGCCAAATCTTCCACTCTATTGAAGTTTTAAGTGGACTATCAAAAGGTGGTCTCAAATAGAAATGCTCGAGATTGAAAGCGAGGTAACAGGTTGAGGTTAGAGTAAGGAAATTCACAAAACGATGTGATGACACGAGATTCAAAGGAAGAGATGGTTAATAGGCATAATGTGATAAGTTATGATATAAGTTTTCAAGATGATGCAGAGACATACCATGTATCCAATGTCGATTCAACCAATTTTAAGAGCTTAGCCAATTCCTCCCTTGATAAGTTGGCTTTTTGTGAATCATCATCGAGGTTGTACCCCTCCTTCCCACAAGCATATGCTCCCGTAGTAATGGCTGCAAGACAATACAAAAATAACAATTATGAAGTTGCTGATGACCCTGCTGTAGCACACATATGAACATGCAAGAATTGCCCACGACGGCAGGACCTTGAAATTGTGCGGCATTTATACGCATTCAAAGACAATTCTAGCACTCCTTCAAGAGGATGAGCAACTATAGTTACAGCATACATATGCTCATGCATATAAATACATATACCAACAAGCATATATTGTGCCAAAGAGATCAAAACCATTTGCCCAACTATTAGTAGTTAAAATTATTTATTTTACTTCTGAATCCAAAATAATTCCATTAGGGGTAAATAGCAAAAACTTTACTCAAGATAAGGGAAAGAATTATAGTAAATGAACTCCTTAAAGTAAGATCCGTTCAACATTGGCCACGTTCCACACGCTATCATGGCAAGAACAATAATTCATAGAGCGAAATACGAAATTCCCAATAGTTCTTGATAACAAAGATGAGAAATCATCGCAGAAATCAATGATTTCCGTACCCAAGTGCATCAATCGTCGAGAGATAACGAAAATGACAAAATAATACAGATCCCGTTAGCTTACCACAATATCGCCTGTAAATCTCAAAGATATCGAACCGATTGGAATCGGACAAGTCCATATTCATCTGGGGAATCGAAGCTATCAAGACTAATCTAGGGCTTGTTTTCGAGAGAAAAATTGTTGGTTTTCAGGTTCGTGAAGAACGAAACCCTAAACCAAGCTCAATGCTGCGTCGTCACTGTCACGTCTTCTGTTCTTGAAATCGAATGAATCCCCCACATCCGCAGTTCGCACGCAATCTGGACACGATAACGAGTCAGTTCGAGCTGTCACTGTTGTGCCACTGAGGAATGTATCGTAAGCAAAATCAAGATGATAATGGCGTGTGATTAATTTGTGTACTCTTAGTAAGATGCCATGGACATGGACATGCCCATTACCTGCTTGTCTCTCTCACTCTCTCTCTATTGCATCACATCAAAATGTCGAACCACCATTTTGATTTTAATTCGGAAATTGGCTATTGGCCGTTCACAATTGTCCACGTTGAAGAATCCGATCTAAATAGAGATTTACAATAGCAATGGTATTTTATCTAATACATATTTAAAATTAAAAATTCTCACAAAAGTCTCATCCCATAAAAATACCATTTTGTGGAGTCTTGTAACGATAATTATTTTACACATAAAATGATCCTTATAAAATTATTTTTGAAATTTTGAGACCTTTCAAAAAGTCTCTAATAAAATTGTATTCCAACCATATCAGTCAAATAAATTAATTATTAATATTTCAATTTTAATTAAGTAATAATTTACATAGTAAAAGTGAATTAGAATAACCAACATAGTGTGACTCAAACAGTAAAGAATGTTTGAGTTAAAACAGTTGAAGAGTCTTTAGAAGGTCAAAGATTTGAGTCCACGGAAAAACACTTATTGGGAGAGGTAACCACGAAACTTCGGACTCGATTAGTTTCACATCCTGTGTGAGTGTAGAGACGTTCGTGAGTATAAAAAAAATAAATAAATAAATAAAGAATTAAAGTAGATAATATTGATGTTGAATATACAAATTAGTAGTTAAATATTTCCATCAAGTAAAGTTAACCCTGCGACCCTAGTTAGGTAGAAATGGTTTTTGAGATTGTTATTAGGTGAAATGATAAATACACTATTTGGCTAATGAGATAGCTAGTAGGTTGGGGTTAGCTCTTAGACATCCCCCCATTACAATATTTTTATTTTATTTTTATAATAGATAAATTTTGGGGTCTTCATGGATCGGACTGGGTCGGATGCAAATCGGCCCAACCTAATAAATTACAAGAATTTATAGAATGCGAATCTGAGCTCGAACATCGGGTCCTATTTTGCTACCTAAGCCACACCATTGTAAAATTCATAAAACCCAAACCTGGGCATAGGGTCTACCCACCCTTATATTTTTTAAATTAATTAACAAATATTTTTAAAAATAAATTCATATATTTTTTTTAAGTAAAATATAATATATACAACTATTAAAAGAGAAAAAAAGTGTTACACACTAAGGCTTGTGTAGTATCCTAATTTTTGTTATTTTTTTCAAAATTTTGAGATTAATATACAAAAATGCGTTTTTTTATTTCTAAATTTTTTATAAATAATTTGAGAATATTTTTTGAATTTCTTAAAAAAAATATATTAATTATTATTCATTCTCACAAAACTATTCTCACCACCAACTCACTGCCACCACCACCCTACTAGTTATCATACATTAAAAGAAAAAGAAAATTTGCAACCAAACCTTTTTTTTTCATTCTTATAAATTAAAATAAACAAATTCAGGATAATAACCATTATTAAATATATTTCTATTCTCAAAATATTAGAACATAAATAAATTTTTATTCCCAATTTATTGAAAGTAAAACAGAAAAGCATAAATCAAACAGAAGTTAAACCTCCAAATTGGAAACTCTTTAGATAACCACCAAACAACAAACTTTATTTTTATATATGTTATATCCTGTAATTTATTTATTTGATGTAAGATAATTTTTAATAATTAGATGGACGGACAGATCCGTTCCAAATATACAATCAAAAGTTCATCACATAATTGTTCTTACACCTTATTTCCATGGAAATTATTGCCTATTAAATCGAAAGCTACTACTTTTTAACCTTTCTCTGCTTCTTTGGACATGGCGCTGGACCTGGAACTTCCATTCTGCCGACAGGACATCCACACCTTGCTCGAAACACAAGAACAACTCTTCCATTAGGCGGCGCCATCTTCTTCAGCTCCGCCTCTAGTTCCCGGTGGTGATCGGTATTCAATTCGAATAACCCCTTCTTCACGCCACCGTCTTTCGCCGACCCACACTCCTCCGTCTCCAACTGTATATCGAACTCCGCCGCGTTCCGCAGCCCACGGCAGCCTGGTTTTCCGCACTTCGTGCTCCCGCAGATCGAAATCGCCAAGGCTGCCGTCGTCGCGCAGGAAAGGCCCAGGCCTAAAGCTCCGTAAAACCATGGATCCTCGTGAATCTCCGCCTTCATCAGCCGCACAATCGCACCGACGATTTCCGTCGATTTGCACAACAAAAGCTTCGCGTACGGATACAACAGAAACCCACAAGCGCCGACCACCGCAATCAAGATCACAACATCCACCACGACGGATCGAGATCGTGGGCAAGCCGGAACACTATGCGAATTGGGTGACCTTTTGTTCCTGTACAATTGATTAACTTGCCTCGATTTCAGATCGATCGAGTTCAGAGATTTCGCCATATTCACGGAAATTGAGCTATGGGAACAGACCATTTCAAACTATAAATAAAATCCCCAGGAATCTGAATCAAACCCAGAAGTTTGGCTTCCGTCCGGCTTCGAAATTGTCAGAATTCGTGAGCGAGAGAAAGACACGATTGGGTTAAAGAAGTCATGGTCGATGGCTGAAAGAAAATGGTTGTTAACTCTTCTGTAAGTAATTACAGTCAACTAGATGATCGCAAACAGTAAGCAGGAACGGAGGAATTGTGGGCTGGATCTGTAAGTATCAGGCCCATATATTTTTCCTTGATTATTATTATATTCTTTATTCAACCCACCCAATATTTTATAGAGCTTATTTTTCAAAGGTCACAAAACTTTTAAAAACAATTTTCTAACTACTATTGATATTAGATTTGCTCAATGGTACCAATATTTTTATCATTCAAACATTATGCTTCATTTATATACACAAATTTTATTTAATTTTTAAAAATTCTACTGAAATTTTATTTTTTAATAAAAAATTTAAGAGACACGTACTCGGAAGTTCTTTTTTGCAATTTCATTGACCGATTACACCAAAGTATTTTTTTTTTGCACTAAGAATTCATTTTGTCCATTTCTTGACCAAACTACCCCTCATTCAATTTTATCCTTAATTTCATATCCGTTTTCGCAGCCACAACAACTCCACCGTCACTGTTCGAATTTGTTGTTGCCGTCGATGTCGCCATCCCCGTCTCTATTAGTCTTCATCATCGCTATCGTCGTTCCCCATCACTGTTCGTCTTCTCCATCGTCTTCGCTTTCAATGTTGTTGTTAACCTCCGCCATTCATTGTTCGCATTCGTCGTTCCACAGCCGCAAGCCTACAAGATTCACGATTCCATAGAAGCATCATCTAGGGTTTCGATTAAACTATTAATTACACTTTCACCCCATGTTTAATTTTAGTTTCAATTTTTTCTTTTTTGTTTTTACACTTTCATCCCTAAACTTCGTTGGTCAATGGAATTCCAATTAAAATTGTATTAATTACATTTTCACCCTCATTAGTTTTAGTTTCATTTTATTTTTTTTCCTTTCTTTTTTATACTTTCATCCCTGAATCTTCACAGCTATTTAAAATAGATGCAATTTTATTAGACGATGTTATATTCAATACGCGCGTTATATGATTATTCCGAAACACCTGGATTCAATTGGGATAGTAGTCAATGTTACATTCAACACACGTGTTGAATGTGACACTGACTAATCACAACTGTTTAAAATAACTGTAATTTATTCGACAATGTTACATTCAACATGCACATTATATGAGAATTAAAAAACACCTGGGTTCAATCGGAATAGTAGTCAAATGTTACATTCAACACGCGTGTTGAATGTAACACTGACTAATCTTGTCAATATTCAAAAAATAAAATATGCATGTGAAATGTAATATTGTCTACTATTCTTAAAATCAATTTTTAGAATGTTGTTGGATGTAATCTGATTAAACCAATTTGTTTCGGAATATTATTAACGCATGCATGTTGAATGTAACATTATCTGAACTAAAACATAAGAGATACTCCAATTTGATCCAAACATTGGAGATAACTTTTCATGTTGAATGTAAGTGTTTATGTTTACAAACAATATACGTGTTGAATGCAACACTGTCTAAACTTGCCAAAAATTCAAAAACAAATATGCGTGTTGAATGTAACATTATTTATTATTCTCAAAATAAGTTTTTAGAATATGTTGAATGTAATCTGATTGAACCAATTTGTTTCGGAATAATATCAACATGCACGTTGAATGTAACATTGTCTGAATTAAACATAGGAAACAATGATCTATCAATCCCAAACATAGGAGATATCTTCTCATCATCCTAAGCACTTTAATGGAACTAACTCAACCAAATTTTAATTCTCATCACGCTAAAAAATTGATAAATTCAAACATCATGACTTGAAGTAAACTTCTAATGAATCCAAAAACATTGTCTGAATTATACAACTGTGCGTGTTGAAATGTAATACTCAATCCAAACATAAGAGGATAACTTCTCATCATGCTCAAATTTTGATAAAATCAACAGAATAACAAAACAGGAAGTGTCGATGCTCACAATAATGGTTTACGTGTTAAATGTAACACTGTCCGATCTTGTCAAATATTCAAAAATAATATGCATGTTGGATATAACAATTGTGTGTGTTGAATATAACACTCAATTCAAACATAGGGGGAAAAGAGAGAAAGTGAAAACATGGCCTACTAAAAATTTTAGGGCTTCGACAGCAAAATTATTGAAGACAAAAACAAAAATTCATGCTCAAAACTGATAAATTCAACAATCGACGGCGCCAAAAACAAAGAATGTTCTAATCAATCCGAGAACATTATCTGAACTAACCAACTTTGAGTATTGAATGTAACCCTCAATCCAAACATAGGGGGATAACTTCTCATTGTGCTCAAAATTTGATAAAATCAACCAAATAACAACACAGGAAGATGTTGATGCTCACAAACAATATACGTATTGAATGTAACATTGTCTGATCTTATCAAATATTCAAAAACAAAATGCATGTTGAATATAACAATTGTGCGTGTTGAATGTAACACTCAATCCAAACATAGGGCAAAAGAGAAAAGTGAAATCATAGCTTCATGAAAAATTCTAGGGCTTCGGTAGCAAAATTATTGATGACAAAACAAAATTTCATGCTCAAAACTGATAAATTCAACAATCGACGACGACAAAAACAAGAATCAAGAATCGATCGAGTTAAATCGAAGCTAACAATTTTGCAGTAGATCGTTGATAAAAGAGAACAAAATCATCGTTGATGGGGGAGATCTAACTGAAATAATTTCATCAATTATTTCATCCCTAAAACCCTAAAATCGATTTCTGCAAATGAAATCAAAATCAACAAATCGAAAATTGAAAATCGAGACAGACAGAAAGAGAAGCTTACACAGATGGTTGATAGAGGAGACCAAAAATCATCGTTGATGTAGGGGATCTACCTGAAATAATTTCTTCAATTATTTCATCCTTAAACCCTAAATCGATTTTTGCAAAATGAAATAAAAAATCAACAAATTGAAAATCGAAAATTGAAAATCGAGACAGAGAGAGAGATGAGCTTACACAGATGATTGATGGAGAAGACCAAAAATCATTGTCGATGGAGGAGATCTACCTGAATAATTTCATCAATTATTTCATCCCTAAACCCTAAATCGATTTTTGGAAAATGAAATCAAAAATCGAAATCAACAAATTGAAAAATCGAAAAATGAAATCAACAAAGAAAAAGAAAGAGAGAGAGAGAGAGAGAGAGAGTTTACACGGATGGCAGTGGAGACGATGACAACAATGGCGGTGTAGACAACGACGGCGATGACTGATGGCGACGACAGAGAAGAGTATACGATGGCGATAGAGATGAAGACAATTACATCAGTGGAGAGTCAGGAACGGCGAATGAAGAAGAATATACGACGGTGAATGGAGAAGAGCAACTAAAAAGACGGCGATGGAGAATAGCAACTGAGAAGAGTCGAGACGGCGATGGAAAGTCGAAACGGTGAAGACGCACGAAGAAGAGAGATAGTAGGGTTAAATGAGTAAGGGCAAAACAATAATCTGACATTTGAGATTTTTAAAAAAATGGACTAATCAGTTCAAAAAATTATTAGGATGGGAGTTTTCGGTTCAATTTTAATTAATTGGCATTTATTGGTAAATGAAAAATGAAAACAATAGTTATAGGTAATTTTCTCAAAATTTAATTAATTTTATTTTTTATTAAAAATTTATACTTTCTTTTAAAATGTCATAAATACCCTTATGTATGTTTTATTTTTATTTTTTTAATATTCACTGAATTTTATTTTTCAATTAAAATTCCACTTAATTTTATTTTTTATTCGGAACATATTTTTTTAATATCCTAAATATCCCTAAAAATCACTTACATAAATCCACTTATTAAGTAGAAATCCATCAGACAAATTAAGAAAAAATTCTCTAAAAAAATCTAGACAAATCATGAGGAAATTCACTAAAAAAAAAATCAAGTGAAATTCCACCATAAGGAAGACAACGACGGCGACAAGCTCAAATGGTGACGATGGATGGACACCACAAGAAGGAGGAGGACGGTGACAAGCGCAAATGGTGACGATGGATGGACACCACAAGAAGGAGGAGGACGGCGACAAGAACAAGCGGCGACAATGGATGGAGAGACAACGACGTCGAGCGGCGACGATGGACTGAAGAGATGACAACAACGTCGGCGGCAAGAGAGACACAGCTAAGAGGAAAGAATGGAGAAATAGAGAAAGTCGGTAATCGGTAATGGAGATAAGAAAGAAAAAGGTAAAAACGTTTATCATTTTTTATTCTAATGAAGAGTAATTTTGTCATTATAAAAAATTAATAGGAGTTTATGCAAAGTTTTTTTTTAAAAAAAAATAGGAGTTTTAAACAAGTTTTGTTTATGTGGGAGTGAGAAAGTATTTTTTTTTTTTTAGAAATAGAAGTTTTGAGAGAAAATTCCTATTTTATATATTACACAATCTTTCTAAATGTTTTCGATGTGGGATCTCATAAGTGAATCATAGGTGTTGGTGCTTAAATTTTGTTAACACCTGCAATTGGTCCGATCAGCACACATGTGGAGATTTATTGCTTAGTTAGCGGTCCTGAGTGAGGATTTCATTGTTCTCTGAGCGATTCGTGGTTTACAGTCAACGTTCAACAGTCAAAGTTTTCAAATCTGACCTAGCACCTACACAAAGACCCGCTGAAGTATGCTCAGCGAAGTCTCTCAGGCGTGAAAATAAGAGCTCGGGAAAAAGACAATAATATGCTTCAATTTGGTAGCTGAACATTGCTTGGGACATCGAATGTCAAACTATTTACAGGCGAGAGAACAATTAAAGCCTTGAAATTAGGGACATGAGTGCGGTTCATTAATAAAAGTGTGTGAGGTAATTAGGCCATTGGGCCTTGTATTTCGGCATATCAAGGGGAGCCCCTGGGCTGGCCCAGATGAATTGGAGACATAACCCAGCCCAGGGGAATGCAGGGACCTTCCTAGGGACATGAAAACTTTGCCCGGTGATCTTTGGTCGGAGACCAGCCTGGGAGTCTTTGATGGAGAACCCCTCAAGCACTGGTTGCTGGGCAGCAGTCGTTAACACGAGGTCAGCCACATCATGATTGGTCACTTGAAATCACCATCATGAGGTCAGTGGTCGTATGGGAGAAGGCCGATGAGGTCATCAAACCCTACTCACAAAAAGGTGATTGTAGGCAATGATGGGACCGAGGGTCACCTGGTCCTCGATCAGTAAATGGAGTGGGCCACGTCGATGGGTTCCAAGAGGCCATGTGCAACGACCCGGTTTTTTAAGGCCGCCACTAGATTTCTCCCACAGAAAATTCTACCCCAAATATTTCATCATTTATAAATAAATTAGTATTACTAATAGTTCCGTTCTGATACAACTTTATAACAATTCGATTTTTTAGGGCCGCCATGCAGCTTCTCCCCTTAAAGAATTAAAACTGAAAATCGAATGACCAAAGTCTATTTAATAAAAGTTACACTTCAAATCCAATTCTGAAGTTGCAATTCCGAAATCCTCCCTAAGTAACAAGGCTTTTTCCAAATTCACAAAATCAAAGGCTAACGAAATGTATTAAATTGAATTATTATTTCCAGTAATTAGTGTATAAAAATTTATATACATTGAGGAAGACTAATCATCTATATGCAACAGTAAATACACTTCAAATATCTAGTGTTCCATTTCAGAAGAATCGAGAAATTTTACAAATTTGATCATTAATAAAAATCTGATAAATTTATAATTATAATTATCGAATCATCGAGTCGATTTTTTTACAATGGTAAATAATAAATATAATTTTTTTACAAATAGAAATTCAAATAAAATTCCTGACATCGTTTCATTCTTACCGGCCCTACAATCAAAATTGTTGGGTTGTGAGCCAACGCGCAGTAGAATTTTAACCCCTCTAATACGTGCATTTAATTAAGACAACAAATAAAACATATAGGAATGATTTCACATAATTTTCACATAATTATAATTATTTCATGGAAATTAACAATTATAATTCAACAATAATAATAACACAAATTCCACAATAGAGAAATTAAATACATATATTAAAATAGTTAAAAATTCTATCTGAAATTTGAGCCAAAATCCGAACCGGAATATAACTCTCACACAAAAACATTCAAGATAATTTTATGTAACCTTATTAAGATAATCATGTAGCCTTTTAACCTTAACTACTTATGTGGCATATATATCGCTTCAATATGATTATTCTTATTATTATTATTATAACAACACAACAAACGTGTAAATCAATATGCATATATAAGTTTATAATTGTGTGCTGTTTTTATTATACGTAGGCAACATATATTATATATATATATTATTTACACAATGTTCCTTAAAATATAAAAAATATTAATTATATCTCAAAACTCTTAAAAGTATATTTATTTTAAATAATATAATAGTCTCAAAATTTTTAAAAGTTAATTTAAAATTAATATTTAACCTCCCCAAAACTTATCAAATATTATTTATACCAACAACTAAAAAATATTAAACTTATATAAAATAATATTTTCAAAAATATAAATTTTCATTGTATTACACCATGCGTTAGGTGAGGTGGACGTCAATAAGGGATCCCTCTGCCACGTGTTGGTCTCTGAATAGAGTTCAGTGGACAACAAATTTAGCCCCATATCAATAGTGATCTACAACTTTAGGTATTAAACGAGGTGAGTAAAATGAATTTTATAAGGTTATCCACATAATGGTGAATTTAGAAAGCATTGGATTTTTGGGATGAACTTACGCAAATCAGAATTGCAAATTGAGAAGGTGAACTCGCGTATTGAAATTTGGAGGTTTGTGGAGTTGGCAGAAAATGGTGCTGAAATCGATTGTTTGGGTCGAAAAATGATAGGGGGATAGAGTTCGACAGTGAACGTAGTAGGGTTAGGCGCCCGTGGAGGTGCAGGTAGGAGAGAAGAGAGAAAAAATAAAAAATAAATAAATCTTGAATTTGGTTTAATGAAATAAGGGCATTTTGGTTTTTCTTGAAGAGTAATAAGGTTATTTTTTTTCAAAATGGATTAAAGGTTGATTTTCAAAGGATACAATGGAAAATTTCTCTCTAAATTTTTGGTAATACTATGTATAAACCCATTTCCAAATGTACATCATTTAAAAAAAAAAAAGAATTTTAAAATTATCTTTTTATTATTTTTAAAATAATTTATCTTTTTTACTCATTTCATTTTTTAAATATGCACCAACCCCCGCCACTGGCGTCCCTTTCAGCCCCCCAGCTATTTTATCCCCTTTCTCTCTTTTCCTTTTTGTTTTTCTCCCGTATCTATCGATCCGCTAAGGATCTCACTCTCACTCTATGTATAAATACACACACACACACATAGAGAGAGAGAGCAACGAGTACATGTTTGGGGAGATAATCACGGGGTGGGTGGTCAGGAAATGAGAGAAATTGAGAAAGAAAAATCCAGCTCTGGCGTCAGCAACCATGCTGATGGTGGTATTCGTGTGAGGAGAGAGAAAGAAGAAAAAGCGAAAAACAATATAAGAAATAAAAAAACTAAAAGAATATACGTGTTAGTAATTTAAATGCTAAAACAATAATTGAATTAAATAAAAAAATGATAATTTATTTTTTAACAGGTAAGGCTTGCAAAATGAGAGTATAAATTTAGAATCTCGGAAAATAATTTATAGAAGGTCTAACAAGACGTTTTAATAGTACATGAGATTGCCGTCGTTTTAATAAAATTAATAATAATATGACTAAACTAACAAAGCTCCAAAAATAGGGGGTGAAAGTGTAATTCCCTGTAATAAAAAACACTTTTTTTTTTCAAGTAGCGTAGAGAAAAAGGTGGGCAGCTTTTTGGAGAGTTGTTTACAGTTATAATATTTAAAAAATAAATAAATTACCGAAATAAGTTGGTTTTGAACTTATTTACAAAAATAAATTCCCCCCTTTCTCTCATCCCAAGATAAGTAGCTTGGTCCATCTTTATTCCATTTGGATTTCTGCTGGCCGTATACTTGGGATTCGGAACCCCGGGTACACTAAAAAACAAAAAAAAATTAAATTTTTTTTTTTCCATTTTGGGGGGTATACCTAGAGTTCAGAACCCCGGGTTTAGCCCCCAGCCAAAAAAAAAAATGGTTTTTGTCCAATTTTTTTTAAATTTTTTTGACAACTTTGAGTTGATTAACGGCGGTCTATCGATATTTTAAATAAATCTAATTTTTTTGTGCATAAATTACGTTCAAAACACTCCATAATGCTTTTTAGAACACTAAAAACAGACAAGTGAATTAATTTTAAAAAATCGCCAAACTTGACTAGATGAGCTGTTTCGATAACGGCGAATTTTTTTTCGGCAATTTGGAATTAACAAAAGATTGCATGTCCGTAATATAAATGAACCAAATTTTTTTTATATAGACTACGTTCATAACACTACATAACAAAATTTAGAATACTATAAACGAACAAGTGAATAATTTTTAAATAATCGTCAAAATTGGTCGGATGGGTTGTTTCGATGATGATACAGTTTTTTTGAAAATTTTGAGTTAACAAAAAATAGTCGTCTATCCGTAACAGAAATGAACCTGATTTTTTTGCATACGAACTACGTTCATAACACTAAATAATAAAATCAAGAAGAATTATTAACGTAATTTGTATACAAAAAAATCAGGTTCATTTCTATTACGGATAGATAACCATTTTTTGTTAACTCAAAATTTAAAAAAAAAACTGCATCGTCATTAAAACAACTCATCCGACCAACTTTGACGATTATTTAAAAATTATTCACTTGTCCGTTTTTAGTGTTCTAAGTTTCGTTATGTAGTATTATGAACGCAATTTATATAAAAAAAAAATTGGTTCATTTCTGTTACGGACATGTAATCTTTTGTTAATTTTAAATTGTCGAAAAAAATTCCGTTGTTATCGAAACAATTCATCTGGTCAACTTTGGCGATTTTTTAAAATTCATCCACTTGTCCGTTTTTAATGTTCTAAAAAAATATTATGGAATGTTTTGAACGTAATTTATGCATAAAAAAATTAGATTTATTTAAAATATTGATAGACCACAGTTAATCAATTCAAAATTGTCAAAAATTTTAAAAATTTCTTGGACAAAAACGATTTTTTTTTTTTTTGGGGAGGGGAGCTAAACCCGGGGTATACCCCAAAGCGAAAAAAAAAATAAAAATAAAAAATAAAATATATATATATATATATATATATTTTTTTTGTATACCCGGGATTTCGAAACCCGGGTATATGGCCCGCACCGCGAACCCGGGGTTCGGAACCCCGGGTGAATTTATTTTCGTAAATAATTCAAAATTATCGTATTTTAATAATTTTCTTTTAAAAAAATATAAAAAAGGTAAACAACTCGCTTTTTGGAAAAGGTAGGAGTGAATGAGGTGGGAAGATAAAGAGCTGCTGAGTCAGCACCCCACCCCCCTAACCCCCACCCGGGGTGGGGGGTGGGGTATTAAAGAAAGAATCAATTTAAGAAAAGGGAAAACACAAGCTTTCAAGGCCACATACAATTTGTGGCCGAAAATTGCCTTCTACTGGTGACCTGGCAATGTACCAGGAACGACGACGTATTGACTCCTCCAACAGCGGAAATCCAATACCTGTAAAAACCCAACCCACGCTCTGATCCAAACATCCCACCGGATTTCTCTCTCTTCTCCCTCTCTCTCTAGAAAAAAATGTGGTCGGACCCCAAAGATCCGGCGATAAAGCTCTTCGGGAAGACGATACAGTTGCCGGATCTTCCGGCGGAGGCGGCGCTAGCCGACGCCGCCTCTGATCATCCAGTTGATGATGATGAGCACTGTGAGGATGCTCCATCTTCGCTCGATTCGAACAACTCGAATGGAGCCAGGGAGAAGCACGAATTGGAGAAGGTATGGGAGTAATTTAGGGTTATCAATACGATTCATTCCGTCAGATGCTGAATACTTGTTGATCTTAGTCTTGTATGTGTTCAATGAAACCATTGATTTTGACCAGAAATGAGTTCTGGTTATAGTTTTCGGATCGTGTTTGTTTCGTGGAATAACCTGAATATCTAAGAGTTTTGATTTTGGGTATTTTCACTCAAACTGAATTTGTTCTCTTGCTTATTCTTATTGTGTTAGAATCTTGCGTCAATTTAGACTATACCTTTTTCCGAATCAATCTGGTTAAAGTTTATGATTCAAATGGTTAATAAGCTTTTACGTTAGGATTTTGGTCAAACACTAAATCAGGTTCCGATTTCATTAACAATAATCGTTGATAAGCCGTCGATGAAGGTAAAATTCATGTCAAGAACACTTACTTTTTGTAGGGCAGTGTCGGACCTCTCTCAAAAGCTAGCACCTTCCATATCCGATATAGAATAAACCTAACAACCTTCCCCTCACACGTCGTGTCTTTGGTCGGCTAACCCTCGACTAGTCTCTCCTTTTGTGACTATGCCAAAGTTGTTATAACCTGAGCGCTTATACCAGTGTAGAGGATTGTCTTGGGCCTCTCTCAACCCCAACAACTAGCTCATGAAACTAGCTCAAGGTTTTCCCTCACACTTATAACCTAACCACCCGTCCCTCACATCGGATGTGGGATAAGCCCAAGAAATTTTAACCAATTTTGATGTTGGCATGTCTCATGTGGTGCTACAGTACAATTGCATATATGTAATTTGCCAAATTGTAACATAGTTACTTGAAATGAGTTTGGCATACCTTTGTGGTTTCTTTTGTTATTTTCTTATAGTCTTACTAGTAGTAATATATTTTTGAATTCCCATGATTTCTAGATTCTTACATGCTTTTTCCTAATTGTAATGTTGCTAATTATGAGTGTGTTTGTGTGTGCATGTAGATCCAGGATTGTTCAGACAAAAAAACAGTTGATACTGAGGATGAGGGAGCCCAACCTTTGACTTCTGAAACAGATGAAAACTTGAAAGAACCGGTCATTGAACAAGACTCTGGTACAGATAAAATTCAGAAGAGTGAAGATGAGCAGAGCGAGGTAAGTAATTCGCAAGAGAAGATACTGAAAAAACCAGACAAAATACTTCCATGTCCCCGCTGTAATAGCATGGACACCAAGTTCTGTTATTTCAACAACTACAACGTCAACCAACCTCGGCACTTCTGCAAGAACTGCCAGAGATACTGGACAGCTGGCGGCACCATGAGAAACATGGCTGTGGGCGCCGGTCGACGCAAGAATAAGAACTCGTCCTCCCATTATCGTCACATAACCGTCCCCGAATCTCTTCTTAATGCCCATGCAGATCTTATGAATGGAGTCAACCATCCTTCTCAGAGGTCGGATTGCACTGTCCTTGCATTTGGCTCCGACACCCCCCTATGTGAGTCAATTGCTTTCCCTAAAGACCTGTTTGGAGGGGCCAAATTATGGTTCAAAATCCAAAACCAAATTTAGTTCATTTTTGGCCTTCTTAAACTGCGTTTGGGGTCTCCTAATGATGCACCAAACGGGTACCAAAAATGGGTTTTTGTGAAAAAAGAAAAAGAAAAAGAAAAGAATTAAGAATTAACGATTTCTGGTTGTGATGCAGGTGGAGATAACATGGATAATCAGTCCGGTGGATCTTCAGTCACCGCAGCAAGTTCAAAGGATGAGGTTGGAACGACTGAGAACAGTCAAAAATTTCCTCCACTGTCATACTTTCCTGGAACTCCTTGGGCTTCTTTCCCATGGAATTCGCCCCAATGGAACTCTCCCGGACCCCCGCCATCTTTCTGCCCTTCCAGTTTTCCCGTGTCTTTCTACGCTCCAGCAGCGCCTTATTGGAATTGTTCTTGGAATGTACCTTGGATTTCCCCTGTTTCTGGTCCCAATTCCCCAACCTTGGGGAAACACTCAAGGGAAGAGGAAGATCAAGGACAAGAACAAAAACAAGAACAAAAAAGAGAGATCGATTCTAACAAGTGTCTGTGGGTTCCTAAAACTTTGAGAATACACGATCCTGGAGAAGCCGCAAAGAGCTCCATATTGGTGGCGTTGGGGATAAAGAGTGATAAATCTGATTCCATGGGCGATGAGAGGGATCATATTTCAGGAGCATGTACAGCTTTAAAAGCAAATCCTGCTGCGTTTTCCAGGTCATTAAATTTCCGAGAGAGCTCATAAGTGGTTTCAACGGCGATAGTAAGGGCAAGATTATGGGGACCCGTTTGGGGCATCGGATTGGAGAGACTGAATTTTGTTCTTATTTGCATTTCCAAACCTCGGTTTGCCAAACAAGTACGAAAGAAATTCCCTTTTTTTATGTAGAACAAGTTTGAGATACATAGATTACGCTTGAAGTAGCCTCTTGTCTCACATGTAGAAGTTGACATTAGCGCATGTACATAAATATGGAAGAGAGTACTTTGTTTTTACTAAAATCACATCTTTGTCGTTTGGACCTAATCTTATATGATGTTTTGAAGAGTCCATTGGTAATAATATTTGTGGATAATGTTCCATAAGAAAAATGTGTTTTTTGGGTTAATTTTTCTTACAAAATACTAATAGGCGGAGGATTAAAGGATTTTTTTTTTTTTTTTTTTAAATAATTCAATGCAATCCCTGCGCTATAGTATTTCAGAAGTACAAAATTATTGTAATACATTAAACTCCCCCGTCGGTCACCCAACACCCTCCTGCTGGTTGCCCCCTAACACCTCTACACCGGTGGTCTCCTCCACCCCCTGTATATGGCCAGCTTTTTCGACCCTTCCCAGTGCTTCCTCGTCCTCATCCTTCTCTCCCTCTTCTTCTCATCTCCCTCTCCCTCTCCCTCCCTCCCTCCCTCCCTCTCCACGCACACACATATATTTCTTTGCTCGGTTTCGCAGATCCAAGCTCGAAACTAAGAATCCAAGCAACATACGTGTATAGATACACTATATATAGAGAGAGAGGTGGGGGAAGAGAAGAAGAAGAGGAGTTGGGGAAGATGAGAGGAAGAGGGTGTTAGTGACAAAGGAAAAGAAAAAAAAAATACCGCCGGCAACAAAGCGGAGTTGGGGAAGATGAGAGGAAGAGGGTGTTAGTGACAAAGGAAAAGAAAAAAAAAATACCGCCGGCAACAAAGCGATGGTACTCTTTAGAGAAGAAAGAATATATTTGTTAGTAATCTAAAGGTAAAGTGATTGACTTGATTTTTTTTTTAAATGAATGTAGTGTCAATTAAAAAAATAAAATTTAGAGGTACCAAGATTTAAAAAATAATTTTTTAAAAATTATCTAATGCGTAAAAAAATTACTGATACATAACTCCATAAAGTAATATTTTTATGGGATGAGACTTTTGAGTAAATTTTTCTTAATCGGGTGTATATTTGGAAGCACCCTTAGAAGAGGGGGAGGGATTAAATTGAAGGTTGCAATTATGATTTTGACCCAAATGTGGTCATGTTTGTAAAATTTCATATCAAAGATTGTCTGATAAAATATCATATAAGTTATTTATAGTCCACATGAATCCAGTCAAAAAATTATTAGATGTAGTGGACCACATCGGCCGTTATTACAAGAGAGACAGAATGGGATGAACACAGACATGAAAAATAGAATTACATGATAGCAAATCGGCCTTTATTTATCTCTACATGAATTTGTCATTTAATGGGGGAAGTAAACGAAGGAACAAAGACATAATAATGAAAAAACAGTACTGAAAATCCTCCCCAAAAAAAGTCAGCCAGCCCTGCAATCATCCTTCTTGGAGTTATCTCAATTACCTGGTGGTGGTGCCGGAGTTGACAGTTCTACCGGCTGCGGCGGCGGCGGCGGCGTAGACGAATAATCTTGTGTGGGTGGAGAAGGAGCAGGCAATTTGGATTTAGGGTTAGTGTTTGGCCCAGTATCTTCATAGTCCAACTCCATCATCTCTCTAAGCTCTCCAACTGCATTTTCATGGTGATTCCTAGCAATTTCCGACATTTTTCTCCCCAAACCTACATATCAAAAAATGTAATTAAACCCAGAACAGAAACAATTAAACAGGTTACCGTTAGGGTTTCTGAAAAACAAGAACATAAATATTACCGTTAGGGGAGAGAATGAGGAGAAGAAATAGCAGTTGAAAACAAGAACAACCCATGATTTGTTTTGATGTTCTTCAAAATGGGTTCTTCTCAGATGATGACTTTTTATTGGATTATCGAAAAAAGGTGGTCCGTGGAGTTTGTAAGAAGCCACCAGGGCTTCAGATCCGATGGATGGAAATATGTTTTGATTAATAGCATTGGCAACCGTTATTATCCATTAATAAATAACGTAATTAAAAAATGGGTTCACCATGAATAGTTCATAAACACCAACATAATGCAAAACCTACCGAAAAATATTTATTTGGAAAAATAATCACGCACCTCGAATGAGATTAATTTCACACCCTGTATGGGTATACAAAAAAAATTTGAATAATTCATTAATTTAAAATATTTGTTTACGCAACTTACACGCTATTTTATTACATGATTTTTTTTAATATAAAAAAATTATAAGAATTTTTATATTATACAACAAACTAACAACTTTAAACTTTTGACAAAATTTTGCGTGCACAATAAAAAAGCACCAAAAATAATATATGTTGGTATAAAAAATAATGAATATTATTTTTATTTTATTTTCATATAATTAACACAAGTGTAAAAAAAATTAATTTAATATTATTTTTTTAATTAAATTTTTATAAATTTAATATTTAAATATTATTATTAAATTTAATATTCATATATTATTTTTATAATTATTGAAACTCAATGAAAAATTCTACAAAACTGCAATAACACTGACGCTTCTATATGATTCCTAATATTGGGCAGTAAAAATAAAATATGTCTTAAAAAATTAATGTAACAGAAATGAGGATGTTTTGGTAGATGAGTAGGAAGATGAAAATGGATAAAATTAAAAATGAAACTATTAGAGAGAATTTAAGAATAACACCCATTGTAGAGAAGATGAGAGAAAATCGTTTACGGTGGTTTAAACATGTGCATAAAAGACCCATAGAAACACCAATGGGAAAATGCGATTTAGTCAAAGTGCATGGGACTAATAGAAGGAAAGGTAGACCTAAGAAGAATTGAGACGAGACTATTAATACCGATTTGATGACATTGAATCTGACCGAGGGGATAACCCATGTTCGGTTATTATGGCGTAAACGGATTCATGTAATCGACTCTTCTTAAGTGAGACAAATACTTAATTGTTGTTGTATATTATTTTTACAATTTTGGTGAATTTAATTTATATAATTTTTTTATATTATATTTTATTTAATATTATTATTAAATTTAATTATTTTTATAATTTTTGTAAATTTAATCATTCGACTCCGATCTGAGCCCCATTATGGACGGTACCTAATTGAGTTTTTAAAACCTACTTGAACCTGAACCTGTCAAATTCGCTAACCTCGGGTGGCCCACTACCCATAATAGCCGATATAACCCAAACCTGGAAATCCAAAATATTACATATTACGAAAACACCCTCCAATGAATTTAAAACCCTAAAAATTAATATTTTTTAAAAAAAATTAGAGAGAATCTCATTTTTACCATTAAAATTAAAATGGGTTACTACATACAAACTCATATTAAGAAAATACTACACATATATTTATTATTTAAAATAAACCCAAATACATATTTTCTCACTACATTAATTACAACATAATAAATGAGAAATGCAAATATTATTGTCCAGTAACAATATTAATAACAACATAATAAAGAGGCAGATGCAAATATTGTTGTACAGCAACAATGTCAACATTAACATAACCTGTACAGTAAATAATTACCATATGTCAATTGAATTTTTCTCTAAATTTAAATAGATATAAGAATGAATAAGTAATGGGCCCGGGCCATAATAAAATACCCTATTTTTAATTCTTTAGTGCATATTCCCTGTCCAAAGTCGGCGACTCTCTTCCTCTCTTTCCCTCAGTCCTCTCCTCCCTCTCAATCGGCTCCGAGCCTCCGGCGAAAATCCTACTTCTGTTACTGCACAGTCTGCATTGCCTCCACGCTCCGTCTCCAGCTTCTACTGCTCCATCTCCAGTACACCTACATATATATTGTTGTGTGGAAGCGTGTCCAGTGGACCCAAAACACAGAACAAATGTTATGGAGATGAAATAAAAATACACACATACACTCACAAATAATAACACAAGATTTAACGAGGTTCGGCAATTTCGCCTATTCCTCGGGAACAACTATGAAACTTCTTTATTTAACAATGAAATACAAATAAAGAATATAAAACAAGGCCTTAAAACAACTTAAGACACTTGTACAAAAATCCACTCAATTGTGGTTATTGGGGAATTGAACTCACACTTTTAATGTACTTCTTCAATTGAGAGATATTGTTTTCTCCAATTTTGAGATACTTTTGAAGGCTGAACCAATTGCCTATTTATAGGCAGTGAGAGGAGAATAAATACATATTTTCTTCTTCCTCCTTTTCAAATAAAGTTGTTTGAGGCAATCTTTCAACATGGGTTGCTAAACAATTGTCAAGAAAAGAAGACAAGTATGCTGCCATCTTTTCTTTTATTTAAAGGACGGTGGATGATCAAGAAAAATAGAGCCACCAACCCAACAATCTCCATCTTGACGAGATTTTCAAATGCCACCATCATCATAACGTTAATATGAGTTCTCATACTACACATCCAATAGACCTGATAGTTGCTCCTCCAAAATCATATTATGTATGAACAATATTGGCCAAGTTTAGACAGTGCTGAAACTTGGCACTTCCAACAACTTTCGTCAACATATCTGCAAGGTTATCGGTTGTCCCAATCTTCGTAAAAAGAATAACACATGCATCAATAATTTCTCGAACAAAGTGGAATCGAACATCAATATGTTTGGTCTGAGCATGATGAACTTGGTTCTTCACCAGATGTATTGCGCTTTGACTGTCGCAATATATCTCCACCTGTTTTTGATTAAGACCCAAGTCTGAAATCAGTCCATGTATCCAAATGGTTTCCTTCATGACTTCTCTAGTAGCCATGTATTCAACCTTCGTGGTAGACAATGCTACAGTGGACTGCAAAGTAGACCTCCAACTGACTGGACCATTGGCCATGGTAAATAAATACCCGGTAGTAGACTGTCGCTTATCCAAATCACCAGCGTAGTCCGAATCCACATATCCAATAAGAAATCTTTCGACTTCCATTTGATTTCTCATAAATTTCAAACTTACATCCTCAATACCTTTGATATACTTTAAAACTCATTTTGCAGCTTCCCAATGCTTCTTTCCTGGATCATGCATATATCTGCTAACCATACTAACAGCTTAAGAAATATCAGGTCTTGTGCATACCATTGTGTACATGAGGCTTCCAATCAAACTTGCATACGGCACTTGAGCCATATACATCATTTATTTATTTATATTTGGTGACAGTTCCGCACTTAATTTAAAGTGAGGAGCCAAAGGTGTACTAACCGGTTTGGTATTTTCATCTATACCAAATCGATTTAGTACATTTTTTAAATATTATTTCTGTGTCAGCCACATAGTCCCAGCCATTCTGTCACGAGTAATTTCTATGTCCAAAATTTTCTTGGCTTTACCAATATCCTTCATTTCGAATTCCTTCCGAAGTTAGGCTTTTAACTTCTCAATCTCCATCGAACTCTTAGATGCGATCAACATATCATCAACATATAAGAGCAAATAAATGAATGTACCATTTTTCAATTTACAAAAGTACACACAATGATCGTATTTGTCGAATCTCAAATACCACTGTCATGGAGATTGCTTCAAACTATACAGGGACCTCTACAACTTGCACACCATTTATTCTTTGCCAGCAGCTTTGAAACCATCAAGTTGCGACATATAAATTTCTTCATCCAAATCTCCATGTAGAAAAACAGTTTTCACATCAAGTTGCGCTAACTCCAAGTCAAATTATACAACCAAGGCAAGTAAAATTCGAATGGAGGAATGCTTCACTATCGGTGAGAAGACTTCATTGTAGTCAATCCCTTCCTCTTGAGCATACCCCCTTACAACCAGTCTTGCCTTGAATCTCACACTGTTTTTTCCATGAGAGTCTTCCTTCTTTGCATATATCTATTTACACCCAATTGTCTTTTTTCCTTTTGGTAACTCTACGTGTTCCCAAGTTATATTCTTATGGAGAGAATCCAATTTTTCATTCATGGCCTTATTCCATTCCACACTTTCAGAACTTTGCACAGCTTCTTTGTATGTGGTTGGAATATCTTCACTGACAATTAGTAGGGCATAAGCAACCATATCAGCAAACTTGGCTGGTTTCCCAATTGTTCTTTTTGGTTTGCTAGCTGCTATCGATTTTTCAATTTGTGGAGGCCTTCGAGGAGAAGGCTCCACCTCAATTCTATCTTCCATATCCCCGTAATTTTCATCATCTGAAGAAGTGTCTTCTGAAGGAAAATCTGCTGGACTTTGAATCTCCACCTGCTGCACCAGACTGCTTTTTTTATTCTCTTCATTAGACATTTTCTTCTTCACAAATTTACTTTCGTCGAAAGTAACATCCCTGCTCAAGATCATTTTCTTCAAAGCAGGGCACCATAATCTGAACCCTTTCACTCCACTGTTGAAGCCCTTAAATATGGCCTCATTTGCCCTTGGATCAAGTTTGCTATCTTCGGTCACATGAAATACCGTCGAGCACCGAAGATACGCAAAGAATCATAATCTGATGCAGGTGATCCTGACCACACTTCAATAGGAGTTTTTCCATCAATTGCAGCAGAAGGCAGACGGTTAATTAGATGACATGCATAAGTAACCGCTTTTGCCCAAAAACTCTTCGTTAAACCGAAATTGGATAGCATGCACCTTACTTTTTCAAGTAAAGTCCAATTCATACATTCCGCTACACCATTCTGTTGTGGAGTCTTTTTCACAGAAAAATGCCTCACTATTCCTTCTTGTTTGCACAAGGAATAAAATGGATCGGACGTGTATTCGCTACCGTTGTCCGATTTCAACACCTTAATCTTCCTTCCGGTTTGATTCTCCACTATCGTTTTCCAAGCCAAGAAGATCTCTAAGACTTGATACTTGTGATTCATAGTATACACCTAGAATTTTCTTGAGAAGTCATCTACAAATGTAATAAACCAGTGCCTTCCACTCAAAGATGCAGTCTTCATTGGACCCCAAACATCAGTATGCACATAATCTAGGATCCCTTTTGTTTTGTGGATGACCGTGCCAAATTTAACTTTGGTTTACTTGCCCAGCACACAGTGCTCACAGAAGTCCATCTTACAAGTCTTGGCACCCTTCAAAAGACCCTGCTTTACTAGGCCTTGCATGGCCTTCTCTCCAGCATGCCCAAGCCTCATGTGCCAAAGCTTGGTTGTATCAATAGCAGTTTCTACGGTGGTAGCTCCACCGACAACGGTCTTTCCTTATAAGAAACACAAATTATTTCTCCTTAGGCCTTTCAAGACAACCATAGCACCTCGTGTGACTTTCAACGATCCGACTTCCATGGTGACTTTGAAACCATTTGATTCCAAAGCACCCAAAGAAATTAGATTCCTCTTCAAATCTAGTACATACCAAACATTGGTCAGATCCCTCGTGGTTCCGTCGTGCAGCTTCAATCGGATCATGCCAACCCCTTTCCTTTTACACGTATGATCATTTCCCATAAGAACTGATCCACCACTACCGAGATCCAAACTGGTGAAACAATCCCTATCAGGACACATATGATAGGAGCACGCGGAGTCAAGAATCCACTCGTCTGAGCCAACTCCAGCTGTAGTAGCTAGAGCAAAATTTGAATCATCATCTTTAATTTGGGCCACATTTGCATTTGTATTACCCCTGTTTTTCAGCTTGGGGCAATCCTTCTTCCAATGACCCTTCTCGCGGCAAAAAGCACATTCATCCTTCGCCAGAATCTTCCTACCATTTGATGAAACTCCTCTCGACTTGGAACGAGAGTTGTTTTTACCTTTATTGTGCTTTTTGGTCTCCGATCTGCCCCTCATCATCAAAACAGTAGATGTATCAGTTTGGGACACCTTATCACGTCTACGAACTTCGTTATTCATCAACGTGTCTGATACATTCTTGAATTTTACCGAGTCTTTTCCATAGATCAAAGTAGTTGCCAAGTGTTCGTATGAATCTGATAATGAATTCAACAACACAAGGGCTTTGTCCTCATCTTTGATCTCTTCTTCCAGGTTCAATAGATCGACAATCAACTTGTTGAAGTCATCCAAATGGTACATCATAGATGTACTTTCTTGGTATTGAAATCGGAAAAGCTTTCACTTTAGATACAACCGATTCTCAATACTCTTCGTCTTGTACTTTTCTTCAAGTACCTTCCATAAGTCCTTCGCCATCGTCTCTCTCATTATAAAGTATTTGACGTTCTTTGCAAGACAGAGACAAATAGAACCGCATGCCATGAGAGAAACGATTGCCACATGCCAAAACTGTTTGTTCTATCAATTTTTTCAATATCAAATTTGCCATTTGATATTGACAGTTTTGTTTTTGAACTGGAAGAGGTTGATGGCGATTCAATCTCCTCCGTTTTTTATTTGATCTCCGCCATAATTCTAAACTCTCAACCGGAGCTCTGATACCACTTGTTGTGCGGAAGCGTGTCGAGTGGACCCAAAACACAGAACAAATATTATGGAGATGAAATGAAAACACATACACACATACTCACAAATAATAACACAAGATTTAACGAGGTTCAACAATTTTGCCTACTCCTCGGGAGCAACTATGGAACTTCTTTATTTGACAATGAAATACAAATAAAGAATACAAAACAAGACTTTAAAATAACTTAAGACACTTATACAAAAATTCACTCAATTGTGACTATTGAGGAATTAAACTCTCACTTTTAATGTACTTCCTCAATTGAGAGATATTATTTTCTCCAATTGTGCGATACTTTTTAAGACTGAACCAATTGCCTATTTATAGGTAGTGAGAAGAGAAAAAATGCAGATTTTTACTTCTTCCTCCTTTTCACATAAAGCTGCTTGAGGCAATTTTTCAACATGAGCTGCTAAACAATTGTCAAGAAAAGAAGGCAAGCATGCTGCCATCTTTTCTTTTATTCAAAGGACGGTAGATGATAAAAAAAAATAGAGCCACCAACCCAACATATATGTATCCGTATATATGTGTTTATATGTGTGTGTGTACGGAGAATGCACCTATAGATATGCATCCCAGACATAATCATTGTTCTTGTTTCTTCTTTAATATCTGTACGTGTTCTATTTAATCTCCGTTATTGTTCTTTTTTAATTTTTGTTCTTGTTCTTTTTTATTTCTATTTTGGGTCATTCGCGAAGGTCCCTTATTTCTCTCTTAGTTCAGAGTTTTAAAAAAGTTTCAGTGACAGAATAAACTTGTGTTTTAACCCCATCTATTTAAAAAAAAAAAAAAACAGAAGTCCACTACACGCGCCTGAAGACTCGCGGTTACATGTAACAACTTTGTGTGAAATTTTTTATTAGATGTAACAAATATCACTGTATTTTATAACATGTAACTAATTTGTGTGTAAAAATTTGTTAGATGTAACAAAAATCACACAAAATATATATAATTAGTAACATGTAACTAAATGCATAAAAATACATGTAACTAATATTAAACTAATGTTTGTGTCTAATATTTGTTAAATATCATAAACATTATACAGATATATGTAATTATAATATGTAACTAATATGATATAAATACATGTAACAAAAATACACTAATATATGTAAAAATATAACAATTATTAAATTATAACTAATATTCGTTACATGTAATTAATATTCACTATAAAATCGAATTTAGTTATCAAGTTCTCCCTACAATCCCTACAATGTGAGACTAAAACTCAAGTAAAACTCAACTTAAGGGACTAAATCAAAACTTATATCTTAGACGGGACTTTTTCAAAATTAGATTTATTTTTTGGGACTTCCGGCCGATTAACCCTTCTATTTTTCGGTGCTCAAATTCCTGGTTCGGCTCCCAGTTGCAACAAAAAACTCATGAAAATAAAAATAAAATTCCTGTTTTTATTCTTGTTTTTTTATGTCTTGCATTTGTTTCTTGAAAATAAAATTGTTCTTTGCTTCCCTAATCTGCTACTAGTTACTATGTGTTGTGTTCAGAGGTGACAAAAATATGAAAATAGAGAATATGCGAAAAGCGAAGAAAATGACGAATACAAAAGAGACACAAGATATAACATGGTTCGGCACAACTTGCCTACTCCACGGGCGAAGAACAACGAATGGTTTCACTAATATGAAAAAAATTACACAAAATGAGATAAATTCTTGAACTCAAGAACTAACAATAAAATCTCCCCAAAAATCTCTCTCAACAAATATACTCTTTGAGTATGGGTAAACAAAATTTCTAACTGGAATTCCCAATACACCTCACAAGAGATACACTCCCAATTGGTGTGATCTATTATTTGCAACTAATCATTTGTCATTTTATAGGCAGAGGATGAGAAGAAGAAAAATTCATCTTCTCTTTTCTTCAAAAATGGGCACCGAAAGGTAGGAACTAAATGAGAGAAAAAAACTCAATCTTCAAGAATTGTTGCAATCGAAAAATTTGACAGATGAAGAGAGAAGGCAAAGTTTATTCAAAGGGCTGCTGCTTTTGATAAACAAAATGGTCGCCGAAACAAATGTTGAAGACAAATGAAACTCCGTCTCTTTTAAACAAAACCCATTTCAACAAAAGTGGTTGACCACCCACTTTTGACAAACCCTATTACAATCAAAACACGTGAAAGCCATCAAAGTTTTACTTCTCATACAATTATCAACAAAGAGACAAATAGGGTTGACCTACTATGTTGAAAACTCAAGCCAAAAAACAACACTATGTTCAATGTCAAAATATGGTAGTGATTCCTATAGATCACAATATCAGTTACCTTTTATTATTTAATTTTTAGAGCAACATTTTTGTTCTCCATTTGTTAGTTAGTTTTAGCCACAATATCAGCCATGGTCTGAAATCTATTTTATATTTTGACTTGACTGGAGGTCCTTAAATAATGGCGCGAGCCTCTCCAGGCCCCGCAGTGGCACGAGCCGTTGTGCATTGGGTTGCCCCTTTTTTGGCTTAACGGTTTATCATATCATGTGTGTTCTGTTTCAAATCCTTATTCTTATTCTTTGTTCTGTCATGTTACCTTTTGTAGCCATGGCTGAGGACGCGAGTATGTTTATGGTACAACAAACCACTGGTACAGTTTTGTACTGCAAGTGTGGTATTCCCAGTGCACCGAATGCAGCCAACATGTGTGTGATGTGCTTGCGTTCTAAAGTTGACATAACGGAAGGGTTACAGAAGCACGTTACTATCATCCGTTGCCCTGATTGTGATACTTATCTACAGCTACCAAGAACTTGGATTAAAGTCAAATCGAATGAGCTTTTGAATTTCTACCTGAAGAGATTGAAGAACTTGAATAAAGTTAAGTTGGTGAAAGCCGAGTTCATTTGTACAAAAATTCACTCTAAGCGGATCAAAGTCAAATTGAAAGTTCAAAAAGAGGTTCTTAATGGAGCAATACTCGAACAATCTTATATTGTTGAGTATGTTGTTCAAGATCAGATGTGTGAATCTTGTTCACGGGTTTAGGCTAACCCGGACCAATGGGTGGCTGCAGTGCAACTGCGACAGCATGTTCCTCACAGGCGAACTTTCTTCTATCTGGAGCAGCTTATTCTCAAGCACGACGCTGCTGTTCGTGCTATCAGAATCAAGCAGATGGATCAGGGAATCAATTTTTTCTTTGGAAAACAGAGTCATGGCACGCAATTCGTTGAATTTTTGGGTAAAGTTGTTTCAATCAAGAGTCGCCACGATAAATAACTCGTTTCTCATAACCCAAAGAGCAACAATTACAACCATAAGTACACACTGTCTGTCGAAATCTGCCCAATTTTCCATGAGGATCTGATTTGTCTCCCTCCAGCAGTTGCAGCGAGGTTGGGACATCTCGGTCCTTTTGTCATTTGCACAAAAGTGAGCAAGAACATTGCCCTAATGGATCCTTCTACCTTGAGACACTGTTTTTTAGATGCGGATCAGTATTGGAGGGCACCCTTCAAGTCACTACTTTCTTGTAAGCAACTTGTGGAATATATAGTGCTTTCTATGGAGGTTCGCCAATCTGAAGTGAATGTCGGTGGCTCAAAATATGTATCGTTTGATGCTAAAGTAGCTCGTGAATCTGATTTCGGGAAGAACAATACAACGTTCTGGGTAAGAACACATCTGGGTCATATCTTAAAGACTGGTGATCATGCTCTTGGCTATGATCTATGTACTGCAAACAGTAATGACATTGAACTTGATAACTACAAAGGGCAACTTCCGGTTGTAGTTTTGATAAAGAAGAGCTATGAAGAGAAGCGACAAAGGAAGCGTGGGACGCCTCGTTCATGGAAGCTTAAATCTCTTGCCATAGAGGTTGATAACATTGCTGCTAGAGGCAGAGGTGGGGAAGAGAAGATGCAATCGGAGTATGAACAGTTCTTGAGAGACTTTGAGGAAAATCCCGACATGAGGTTCGACTTGTCGTAATATCATAACAGAGATTATCAGCCTTCATAAATGGCATCTGTGACTGATGGGGACGACGTTCCTTCTGTGCCGCTCAAAGAATTGCTTGTTGATCTTGAATTAAGTGATGAGTATGGTGATGGTGGCGGTGATAGCATGGAAGAGTGAATTGAAGTTCCCGAAAATTTGTTGGTCAGTGATTCTTTATTTTTTTATTATTTATATGAAAGGTATTTTTTTGCCTTTAAAGAGGATTTTTTGGTTTTTGAGTATGAATTTCTAGAACAATAAATTAAAGTTTTTGACTGTCTCTGTTGGAGCTAAATGATTTTTTTTTTCATTATAAAACTAAGTGCTAAATCTTCCCTCAATTCCCTATATCCCACATTACTTGGGAAAATGAGTCAAGAGGAGTATAATAAGGGATGTGTGGAATATTTGGGGTGTACCCCAAGAGGTATCCATATTTTGTGGAAGGGAGAAGAGTTACATCCCTACTGGTTTACCATACGCTGACCGTGCCGTGCGCACGTGTGATCTATAAAACCTCTCTCCATATTTTACTCCTGGATTCCTCAAATTTTTCCCCCATTTTCGAACCGTTGGAAACGTTTTGATTCGGTTGGCCTATAAATATAGAGGATCACATCTGTATTTAAATATATAAAAACGTGACAATTATTTCCTGAAAAAAATCGTTTTTTTCTGATCGCTGATTTTATTTCCTTTCTTCAATCAATTTCGTCAGTTTTTTTTCTTCGTCCAACAGCCTAATCGATCTTCTCCGATCAGTCTATTATATTTTTATTTCTTTAAAACAGTATTCCGAGCACTGTGTTCGACTTTCTTTCAAATAGTTTCTTCAGATCCTTTCCGAACAGTGGTGTGAGTGTTAGTTTTCAGGCCTTCTGCAGTGCAAAGAATGTCCTAAACAGATGTGATTCTGGGTTGTTTTATCTTGGGGACGACAGGGTTTTTATACTGCTTGCACATTCTTGGACAGAGACGTGAAATGTCTTAAAGAGAACGACCTAGTCCGCGACTCAACCTAAGCAATTTTGGTAAATTCGTTCTTTATTTATTTTTTGCAGCAACAATTTTAAAACGTTTTATCTTCTGCCGATTATCTACTATGATGTTGTCTAATCACAAGTTTAAACAAGTTACTGTTGATCTCAACAAACCCTTTCGTTTCGAAGGGTTTTATTTTAAAAGATGGAGATAGAAAATGTTATTTTTTCTAACTATCGAAGAAGTAGCATATGTCTGTACCACCGAAGAACCTGAATTACCAAAAGATCCTACTGATGCTCAGATTCAAGAAGATAAGTTTTGGGCTGAAAATGTAAGAATTTTATTCTTAATGGTCTGTCTGATGATTTATATGACTATTATTGTTCTAACAAAACTACAAAGGAAATTTGGGATGCTCTTTTGAAGAAATACGACACTGAGGAGACTAGAACGAAGAAATATGTTGTTAGTCGGTATCTAAAATACCAAATGACCGACGATAAATCTGTGAAAATCTAGTCTCATGAATTTCATAAAATTGCTCATGAAATAATTGCTGAAGGTATATCCCTTGATGAACAATTTCAAGTTATTGTTTTAATTGACAAATTATCCCATTATTGGAAAGATTTTAAGAATACTCTCAGGCACAAAACAAAAGAGTTTTCTTTAAAAAATTTGATCACTCGTCTTCGGATTGAGGAGGAAGCCTGCAAACAAGATCAGAAAGATGAAGTACTCGTTGTGTCCAACAACGCTCACAAAAAATCATCATCTGCTATTCTGAAACCCAAGAGAAAAAAATATGAAGAATCAGAATCGCAACCACAACAACCAAAATAGAAATGCACATTAAAAATAGAATAAGTTGAAACCCCCTTCAAGAAATAATTTTGAATAGTTTACTTGTTTTAACTGTGGAAATGAGGGCCATGTGACTCGGAACTGCCAGCAAAGACATCGTCCTGCTCCACAGGCGAATCTTACCGATGACCAATTAGTTGCTATGATTTCTAAAATCAACATAGTTGGTGAATCCGAAGGGTAGTGGGTAGACACCGGTGCTTCACGCCATATCTGCTATGATCGTGCCATGTTTAAGTCTTATTCTGAAAGTGAAGATAACAAAGTACTGTTGGGTGATTCCCACTCCACAATTGTTGATGGTTCTAGTGACGTGGAATTGAAATTTACCTCTAGAAAGATAGTTATTCTTAAGGATGTTTTGCATACTCCAAAGATGAAAAAGAATTTGGTATCGGGCTATCTTCTCAATAAGGTGCGGTTCACTCAAACTATTGGGGCTGATTTGTACACCTTAACTAAAAATAATATATTTGTTGGGAAGGGTTATGCAACTGATGAAATGTTCAAACTGAATGTTGATGCTAGTAAAATTTCATCTTCTACTTATATGTTGTGTTCTTTTAATATTTGACATGTTAGATTTTGTCACGTTAACAAACGCATTATTAAAAATTTGAGCAACTTATAATTAATTCCTAAATTGTTTTTGCACGATTTTGAAAAGTGTGAATTTTGTAGTCAAGCCAAGATTACCAAAACTCCTCGTAAATCAATAATTATAGAATCTGAACCTCATGATTTGATACATTCTAACATTTGTGAATTTGATGGTGTCTTGACTAGGAATGATAAACATTATTTTATTACATTTATAGATGATTGTTCTGATAACAGTTACGTTTATCTCATGAAAAATAAAAGTAAAGTGTTTGATATGTTCAAATTGTTTGTGATTGAGATTGAAAAATCAATGCAATAAGAAAATTAAGAGGTTACGTAATGATAAAAGAACCGGATATGATTCTGATATATTTATAGAATTTTATAATTCTCATGGAATTATTCATGAAAAAACTGTACCTTATTCTCCTGAAATGAATGGTAAGGCTGAAAGAAAAAATAGAACTTTTATTGAATCTATAGTTGCTATTTTACTTAACTCTGGTGTTGCTTTTCACTGGTGGGGTGAGATTTTATTGACTGTTTGCTATGTGCTTAATAGAGTTTTCAAGTCAAATAGTAAAATTTCACCATATAAAGTTTTTAAAAATAAGAAATCAAATTTGTCTTATTTTAAAATTTGAGGTTGTTTGGCATATATTCGGATTCTTGATCCAAAAAGAAAAAAACTTGCAAATGGAGCTTATGAATGTGTTTTTATTGGTTATGCTGTGAATAAAAAAGCTTATAAATTTTATGACTTGCATGATCATGTTATTATTGAATCTAATAATACTGATTTTTATAAACATAGATTTCTGTTTAAATTGAAGAATAGTAGGGGTTAGATATCTAGTAATGTGCCTATCATTAGAATTAACGAGTCTGATAAGTAATTAGAATTTGAACCTAAAAAAAGTAAATGGGCTCGTATTGCTAAGAATTATGGTTCGAATTTCTATGCATATATCTTAGAGGAGGATCCGCTTACCTTTCAAAAAGTATTGTCCTCTGTAAATGCCAATTTGTGGTAAGAGGCTATAGATGATGAAATAAACTCTCTTGAGTCAAATAGAACTTGTTATTTAGTAGATTTATCTCCTGGTTATAAAACAATAGGATGTAAATGGATTTTTAAGAAAAAATTGAAACCTGATGGAACTATTGATAAATATAAGGCTCGTTTTGTAGTCAAAGAGTTTAGACAAAGAGAAAATGTGGATTTCTTTGATACTTTCTCACCTGTCTCCAGAATTACTTTTATTCGTATGCTTTTGTCACTTGCTGCTATTTATGATCTTGTTGTGCACCAAATAGATGTTAACACTGTTTTTTTGAATGGTGAATTAGAAAAATATATGTATATACGGACCAACCAGAAGGATTTGTAATTCCTGGTCAAGAAAACAAAGTATGCAAATTAGATAAATCTCTTTATGGTTTAAAACAAGCACCTAAGTAATGGCATAAGAAATTTGATAATCTAGTCATTTCACATGGTTTTAAAGTGAATGAAAGTGACAAATGCATCTATTATAAATCTGAAAATGATGTTTGTACTATTATATGTCTTTATGTAGATGACTTGCTGAATTTTTGTTCTAATATTCATGTCGTAAATGATATGAAATCTATACTATGTGCTAATTTTGACATGAAAGATCTTGGTGAAGCAAATGTAATCCTTGGTATTGAAATAATTAGGTCTAAATAGGAAATTTCTTTGGATCTATCTCATTATATAGAGAATATTATAAAGAAATACAATTACTTTGATTGTAAACCAGCATGTACTCTATATGACCCTAATGTGAAGTTGTTCAAGAACACCGATGACGGTGTTAAACAATCTGAGTATGCGAGTATCATAGGCAATCTTCGATATGCCACTGATTGCACTGGGCCCGATATAGCATATATTGTGGGATTACTATACAGGTTTACAATCAAACCTAGTATTGAGCATTGACATGCTATTGATAGGATTATGAGATACCTAAAAATAACTACGAACTTTGGATTACATTATCAGAAGTTTCACGCTGTTCTAGAAGGATATAACGATGCTGATTGGAATACTCTTTCAGATGACTACAAGGCAACTAGCGGCTATATATTTAGCATAGTTGGTGGTGTTATTTCTTAAAAATTTAATAAAAACAGACTATTTTGGCTCAGTCTACTATGGAGTCTGAGATGATTGCACTAGCGTCGGTTGGTAAGGAATCAGGTTGGTTAAGAAGTTTGCTTTTCGATACTCCTTTTATGGGAGATACCGATTCCAACTGTCTTGATTTATTGCGATAGTACCGCGGCTATTGCAAAAATTCAGAATCGTTATTATAACGGAAAAAAAACGACAAATACGTCGCAAACATAGCACTATTAGAGAGTATATCTCGACAGGGGTTATAAGAGTGGATCATGTACGGTCTAATGATAATCTAACTGATCCTTTAACGAAAAGATTAGCTCGATAAAAGGTTTAGAAAATCTCGAAATGAATGGGACTCAAGCCCATAGATTGACGAGTCACTTGTGAGAGAAACCTAACCTATAAACTGGAGATCCCAAGAAATAGGTTCAAAGGGTAATAACAACTCATGAAGTGATATGAGAAGAATCATGCTATAATAATAATTTTGAGTTCTATTCTATACATGTGTTGATTGAAGCATGATATCCTGAAGTGATAGAAGGTTGAGTTTTTATTAACTCTTAATGAGATCTATACTCTATTTGGAATGGAGTACCTACCTACATGAGTACTTTTGATAGACTCACCTATGTGAATGTGGAAGTGTGACTGCTTCCTATGAAATTTTGGGCAAATTCTTTAGAGCATTCACTATATTAGGATACACGTGCATAACCGTAAAACATAGGCATTTGGACTACACCTTGATAGGGTTGTGTGTGTGATGTTATTAGAGATAGAGCTCAAAACTATGAGTTATTCTAGTATAATCTAAATCATCTTCACTATGTAAAGGTTCAAGTCGACAGACACCTTTACTTATGCACAATCTTATATTGTATTATACTGCTTGATGAAAAATTGTTTTTAAAAAAATTCAAGTGGGAGATTGTTGGAGCTAAATGAATTTTTTCCATTATAAAATTAAGTGTTAAGTCTTCCCTCAATTCCCTCTATCCCACATTGCTTAGGAGAAGGGGTCAAGAGGAGTATAATAAGGGATGTGTGGAATATTTGGGATATGCCACAAGGGATACCCACATTTTGTGAAAGGGAGATGAGCTATATCTCTACTGGTTTACCACACGCGTGTGCGCCGCCGCCGCCGGCCGTGCTGAACCGAGCGTGTGGTGAGGTAGCACTTATATATTTTTGGACAAAATTTATCTAATAAAAATTATATTTTAGAATAGTTTCTTTTTGATTTGGTAACCAACCTCTCTTCACGTGTTACTCCTAGATTCTTCAAATTTCTCCCCCATTTTCGAACCGTTGGAAATGTTTTGATTTGGTTGGCCTATAAATACAGAGGATCACATCTGTTTTTAAATATATAAAAACGTGGCAATTATTTCTTGAAAAAAAATCACTTTTTTCCAATCGTTGATTTTATTTCCTTTCTTCAATCAGTTTCGTCAGTTTTTTTTTCTTCGTCCAACAGTCTGTTCGATCTTCTCCGATCAGTCTGTTATATTTTTATTTCTTTAAAACAGTATTCCGAGCAGTGTGTTCGGCTTTTTTTCGAATAGTTTCTTCGGATCCTTTCCGAACAGTGGTGTGGGGGTTAGTTTTTAAGCCTTCTGCAGTACAAAGAAGGTTCTAAATAGAGGTGATTTTGGGCTATTTTATCCTAGGGACGATGGGGCTTTTACACTGCTTGCACATTCTTGGACAGAGCCATGAAACGTCTTAAAGAGAGCGACCTAATCCGCAACTCAACCCAAATAATTTCAATAAATTCATTCTTTATTTATTTTCTACAGCAACAATCTATATCTCTTATATATATACACACACACATACTCATGAACTTGGCGGAAACTGCTCGACTACATCAGCTCCACCTCATCATCCTCCACCAAAATCGACTGCCCAAACTGCCCCTGGACGTCAATCGGCCTCAACGGTAAGAGTGTGCCTTGATTTCCAGAGACCTTAACGGAGAGCTGCCGTGTAGTGCCAGTGCTGCAAGTCTATTTCCGGCGAAAATACCCATCCTCATGACCCTTTTGGCCAGCATCCGTGCACTATTGTGGGTGTTCTAGTGGCTGTTGGGCGCCTATGAACTAAAGAACTTGCGGTGACAGTAGTTGCAAGGGAAGATCGTTGTAAAAATAATGTTGAAGTGTTATTGTTATTTGACATTATAATTAAATTCATAAAATATGAATTTAAATTCGAGATTCCTCTGTCATTTTGAAAAATTCTAAGAACGCCCTCTATTATTTTTATAATACATGTCATATCACTTCTCATTCTCCATCACATCATTTGTAAAAAAAAAAAAAAAAAAAAACAGTCGCAATATTTTTTTTTTTATCGTTTATTTTTTTTAATTTTAATTTTCTATTTCTACTTTCTCTATCTCTTGTTTTATATTTTTAATTTTTTTAATTTTGTATTTTTAATTTTTTGTATCGTATTCGTAGAAAGTTAAAAAATATTGAAAGTAATAATGTAGAAAACAAAATGTAAAAAATAACAAAGAACAAAATTTTTAAAAAATAAAAATAAAAAACGAAAAAAAATACTTTTTTTTTTTTAATTTTTTATAAACACCATATATAAAAAATACAAAAGTTAGAGAAAAATATAGGAAATAAAAAATATTGAAAATACCGAACAAAAAATAAAAAATTAGAAAATAAAAAAAATAAAAGAATAAGAAAGAAAATGTTATAAGGATATTTTTATCAATAAAATATTTTTAAAATATTATGAAAATAATAGAAATGATTTTATTATTAACAAGAATGTCAATATAAAGATAAATAATAATTAAAAAAAAAAAAATTTAACTAGGAAAATACAATTTTAGTCCGCACCACAAGTTCAATCAGCAGTAAGAAAAACCCAAATTTGGCACTTGAAAATGAGTAATATGGCCCGTTTGGTAACCGTTTACATTCCAAAAATTCTCATCTCATTTCTAAATTTTTGGGAATTTTGTTTGGGAATAGCGTTTGGGAATTTTTGTTTCCGTTTCTATTCCATTCTCATTTGAGAATTGTGCCCATTTTTTTCTTAAGAAATAAAAAACAAAAAAAAGTTGTTTCTCATTATTCCCATTCCATTCTCAAAACACACCGTCACTGTTCACCCGCCGGTTGTCACCGCCGTCGGCCGCCGGCCATCTCCGGCGACCGTCGCCGGTCACCGGCCACCTGTAATCTCCGGCGACCGTCGCCGGAAACTTTCCGACCACCGTTGCCCCATCGCCATCCGGCATTCGTCGGCGCCGGCACCACCGCCGTCCGGCCAAACAGAAAAAAAAAAAAAAAAAAAAAAGATTTTAGGATAAAATTGTTACCAAACGCAATTCTCTTTCCAAAACAAAAAAAAAAAATTATCGTTACCAAACACGATTCTACTCTCAAGAAGGAAACAAAATTCCTATCCCACTACTGGAACAGAAACAGAAACGGTTACCAAACGCCACCATAATTATAAGTTCTACTCAAAAGTGCGTGGATAAGAAAATATTAAATTAAATAAACCCCCTCTATTTTTAAAAAATTATACATTATTCCCTCCTTGTAGGGGTGGTCATAAGCCGAGCCGGGCTTTAACAGGGGTATTACAAAAATATACCAGGCCTTAGCTCGGCCCAGCCCTAAGATCGGGCCTTGATTTCATTCTCAAGTCTGGTCTTATCAAAATAATTAGAGTCTAAGTCCGGCCCTATAATTTTTTTTTTCTTAATTTCAAAATTAAACAGAAAAAAAATAAAGCAACAAAATATGTTAATTACTCAAATTCAACAGGCAAATACACAATTTTTGAGTCTCAAATTCGACATATAGTATACTCAAATTGCAGTAGTCACAACAGAGAGAATACCAATGGATTGCTTAGGGTTTTGATTTCATGAAATTGGACTTGAAATTTGAAAGGAATGAGGTTGGATTCAGAAAAATGTTACCTCCTTGTTGACATCGAGATGATAATTGAGAGCAAGTTTCTGGTAAGTACTCTTGATTTTGTTAGGACTTATGGAGGGAGAAATGCCCAACAATTCGTACGGAGATTCCCGGTGACTCACCGTCGCTAGCGTTTTGTTGACTCCCAGTGGCTCCGATGATGAGTAAGGCAAAGCTAAGCGGCGGAGTGAGAGCAACAATAGTAAGCAGCTAGATCGGCGGTGAAAGTGGCAGCGTGGAGCGAGATGGGTTGGGGGTGATTAAAACTACCGTCGTCGGTGTTTGATCGGAGAGAAAGCGAGAGCGAGAGCAAGGCGAAGAGAGTGAGAACGACTACGTGAGATGAGAGAAAGATGGTAGAGAGAGAATGAGACATATGATTAGGGGTGTTCACGGTTCGGTTCGGTGCGGTTTTGGAGATTTTCAGTCCTTGAACCGAGGTCCTTCGTTTTCATCATCTGGAAACCGCTCCCTGACGGTTCGGTTTTCATGTTTAAAGAAAACCGGATATGCAGTTTTTGGGCGGTTTCGGTGCGGTTGCGGTTTTGCTCGAGAGGAGTAGGAACGAGAACAACCGTAGGCAAAAAAAACACAAACTAGAGCAACACAAAATCGGAAATAGAAACCAGCAACACAAAACTCAAAACACACAAACCAGATCTGTAATAAATTGCGATCTGTTCTCGCGGCAGAGAATGAGAGCTGTGATTCGACGAATACGACGGCCATCGTCCTTGAGACGAGCCAAAGCGTTTACGATTAAGGTTGCCATGGTGCGATTCGTGGGACTGGGAAGAGGAGATTCAAGAAGTGAGGAGACGTGGATTCACTGAGAGCTGACCGTGAGATTGAGAAAGTGAGGCGGCTAGGGTTGTGTGTAATGATGTGTATATATATAAAACCCCAAAACGACATCGTTTTGGGGTCTTCGGTGCGGTTCGGCATGAACGGCGGTTCACGAGCCTTAAACCCGCACACCAAAGCGGGTGTGCGGTTTTTTGAGAAATGTAAACCGTTCATGGCGGTTTTTTGTGTAGGAGCAGTTTTTTTTGGTTTTTTTTTTGTCGGTTTGGTTCGGTTTTTTGGTTCCCCCGTTTTTTTGAACACCCCTACATATGATGATTGATGAGGGTAGGGACTTATCACATAAGTGCAGGAAAAAATTACATTTGAGGCCTCAATGTTACTATACAAAATTACGCATGAGGACAATAATAGAAAGAAATCACAACAGCCATCAGGAATTATAAACTTGCCATTGCATATTACATTACAAAGTGTGTGTATATATATATATATATATATATATATATATATATATATATATTTTAAATTATTCTTTGGGCCGGTTGGGCCGACCATAAAATATTTTGACCTTGCACAAATTTGGTTCTAAAATTGATCGGGCCTTAACACTTAAGTCCAGGCCCTGCCCATGGGCTCAAAATCAAAGTTAAAATCTAAGCCCTAAAAAAATAGGGCCAGACTGGACAAGCCCCCGGACCCATGACCACTCCTACCTCCTTGTTCAAAAAGTTAGCAATAGTTATTGATTGAAATGAAAAATAAAAAATAAAAAAAGAATTCAAGCCTTTTACGCGTTTATTTAAAATTAAAGATGTTTGGTTCTTATTTTTTAAATAGTAAGGAGGTTTTGTGTTACTTTTTAAAAGTAATTGGGGGTGTAAGTGAAATTAATCTACACACACTTCATTACATCACGAGGGTCTTTTATTGGGGGCATCAACATTGGTTTTCACAGCCATAATTACAAGCTTTGCTACTCAAAATGTAAGAAAACTCTAAATTAAATAAACCTCTCTCTATTTTTAAAAAATTATACTTTATCCTCTCCTCATTCCAAAAATGAGCAACAATTATTGATTGATTCAAAATTAAAAAAATTAAGCCTATTACATATTTATTTAAAATTAAAAAATTAATCTATTACGTAATTATTTAAAATTAAAAGACATTTATTTTGGTCCAAAAAATTCATAAATACTTAAGTTTTATCCTATTACCATTAATTAATCAAGCAAAGCCTCACTATATATATTGTTTGAAAAATTAATCAATGAAAATCTAAAAAATTCAAACACTCACTACTTTAACAAATACATACTTCAACTAAGGTAATCGAGTTTGGTTGAAAGTATTTTTTTCAATTGGGCTGAAACTTACATGGGTTTATGGTAATTTTTTTTTTAAAAAAATAAATAGTAAGAAACCTTTGTGTTACTTTTAAAAGTAATTGGGGTGCAAGTGAAATTAATTCCAAATCCTTCCCTATAAATAGGGGGCGAATCTCCATGCAACCTATTATCCTGCACCAGAAGTAATTTCAATGCTCCCCTTTCTCATTGCTTTCCTCTCTCTCCTCCTTCCAAATGGAGAGAGAAACACTCTTAATCTACGCACACTTCATAACATCACCAGGGTCTTTCATTGGGGCTTCGGCAATTCAGACATTCTTGGTTTTCACAGCCATGAGGTAATATATGGAAACCCTAAACCCTAATCATTTTGTCGGTGTGTATATATATATATATATATAAGAATCTATACATATCTAGCTATCTGTATTATATACAGATAAAATCAGTTGTTCTCGGAGGAAATGTTAACACAGAATGGAACCACCAAGTTTCCCTCCCTAGAATCCTGCATGCAGATATCGGTGAATATTCCGGCAACATTTCTTAATTTTTTTTTTTTTTCATTTTTTTAATTATTATTATTATTTTATGGTTTTTTTTTTTTTTTTTTTGATAGGTATACTTCAATATTCAACAGAAATAATTACAGAAAAAGTTTCTCAAATTTCACAATTTGGAAATAACCGTCGGGAAACTGTGGAGGCCTGTACGAGGTGGTTTTTCATTACAGATTTCAATTTGAACGTTGTAATTAATATTCCGCTGAGAATGTGGTCGCGTGAAATTCATCTCCACCTCCGGAACACCTGGGTGCTGTTGGAGTGTTCAAGTAATTTGTGTTTTATCTTTTCATTTTGTGGTTTTTACACTTTGTACTATGAAGTTTTACAAAAATCTCAATTTGATCCCCCATAGCTTTAATTTAAACATATAAAACCTCTATGGGCATTTTCAACCGCCTCCTTTTTCCCCTCCTATTCTCCTTCTTGCGCAAATACTCAGAAGTTAGGAATATAGATTTATCCTAATATATATAATTCATATTTTTTGAAAAATTGTATGGATGAAAGGATGAGGATGAAAATGTTCTCAATATCCTCTTAAAAATAGTCGGGTGCATGGTGAATGACAGTTTGCCATCCATTATAATGGACTTGAAACTATGGATTTGGAGTGAAGTGGGATCATTCGAAACTACTGGGCTTAATATGTTCAAATTGAAACTATAGATACCGAGGTGAAATAATGGTCAAACTTCAGGAGTACAAAGTGTCAAAACCCCTTTTATTATTTTTTTTTTTTTAAGTTTATTTATTTATTTTGTGTAAATAATGATGATTTATTTTTTATTTTTTATTTTTATTTTTTTGTGGGTTTTCCAGCAAAGGAAATAGAGAACTCGAGATATAGATGGATGGAGGGCAATCAATTTTCAATTCAATTTCTTCATCTTTCTTCTTAGAGCCTGAGAAAATGATGTATTGACTTTCATACTCTAACTCTTAATAGTGTTAACTTTAACCCTAAAATCTTTGTCTATATGATAGTTGAAATTAGCTGAGGGTGGGTTGTCCATATATATAATGTAATTAAGTGAAAATATATTTGGAAAATTGAAATACAACTACTTCATTTCATGTGCTATTTGAATGTTCTTAGCATTAAGTTTTTTTCCTGAACAATTCACAAGTTCATCATGCACTATAATAATTTTTTCAAAAGTATAAAAATTACTGTAAATTTTTTCATGTAAAAAGTTATAATGGTACTTTCTGGTATGATTTCGGACTTTTAACAGAATTATTAAACTTCTAAAAAAGTTACTGAGTTGGTTGAGTGAATAATGAGTTGAAAAATTTGGCACGTGGCTATTAGGGATCACAATTGAATCTGAATCAGTGGGTAACTGAAACAAACCAAACTGAATGGTTCGGTTTTGAAACTGGGCAAACGGTTTCTATTACGATTTTGGTTTTGAAATTGAAAACCGACGTGGTTTTGGTTTTCGGATGGTAACCAAGAAACTGAATTGTGTAACCGTTATTTTTTTTTTTTTTTAACTACTTTCTATATATAAAAACACACACCCACAATAGATTATCTATCGTTTTGTTTGTTTGTTTGTTTGTTTTTTTATTATTATTATTATGTTTGGGATGTTCATTATAACAACTAATGATTGTAATTTGGTTTTAATCATGTTTTATATTTTAGTTATATATTTATTTACAATTTTACTAACTTGTATTGTTAGAGAAAATTAATAAATATATATCAAAAAAACCTTAGCGAATTTACAGTTTTGATTTTATATAAAATTAAAAGATTCAATTTAAAAATCAACTTAAAAAACGGTGGTTTACGGTTTCATTTTGAGTTTGGTTATACCTAACGATTTGGATTTTAATTTCTAATGAAACTGACCCAAAATCAAACCGTTATCATCCCTGTACATCATTCCTAGCAGTTCTAATTTTGAACTAAAACACATTTTTATAATTACGTTTGGAATTAAATGCTTCATGTGCACATGCAATTAAATGCAATTAAAGGGGAACATTTTTTTTTTTTTTTCATTCCTTTTTCTATTTTGAGAAAGCAAGCTAATTACTCATACACCCAGAGATGTAGACCCACGCCTTATCCCTCAATTTTCAAAATTCTCTACACTTTTTTTCACTTTATTAATAAATTATTACATTTAATGATGTGCAAACTTGGTAAGTCAGATTTGGTCCCTATCATAAACCTAGGACTTAGGTTATTGCCCGTAAATTCTCATACTTAACTTATCATATATAATGAATACCTTTGAAATCTCGTGATTAAGATATAAGAATTGGTTTTATTAAGACACCGAAATCAATACATTTAACATACAATACTTCAAGTCAAAAGATTACAAATATAATCACACCTCAAACATCATATTTTGACATTAAGCAACTCTACCATGTAGGATATAAAGAATGATTACGTTCGATTTCTTACTATATTAATAAGTCTACTTGTGGTTGTTCTAGTATCTCATACTATTGATTTGAGACTTACCATTCTCAAAGAAAAAACGCCAAACTAAGGTAGTCTATTTTATTGAGGACAAGTTTTCAACGATTTAATACCGACTATGAACATTTAAGAATATCAAGTTATCAAATACTTTTGATGTCTGTATTTTAATCATATTAAAGAGATAAAATACTTCAACTTAATATCTAAGGTCTATAATAATATTGATATATATAATTTAATAATAATATCAAAAGTATCTTTTTTTTTGGTACTAACATTGAAGGTTTTACAAATACAAGTTGTAATTGTAAGATTACAAGATTGACTGTAGACTTTATATCCAACAATAGGATGATTAAGAAATTTTAAGGTTTTATATGTTTATATTGAAATCATGAGGACAAAAGTGAGATTTTGGTCAAACTTCAGGGGTACAAAGTTCTAAAAACAAATCAGTGAATTTCGTGTCGTGAAATAACTTTGAACTTTTTAAAAATTATGTACTACATGGGCATAAATTTGAAATTTGTGGACTGTTCACTCATAACTTCTAAAATAACATAACTTCTAAAATAATTTTTCTAAAGTGAGGGTGAAAAGTGTAGTTCACGATAAATTGTTGGCTTATTTTGGGATAGTTCTATGTGTACAATCTCTTTTGAGAAATGAACATATTTTTTAAGGAAAAATCAAAACTATTATGAAATTTCTACCTTTTTTTTCTTTTTCACCCATTTATTTTCTAAGTTTTTCAACCCCCCCCCCCCAAACCCACCCCCAACGCACGCCGGTCATCCCAACCCCCCAACGATCCCCTATCCTCTGTCCATTGCCTCTCCCTCCACCCAACTATGGATGGTAATTAAATTTGAACAAGCGGGTAAACGAACCAAACCGAATTGGATAGTTCAGTTGCGAAACCGATCAAATGGTTTTGGTTTTGAAATTGAAATTCTAAGTGATTTTAGTTTTAGTTTTGGGATATAGTAACCTTGAAACCGAACCGCGTAACTATTATTTTACAACTATTCTTTTTATATATATTCCTCCTATTTTTTATTTATTTATACCTTTATCTCTAGTGTGCGTGTATATTTGTTTTTTTATTACGTGTGAACTTGATGTGTTGTATTTTGATTATGACTGAGATATTTAGTGTAAGAATAAATAATTTTGTTGTTTGATTTTAATTTTATTTGAAATTTATGTTTTACATTTAGTTACATTTTTCTTTTACAATTTTACAAAAGCATGCGTTGATAAAGAAAATTAATAAATATATAAAAAAATCTTAACGGTTTTGCAAATTTTCGATTTTGGTTTTATATAAAATTAAACGATTCTGTTTAAAAGCCAACTTCTAAAAAATTATCAGTTTACGGTTCGATTTTGGGTTTAGTATTATACCTAATGGTTTTGGTATTATTTTTTAGTGAAATCAGTCAAAAGTCGAACCGTTGCCATCTCTACACCCAACTCTCATTTTTCTTCTCTCTATACGTGTGTGTGTGTATATATAACTTGAGAAAAGAAAAAGAAGAAGGAAGCTTGGGTGACGGAGGAAAGGGATTGGGGATGGCGAGGCAGGGAGGTCAACTGGGAAGGGGATGGGGTTGATGGAGTAGAGAGAGAGAGAGAAGAGAGGGACTATCTAGGGACGTCTCCAGCACCAACGACGTTATTTGCTCGAGAAGAGGTGGAGGGAGGAAGAAGGTGAAGAAAAATATAAAAAAATGAAAAGTTAAAAGAATATATTTGTTAGAAATATATAAAAAAAAAAAAAAATACTAATTAAATTCTAAATTAAATTATTTTTTTATTTTTTAAGGGCCACTAGCAAAAATGAATGTACATTTAAAAGGTCCCTCATTTTGCCCTACCCTACTAGTCCTAGCCGAGCCCTAGATATTTCCACTACCAAAGACGGTCTTCAATACCACAACCATCGGGTTCTTGGGAGCTCCTGTAACCGTATCTCCGACGAATTCGACCCTGTAGATTTCGTGTTCCAGGTACTAAAAACATCGAATTTCTCATTTGTACTTTTTATGATTGTTCACTCCGATTCTTATAGCTTGCATGAATTTCAGCTATTCTTAATAGATGTGTTTGCTTCCATGTTATCTGTCAATTATTCGGTTGATTAAGATTTAGGATGTAATATGATACGCGGTATCCAGATCTACCTTCATGTGTGCTCTAGTCTTTGTAGTTTGTTTGGTTGTTCATCTTCGTCACTTCTTTTAGTTAGAAGCCTCTGTTTTGTTTTTCGTTAGTTCCGGTGTCAATTTTTAGGTCAATCGTTTGTAAGTTTCACTAAATCACATGTTAATTTCATGCGCAATGTTGAGAAGATTTCAAGCTATTAAATTTCCAGACATGAGGGAGATAATACCGTGTTTTGAAAAATTTAGGTATTGTTTTTGAGTTTATGATTTTTTAATAGACCAGCTCCAGATAAGAATCCCCTATTTAGATTTCCTCTTCTTTCAGTGGAAGTGTTTCACCACAATAGCTTCTTGAGCTTATTGTTTCCGAACTGCTGTACGATGTTTCTCTCTGTGCCAGTGTTGCAGTGGACTGTAAATGTGGATTTTGGCATCATGTCCTGCTTAGTAGTTTTTGGATTTTACTTGGATGTAACGCTATTTATTTCTTGTTTACTTGTTCTATTTGGTGGCTTTGGATTCAAAGTGGAGAATTAATCAGAGAGGTAGTAGTATTAGTTTTTGCTATTCCTCTTCAATTTTCCCAAGTGAAGTTTCGGGGTGATCCAGAGTTTAAGTTGTTTGCCAGATCAGGAGTTTATCCTTGCATTATTGTTTGTTACTTTTGGTTGTGGTAGAGTTTTATTTGGTCGGTGCGGGGATGTGAAATTTATTATTCTTTGAAAGATTGAGTTGATTGGTCTTCAATAGCGTGCACATTATATTCTGTTACAGGTTATCAATATTCTGATACATGTCACTGCCTCTCTGTAGCTGTAGATGTAACTAAGCAATTCTGCTTCCTCTTATTGTGCTAATTCTTGCATAAACCTTTGAAATATAAGCAGGCATATTTATATTCTTCCCAATGGCTGGTCAGAGGAATAGTTATGGAAAGCGTTCACATTCTCAATCCGACTATGCTGACAATGGTGGAAACAAAAGGAGAAATGCTGGTGATGATAGAGAGTCTTTCTCCATTGGGTCAGATGATACTGTGTACCGGTTCCTGTGCCCAGCGAAGAAGATTGGAAGCATTATAGGGAGGGGAGGAGAGATTGTAAAGCAGTTGAGGGTTGATACCAAGTCAAAAATAAGGATTGGTGAGACAGTGCCGAGATGTGAGGAACGTGTTGTCACTATCTACAGCTCAAGTGATGAAACAAATGATTTTGATGAAACTGGCGTTCAAATTTGTCCTGCCCAGGATGCCCTCTTCAAGGTGCATGATAGAGTTACTGCTGATGACATTGCCGTTGATGATGACTCTGAAGAAGCTCAACAGGTTTCTGTTCGGCTTCTTGTACCATCTGATCAGATTGGAGGCCTTATAGGAAAAGGTGGCCAAATAGTTCAAAATATTCGTAGTGAAACTGGTGCGCAGATCCGCATTATGAAGGATGATCACTTGCCTTTGTGTGCGTTGAGCTCTGATGAACTTGTACAGGTAATTTGTGTCTACTACTTTTTTTCCCCATTTCCTCGCCATGATATTTCCTTGAACTACCCTCTGCTCTCTGTGCTAGCTCTGCATATTCGCATTATTTTGATTAATTCCCTCCAGTGATTGTGGATTAGCAAGTGTATCATATCTAGATAGCTTTGCTTAGATAGTTTCATTCCTTTGATGAAAAATCAGTTGGTGAAAGAAAAATTGTTATTTCTCAGGACAGAGGCTACTGTATTGACTATATATTGTTGCTGAACCATCGTCTTTTGCTATTACTTCCTCAATTTTTTCCATAAATAATTTGACTTGGAATTTGGGAATTGTGTAAGAGGGCTTGCATTTTATCATTATTGAGGCTGATAGTAAACAATATGTTGTTTTTCCTGTATGCTTCAGATTTCTGGTGAACCCCATGTTGTGAGGAAGGCTCTTTTCCAAGTTGCATCACGCTTGCATGATAACCCATCTCGATCCCAGCACAAGCTTGCTTCTGCTATGTCCAATGCATATCCTTCTGGGGGTGCCCCAATCATGGGTTTAACTCCAATCGTTGGTGCTTACGGGGGATATAAAGGTGAGAGTGGAGACTGGCCACGGTCCTTCTACCCCGCTCCAAGAGGCGACACAGCTTCAAAGGATTTTTCTCTCCGTTTAGTTTGTCTTACTGATTATATTGGAGGCGTGATTGGCAAGGGGGGTGCCATCATTAACCAAATTAGACAAGAATCAGGAGCTGCGATCAAAGTTGATAGTTCAGCTGCTGAGGGAGAGGACTGTATCATACAGATATCTGCAAAAGAGGTAAACATGAGGATTTTACTTTGGTTTATTTTTATTGGTGTTTCTAGGTCTCTATAGAAGTTGACGATCATGTGTGGTAACTATAATAATTTTGACTTGTATTGCCTGCAGTTCTTTGAAGACACATTTTCTCCGACAATTGAAGCAGCACAGCGACTGCAACCCAGGTGCAGTGAAAAAACTGAAAGAGATTCAGGTCTTATTACGTTTACCACTCGCCTTCTCGTGCCCACGTCTCGTATTGGCTGCCTTATTGGGAAAGGGGGGTCTATAATTACTGAGATGAGGAGAATCACCAAGGCTAATATCCGCGTACTTTCAAAGGAAGACCTTCCTAAGGTTGCATCTGAAGATGATGAACTGGTGCAGGTAAAGCTTTATCCTAATCCTAGAATGTGAATGTATTTCCATCTGTAACGTCTAGTTTGAACAGTCCCTTATCGTACTAGTTATGTCCATTCCATGACCCAAGCCTTACATTAACTATATATATTTTTTTATTTTCCGGATTTATTAGATTTCTGGAGAGCTTGACATTGCCAAGGATGCACTTCTGCAAGTGACTTCTCGTTTAAGAGCAAATCTTTTTGAGAGGGAGGGTGCTGTATCTTCATTCATGCCAGTTCTTCCATACCTTCCCATGCCATCTGACGGTTCAGATGGCTTGAAGTATGACAGTAGAGACAGTAAAAGGCATGCGGGTGGGCAGTCTTATTCTGGTGGATATGGTGGCTCTAGGGATATCCCAACTGCTGATGTTTATGGAAGTTATGGCGGTTTGACGGTAATCTTGATCTCAAAAATTTCATTTAAATCTATAAGGAATATAACCTACTTTCCTCCTTATGCTTGAACATCAATTTACTTCCATTTCCACTGATCTGTTGCTTAGAACAGTAGTTTATATACTTCAGGTTTTATTTATTAAGTTATTATTTCGGTGATTGCATTCTGTCACTTTTTTTGCAGAGTGGTGGCGGCAGCAGCAGTGGCAGTGGCTATGGATCCTATGGTGGCTATTCTTCTGGACGCTCTGGTGGTTCTGGGTAAGACTACCTTTTAGCTGCCCCCTTGTCTGTGGTCATCTTTAATGAGGCATATTTCTTCAGTCTTTCAGTAAGAAAGTACCAAGTTACTAGCCAGGATGATGTATATCTTCATGCTTTATGAACATGCTATTTTTAACCTTCTTTCTTAAAGCCAAAAGTGTGATCAAAGGTGTGAGGTGGAATGGTTTGCTTGACATCCAGAGCACAATATTCATGTGGATGGCACGTCATTTGGCCACCATTCCTTGCTCTACACAAGTTTTTTCTACTCTGTTTTGCATGTGAAGAGAGAGATTTCCATATTTTGGCTTTATTGCAAGAATGCAAGAATTCTTTATGTTTTACAACTCACAGGCACCTGATATATTGCTTCTCTAATCAGGTTATCTGGGCAGCACCCTGTCTCCCGACGGAGAAGTTACGGTTACTAAGGTTCGATGATTTGGACTGGCAGGTAGATTATGCGCGTCCTTTATGCTTTTGTATCATTGATTGTGTTGACTGGCCTCTCATACTTATTACCACATTCAATTGAGACAGTTATGCTACATATCCTAGCCCCATCTCCCATATATAGTCTGATGCTATTGTTTTCCCTCTGTTTCCTTTCCCTTCCCAACGGAACAGCTGAGTTGTCCGAAGCCTGAAGCCAGCCTACTGACTCCTTTGATGAAGCCTCCTGCCTAAACCAGAAGACATGAGACAGCACTGGAAAACTCATGGCCCACCCTGATGCTTTTTAGCAGGACCAATATCCGAAGAGTCTGTTAGCAATTGACATTTGCCATGTCCACCATAATATGCCATGTTCAAAATCCTGTTCGCCCAAGAACCTATGTAACCTGCGTACCTTTCTCACATTGCTTCCTTCCTCTGGCTGTTGTACTGAACAAATTTGTCTACAATATTTTCAGATGAACTATGAGTTTTGTAGCTGTTCAAATTTGGTTTGCTTTAGACTTCTGGAAAATCATCGTTTTTGCTTGCAGAATTTGTTGTTTGTGTTACAGATTCCCTTTGCATTTCAATTATGTATAGCCACCCCATATTTAAATTTTCAGTTTGCCGGTACCTCACGTAAATCTGTTGGCCCTATGAATTTGAGCTTTAATTTTGGTCTTGGCTGTACATAACTGAAGCATGTACAGAAACTTGTGCTCTTACAGCTGTGAGAGCACAAGCACCACTGAGTTAACCCTTTCTGTTGGTATTGTATTATTATTATTGAACATGTTTGTAGAATTAGATCAGAGTTATGGAATGACAAGCATAAAGCTGCACCGGTTGTAAAGACAAGCTTAAAGCAACCCTCTTTTGCTGAGGTTAGATTTCTGCATTCATCGATTTAAGTTCCCATTGGCAAAATTTGAAGTCAGCCTCAAGGCTTTTGTTGTAATAAATTTTGGTTGCGCTTCCCTTTTTCTTTTAGTGCAATTACCTAAAGATGTTGTGGGCTTCCCCTTTACCTGGAGACTTTGCTCATATGGAGGTGCTTGATTATTGAGACTGCTCACATAGTGATGATGCTGGTTGTTGAAACTCAGCCTGACTATGTACAGTTTGGTTCCTAATGACTTCGCTGAATTTTATTGGCAATTTGATTAACAGGTAAGTGAATGTTGTCCTATGTGTGCTCAGACTGTTACAATTGCTTTTATTTTTTATTTTTTAAAATAAAAATCGACCACTGTTACTGTCTTGACACTGGGGTCGGTAATGCATGTCATTCGGTGTTATGGATTCTCTGTCTTTGTTTCTTTCCATAAGAAATTATTTGTTTTTTAATTTGTAAACTTTGGCTAATTGGGGATAATCATCATTGCTTTGTTTGAGTAATTGCAGGTGCGGTGTGAGATGGCTATACAAGTTGTTGTTCCTGGACAATTACCTTTTAGTCCTTTCAACCACTTGCACATGCTAAGCTGGCAATCTCCACTATGGCTTCCAGAGGTTGTCCTTTTCCCCTGTGGTAGATTTTTTAACGTAAAATGTTAAACCTCACCTTCTATAGGATCTAACTGGATTTGAACTCGATACATAACACCCAGTTATAGTTTTGTGAGTCTTGTTGTCGAGTGCCACAAAATTTGCTGCTTTTTTTATTTTATTTTATTTTTTTGTAAGTCCCGTTTACTTTAGTCGACATAGCAAAAGTTCAATAAATTTTAAAAACTCGAAGTTTGTAATTGAGGGATGAATCTACTCAATAAAAATTAGCCAAGAGGACTTTAATATGCAACACTAGATTAATTGTACTTTTACCGCATCTACTTAATCAATAGTCCTTAAGCTTGTTAATCAAATAAAAAAGGATTTATGAAGTATTTTTTCTGTAATATTCAGTACCTCATTTTTTTTACGTTTTATTCGGATGGGTTTGACACAATCAGAAGGATTATCATGGAAAAATTGTTGCCATTCTTTGACCTTGAGCTATGATCGAACCTGTGTTGTAAAAGGTGAGAGCGTGAGGTGTGGCGTTGTTAACATGTCGCAGGCGGGGGCATAAGTCCCCTGAAATATGAATTTTTAATGTTTTTAAAATATGTAAGAATTACAAAATACCTACTAATTATAGAAAAAGAATAGTAGGACAAAAAATATAAGTTGGCTAACATATGTAAAATTTATGCCAAGTTACTAAGAAAGTAAAACAATAAAAACTACTTTAGAATAAGCAAAGATTAGTTAAATCCTTACCAGCAATATCTGTTTAATCACCCAATGAGATAATAAGGGAAGATGAAGATTTTTAACTATATTTTAGGGTTATTTTTTTAATAGTAACTTATGTTAAACACTAACCTTAGCTAAAATTTTGACATTAAAATAACTTAATTTTAATCAATATTTAATTTATTAAATTAAAAAAATGAAAAAATAAAAAAGCACATTAGACTTGCGCCTCAAGCACTGGCCTTTGCCTAAGGCTCCAGCCAAAAGTCTAGGGTTTACGCCCAGGGAGCATTTTGCCCCACCCAGCTAGGGGCATTTCTGCTACGCCCCACCTTTGAGCTCACTCAGGACTCGCCCAGAGAACGCCTTTTGCAACACTAGGTGAAAGATATCAAATGGTCTTGAGGGGGTTTTGGATGCAGAGTACGAGTTTAGTAATGTTGTCCAAGTTGGGAATACTTGCACATGTGATATGTGTGGGAGAAGAGGGTTGTTCTTTGGTATTACCCAATGGTTGTGGGAAGGTTGTTGACCGCCCCGTTCAAACGGCATAACTGCAGCAACAAATGTCCGTACGTCCCCCAGCTGAAGTAAATGCATGCACCTAACTCATGACTTTCCCCCAACTTTAGCAAGTACAAAAGTGACTCATAAATACTAAAGGATGCCTGAAAAGAGTAATAGGGACCTGATTGAAAATATCAGAAGTTGAGGCTTCTTTGGGGGTTGATTGTGATGCATCTTTGGAAATTTAATTTGTCTTGGAATCTGTAACCTATTGGCAGGTCACATCCATGTATGAAGCCACTGGATTACTCAAATCTATTTGTTGGATTTTGCCCCACTGGTTAAAGACACAGTGGGAACAGTTTGTATAGCTTTCATTAGTAGTCCTTTGAGGAGCTGTTTCCTTGATTACAGTAATAATTGTTCTTCTTGGTACTATAAAACAGCTGGAAGAGGCACCATGTTTGGTTCAAACCTCATTCGTCCATGGGTTGCCAGTCCAGTCTGCTGGCTGCTCCTCTCTCTCTTAACCTGTTTTACCCATTTGGGACAAACCATGTCTTGTTTTTGAGTTAGGAGAAAGTGTTTGTGCCTTCATTTACATAGGGAATAGTAGATTTCTCCTTCAGGAAAAATTAAATTACATAGGGAATAGTAGATTTCTCCTTCAGGAAAAATTAAATTGGTTTTGGGAAATGTGGGCTGTTGGAATGTTTATTTGGTGCATGATTTGCATGGATGGATGATATAGTAGGGTTTATATATGCAAAAGATGTATATTTTGGTCATCTAAATGTCTTGCATGTGGGAATGAGGTTAAGTGGTGCAGCCAAGGATGACTTGCCGGCGGCCGTTATGACTATGCGCATCTGATCTATATGACCAAAACCCTGATCGGTTATTGGATTACATAGAAATGTGTCAATACTTAAAAAGTTTAAAATGGAATTTGTCCGTGTTTTTTTGTTTGTCTTGTTTGGTGTTATTCAGAAGTAGTTGATCGGCAAGTCATCTTTGGCTACGTTGCTTCCTCGTTTTCTCATGCTAGATTTGGGATGACAGCCATGATTGAGGCCTCAAAACAATGAAGGATCACTTTTCTATTGATTGTTCTGACAATGAACGTCGGTTGATTCTAACGTTTTCCTTCCTCTTTCAGCTTGTCTTGTTTCTTCCCCTAACATCGTTTTTTTGTTTTTTTCTCTTTTTTTTTTTTTTTTTTTGCAGATGAACTTGTAAGAATCTGGTGCCTGTTATGTGTCAAGTGAGTCACTTAAGTCTCTGGTTTACTTCTCTTGGCATTGCCATTTCTTTGAAATTAGAAACAGGGGAATGGCAGATCATGTTGAAGTTCTTTTTTACCTTGAGAAAATGTTCCAAGGTACTGGGAAACGAGTATGCTTCACCATTTTTTTTTTTTGTAGAAAAGAAAAGAAAAGAAAAGGCTTCTTTTAACAAAACATTTTCAGTTTAAAGATTTCATTTCATGTTTATTTCACTAAAAGAATCTGATTAATTAAGTTATTTATATTGGAAGTTCTAGTGAGAGCATTTGAACATTTCCATCCACTACCATCTGGATTTCACATCCTCATTTTCAATCATCAAAATTACTAATTTATTCTTGGAAAAAGAGGGACAAATTGGGGAATGGTGAAAAGCTTAGGCCCCATTTGTTTATTGTTTTCGCTTCCTAATTTCTGTTTCTGCTTCCAAAATTTTGGGAATGATGTGCACATAAATGGATTTGGTGAAAACATTTTTCTGTTTTCCAAATATTTTCAAAATTCCTGAAGTACTTTTGGAATTCCGTAGAATTTGAGAAATAAAAGAATGTTGTTTCTTCGCTCATAAAATGATTCCTAATGTTGAGAACCACCATCATGTCGGCCGCCATCCATGCGGGCCATACCACGCAAGCCAGCCACCACCCTGCCACAACCAACGCGCCGATCACTCACAAAATATTTATATTTATTATTAAATATTGGTTAAGAAATATGTATATTTATTGTCATACATTTAAATGTTGCAATCAATTGTATCTTTTTGTTTATGTTCATAATTTTACAATAATGTTGTTACCAAACTTGTATTTTGTTCCCAAAGGGAAATAAAATAACCAGAAACACTAACCGAAGGCCACCTTGGTTTTGTTCATCTATTTCAACTCCGAAAGAAAAAGAGATGAGAAATTATATATTTTATTATTGATAGTTCAGGAAATATAAATGTGTTGGATAAGTAAATTTATTATTGTTTCATAATTTATGAGAAAAATACCATGTATACATATTTTTTGATGTTACTTTAAATGTTAAAAGATAAGACTTGTAAATTCTTTTAGGCAATCAAATTTATAAATTATAAAAGAATAAAAACACATTAAAAAAAATCTATTATAACTAATAAAATAATTACAAAAAATATTTTGTTGTGGTTATTTTGACCTAAATTAATGAATAGAAGGGGAAAAAAATCACTTTTCTAAGATACAAGAGGAAAGGTTTAAAGAGTTAGGGAAAGGGAAGAATAAAAAAAGTAACCGTTTTCGGCCAACACACGGCCAAACGTCTTTAGAGAGACCTCGTTAAGAATTTTGAAAATATTAACCTCGCCCTTTTAAGTGAGAATAAGTTGACAAAATTTGGGAGCACAAACACTAAACAATGACGGCCTTAATTTCCGCTCCCAAACTCCAACAAAAAGGGAAAAAGAAAAATTGATTGAACCATTGACTACAAATATTTGAGAGAAAAACTTGTACTAATGATTTCACATCAATCTCAATCCGAATTTAACTCTTCCATTGAAGTCACTACCATAAAATGTTTTGCCATCTAACTACCAGTTTTTTAAAATAAAATAAGAAATAACTACAGAATCTGAAAATTGCACACATATGTAGTTGACAGGATTGCTAGTTTTGGTAACACACGGGCAACTCTTACCGCTTAGAAGTATTCGGAGATTCTAACTTAAAATCATATAGCGTCGAAATGGAGCAAGTTTTTTCACATATGGACTATTTTGGAAATCGTCACAAATTCGATGTGAAATTCTAACACCCACCCTCACATGTAATCCTACCTTGTGCATGGGGTGACCAAATAACGAAAAGGACTAAGACAAACAAACGAGACTTCCTAAATCTAACTCTGATACCATGTTAGGAGGTTCTAACTTCGAACCATATGGCGTCGAGTGGAGTATTAAGGGTAGAATCGACTTTTTTTTCGCTTTCTATGTTTTTCTATTATAAGCCCATATAAGTTCTTTCCAGGTATTCTCTTGTACACTGAATTTATTATTATTCACATATAATAAACCCTACGCTCTTTTTCTCTTTTCTTTATGCGCATTGGTTTTTTTTTTTTTTTGGTACAAATGTTGGGAGATGACGTTTTGAACACTAGACCTCTCACTAAGAAGACACACTAGATAACCGTTAGACTATAAGTCTTGGGTTCCTCGTACACCCTGTTTATTCATTGATCTTGGAACAAAAGAAAACTTAACTCAAAAAAATTCAGAAAAAAAAAAAAAAAAAAACACCTTAAAACGTCATCAATTAGTAAACGAATACTCAGATGTGGATATAACAAGGCAATAGATAGTATTATTAAGAGCTTATAACATAAACATACGAATAATCTTCAAGAAAACAATAGTAAAACAAAAAGGGCAGTTCGGTGTTACAAAATTTCCGCTATGTCTGGAGAAGGGTCGGACCAACCGTTATTAAATTCAGGAGAGGGGGTGGAGAGAGAGAGTGGAAGAACTAGAGAGAGATGAGACCTTCCCTGACAAGGAGACCAAACATGAGAACAAAGAGGCCAACAGCGATGCATTGTGTTGGAGTTATGAAGGTCTGTGAATAAGCAGAGAGTGTGATTGTTGCACCCACCACTCCTATCATGAAAGAACTCATGTTTTGATTCATCTTCTTCCTCCTCTGATCACAGCAACAAAAAAATACAGGCAGGTTTCAGACAAAACAATCTTATTTCCTCTTCCTGTAAGAAAGTTTATGGCTATGGAGGTTCAACAAATCAAGCCAGGAAGTCAACTCCTGGAGAAGATGAATCATGGGTTTTGTTTATTTATTTATTTTAGATGAAAAAAATAATTTAAAATTTCATGGTTGGGATCGTATGAACTGAGTCAAAGTCAACTATTGCAGGAGATGAATTTGATTTTTATTTTTATTTTTATTTTTACATTTTTTATGAGGGACAAGTGGCTTATATTTTCTTGCTGGCTGCCGCCTTGATCTGTTGGCTTATATTAGGGATTATTTGAAGGATTAAAAAACAATTAAAGTTAATATTGTAAGATTAGAGGAATTACAATTGAACGAAAAACTCCTCCCGTAGCGTTTTTTGTACTAAACATTTCATGTTACTCGCATTTACTATTTGTTATATATTTGAATGAAATTTTTACATTTAAATATAATGCTAATTAATTTAATTATTTCTTATTGATGTTTTTGTATTTGTATTAGAAATTAATCTATTTTTTTTCTCGATTTATTTCAATATTATAAGTTTTCAACACGAAATATCAATTTATACAAAATGAACATGTTTATATATATATATATATATATATATTTTACTAAGCATGAAAGATGGAATTTATTTATTTATTATTTTTTTTGGTAGCCAAGTAAATTGGTCAATGAGATGAAAGTAAAACCATCACCCTCAAGTCTCATTTGTAATTTGTAAATTTTAAAAAGATTTAAGAGAGGAAAAGAATATTATAGAAAAAATTGAAGTATTCCGGGAATTAAATCTTGAATTTAATTATAAATGCACCAGGTCGATTTGGAGGAGTGCGTTCTTAAAATCGCTCGGTAAGATAATTAGTCGAGATGTGCGTATATTGGTCCGGACACATTTTACTGTAAAATAAAAAATGCTAATTAAGTGGAAAATAAATATTTCAATACTACCCCGCAACATGAGGCAAACATATCGATGAGCCATAACTTGACAATGGCAGACCAAAGAAGGGAGAGGACAAAGCCACTAGTTTGTATCTAGAATAGGGGGTCGCGAGCTTGGACACAATCATGAGATAGGTGGTCGCGCGCTTGGACTCATCCGCGAGACAGGGAGCCGCGAGCTTGGACACAGCCGCAAGACAGTGGGCTGTAAACTTGGATTCAGTCTCGAGATAGTGGGCCATAGGATTTGATTCAACTGCGGGACACGAGACCGCGAGCTTGGACATAACCATTGGATAGTTGTGCGTGGACTTGGATTCAGTCAGGGAATATGTTGAATATAAACTCTGTAGTTAATCTAGTGTTATATCATTCAACGACTCTGTCTGTAAAATTACAATCTCAAGTATTATTAATAAAAGGTAGTTTTGATATCATTGTGTAATTATATCATGCTCCAATCGAATCCTTGATATTAAGTTAAAAATATTTTAGCTTTTAATGGTGATTAAAAGGTTAAGATTATAAACGTTTTGGTAACTTATATCTTAAATGATCCTAATCAGGTATTTTGTTGAAATGGGTTTTTAACACTTCAAACTAGTGATGCGCCCCAATTTTCCGAAAGAAACTAGTGATGCGCCCCGATTTTCCGAAAGGAAATAAAATAAAAGAAATTTTAAAGCATTTTTTTTTAAAACAAATATTAAAGAGGGGAGATTTTTAAAGCGTCGATTTTCTCATAAAAATACTTAAACCAATTTTAGAAAAATGAGTCACCACTTAGCATTGAGTTTAAATGATGTGCTAGGTTACTGGATTTTTCTTTTTGAAAACAATTTAAAAAATGGTTTAAGAAAAATTTTGACTCCAAAAAAAAATGGTCCGACCAGAGATTCGTTTTACAGGGTTCGGGAGTCAGTTACGCTCGGGGAAGATGTTAGGTACCCTAAGATGCCCGTTCGAAGATGGTACCTTATCCAATTAAGTCCAAACAAAATTTAAATCCGGATGTTTTATTTGATTTTTTGAAATCTCTTCTTAGAAAATATTTTTTGTTTCTTTTTTTTTTTTTTAAACCAAAAAAATAAGTAGAAAACTTTTTTATTTTATTTTAATTTTCATGAAATAAAATGGAAAAGCAATTTATTTATTTTTTCTTTATTTTCGAAATGTTCTCCCCCGATATGATCGCTTATAAAATATTGATGATTTAATGAGGATGACCCGCGGGGAGGTTTTAATATCTTGAGTTTTAAGTTAATACTTTTTTTTTGTTTTTGTTTTTTGTGATTTTTTTCATTTTTTTTGGATTTTTGTTTTGTTTATTTTTTTTTAATTTTTTTAGAACAATAAAAATCAATTCATTTTTTTTTTTCTGATGAGAGAGAAATAAATATTTACAGAAACACAATAACAGTACATAGAAATAAAAGCGCGAAAAGACGCAAAACAGTAAAATAAAAGAACGGAAAGGCAAGGAACCAAAAAAATAAAAATAACAAAAAATAAAGCGCGGAAAGGCGCCAAATAAAAATATGTACAACAAAATAAAAGCGCGGAAAGATGCAGAATATGAAATAAATACAATAAAATAAAAACGCGAAAAGACGCAAAACATGTCATAAATGCAGAAAAGTAAACCGGTTTTTAAGTGTTTTAGTGGAACGTCCTTTTAAGTTTTGTCCAATTTTAGGCCCATTAATTTACATATCGAGGGGAGCGATCTCCTTTCTTAACCTAAACCGTTCAAGTAGAAGACAGAGAGATTTTTATCTCGTTTTTACAACATATTATAGTTTTCACAAGTTTAAAAAAAAAAAAATTAAATTTACAAACCAAAATTTTGGTATAATAACAGTTTATTTTTATTTTATCCAATTTCTCCTTCTCTGAAAAAGACTTCTCTCCAAAAATAAAATAAAAAATCCCCCTCTAATAAGAACTTTCCTAACAAATTTCTTTACCAAAGCCCACCACAACACACCTAAATTTTTTTCAAGACTCTCTCTCCCTAAAATTGAAGTTTTCTCCCAAACCCACGAAATGGGAACCTCTCTTCTCTCTTTAAAACTCTCGGCTAAGAGAAAAAAAAAAATTACTCCCAAAATTTGTCCATTTTTTCTCTCTTTACAAAACCCCAAAATATAAGTTCTCTTTCTCCCCTCCAAAACTCCCGGCTAAGACCTTTCAAAAAATAAGTACCCCTCCATTATTTGACATGGGATTCTCTTTTTATTTTTTTAATACTTTTTTATTTTTCATGAGGAGGACAAACATTGTTTGTCCCCTTTGTCCCCTCTTTTTTCTTCTCTCCACCGAAAGGTGGAGAGATTTTTGACTTTTTTTTTAAAAAATATTTATATATATAGCATAATATATTTTTTTTTCTTTTTTCATTATTTTATAAAATATATAAAAAAAAATCTTAAAAATCTAATTTAATTGTGCTACTAGTGAGAGTTGAAATTATGACAAATCATGAGAGAAAGAAGAGACTTACCAACAAGTCACATACAAGTGAAGAATGGAAGTTTGGATAACACTTTAAAAGGAATATGTAGTGATGGTAAATTGTTTAGCAGTTCAAGGGTCAAAGTGCGGTATAGAAAATAAGGGAGTCCAGGGTTTTAATCTTGGACCAATTATGAAAGGGGAAGGCCACACTGTGGCCGCTCCTAGAGAAATTTCGTCCCCCTCTTTTTTTTTTCTTTTCCCCAAACCATATTGCAATTTTAATTTTTATTACCACCTAGAATCAAAGTTAAACTAACCTAGATCTATATAATTTATATAATTAGAATACGATTTTTAGACATTTTATAGACACCATCCTTACAGAGTTCTTCGTGTGGATTCCATTAGAGGCGAGACACTTGTGTTACTTCTAAGAAAATTGAATCCATATTCATGATTGGATCAATTCGTTCCGCTCTCTGAAGAGCCTTTACAAATCATACCTCGGGAACTACCAGTTAAGTGGCAGAAGTGCACAGGAAAGGTATAATTTTTTTTTTTTACTGTATTAGATTCTTTATATGTATTTGTTTTCCATATGTTAACATGATCATATCTGGGCTTATGAGTTAACTTTTTGTATTCTAGTGCGAAATTCTCATAATTGTTTCCTTTAGAACAATGGGTCACCAAATTGGATTCAGTCTGTGGGACAGTGGGCCGTAGACTTGGATTCAGTTGTCGAACAGGGGCCCACAAGCTTAGATTCAGCTGCGAGACAAGTGCGCAGCAACAGAACAACTGCAGGATAGCGGCGAGACAGCTGCAGGAGAGGATAGCGACGGGACAACCGTTGGACATGAAGCGTTGCGGGAAGGCAGCGGTTGGACAGGAGCAATGAGGCAATTGGGCAGGAGAAGCGACGACGAACACTAGTAGTTACACATGAACAACAGCGACAACGGGACAAGAGTAGCGACAACAGCGGATTGGAGCAGCTGCGGGGACCTGACAAGAGTAGCGGCGACCACTTCTTTGGTGGGTTGCCGCCCACCATAGCAAGTTAGGATTTAATTTTGTTTCCATTGGTTTTGATACCAAACAAGGATTTTGGAAGGGAAGAAAATATTTTGTAATATTGTGAAATATTTTATACAAAAAGGTTCTACATTCCCTATTATATGACCATAACAGTGGACTAAATTAAGAAAAATATCACCTTAATAAATGAACCAATAAAAAGAAAACGAAAACTATCAAAAATTATAATACGATAAATGCTAATTAGGCAGGAAAATAAATATTCAACAATTTTACATCATTTTTTTTTTGTAAATTCAAAATATATTTTTTTCTTGTCATATCAAAAAGTAATTTTCTTTTAAAAGTATATTTGATAAATATAAAACCATTATGTATCCATGACAACTCAAACTTCATTTGTTTCATCAAATTTTAGGACCCATTTTCAACAGCCCCATTGAACTCTTAAATGAAATTCTCAGAAATTCAGATTGAGGACAGATGTTGATAAAGGTTGGTCATCCCAAATTGGTGGAGCCTCAACTTTTCAATTTGGCCAAAGGTTTTGGTAAATCATATATTCCCTAGAATCATTGAGCTTGAGGGCAGGTTTTTGTTCTTGAAAGAAAAGAGAATAGGGATGTAAATGCTCTGGTTTCAGCTCGGTTTCATACAAAATCAAAACCAAAATCGTTAAATACATATAAAACCAAAGCCGTTAAACATATATAAAATCAAAACCACCGGTTTTTTTAAACGGTTTTAAAAGCGGAACATTTAATTTTAACAAAAACCGCGAAACCGCAAAACTGTTTAAGATTTTTAAATTTTATAAAAAACGAAAACCAAAACCGTAAAACCGCAGACTATTGTTTTTTATATATGAACAAAAACATAAGTAAAATATAAAACATAAATTCTAAAAACAAAAACCAAACTACAAAACTATTAATTGTAAACGTTCATAACGATAAATAAGATAAAACAATACAATCATAGATAATAGTCACAAATAATACAAACAGTCTCCAAATCATTCTCATACATTAATTTTTAATCTTGCATAATAAACAGTTTAAAAAATAATACAAAATATATATATATATCTCAGTTACATGGTTCGGTCACATGATTCGGTTACGCAATTACTATCTCAAAATAAATAGTTTTCAAAATAATACAAAACAATATATATATATATATATATATATATATCGGTTATACTGTTCGGTCAGGTGGTTCGGTTACGTAGTCACCATCTCAAAGCCAAAACCGCTTCAGTTGCTAAATTTAAAACCAAAACCACAACCAAAACCATTTAATCGGCTTCAAAATCGGACCACTCGGTGTGGTTTACCCGTCGGTTCGATTTTTATTGCCATCCATAAAAGAGAAGCCTTTAGACAAGGGAATAGGCTAAAATTTGGATGATAAGCAAGCTTAAATATATTGATTAATTATTTGCTTCTCACCGAATATGAACTACCCCAAATTGCCGAAAATGGACACCATTTTGCCAATTTCGGAAATAGGACCAGGGTGGTGCCATGGTGGAGTAGGAAGTTGCAGATAATTTAATAAACAACGGTTTATGGCAAAAACCAGATAGAGGGTTGGTTGTAGTTACTTTAGACCTAACTCTCCGTTCAAACCTGTATAAATTCAACTTGTATCCTTCAGATTCATCTCAATCATATCCTCAAACACTACACTACACCTCTTTGGTAAATTTCCTGCTTTTGTAAAAATGAAGGGCGGTGTTATTGTGCTTGGTGAGGCCTCCAAACCGGCAAATGGCGTCAACAGAGGCGTATCGATCCTAGATTTTATACTGAGAATAGTAGCCATCGTGGGTACCTTAGGAAGTGCCATTGCCATGGGAACAACTAATGAAACACTACCTTTTCTCACTCGGTTCATTCGCTTCAGGGCTGAATACGATGATTTTCCAACGTTCACGTAAAATTCCAATCTCACTTTCTTATATATTTGTGACCATATATATAGCATGTATGTCGGTATAACTTCTGTGTACAACAAACAGGTTCTTCGTGGTAGCGAATTCTATTGTGGGTGCCTACCTGATTCTCTCCATTACACTCTCCATCTACCACATTGTTAAAAGTGGTGCAGGAGGAAGTAGATTTCTCTTGATCATCTTTGACTTGGTAATTCATTGGCATTCGTTATAGTTCAGAGCTTGATGCACATAGTTTTATATGATTTTTTTCGCTAATCAGAAAAAAAAAATGGTGTTTACCTTTCGTGAAGGCGATGCTCGGGCTTTTGACAGCGGGAGCTTCAGCAGCAGCAGCCATTGTATACCTGGCACACAAGGGCAATTCTCGAACAAACTGGTTCGCCATATGTCAACAATACAACGCCTTCTGCGAGAGAATCTCTGGCTCTTTGGTTGGTTCTTTCGTAGGAATCGCTGTGCTCCTCCTCCTCGTCTTGCTTTCGGCTGTTGCTCTTTCTCGACGTTAAAACTTGCATGATTTTCGTTCAGCGTTTCGTGTTTTGAATCTACAAGTAGTGCATATTGGGGATTGTTAGTTTGTATTTCTAAGTGTGATCAAAGTCAGTTTATTTTCCAACTTTTATTTCCTGGTTCAATTTGGGTTTCACCCATTTCACTATGAATATATTCTTTTCCTCTTTCTGCTAAAAAGCAATTCCAGCACACTTAAGACCTGTTTGATAATGGATTGAGCACTTAGAACTGAATACATTAAGTACTTATCAAATTAAGTATGTTTGGCAACAAAATAAAACAACCACTTAAAATATAAGTATCTCTTCAAAATTATATCAAATTTTAAGTAATGTGCGACTCGTTTTGCTACATCAACACTATAAAATTTTGCAAAAAAATTTATAAACAAATAATTATAAATAGAACAAGTGTTAAATCAAGAAAAAATAAAGAGAGAACATTTTAGAAAAAAAAAAATATAAAAATAATTTTAGGGACAAAAATGAGCTGTTTACAATTTTGGGTTTCAAAAGTTGAAAATTTTCCAATATGGGTTTGTTTTGAAGTTTAATAGGGTCAAACCGGCCCTCAAAAGGCCGGATTCATCAAAATATATATATATATATATATTTTTTTTTTAAACCGGTTGTCCAGTTTCATAAATGGGGCCCCTAACACTTAAGCAGCCCCACATGACACCCCCAAACACAAAATATATAAAATTAAAAAAATATATATAATTTTTAAATTATATTTGTTTATAATAATTAATTTATTTTTTTTAAATATTTTTAAAATAATTAAAATATTTAATTCTTATTATTTTTTAAAATATAAAAATATTCCATCCTACGGAGCCAATAAAAGGGAAAACGGTTAGAGCCTGAGCTAAGTAGATAGATAACGGAGCAGGGACCAATCTACCTATGAGAACCAAATAAGTGGCCTCAAGAAAATGTATCGAACTGTGGAAATCCTCACGGAGCGGTAAAGCATGATTTTAAGGAAATCCTTTTAATGCTAATAAGTTACAAAATAAGTTTTTATTAAATTATTTATAAAAAATTAATTTTAAAAGAGAATTTATTTTTCTTAATTATTTTGTTCATGTGTAAATAAGAAATTTTATAATATTTTGAAATTATATTATTTCTTTAAAATAAAATTTTAATAATAAAATTAAAGAAATAAGATTTTGAATAATAAAATTTCTAACAAGAAAATATAAAATTAAATAAATAAGTTTTTTTATAAAATTAAAGGAATAAGATTTTGAAATGGACCCATTTCACTACTCTCTCCCCTCTCTCTAGACCCATTTTATTTTAATTCTATGTTTTTGTTAGAGATTTTATTATTCAAAATCTTATTTCTTTAATTTTATTATTAAAATTTTATTTTTAAGAAATAATATAATTTCAAAATATTATAAAATTTCCTATTTACACATGAACAAAATAATTAAGAAAAATAAATTCTCTTTTAAAATTAAAATTTTATAAATAATTTAATAAAAACTTAGGGCATGTTTGATAACCACTTAAAAATTAAATGCTGAAAATTTAAGTACTTAATTTTAAGTGCTGAAATTTTAAGTGCTGAAAATATGAGAAGGTTGTTTGATAAACTTGTCTTGAAAATTTAATTGTTGATTTTTTTTTTTTATTTGATAAGCACAAAATTTATATGCTAAAAATTGTTTAATTTACATAACTACCTTTGAATCAAGATAATATGGAGTGAAAAAATAATTGAGACCAAAACAATAAAATTAGGTACCATTATAAAATATATATATATATATATATATATATATATTAAAAGTAAAAATTAACCCAAAAACATATAATATTATGTATTTTTTATGCAGTTTGATTGTTTAAATTAAATTATAATAATAATTTAAATATAAAATAAAATTAAAACCCTAAAATAATTCAAAGTTAATCCAATTTTTATTAAACCTAATCCTAATTAAACCCTCATAGGGGATCAAAGATAAAATGGTCAAAACATATTTTTTTTAAGTGAAAAATAATGGAGTGCATTAAGTAAAATGAAATAAGTGAAGGGGTCTTGACTTATTTTTTACTCACATTTTGACTTAATTTTTAAGTTAACTTAATTAATTAAGTGATACTACTTACATTTATCAAACAAATTTAATTAATTAAGTATTTAATATAATTAGTTTTAAGCACTTATTTTTTTTTTTATCAAACATGCCCTTATTTTGTAACTTATTAGCATTAAAAGAATTTCCTTAAAATCATGCTTTACCGCTCCGTGAGGATTTCCACAGTTCAATACATTTTCTTGAGGTCAATTATTTGGTTTTCATATGTAGATTGGCTCCTGCTCCATTATCTGCCTACTTGACTCAGGCTCTAACCGCTTCCCCTTTTATTGGCTCCATAGGACGGAATATTTTTATATTTTAAAAAAATAATAAGAATTAAATATTTTAATTATTTTAAAAATATATATTTTTTTAAATTAATTATTATAAGCAAATATAATTTAAAAATTATATATATTTTTTAAATTTATATATTTTGTGTTTGTTGCGGGGGGTGTGGGTGTGGGGGCTGGTAAAGCAGCCCCCACCATAAGTGTCACCCCATTTATGAAACCGGTTGTTGCACAACCGGTTTCAAAAAAAAATTAAAAAAAATTATTTTGATGAATCTGGCACTTTGAGGGCCGGTTAGACCCATTCTTGTATTAAAGTTCAAAACAAACCCATATTGATAATTTTTCAACTTTTGAAAATAAAAAATGTAAAGAGCTCGACAAAAATTCATACATAGATAAATTAATAGAAGTTAATAGTATTGAAAAAGTATATACTTAAGATATTCAACAATTAATAAATTCATCATTTGTAATTTCAACACTTAATTTTCAGTGTTATCAAACAGGCTCTTAGATCAAGCAAATAAGATGGTATATGCACCACCCAAGAGGTGTTAGTCTGGTTGACAATGGGAAGTGCCCATTTTCCTTGTCAACCAAGGTTTGACTCTCCTGCAGAGCACTTCGGAAATTAAATCTTGAATTTAATAATGAATGTACCAAGCCGATATGGAGAAGTGCACCCTTAAGATCGCCTAATGAAGTGATTAGTCGAGGTGCGCGTTTAATTTCAATTCTAACAAAAAGAACTAATCTTGGGTGAAAAAACACACATAGGAACGTGCATATGATTAGGCATGTTTAATGATAATTGAGAATTTCACCTTTCCGAATTTTATTCAAGGGTTTGAGCTGAACAAGACTTTGATAAGATCCTTGTTGCCTGATTCAACTAGGCTAAACCCAGGCTCTTTCATCACACCGCTATCGTCCATCCTCTTCCTTACTCTTTCGACGCCATCCCAGGCTCCATGAGAAGCATATATATTCGACAGTAACACATAATCACCACTCTGATCCTGTCTCAAATCGAGTAACCGTTCGTTCGCCCGCCTTCCCAACTCAACATTACCATGAATTCTACAAGCACCAAGTAGAGTCCTCCAAACAATGGAGTTTGGTTCAATCTCCATTTGCTCTATGAACTCGAATGCTTCGTTCAGTAGCCCAGCACGCGCAAGCAAGTCCACCATGCAACCGTAATGCCTTATGTTAGGCTCAATTTTGTACACATTTCTCATGAGCTTGATGTATCTTCGCCCCTCTTCGACTTTCCCAGCGTGACTACAGGCAACCAAAACCGCAACAAAAGTAATCTCATTTGGCCTCATTTTGATTCTTAGCATCTCTTCAAATAGAGAGATGGAAGCTTCAGAATGGCCATGGAAAGCAAGCCCACCAATGATTGAGTTCCACGATGAGGCGTCCTTCTCTCTCATTCCCTTGAAGACTTGGAGTGCCTTCTCAATGCTACCGCACTTGGCATACATATCTATGAGCGCATTGCCTGTTAAAATGCTGAATTTGCCTCCCTCCATCTCCAAGAGGGAATAATGTAGCTTCTCCCCGAGATCTAAAGCTCCAGAATCCGCACATCCAGACAAAAGAGTCAACATAGTCACCTCGTCAGGCTGTTCGTGCACGCTTCTCATCTCCTCAAACATCTCAAACGCCTTTTCATGCAATCCAGAAATTACGTAGCCTGAAATCACGGCGTTCCAAGTCACGACATCCCGTTTAGGCACCAAATTAAACAATTCCCTTGCATTTTCCATCTCCCCTTGCTTCACGTATCCCGTGATCATCACATTCCATGAAATCAAATCCTTTTCAGGCATTTCGTCGAACAGTTTCCGGGCAGTACCCAATTCCCCTCTCTTTGCATAGCCAGCAGTCAAGGCAGACCAAGCAACAACATCCCTCTTCGCTAAACCATCAAAAAGTGCCCTCGCAATTCTTATGTCACCGCAATTAGCGTGAAAATATATAAGGGTATTCCTCGAGAACGTATTTGATTCGAACCCATGTTTCACAATCTTGCCATGAATAAGACGACCCATGTTGACCCGAGAAAGCCTGGTGCAAGCCTTGAGTACGAACGGAAATGTATACCCGTCCGGCCAAACTCCCTGTTTTTCCATCTGGGTGTAGAGAGAAACCGCCATTGATGGGTTGGAGCTCTGGGCTGAGCCTCTGAGCATTGTATTCCACATGAAGAGGTCTGGTTCGGTAATTTGAGCGAACAGCTTGTGGGCGTAATCCATGGTGGAAGAGATACCTACTGCAGCTGCGTAAATGAGCTCTCTCAGAGCAGAGCGGTTGGAGTTGAAGCCATGGATGACCATACAAGCGTGGATTTGCTTCAGGGCTCGGAGGTTCGTGCAGTTTCGCCATAAGGACGACGGTTGATGACGGTTGGACGTTTTGTCGGTATTCGGCTTCCTGATCATAACATTACTGTTGACCAAATGGAAGTGATCAATGGTCATGCATGGTTTTGAAACTGAAGTAATGGGGATTTATATTGGGCCTTCACTCGTTGAAGCAATTAATGGGCTTATTAGTGGATTTTTTTTTATTTTTTTATTTTTTATTTATTTATTTATTTTTTATTTTTTATATAATTGGTGATTTAGGCCCCTTTGGTTAGTGTTGCCAACCAAACTCAACCCAAAAATTCAGGGATTGATTGTTGGGAACGCATTTGGCAACGCACAAAACCCAACCCAACCCAACCCAATCCAAAAAATAGGAATTGATTCTCAAAATCCTAAAGAAACCAGAAACAAAAAAAAATTGTTTCTTTTTGTGCCCAAAAAACTCTAACCCAAAATTCTCAATTTCCGACTTCATCTACCGGCCGACCATTACCACCCACCGCTGCTGCCGCTGCCGGCCACTGTCCGGCGACCATCGCTGGCCGCCACCGCCGCCGTCCGGCGACCGACCGCAGTCTCCGGCCACCTCCGGTGACTTCAGCTGCCGGCGGTTACCTCCGGTGACCATCGCCGCCCGCCCCCTCCGCCGTCTCCAACGACCTTCCACTGCCGCCGGCGACCTCCGCCGATCGTCGCCGGCCACCTCCGCCGCCGTCTGGCCACCACCAAACAAAAAAAAAATTTTAAAAATAAAATAAAATTAATTTTAGGATAAAATCGTTATCAAACACATTCTGTTCTCAGAACAAAACAAAAATTGTCATTACCAAACGTAATTCTATTCCCAAAATTCTCAACCCAACCCAATTCAACTCAACCCAACCCATTCCAGTTGGGTTCAAAAAAGTGGGAACACTAACCAAACGCCACCTTAGTTTCAAATAACGGGTATTTAGCTTGCGTATTAGTTTCACATATATTTATTCCGGTATAATATTAGTTACATGTATTGTGTAATATTAATTACATGTTATACATTATATGTATTTGTGCAATATTTATTATATCTAACAAATATTTTATACATAAGTTAAATATATGTAACTGCGAAAATATAATGCATATATTGAGTCTTTCGTCTTTTTTAATGTGCAGAACTAAAACACAAATTGTAATTACGTATAAATTTTTTTAAAATTAAAGGTAAAATAAAAGAGTTGTCACACAGTCAACTTTTTTTTTTTTCCTCTATACTTTTCAAGTTTATTTTTACATTTCGTTTTTCATTTTAGATTTTTTTTAGAATTAACACCACTTTCAACCATTTAAATATCCAAGAACTTAAGCCCGTTATGGAAAATATATATATAATTTTTATTTTTTTGGAAAACCACATTTTTTGTTTTTAATCTCAATATTACCCTTACTTAAAATAATAAAAAAACCTACCTCTTTCCCTTCTAATTTTTCAAGATTACATCTTCTTCTCATCTCCTTCCTTTATTTTAGCCTCACCATGTCCATCACTACCAAGGTTGCTTTGTCCTCATGTCTACGATCGAAATCCTAGCTGAAACTTCCATGATTAACTCCATCATAGCACTGCATGAAACTCTTTCTCTCTCACCATCGCATCTCTCTCTTTCTCTCTCTCCAAAGATAGCCAAACAATCTGTCCGATCACAGCCAGATAGTCTACTTCATGGCTTAGATCTGGTTGTCGCCGAAGATACACATAAAAAATAGTGAACTTTTGGGATCCAATTAAAATAGCATAAGAATTATACTAACTTTTATGTCTTGTAATAATTTTGATCTTTTAATAAAATTATCAATTTGTTTTTAAAAATTATTATACTGAGTGGATTGGATGTGATTGAGAGTGAGTTGTAAAATTTGTAGCACAAAAAATCCTATAATTTTTCTTTAGTATACTCATGAATGTCTTTATATCTACATAAGGTGTGAAACTAATCTCGATTGGGGTTCTATAGTTGTCCCTCCCAATAATTTTTTTACTGTATGTTTGAATCATTGATCTTGTAGAGATTCTCTAATTACTTTAACTCAAACGTGTCTTTTTAGTCCACGTAGTGTTGGTACAAAAAAATCTTATAATAATTGAGTTGATTTTAGAAGTAAAATAGGCAGCCAAATTTTAATAATGTTAGTGTCAACATCAAAACCCACGCGCCCTGCGATTGGGCATTGAAATCAATTGAGGCCCAAAGGCCGTGTCCCCATTCTGGCCTCCATGTCGGAACACTCGAAACCGGGCCCACCGCCGCCTAAGGGACCCCCTCCGGAAATAAATCTTCTTGGTTAGGTCTGGCTGCTCACTTATATTTAAACTCTATTTGCCAATAGAAAACCTCCACGTAAGCACGGTTGTTTTTTTTCTTCGGCAGTGACGGCACAGCCAATTCATATCTCTCCCCCTCCGGGTCTGACGTGGCAGCAGATAGAGAGGTTGACACTTTCGATCTGGACCGTCCATGATGATTGTTGCCTAGACGATTGAAATTCCTAAAATTGGCATAGACCGGCACGTGTCGAAGTTAACTAACTACCACTTTGCCTCACGTGGAAAGGCCTATTTATTATTGTCTTACGATAAAACAAAGTTATCGTTAAGACTTCTCAATGAAATGACCATCATACCCTCCTCATTGGAGTTATGCAAGGGAAAATATTATATTACCCTTAAGTTTACTAAATTATATATTTAGTCCCTTAAATTTTACCTTTTTTCTTTCAATCTTAAATTTTATGTTTTTTTCAATCTCCCAAAATTGAAAATGCTATTAATGAAATCTTGATGAAAAATAGACTGTGCTCAACCCGTAATCTTCTAATATGAATTTTTTTGTCGTTTCATCATTTCACTAAAAGTAAGACGTTTTTTCCAATATTTTTTTAATAATGAAAAATAAGAGAGGTAAATTTGAATCATTGTTATGGAAAAACGTATTAGGTTTAGTCAGTATCAGAATTGGTTAATGTCCAATGGGGACTCAAGTCCTCCCTGAACTTCTAATTTTTTTTACTAGTATCCTTATACTTTTAGAAAGAAAGAAAAAAGTCTATTAAAATTTTTCGTAAGCCTCCCCTAAATTGTGTTTAAGGAACTTTCTAAAAAAAATTAGCCCCCTGTCAACCACTTTTTTGAATTTGCCACTGGATTCAGCAGATTGATGAAATGATAAAAATGTCCCTAGAAGGTCACGTGTTGAGAATAATGCACTTTATGTCTAAAATCATTAGCAACATTTTTCAATCTTGAGAGATTGAATCAAATTCCATTTAACAACGTTTTTCAATCTTGAGGGATTGAAACAAATATGGAATTTGATGGATTGAAATAAATGTGGAAATCGAGGGATGAAATGTACAAGTTGACAAATTTCATAATCGACATGAAAACTCACCTCATATTTAATGGACAAAAATATAATTTTCCCTTTTTCAAGAAAAAGATTGAGGGCTTATTGGTGATTTTGATTGTTCAAATTGCAGCCACAATTATGTTCATACGATGTAGAGTTTGGTTACCTAAAATATCTTGCATCACATTTTTGTTGAACAAAATATTCTGACAATATATTTTATTTATTTATTTTATATTTTCTACTCTCTCTTGTTTTTTATTTTTTACTTAAAATTTCTTTTATTTTGTATTTTCTTTTTTATGATTTTTATAGAGAAAAAAACAAAATAAAAAAAAGTTAGAAACAAAACTACAAAAAAAAAAAAAAATTGAAAAATAAAGTTTGAAAATAAGAATGAATTAAAAAAAAAAACCAAAAAAATCTTTTTATTTTTAAATTTAAAGTTTTCTTTTCCTTTTTTTATTTTATTTTTTGTTTTCTAATTTTTTCTGCAAGCGACATAAACAAGAAGTAAAAAGAAAGAAAATAAAATAAAAATAAGGAATAAAAGAAAAAAAATAAAAATAAAAAATAGAAAACATAAGAAAAATTATCTAGTGAAAAATAGAAAATAAAAACAAAAATAAAATTTTGAAAATAAAAGAACAAAACAAAAATGTTGTAAACATATTTTTATTAAAAAAAATATGATAGAGATGTCTGACGTATTATAAAAATTATAAGTGGTAATTTTGATTTCTGTCGAGTTGATAGGGATGTCTAACGTATTAAATTTTTTTATTTTTTTAATGAATGGATAGGGAGGAATCTCTCATGCAAGATGTGAATCGTGTGGTATTCAATGTGACTATAATTGATTACTTACTAAACAATATAATATTATGCTGCTAATAGTAATTAATCAAGGATTAGAATCAACAGCCTCAAAAAAATGCAAAGAAATTATAAATATTATTAAAGAAAATTAAATACAAAATCGTCTAAAATAAACATCGCATAGATAATAGTTTGTTTGGATTTAATTTTTTTTTTTAAAATTCAATAATTATGTCAAATATCCAAAATTACTACACGCCATAAAAAGTTTTTGTAATTTTTTACATGAAAAAATTACATAAATTTTCTTGTGATACGAGAACTCTAGAAATACAAAAAAATTATTGTCGCGCATAGACTGTATAATTAAAAAAATTTAAGTTCATGGATTATTTTTAAAAAAAAATAATAAATGTAAAATAATTGCTCTTTTATTATTTAAGAATAGAAAACACTTATAAGCCAAAATATACCCATATTAGTTCATTTTAGTGATTATAAATTAATGTTTTTTTTAGTATACCCATATCCCTACACCCACATAAAAATGTAAGACTAATCTCGTTCGAAGTGTATGGATATCTCTTCCAACAAGTGTTTTTCAACAGACTCGAATCTTTGATCTTACAGAGGTCTCTCAACTGTTTTAACTCAAGCGGACCTTACGATTAGAGTTACACTTTGTTCGTGATTATAAATTAATGTTCATAATATCTTAATCTTTTGTCCAATACACTATAATCAATTATTAACTTTCAACATTTAGTGCCATTATCCAAGTATGATTGGTACTAAGATAAATAAACATCTATATTATTTGTCCAACACAACCAATAATTGGAGCTCCTTAACTAACAACTCCCCCCCCCCCCCCCCCCCCCCCCTCCCCCTTTTCTCCCCATGTGTAACATCACATGATATCCAAATGACAAAAGCATTCCAATAATTTTTATTTGAAAGTAATTTTATTTTGAGATTAATTATATGATATTATTAGAAAATGATTGGTTGGATGAAAGAAAAATAAAATCAAAGGATACTATTTTTTTTTGAATTTTTTTTATTTTTTCTCATATTGTTTGGTTTGTGAGATATAAAAAAATAAAATAGAAAATTTTATGTTTGGTTAAAAAAAAAGAAAAATGAGAAGAAGAAAACTTATTTAGTTAACTAATTTATTATTTTACACCCGAATAATGCCAAAAAATAAATTAATAATTCTGTCACCAAGTGGACTCAGTCCAAAAATTACTAGATTAGTGGATCGCATGGAGCGTTACAAGTTTTGTAGACCCTGTTTGGTTATTATTTCATTTTTTTGATTTCTGTTTCGCTCTCAAAATTTTGGAATTGATGTATAGAAAGTGCTTGATGAACACATTTTTATTCTTAAAATTTTGGGAGTAATTCATGAATTTCTTAAGAATATAAACAAAAAATGTTAATTTTTATTCACTCTCGCAAAACTATTCCCACCACCACCACCACCACACTGGCCGCTATACATTTAAAAGGAAAAAAAAAAAAAAAAACAAATGTTGAAACAAAATGTGTATTGTTTTCGTCCTCATAAATTAAAAGAATTAATTTTAGGGCAATAGTCATTACCAAATATGATTTTATTCGAAAAATACACCAAACAAAAACATAATTTCCATTAGAAGTAGAAACTGAAAAGCAGAGAAACACTAACCAAATGCCACCATAGACTTTGTTTTATGTAGTTGAGTAGTTAATTTTGGTTGGACAAATGCAACTAACATATTTATTTTTCAAACTTGCTAATTTCAGTCTTCACCTAATAAGTTTAAATATGACTTGAAATAAAGTAAGTAATGGTCCAAAATATCAACTCAAATAATTAAATCATTACAAGAATGGGTTTGTCATCAAACTATAGTAGTACTACATCGTCTTGAGATAAGGTTTTCCCCATGTCAAATTCAACATAAAAAAATATAAAATAGAAAGATAGACAATGAAAGAAAAGGTACAAAAGAGACAACTAACAATAAGAGGTGGTTCAAGTGATAAGATCCGCTTGAGTTAAAGCAGTTAAGAGATCTTTACAAAGTTAAGAGTTCGAGTTTACAGAAAAATATTTGTTGAGATGGACAACAGCCATACATCTCAAACGAGATTAATTTTACACCTTGTATGGGTGTGGAGTCACTCGTGATATACCAAACCGCTTAAAAAAAAAAACAAAAAAAAAAAAAAAAAAAAAACAATAACCGCGCCCACAAAGGTTGGTTGCCTTACAGAACACGTTTATTTCTCTCCGGGAAGCCCCTATTTATGGACCTTTGTTCCTCTAAAATCAAAACTTTTTTCTTTCTGTTAAGAAGACTTTTTGATTCATATGAATATATAGTTTCTCGGTGAGCATTTTTGGCTGAAACCCAATTCAGAATCAAGGGTTTTAGGATCAGGGTTTATGCTATTTCATCCCTTTGATTTGTTGAAGTGATGGAAATGTTTTCTGGTAATTGTATGGAGGATGAACAGATAGAATTGCCGCCGGGTTTTCGATTTCACCCGACCGATGAAGAGCTCATAACTCACTACTTGTCTCCCAAGGTTCTTAACGGCGGCTTCGGCGCCGTCGCCATTGGAGAGGTCGATTTGAACAAGGTGGAGCCATGGGATTTGCCTTGTAAGTTATTCATCACACAAATATTTTCGGTTTCCAGTTTTTTTTTTTTGGCTTGTTGGGGCTTGATATTGATTTGATTCAATTTTATATTTGAAGGGAGAGCGAAAATGGGTGAAAAAGAATGGTATTTCTTCTGTGTAAGAGATAGGAAATACCCAACCGGGTTGAGGACGAACAGAGCAACTGTTGCAGGCTACTGGAAGGCCACAGGCAAAGATAAGGAGATTTTCAAGGCGAAAACGCTTGTTGGGATGAAGAAAACTTTGGTTTTCTACAAAGGGAGGGCTCCAAATGGACAAAAGACTAACTGGGTCATGCACGAGTACCGATTGGAAGGCTGTTTTTCAATACAAAACCTTCCCAAATCAGCAAAGGTAAACCCTGTTTCTACTCCTCTGTTTTCCCCTGTTCCATAATGATGAGATTTACACGTAAACACCCTTTTCGATTTGGGTGTTTTGGTGTCAAATCTCTTATTTTACTCTTAATTTTTAAAAAGTTGCATCCGCAATTGCAACTTGTGTTCTAATCTCGAATATTAAAAAAGATAGAAGACTCAATACACGTACTTGCACTCGCGCAATTACGTGTAACTAATTTGTATGTAAAATATTTATTAAATATAACAAATGTTACACAAAATACATGTAATTTGTAACATGTAATTAATTTGTGTATAAAAATTTATTAGATGTAACAAATATTATACAAATATATATAATTTGTAATATGTAACTAATATTGCACAAATTAATATGTAATTAATATTGCACAAATATATGTAAATAATATAAACTTAATTTGCGTAGAATATTTGTTAGATGTAACACATATTATACAAATATATATAATTTGTAACATGTAACTAATATTATATTTAATATAGTTACATTAATTATTAAGTTGTAACTAATATTCACTACAAATACGAATTTACTCACCAACGTTCTCTCTTCGTTTCGCGCAATGCGTGAGCGCATGCGGGATTGAAACGTAAGCAAAAATCAATCTAAGGGACTAAATCAAAACTTATATTTTAAATGAGATTAAATCTGCTATTTGGGACTAATCGCAAATTATTCTTTTTGATTTTTCAGAACGAATGGGTAATCTGCCGAATTTTCAGAAAAACTTCCGGCGGGAAGAAAACCCATATATCAGGACTCGTCAGGCCAAGCAATTGTGAGGAAGAATTTCCGGTTTCATGTCTGCCTCCCCTGTTGGATTTGTCTTCCGACGTGCCATGCTTCTCCAATTCATTGGAGGATCAGAAACCACTGAAGGGATTGATCAATAGGTTCACCACTCCATTTTTAGCCTCTTCTTCATCATCAAAGCCTACCCATAACAACTCTTCTGAAAATTTTGCTCCAAAATCGTTCGATTCCGATCCAATCGAATCCGAACTCGAGAATTTGCAGTACCTGGATCCTGTAATGATGGAAGATCAGTCGATTTTGAGGCTGTTGGTTGATAATTGTCGCCCAAATGCAGAGCATGATTGTGGAGGAGAATTCTCTCATGAAACTGGGATGAGTTCTTCCATAATTTCGAGTCAAAGGGTTTTCGAGGATGAAGATTATCCAGTTACATCAGCTGGACCTGTGGATATTGATTGTTTATGGAACTACTGAAACAGGGGATAAAAGGGTGCAATTATTTGAAGAAAGTTGATGATATAAAGCCGTTATTGTTGTTACATGATTGTTCTTTGTGAATAGATTTTGTCAAGATTGATGTTATTAAAGGAGAAGAAGCATTGTTTGATATGAAACACAAAATTGAAAGCCAATTTTCCACTTTGTTCAATCTTTCTCTTTTTCCATATATCATGTAAAAATTTAAAAATTAGTAGATGTAAAATGAGTTGTACTATGTAAATGGTGTTAGTTCCGTTGGCAAGGAAATGCGTCATTTTTTTTTCCCAATCAGGGTTCACCTCCCATGGAGAGCACTCCATGAATTAAATCTTGAATGTACCAGATCAATGTGGGGGAATATGCTCTTAAAATAAAGTGATTAGTCAAAGTACGCGTAAGTTGACCCGACCACACATTATCCAAAAAAAAAAAAAAAGTTGTACTCAGCAAATAAACTTCTAATGTGGATATTTAGTTATTTTATCACTCTAGTAAACCTAAGATATTTTTCTCTAATATTTTTTCAACAATGATTTATCTAAAAAATGAGATAAAGAAGACTAAATCGTTATTAAAAAAAAAAATTCTTACATGTTGTGTAGTGGTAAAATAATAGAAATATTCTCATTAGTAAGTTACATGTTAAGCACAAACTATTTTTAGTTCTAAATTATTAACAATGCATTCAATTTTACGAAATGAAAATTGTTGATGTCAGATTTTGGATGACTTCGACAGTATGGTCTGGTCAGCGTTGGCAAAGTTGGAGAAGTCTGGAATGAAGATTTTCAATCCCTAGAGTTTCTTATTGGCGGAGAGGTCTCTGACTAAGAAGGGATGAGTATGAATTAGAATGGTCCCTAGAGCCTTCTGGGTCGAGAAGAAAATGGCTGAGACACCTTGAGATTTGAGAAAAAATGAATTGGAGCTTGAGATGGGGAAGTTCCGAGATTGGAAGCTCTTGAAAACCTGTACAAAGGACTTGTTGAGATGATCTAGACGTGTCCTCTCTGATATGAAATCAGCGTACGTGGGGAAAATTTGTAAAGAAGTTGTTGAGAAGAGTGGGCAAGATTCATCTACCTTTGGGCAATTGTATGCCCTCTTATTTATAAGCAAGAAGTGGATTAGTTTAAGGGCTTAAGCATAGATTAGTGTCTCCTTAACATTACATCAATGTATCAACTTTGTAAGTAGCCAATGAGAGGGTGCCAATGAACTTCTTATTTTGACTATATTTTGGGATACTTATGGATATTTATGGAGATATTTAGGGATATTTGTTGAGATATTTGGAGATATTTCTAGAATATTTAAGGTTGGAGAAATGAGTCAACTCATAAATCAAGGAAGACATTATCTTGCTGTAGCCGACATGAGAAGTTTGATTCTTGTCCTTCTCGGATAGCCGAAGACGGGAAGGGGGCTTTGCTTGGGAGCTTGGTAGAGTAGATCCCCGAGATGGGCAACGCCGTTACGGAGAATGTCGAGATGGGGAACAATTCCCTATCTCGACAATGGCTTGCCGACTCTTCCTGAAATGTGTTGAGGCTTTTGAGATAGCTAACGTGGATGAGGATGTCCTTCTGTTTGGTGCAATCTTCACACTTAATCTTTAATATGACTTGATCTTCATGGGGAGTTGCAGACACGTGACGGTTTTCAATTAGTTGTGTTGGAGTGACAATTTTTACACTCATAAAAAATAAAGTAAAAACTTGAGAAAACAAATATATAATTTAAAAAATCTCAAGATCCACATAAACACATACCCCATATTTTAGAGATTAAAGATTATCCATGACTTGTAACCTATCGATTATCTAGTGTGTCTCTTTAGTAGGAGAAATTTAGTGTTCAAAATCCTATTTTCTTAATATTTTTTTAAAAAATATATATATATAGGCCCACAACTATAGGCCTACAACTCACCACAATAGGACACGATACCATCGTTTTCCGGCTTGCGTCGACAGTGGGGCCCATCACCTCATCCCCACACCACATACTCTTTTTCGAAAACAAAGCCACCACCGTGCTTGGCGCGTGCCACGATGCGAAAAGTGTGTGCCCACCAATAGAAAGATATTTGTTGTGTGGGTATAATTAAATGAGATAAGTCCAACATTATTATTTGTAGCATTACGTGATAGAGTTTAACCTCCGCTTTGGTTATCTCTTTATCACAGTTCAACTTTTTTGGGTCAACATTTTAAAAATTAAATTTTAAATTAAATTTTAAATATATCATATCAATATAAAAAATATACCTCTAAAATCGTTTGAAAAAATAATTAGTCAAATTGTGTGTAACTTGAGTTGGACACATTTTGCCTTAAAACAATATATATCTTAAATACATCAGACCAATATAAAGAATGTACCTCTAAAATCGTCTGAGAAAATAATTAGTCAAATTATGTGTAACTTGAGTTGGACACATTTTACCTTAAAACAATATATATCTTAAATACATCAGACCAATATAAAAAATGTACCTCTAAAATCGTCTGAGAAAATAATTAGTCAAATTGTGTGTAACTTGAGTTGGACACATTTTACATTAAAACAATATATATATATATATATATATATATATATATATATATATATATTATAATATTATTGCTTTAATGTAAAGTTAAATCATTGTCATATCAATATTATTAAAACCCATTATTTTTTAGGGCCTACTATTCGGACTCCTATCAGAGAGTCAAAACTATAAATAAATCGGTCCACCGATCTTAAGTAAAAACACTAGTAGTAAACCACATAATACTTTATATTGTGATATCTCATGTCAAAACTATTATAAATGATTGTCTAGTTACGTTGGCTATAGTATTATCAACTTGTTAAGTATTTTGTACCACATGAACTCGGTAAAAAAGTTAGTACAATAATTGTGATGCTATAATGTAAGTCATGGAATTCAAAAATAGACGAAAGTAAAGATGATTTTTTAATTACGTGATCATAATCACCACACCCCCAAAAAATGGGAAAAAAACACCTAAAATTACATCATCTTCTAACAATATGATATGTACCTAAAGAAAGCATGTATATGATATCATAAAGCATGATTATTCCTCTCCCTCTTATAGTTAGGTTCATATGGCGGTTACAATTGGGGAGGTGGTGATTCAATATGGATGTTCTTATATTTCATGTGTGAATACAATTTGAAAATAAAAATAAAAATAAAAATTATGATCCTAAAGTATGAGGCAGTGTTTACGTAGTTAGATGTATCAAATTGTACATTTGATCTTTCAAGTTTTATAGTTATTTTAATCGCACAAAATTTAAAATGTTAATGATTATGAATAGAAAATGGATACAAGATTTTTTTTTTATCACAGTTAAAAAACGTGATGAAAAAGCTTTTATAACAGTTTTTCGTCCTAAAACAAACTGTGATAGTATGTGGTGTGATTAAAAATATTTTTTTTTATCACAGTTAAAAATCGTGATGATAGGTTTTTTTATCATAGTTAAAAACCGAAATGGTTAGTTCATCTAATATCACGATTTTCAAATATGATTAAAAGGGTTATATATGTGTGATCAAAGTAATAAACGTGATTATTTCGACGATATCTATCTCATTTTTGTATCAAATTGAAATGTTTACTATCTTTTCTATCACCTTTAATAATAAAAAAATCACATTTAAAAATTGTGATTGTTTCTCATAATAAAAATAATAATAATAATAATAATTTACCCACCATTTTATGAAAATACCATAAAAAATTAACTAAAAAAATAATTTCATATTTCGCAAACAATTAAAATATTAATCACATAAGAATTCTACATCAACATGAAAACCACAGATAACAATAAGAATCATAAACTTAAATTTCTATAACTATAAATGTCTAAAATATAATTTTTCTATCAAATATAAAACCAATAAAACTAATCTACCAACATCTCAGTCATAGAGCATCCAAAGGTGAAGTTCAACTAACTTTTGATATTGGTTGATCCAAAAATGAAGTCTTGCATCTAAAAAAAAAAAACAACTTAAAAAATACACTTGCATCTAAAAATATAGCTAGGAAAAAATAAACTTGCAAAAAACAGCTACAAAAAATACTTGCGCAGCTACGGAGGAAAAAAAAAACCCAGCTAAAAGAAACTACAAAATAGACTTGTAGCTACAAAAAAAAAAAAAAAAACAGCTAGAAAAAAAACTTGCTGCTACAAGAAACCAGCTCAAACAATAAACTTGAAGCTACAACAAACAACTTACTAAAAATAAAACTTTAAAAATAAAAAACAAACTCAAAAAATTTATTAGATTTTTTTTTTCAGTACTGTTCAAGGACTTATAGCTACAATGAAAAAAAAGCGACTTAAAGTATACACACCAGCAACAAAAAAAAGAAAATTAAAAAACAGAATTGTTATTTAGTATTACCCTTCACCATGCACTAATATCATAATTCAATATATAATTTACTTATAGTTGTTTGCCCTAATAATCTTATGCAGAAAAATATATTTATAGTTAAATATTTCTGTCGAACAACTGTTTTGTTGCAAAAAGGGCAAAACAACAATGGTTTTGCTGCAAAAACAGCAAAACAATAAGACAACAACGGTTTCGCTGCAAATACAGCAAAACAGCTTAAACGTCTCACAAATGAATTACATATTCAAGATAATGACACACCTTTTCCACAATCACATTTGTTTTGACATATATTTAATTCATTCAGCTCTCAATTCGTCTAATTCTTCTTCGGAGTAAGAATTCTTCCCATTAAACTACAAAATTTATTTAAATCAGTCAGAGATAATATTTTTAAGAGATGCAAAGTGCAAAATAAATAAAAAAATCATAATATTTTCAAGGGATGCAAAGTGCAAAATAAATTAAAAATAAACAACTTATCTCACATTTTCTTAGAAAATGATGCTATTATCTCTAATAATATCTTTCATGAATCTCATTACGTAGAAACCGAATTTTAGATCCGAAGATTGTTGAGGACCCTAAATATAACAAAATTTGATGAGAACTGGTGTAACAACTATGCTATTATACATATACATATTTATTTTATAGATATACTAGCGTACAACCCGTGCCTGAAGGCACGAGTGTTAACAAATTGAATATCAAATTGTTTAACTTTTTCTACTACTGGATAATTCCAATTAATCACAATTAGACATAAAGTAATAATACGTGCACAAATTTTAAAAAATAAAATTACAGAGCAATCGATACATCATTCTCAAGATCTCACTTCTGCTTTCAAATGAATAGAACATAAAACAATACATAACACAACCAATAACAATTAACAAAATTTAACCAACAATTCAAAAAAAAAAAAATGAGAAAACACAATTTATTTATCGTTACTCCCTTGAGTTTTTAAACTTCCATCTTGAACCTCTTGTGTCAACTTATCCTGTAAGATTGTTATCATACAAAATGAAAAGCACAGATAAAGTCAATACAAATATTTTAAATAAGTGCACGAAGTAATAGAAAATACTATTCTTTCAACAGTCATCCTCGTCATATCATCATATTCGCCATCTTTATTTTGTCAAGCTTTCATCCAATAAAAACTTCTATCCAAAATCTCGTTCCGCCAGGTTGCTATAAGAAAAACATAATAATTTCAAGATATAAAATAAATATATTGCAAAAGATAAGAGCTATGAAATTGTTTCTTATTCAATTTATATTTATGAAAACTTACACATTCTTGTACAAGCCTAGCATGGCCTTTTCGACTTAACCGATGGTTATATATATTCTTTGCTCGTCTTTCTCTTTGAAGCTCACTTAATTTCTACAATGTAAAATTTAACACGTGTAGGCCAAACATCAAATACATAATGTAACAATATAAAAAATAGTATCTCCAATGCATAAAGCAACAAATAAAAAAAAAGTACCTTAAATTCTTCCGTCAATCTCTTTCTAACAAATTTATTCCAATGGTGTTGTTTGAAGCACTTATATTTTTCCGGTGGGTGTTTGAGAGCAATGGGGTTAGCCTCAAATGGACGTACATAAGTACTGGTAAGGTACTTCTTGAATGTCCTCCATTTTTTTTTCCAATCGAAGATAAACACTTCTTTTTTGATTTTGGATCGACAACATAACTTAACTAAAGACCATTCATATATAAGATAATATGAAAAAAGTGCAAATTATACAAAAATTAAAAAGCGTTACCTCCACAATACTCCATATGTCGTTTTTCAACTTTTGTGGTACCTCCTGCCATCAATCATACTTGATTGGAACCATATTACAAGCCAATACTCTAAGATAACTTGTGTACTCTATTGCAACTGTTCCTATTGGTACTCAATTTTCATCATATTCAACTACTTTTCTCACACCGCAACTTCTATCTTTGTTGTTAACTTGGGCAGAAACGTTGCCCTTCTACCAGTATTTTTGGTAGCACTTGTTAATGATCATTCTCCAACCTCATTATTGAAAGGTTGACATCGATCCATCTAATGAGATCACAATATAGAACAAATAACAAGAAGAAACAAGTGTAACTATTAAACATTATTACTCAAATGTAACCAAACTACAAGTGACTCAATTTTTAAGTTAAAAACTTCGATTTCACATATTGACATTTATTTCAACAAAAATATTACCTTGCATAAAAATATGAAGAAATATAAAGCACAATTAAAAAGTAAACAAATACGAGAAGGTAGAAACCAAGCAATCCTGAAAGTAAAGCCTATTACTAATGAAGTATGACGATATATTGCCTATATCTATGTCCCCTCACATTCTGGTCGTGCATAAAACGTGTTGTTATTCCCCTCATCTTCATCGTTATCATCTTCTAGATCTATGGTATCAGCACTCGAAATTACTGGAGCGAGGCAATTGTGTTCAATACAACAATCATTCATCTCATCAACATCCTCATCATCTCGATAGTTTTTTCGAGGAGCAGTTAGCACGACTGACCATCTTGAATCAATTTGATCTCGAACATAAAAAACTTGTTTAGCTTGCGAAGCTAAAATGAAAGAGTTAGATTTAAGGCCAATTTTGTCGAATTCTACTAAAGTGAAACCAAGATCGTTTACTTTAACTCCCTTCTTACAGTTATTCCAATCACATTTGAATACTGGAATCATAAACTTGTTATAGTCAAGTTTCCATATCTCAGTTATAACTCCATAATAAGACATATCTGTATAAATGAGATTTTTATCTTTTGCACTTGAAATATGCATTGTCGAAGCCACGAAACTCACTCCGCTATTCTGGGTGACTCATGAATCATCCCGATCCCTCATGTGGAAACGACATCCATTAATGATGTATCCTTGGAACTTTATTACTTCGTATTGAGGTCCATTTGCTATCGACTTTAAGCTATCTGTGATATCATTTTCATCTCTGACCTACAAATATTGGCATACTTTATTCATTTTAGCAATAATAACGAACAATTAAAACTAAGCAGTAAACTAGTGCATACATTTTTACGCAACCAATCACTAAAGGTGTTGTTGTGTTCAATTCGTTACTATTGTTGGTTTTTAGTGGGAAATTTTTGTTTCAACAAAGTCATATACTTCCTGTAAATAATATGAAGTACCAACGATTATTTTATATAGATATTTTGATTAAAAACATGAAAAAGTAAACAAGATAATAAAGAGCATACTCAAGATACGGTTGAACATCATTTGTGTTCTCCAGCACATATTGATGCGCTTGTTGCAACTGTTTCCGATCAACAACAACAACACCACCACTTGATAAAGGCCTACCTGTGTCTACATCATCCTCGACCATATTTCTATCTGATAGAATGCCAATGGTACCCATCCCAGATAGATATGAATTACAAAACTCAACAGCTTCTTCTGCAATGTAACATTCTGAAATACAACCTTCTGGACAATTATGATTTTGAATATAACCCTTAATGACTTTTATGAACCTTTCAAATGGGTACATCCAGCGAAAATAAACAGGACCACATAGTTGGACTTCTCTAGTGAGATGTATTGTCAGATGAATTATGATGTCAAAGAATGATGGAAGAAAAAACTTTTCTAATTGGCATAATGTCGTAACAATTTCTTTTTGCAGTTCATCTAGCTTTGACACGTCTACCACCTTACTACATATGACATTGAAGAAGAAACAAAATCTGATGATGGAATATCTCACATGCTTGGGCAACACAAATCTTAATGCAACTGGTAATATTTGTTGCATTAGTATATGACAATCATGAGATTTAAGGCCATAGAGTTTCAAATCTTTCATGGACACACGATTCCGTAAATTTGAAGAGTAATCTTCTGGAACCTTGAGTTCTGACAAAGTCGTACAAACTTTTTTTTTTCTCATCCCTCGATAACGTGTAACAAGCTACAGGTATATATGTTTTGTTCGGACCATATGTTGATGCTAACTCGCCACATATTTTCATATTTACAATGTCCTCCCGAGATTTGACTGTATCTTTCGTTTTTCCTGAAATGTTGAGCAATGTACCAAAGATGCTATCACATACATTTTTCTCAATATGCATAACATCAAGGATATGTCGAACATGCAAGTGTTGCCAATATTCAAGGTAAAAAAATATAGATTTTTTGTTCCAATATGTATCAACATTTTTTGTGTCCGAGTTTTCATTTTTCTTTCCCCATATAGAAGGGATTCCTTCAACCTTACTCAATAGTTCGTTTCCCTTTAACGGGAAAGTTGGTGATCCAAATTCTTGTTTTCCGTTAAATGTCTTTTTCTGCCTATGATAAGGATGATGCCGCAGAAGAAACCTTAACATCTTCCTACTATGTTTTAATCTAACAGCAGGTGTTTCTTCACCACATATTGGACATGCAAGATATTTCTTAACACGACATCCACTCAAATTGCCATATGCAAGAAAATCATTAATTGTCCATAAAAATACGGCCCTTAACATAAATGATTGCTTTTTATAAGTATCGTAGGATTCGACTCCAACATCTCATAGAATTTTTAAATCATCAATCAACGGTGCAAAATAAACATCGTTGTCTTTTCCAGGTTATTTTTGGCTGTGATATTAGCAGTGATAGCATCGTAAACTTCCTTTTCATGCATAACCACGACGGAAGATTAAAGGTGTTTAATATAACTGACCAACAACTGTATCTACTACTCATAGAACTATGTGAATTGATTTCATCTGCTGAAAGGGCTAGTCAAAGGTTTTTTGGGTCTATTGCAAAATCTGGCCACTTGTGATCTACCAACTTCTATGAAGGGGAATCTGCTGGATGACGTAGTTGACCATCAACTATTATTTCTTCAGCATGCCAGACTAACTCTTTGGCTATTTCCATCGACTGAAACATCCTTTTAAACCATGGGATAGGTGAAGAATACCATAACACCTTTGTCGGTACTCTTTCTCTTGTCTCAACAGAATTATGAGATTTTCTTTTCCATCTCGATTCACCGTATGTGGGACAAGTAATTGCATCCACATAATTTCCTCTGTATAACATGCAATCATTAGGACACGCATGAATCTTCTCATATTTCATGCCTAATGCAGTCAACATTTTCTTAGCCTCATGGGTTGATGGTGGCATCTCGTTATTAAGCGGTAGCATGTCCCTCAACAATGTCAATAGCTCAGAAAAACCAGCATTAGACAACCTGACACTTGCCTTTAGGTTATAAAGTTTTACCAATGCAGACAATTTTGTATACTTGGTACACCCTGGGTACAAAGTTTTTTCAGCATCTTCAACCAATTTATGGAACGTATTAGGGTCTTCCATAAATTGATCGTGCGCTGCACGAACCATCTCAACTCCACCAACTTCGTCATCTAAAGGAGAACTTCTAAATTGTTGATGGACAAAATCATAGTCATTCATATCTGGATTTGCATGATTATGAGTTGTCTCATTAAGAGCTATTTCTCCATGCCATATCCATACACGGTAACTCTGATCTATACCATTACAAAATAAGTGATTTCTTATATCTCGAACATGTTGGCTTTTCAGGTTGCCACATTTTTTACATGGACACCGTATCTAATGAAGATCACTAGAATTCATCATAGCAAAATCTAAAAAATATTTTACTTCTTCCCCATACTCTCTTGATCTTCTATCTTTGCACAACCATGATTAGACTAGAAAAAAAAAATCATATGATATTGGTAAGAGATGAGAGGCAGAGGGGAAAAAAATTGGGAGGAGGGGAACGGGAATTTAATACATAAGAAAAATTATGATGAACTGATTGGTTAAGAAGAATCACGCACGTCACCAGTTCAACTGGTAAGTTCACATGTTTTCTCCGACTTCAACCCCACATAATCATTAAAGGCCCTAGGCCATAATTGTTAAAAGCTTGCATGAGCACTCTCGTATCTAGGCGCAAGGCGCAGCAAGGCGCAAGGTCTGCGCCTCGCTTAGTTTTAGGCTCGTGCCTTGCACAAAGCACGCGCCTGGGGATCGTAGGCAGAAAGCGCACCTAAGGATGAAGACTTATTTTCTCAAATTTTCTTACTCTTTCTAAATTTACTAAGATCCATAGTTGTTAAAGGTTCTAGGCACACCGAGGGGCACAAGTTGTCCTAAAGCCTAGGCGTAAAGAGCAAAACGAGGCACTAACCTAAGTGAACCCAGGCGCACAACATTAAAAAAAAAATAAAAAATTATAGCACTAACCAAGTATTTATAACAAAAAAGAACCAAATTCAAATTTAACAGAAATAAACAATTAAATAGACAATTTTATAACAGAAATAAACTAATATAAACAATTAAACAAATATATTATAAACAATTAATCAGCAGTTAACATGTAATAACCCATAATAAAAAGAATCAAGTATTTAATAACAGTGCCCAATACATGTTTGAGAAATAATTTGAAATCACTGAGTTGTTAGCCAACTACTTAATCTTAAATCATAGATTAGAAAGAACAAACAGGGCAATAAATAGAAACATAGCAACAATTAGAAGAAGAAATAAAGGCATTCGGATAATGCACAGATTAATTAATATAAATTAAAATGGAAATAGAAATCTGAAAATTAAAGTGCAAGAAGAATTCCAATTCCACTAATCCAATTCCAAAGCTCTGTCCAGGTTGGAATGAAGCTCGAATTCCATGAGATCATTCTTTTCAAATGAAAATAGAAATCTGGAAATTAAACTGCTACAGAAAAGTCTTGAATCTTTTAATAGAGTTCACATAAAGTTCAATCAATCAAAGATAGAATTTAGATTTCACATGAATTTGAACCAATGAGTCTTGAATCTTCTAATAGAGTTCACATAAAGTTCAAACAATCAAAGTCGAATCTAGATTTCACATGAATTTGAACAAATGATTCTTAAATCTTCTAATAGAGTTCACAAAAGTTCAATCAATCAAAAATGAATCTAGATTTCACATGAATTTGAACCAATGAAAGGGGAATTAAACCTCAGATTACCTGGCCGTCGGTGAGAGAGAGAGGCTGGAGGCCATCGGTAAGAGGAAGAGAGAGGGACTAGAGGTCGTTGGGGAGAGGGCAACGCTGCTGCTAGGGCTGGAGCGACATCCGATGTACCAGAAAGAGGCACAACGAAGATGATGGTGTGAGTAAGGTGAGCGTTATAGCGGTGAACCTCGTGTGATGGGAGATCGGCGCAGCAAGGTGAACATGGTAGCATTAGGTCTTGCGAGGGCTCTTCTAGCCTGATGAATGAACAAGGAAGGAAGGTCTATTTGGAGTTTCGACATGAGCACGTTTTTCTCCCCCTTGGTTTAGCGCTATTTTTTTCACCAACACAAAATATCCCACTTTTAATAAAAATATGTGATAAAAACTATTTACTTAATGTTACATTTATTTAAAAAATGTGATAAAAAAATATTTTTAGTCACACAACAAATTTTAAATGAGATTAAATTTCACTTATATTTTAACAATCACAGTTTAAATAAAAAACGAGATAAATTATATTTACAAAGCGTGATAAATGGCCTTTTTTCTTGTAGTGGATTGTGCTAAGTACAATAGTCTTCTAATGGGTGTATTTATGTCATCCAATCACTTAATTAAACTTAAGACGCTTTCTCTTAATCATTTTTTAACAACAATTATTTTGAAGAATGAGAGAGAAAATGTTGAATTGTTGTTAAAGAACATTTCAGATTTAATAGGGTGATGAAATTATGAAAATATCTTAATTAGAAAGTTATGTGTCGAGAATAACTCATTTTTGTCTAAAATCATAAAAATGTTTTCAATTTTGTGAAATTGAAACAAATAGAGAACTTGAGGGATCAAATGTACAATTTGGCAAACCTCAAGGTCCACATAGATTTCTCACTCTTGTATGATATCTAGTTTAAAGATAACCGATATGGGATTCAACATGTTCCCTCGCGTGTGGTGTGGACTTTGCAAAAACACTACAAACAATTATCGGGATGGGATTTAACAATGCTACCTCATCAGGGGAGGGGCAACATTAGACAAAATGTCTAACTCTGATAGCATGTAGAAATCCAATGAGCCTAATTCACTTTCAATCCAAGAGAGTGGGATTTTTATTTTATTTTATTTTTTTTGTTTATTTATGTATTTTTAATATTTTTTGATATTGGCCCCAAATTTTGCAACTTACTATTCTCCCAATCTAATCCGTACAATTTTTTTTTTTAGAAATCCAATAGTTTTATCAAAGTTTAATGTATTGCACGGTATAAAAGTTACTGCAACTTTTTGCATGAAAAAACTACCGAGTAAATTTTGACAAACGAAAAGGGGTCATAGTCAAATTTAGACAAACATCAAGGTAGATAAGTGAATTTTTCCCTTGTAGAACCCCATTGGGGAAAGATCCTTGTTTTCTCATTATGGGCTGGACTTCAAAACTCAGTTGTCACATGAACCAAGTGATGATGGTCTGGACCAAAACCAAGGAAGTGTTCATCGGAGGGCACAAAAATGAGCCCAGGAAGTATGAACCAAAAGAAAATGATTTTAGTACCGAGGATTCCTAGGTAAAATTGTCCCTAATTCATTATCGCAGCAAATATTCATTACCACTGTCATCGTAGCGAAAATCACCACCAACCATAACCACCACCACACCATTGCTTACCACCGATTAATTCTACTCGCCACACCCACATGCTAACCTACGCCGACCACCACCGCCACCGTCAACCCGCAACAAAACCATCCACATAAAACAATCAATGGCAAATAAATTTGCAACAATAAATTAAAAAAATAAAAAATAAAAAATAAAAAAATCTCATTTTCACACACACGCACCTCCCCACAAAATGACCAACATTATATAACATGTAACAAATTTTTGGAAATCAAAGAAATAACACAAAATCAAGAACTAAAGCAAATTTTAGAATTGCACGGTAATTTTTTTTATCGGAACGAAAAAATGAAAAACGAAAAAACACAACAAATTTCTTGCAATTTCAGAATTAATTTGTTCCCACTAAACAAAATTCGGGAAAAAAAAAACTTAAATATCTGAAAAATCAAAATCTAAAAAAAAAAAATATCTAGAAAATAAAGATTTAGATTTGGATAATCTAGATGGTCGCCAATGGAGGTGAGGAGAGCTGGTAGCAAATGGCATTGAGTAGAATGTCGTCACGGTGGCGGCCCGTTTGGTGGTGGCAATTGAAAGATGAGAGGGAGGGGGGCGCAGGGTCTAATGACAAGAGAAGAGGGGGGGGAGTCAATGCCGGGAGGTGGTGGTGGTGGAGAGAGAGAGAGGGGTCGGCAAGGATACATTTATTAAGAAGATCATCGAAGTCAACAAGCAGATACATCATCATCTAACAGAGAACTCAAATCATGATGTAGAGGCTCTAACCACTCGAGCTTCTACATGCAACTAATCTGCCATTTATGGTAAATCAGCTATCAGTTGATAAGTATTGTGACTTTACTAGTAGCTGTGAAGTTGTTAATTGGTTGTTGAATATAAAAAAATTGCCTCATAAATTGGATCTTTCTATTTCATATTTGGATGGTGTAACAGTTTTTTTTATGTGATAGTAACGGGTGACGTGGCATCTTATTCGTCACATGTCAAATCATACTAATAATTTCCACACATAACAGGCGACGTGACATCGTATTCGTCACGCGTCAGATCATACTAATAATTTTAAGGACTAATCTGACCTCATTGCATGTAAATAGTGGGACATCAATGCATCAGATAATTGAGTTTTTGTCTGATACACTTGAACTCCTATGTTTTCTCGAGCTCTTACTCTCACGGTGGAGTAATTTTGTTAGACACACCCCAACGGATCTTTAGGTCATAGTTTGGGATCTAGACACAATGACGAGGATAACTCACTGAGTAGAAGAACGAAAAAGCAGCGAATATATAGTCCATTGAACTTAAGATCCTAGAGAGCACTAGGAACAATGTCGATACCGATGACCACAACATCCTATCACCTCTCACTAAACACTACAAGAAAAAATTGTATTAGCGACTAAATTTAGTAACGAAAATAAAATTCCTTACAAAAGAGTAGTATTGGTGACGAAATTTAATTTTAACGCTAAAACTGAATGACTATTAGCCACAACATAGAAAATTTCTCACTAAAAATTCTTTTTAGTAACTAAATATAAATTTTGCCACTAAATTAGTCACAAATGCATTACCATTAATATTAGAAAAAATTATTAGCAACGATTTTGTTTTTGTGGTTAAAAATTTAATTGGACAGCCACCAAATAATTCCTTACTAATGGTTAAAATATTAATAATATATTCCTAAAAAATAAAAAATAAATAAATTTTAGATTTTTCACTTTCTTTCAATTATTGGGAAAAAAGAACACATGGAGACGACGATTGCTTCAGTCCTCCTTCCGCTTCACTTCTTCCCCTTCGCTTCTTCCCTTGCCGCCGATCAAAATTGCATGGCTGCGAACAAACGACGGTGGCCGCGAAGTGGGTCTCAAAGTCAATGACGACGGAGAACTTTAGGGTTGGTACCTGTCTTCACAATCAGAAAAATTTGAGCTCAGGGTTTGTTGATCCTAAGATTTTGATGAACAATTAAGTATTGATATTTTGGTGGAACTAATGTTTAATTGAAGTGTTTCAGTGATTTAAAGTTCCAATAATGAATACGTCAAATTAAATGGATGCTAAATGAAGATGTCAAGATGATGATGAAGAATTAAGAGCTTGGAGAAATTAGGGAAAACAACTTAGGTGGATCTTAACTCTTAATATCTCATTTAGGAACATACACATGGTATAAAATGCATTTTATCTTTTATGTGTGTTTTGATTAAGTTAAATTATTTGCTCCTATCTGAAATAAGAAGAAATAATTTTGAATGACTAAAATGGAATATAAGAATATTAGTGGAGCTAATTAAGAGAAGAAAATGGTTAAAGGAGCGAAATCGTAAAAGAAAATGAGTTCAAAATGTATTCAGAGAAGAGATCCAGTAACAATAGTCGACTGGTGAGTCGACCGGACATAGAAGCTGAAAGATCCTGTATCTCTTAGTCGACCGACAGGTCGACCGACCAATATGGGTTGAACTCTCTGAATCAAGGAGTCGACTGATAGGTCGACCGGTGAAAGAAGGAAGAATTCTCTAAATCGACAAGTCGACCGCACGGTTGACCAATGAACTACATTGTCTACATCCTGAATCTCACAGTCGACTGGACAATCGACTGAACGCGCTGTTTCAAGATACTGTTTGATTCGAGATTATATCCAAAAATAGCTGTTTTTGGTTGGGATTGCAGAGAGATTTCGGAGATATTTTTTGTATTAAGATATGGTTCGTATATTAATTAAATCATATTAATATGGTTCATTAAATATTAATGTTTCTCAATTTAGTACTTGAAATATATTCTATTCTTGTTAATTGAGATTGAGAAATACTTTGGGAGTTTAATTGAGAGATTTGAAAGTTGTTATTAAGTGAATTGAACCAAAATAAAGTTATTATGATATAACGGGTCTATAAGAGTTATTAATTGTCATGACACATGTAAACTAGCCGTTAGAAGATTGATTTCATATTCCTATATATAGACTTGCTTTCATATATCATTTAAGCAGTAAAGAAGAGAAATCATATTATATCATAAAAGTGAGTTTTTCTAAGAGTTATCTATCTAAGATATTGTGAGCTATTCTGAGAGAAGATCTTGAGGATCAATTGCAGTTAAATCTTTGCTGTTACCGGATCTGAAGTTACATTGCTTATCTAATTATTCTGTGAATTTCGAGTAAGATATTTTCAATTATATTCTTTCATTGCATTATTTGATTATTGTTTGAAAATTGATCTTAGAAATTGTTTATGATTTTTGAAGAAAATATTTTTACAAATAATTTCTTAAATCTGATTACGCGCTCAAATTTGCTATCCATATTTTGTTAAAATCAGATTTTTGTATCTCACGTTTTTCTATCGCTAGATATTAATTGAGTTATTATTTATCTGGGGTGGTAGAAGTTCCGAGTGAAATTTTCTACTTATCATTTTGTATTGGTGAGTAGTGTGACGGGTTAAATACTGTTGGGGGTATTTAATTAAGGGTAGTCGGGTTTCAGTCTCTTCCTGTAAAGATATTGAGATAGTGATTTTTCCTGGATAGAATTGCGTTGTGAGTGGTTTGTAAAGATTTCATCCTTACTAAGAAAAATGATAGTTTGAGTGTTTTGTAAGGTTTTGATTCTTGAGCCGTAGTGATAAAAAGAATTAGGTTAATCTTTAGCCTGTAAAAAAATATGTTATTCTTAAACCTGTAAAAAGTAGATGTTATTTCCAAACCTTGGAAAATGAAATTGTAAAGGTTGATTTTGAGCCTATAAAATAATTGGTGTGTGGGTTTGGTTCCTACCTTTAAAGGGATCTTGAGAATTAGTGGGTGCGAATCTCTGTGAGGCTCGGAGGATTGAACTAGTCAAGAGTAGCTTGGTGAACCAGAATATATCTTGGTATACTGCATTATTAATTTGTTTATTTTTGCTATTTGGGTGTGTACTTAATTGATTATATTATTCCGTTGTGTTATAAAGATAATAATTAATTTAGACTTAAAATTAATTATTTGATTTATTGAATTTTATTCTGATAATTTTTAATTACCCAATTTACCCTCACTCTTGGGTATTCTACTAGGCCAACAGGGTTTTCGTCAAGTGGAAAGTTGTTGCCTCCATAGTCCTCTGGTATGTTTATTCTCCCAATTGGCTAAACCTTATGAACATATATCTCTATTTTTATAATCGATTTGCAGTTATTTCTTTATTTCAGCCAATTTGGTTTGATTTTGTTGCTCGTGATTTGGAATTGTTTCGTTTTTTAGAAAATTAATTCTAATATTTGATTCATCCTTGATTGATTGCCAGATTTCAGTCTCTAATCTACAAAAAGGGAATTTCATGGAATTGGAGCTTCAGGATTGGAATTAGAAGTGAACCCTGACTTGCGTTTGTTTCTAGTTCCAATTCCAAGGATTCAATTCCATGTTACCAAAAACTATGTAAGATAAACTTGGGAACAAACCAAAAAATAACAGAAATTAAAGGGAAAACTGAATAGACACCAAAAAAAGAAAAAAAAAACTCTGTCAAAAAATTGCTCAAGGTACGCAGACTATTGATCCGAATTCCACTAATGTATATCAAGCGGGATTGATTAAAGGATTATCCCTTCAGGTATTTTTTATCTATCTGCTTTCTTTCTACAGTAGGTTTGATATAATCATAAACTATCCATGGTGCTGCATTTTTGTGAATTAACTTGAAGAAAATTCTTGAGATTTGCTGTTTGATTTCTCTTCAATGACCTTTCTAGTGTTTCGTGAATGTGATAAAATCATTGGCTGATTGGGAGAAAGCACGGAGGGAATCAGAAAAGCTCAATAATGACAAACAATCTCTTGAGGAACATTGTTTGGTCGTTGTTCAATTCATTGTTGAACTTCTGTTTGTTAATTAAATTCCAATTGTTGAGATCTTTTTAGTTCTCATGTGGAAATGATTTAGAAAAAGTGACCAACAGAATGTACTTTGATATTGAGATTGGTGGAAAGCATTCTCCTCTGAATTGATACTTGAGAGAGAGTAGTTCCTGTTCCAAGCTCCTGAATTGCTCATAAGCACATAAGCAGAAGACCTCTATTTCTCTTCCAATGGAGGCTTTTAAATGCCACGTTCTTAGGGAGCCTGTAGGGATGCTTGCTTATTTTTTTGCGCGGTTATAGGTTGTGGTGTTCTTGTATATTTTTGTGCATGAAGAGTTCCGTCGTACTCTTTATATAGAACACCAATCACTTAACGGAATACATACTTCTATTTTTTGTGAAGAAACTTCTATCTATACCTATATTTTTTTAAAACAGAAACCTAAAAACAGAACAAAAAGAAAAATAGAACAGAACAAAAAAAATAAAAAATAAAAATCAGTAACTGAAAATTAAAAAAACTGAACTGAATTAAATAAAAAAATAATAGAGGAAAAAAAAAACCAGGATAGAGAAATTGGAAAAAAAAAATTGGACTGAGAAAAAAAAATGTAAATTTATCTCACTTTCATGGATTTGTTCTCTATTTTTTTTGTTGGAGAACAGATTAGAGTAAGATTACGTGAATTATTTAAGTGAGAAGTAAGATATGAGTTATTGATTTGTCCAATTTGTTTGTAATGCAGATTGTTGGCTCACCGATTTGAAATTACGAAGATTATATTTTTATTCAAGGGAAGATATTTGATACAGCTATTTAATTGTTTTTCTTCCTTTTTAGGATTTGAAAGAACAAAAAAAAAAACAAGTGCATGTACTTTGATACTTCTACATTATGAGATTTAATTAAGACATATTTGTTTGTTATGGGTGTTTTATTTACATATGTTTAGAATATATGTTATTGTTATCAATTTTTTGAATTTTGGATGTGATAAATTGGTACTATGCTAAATATTTGTCCCAAATTATAGTGAGGATGAATATATATGCTTTTAATGATGAAATTTATTGTTGTTGCTAAATGTTGTAATTCTAGTTTTAGTGAAGAATGATGTTTTGTTGCTAATTTTTTATACTTACTTTAGCGAGAAATTTAATTGGTCGCTAACTATTAGCGACAAAATTATTCAAATAAATTTCGTTGCAAAAGATGATTTTTAGTGACCAACTAGTTCATTTAGTGAGGAACTTAGCGACGAAATAATTCCTTACTAAATGCATACTTTCTAGTGAGGAATTCAAAATTCGGCACTAAAGACTTTTGTTGACGAGTTTTCTGCAACAACTGTGGCGACAAATCCATTTCCTCGCTAAAAAACTTTAGTGACGAATTTACTACTTTTAGTGTCAATTTTTTTTCTCGCTAAAAAACATTTTTCTTGTAGTGAGACAAATGAGGCCCTTTGTGTTGCTCGCTGGTCACCACATTCGTCAGACCACGAGAGTCGAAAAGGCATCCAGGATCAACAATCTGGATTGTCAGTTCGGAGAGTGCTAGGTCTACATTAGAGCTGTCTTTGCATGCATATTGCAATTCCTTCCTGTGGAGGAACTAGCTCACCTACTTGAAACGTGTGAGGAGATGGAACAACACTCAGATGACTCAGACGACCGAGTGATCTATTCGAACGGCCATAGTCTTGGGGACTGCGACCCCTAGAGGTGTGCAACGGATCGGGTTAACCCGCCAAACCCGCCCAAACCACCAAACCCGCACCACAAAAAAACTGTCAAATACTAACCCGCGCATTGCGTGGGTGTTGAATCTTGAAACCCGCACATATATGGACGGATTATGGTTTGACCCATGTTCTTACGGGTTCAACCCGCCCACCCGAGTAGACACAAAACGACGTCGTTTTAGATTTTATTACTTACGTTTGTAATTTTTTTTTTTTTCTATTTTTGTGATGGCTTACAGATTACATTATAGTTTTTTTTTTTTTCTTCTTGTTTTTGTGTTACTATAATTTTATCGCAATTTTTCTACAAATTTTTGTAATGTAATGGTTTTTCTTTTCAGCAACATTTATTATATTTCAAGAGTAATCCACGATTTTAATTAGCCCAACCCGAAAATAAGCTCAACCCATAAACTATTGGGTAGCTCACGGTTTAAATTAACCAATCCGCACAATCCAACTCGCTCCAACCTGCATATCATTGGGCGGTCCGCAGTTCAAACTAACTCAACCCGCTTAGTATTGGTTTGGTTCTCGGTTTTGGCCCAACCCGCCCCAATCCGCCTGCTACCTACCCCTAGCGACCCCCCAAACATCCTAGAGTAGAGGGAAAGGGAACATGGCCCCCCATTATGCCTCCAGATCCTCGTCTCCGCCACCAAGGCGCCAATGCACTAGCTATTGTTCACCATTGCCCATGGGATGATCACCTAGCCCAGTGGAAAGGTCCGATTTGAGGCCCAACATGATCGGGACATTGGTTTGTACTCTTCGTCCTGCCAGCACCCTGGGGCCCAAGCTACGGGTGGCCAAGTGAGGACAATCGACCACCCTAATTCTTAAGGAGTCTCTTCCCTCCCTGTTGCATACTGAGCTAATGACTTCACCATCTCACGGTGTTCGTCTCAGCAATCTTTGAGCAAAACGTAGGGTGATATTTCTCTCTACTTCTCGACATATGGGCCGAAGAGACCTATGGGAAATACATTGAACAAGTACTGTGATTCTATCACGATCAAGGACACGTCACAAAGAATTGCTTCCAGATAAAGAAGGAGAGCGCAGAGGCGGAGTCGAGCAATCATACATTCCACCATGGACTGGGCCGAGTAGCCCTTTAGGCTCTAGTTGACCTACGAGCAAAGTCCAAAGGCAAAGCCAAGTAGCCCTTCGTCCCACCATTGACAAGGCCAAACAATCCTCTAGCCAATCAACGAGAATAAATTAGAGGCGGAGCCGAGCAACTCTTTGTCTCGCTATGGACGAAGTTGAACTGACCAACGAGCACAACCTGAAGGCGGAGCTAAGTTGAGCAGCCGTCTATTCTACCATGTACGGGGCCGAGCAATCCTCTGGCCTATTTACGAGCACAACTTAGAGGCGGAGCCAAGAAACCCTTTATCCCACCATGAACGAAGTCGAGCTGCCCTCCAATAAACCCACAAGCACAACTTAGAGGCAGAGCCGAGTAACCCTCTAGCCAACCTTTGAATAGAGCTCAAGGCCCTATTTTTGCAGGGCTAATCCGACCCCCTGACCTATAAATAGTGGAGCATTCAATGTACCAGGCAATAGAGCTTTTGTCTGATGCACTTGAACTCCTATTTTCCCTCCGAACTCTTACTCTCACGCTAGAGGGATTTTGTTGGGCACACCTAATGGATCTTTGTGTAGGTCACAACTCAAACTCCATACACAGTACCCACTGACGAGAACAACTCATTGGATAGAACAATCAAGATCCCACCTAAGCATTAAGTCACCCATAACACCCTAACTAGACCAACTGCGGTATTACCCATTTTCCAATACCAACATATTTCTTTACTATTAATTCCAAAAAATTTTGGTGAAATCCCAAGACTAATTCAATGAAAACTATTTCTTAGAATTATGAAGATTTTTTTTCTGTTTTTTTTGGAGAGGGACATTAATAAATAAATTAATAAAAAAATAATGAAAACTATTGGGATAAAGACTTTTTTTTATCCCTAACAAATGGTCTGGGTGTCCAATTGGCCCCTAACTGTTGCAACTCGACACATTTGTCCTTGACATTTTAAAATAGTGTCAAATTAGCCCTTGGGTTGGATTCTGTTAGTGAAATAGTGCCACATTATATTAATATGATTGAAATGACGTATGTACCCTTAGCCAATGCTAAGGGTACATACGTCATTTCAATCATATTAATATAATGGAGTCTATTTGCATATATTGTTAAACTAAGGGGTCAAAATGTTTTTTTTCACACCTTTTTTTTTTTTTGGTTGTTTTGGCTACTCAGTCCTCTCCTCCATTTCTCTGCACCACCGAGCACCACCAAAACACCACTGCCGAACAACATCGCCGAACCAATCGTCACCACCGTCGAACCAAACAATAGCCAAATGAAGAAGAGAGAAAAAAAAGCTAATCGATCTCCATCGCCGCCCCATTTCCCATCGCCGACCACCTTCAGTCCCCTCCTTCTTCATTTCTCTGTACCACCGAGCACCACTACACCACTTTTTGATGATATGAAAAATGGTTCAATTGAAACCCAATTTTCGATTTCTAGAGAGAGAGAGAGAGAGATTAAAACCCAAATGTGGGAACTCAAGACGGCGATGAATGGTAGAAGGGGGGCCATGGAGTAGAACCCAAACCCAGTAGAGAGAGAGAGAGACTGAATATCGAAATCTCCGGTCTTCTTCTCCTTCATTTTGGGGTTTTCAATTTTATAAAATGAATCGAGACTCGAAAAAGGGTTTTCGTTTTTATTTTATTTTATTTGGGTAAAATCAAACGCGAGCCACATTGACGAACGCGCGCCATCAGAGTCCTCACTGTAAGTCAGCTCTGAATCTACTAAGCACCATTTTTTTATTTGTTTTTTAAACAATTAGTACTGATCCCCAAGCCATATATGTATCTTGCAACTCCACCACTACTACCTTCTACTCCTCCTCGCTCCTCTCCCTCCGTCGATGCACTACCACCCCATCTTCCACCTCAACTACACAGAAGAGAGAGAGAAGCAAGACAAATCGCGTTGCGATTACGTCGACAGTGGTGGTGAGGGATTTTGTTCAACGATGGTGGTGAGGGATTTCGTTCGTCCGTCGATCGTGGTAAGGGATTTCGTTCAACGACGGTGGTGAATGGGGGTTTCGTTCAACAACGGTGATCTCCACCACCGCACATGGTGTTTTTCGGCGGTGTTGTTCGTTTCGGTGGTGTTTGTTCGGCGGTGTTGATGTTCGTTTTGGTGGTGTTTTTCCTCTGTGGGTGGGAGTAACATTAGTAGCTATGGAAGAGAGAGAGTAGGTCGCCGGAGATGGACCAGGGTGGGAAATGAAAACATGAATAAGAAGAAATAAATACACAATAAACCCTTAAGTTTTAGATAGAAAATTAAGTGACCCTCAATTAAATAACTTTTCAAATTAACTCCATTGAATAAAAAAACCAAAATACCCTTAATGAAATGCTACCGTTAGTTTGACTTAACAGAATCTGCTTCAGGGGCCAATTTGACACTATTTTGAAATGTCAAAGACAAATGTGTCGAGTTGCAAAAGTTAGGGATCGATTAGACACCCAAGGCCATTTGTCAAGGACCAAAATGTCTTTAACCCAAAACTATTGAACAAGTATCAAATTGAGATAAAGACATTTTTGGTCCCTGAAAAATGCCTTGGGTGTCTAATTGGCCCCTAAGAAATGCAATTCGACAATTTGGCCATTGACATTTCAAAATAGTGTCCAATTGGCCCTTCAAGCGAATTCTGTAAAGTCAATCTAACGGTCAACGTTAGTTTAAGGGTATTTTGGTCTTTTTATTCATTAGGATTAGGGGATAAAGATCTTTTTGGTCCCTAAGAAATACCTTATGTGTCCAATTGGCCCATAAGAAATGCAATTCGACAATTTGGCCCTTGACATTTCAAAATAGTGTCTAATTGGCCCTTCAAGCGAATTGTAAAACGAACACCACTACCGAAACGAACAACACTACCGACGAACACCGAAATCGAAAATGAAGAACACTGCCGAACCTTGGGGTTTTGATTTCGATTTCGAAATCGAATCGCCACCAAAACAATGAACACCATCGAAATCGAAATAGGAAATCGATTTCGAAATCAAAACAGGAAATCGATTTCGATTTCGAAATCGAAATCGAAGAACATGGCACGAAGAACACCGCCGAACACTACCACCAAAACGACTAACACCGCCGAAATCGAACCTTAGGGTTTCGATTTTGAAATCGAAACAGGAAATCGATTTCGAAATCGCCTCTCCGATTGTCGTGATGTTCCCGCTCCCATCCTTCGCCACCACCAGATCGAATTTCGTCGCATTCACCGCCGCCTGAACCAACGCTCGGTCCTTTTTCTTAATCCACCTCGGATAACTAGTGCGGTATTCCGGGAACGTCTCTCCGGCGGGGGACTTCGGAGAAGACAACGACGAATTCAATTTCTTCAGAATTTCCAGAGAATTGCTCATAGCGGCAGGTGAGGGAGAGCAGCGGCAGAGAGGAATAAACCTAAAAAAAAATTAAAGAAAAAAAATATTTTTACCCCTTTAAGTTTAACAAAATATGTAATTCCCAAATTTTACTAACGGAACCCGACCCAAGGGTCAATTGGATACTATTTTGAAATGTCAAGGGCCAAATTGTCGAATTGCATTTCTTAGGGGCCAATTGAACACCCAAGACATTTCTCTTTGTCCTTAATCCTAATGAATGAAAAGACCAAAATACCCTTAAACTAACGTTGACCGTTAGATTGATTTCGCAAAATTCGCTTGAAGGACCAATTGAACACTATTTTGAAATGTCAAGGGCCAAATTATCAAATTGTATTTCTTAGAGGCCAATTAGACACGGAATGCATTTCTCATGGATCAAAAAAGTTTTTATACCTATCAAATTTGTGAGTGACAAAGATAGCCACGTCGACAAATCACTTTTTTGGGGGGAGGTGCATTAAGAGATAAGTAATTAATTACTGTAATAATTAAGGATTAAAATGGACCAATGTTTTAAAGTCCAATTATTAATGGAAGTAATTCGGAGGATTGGCCCACAATGAAAGAAGGAGCATGGGCTTTAATGGACTTGCATGGTACCCTAGAAACACACGTAGTTTTCTACACGAAGACGTGGGCCCCTTTTCTGGTCTTTTCTTGTACCCAGTCGCTATATCAATATAAAGGCCCAACGGACCACTTGTTTGTTTCAACAGCTTGCACTGTACGAAAAATTCCCTCAGTCGTCGCCATTATTTTTTACCCCCTTTTTTTTTTTTTTTTTTTTTAAGTCTTGAGAGATTATTTTAAAAAAAATATATATTTTCACTCTTCAGGTAGGTATCACACCTCGTAATACACCTAATTAAATTTTTAGTCTTCGAAAGACAAAAATTATTATTAAAAAGACACATATACCTCTGAAACAAACTCATCTCTCTCACTTGCATTAACCATTAACGTGCTATCTAAGGATAATTAGTTCTCTATCCACCATTCACTCACAATCAATTTCAGATTCATGAGAGAGTCTTTCTCTCTAAAAATCCTAGGTTAGGTTTTTTTTTTTTTTTTCTCTCTCTCTAATTCTCTATCTATCTATAAACCTAAAATCACGGCCAAGGCACCAGACCATCTCCATCTCTCTATCCTTCTTCATCGAAGGAGGGCGAATGTTTACGATAATTGTAACGACCTGATTTCCCAGAGTTGCCACGCTATTTCTCCATTTGGAGAATTAATACTAAAACCGATTGACCGAATTTTTTTTTATTCTATAAAATTCGGTAAATTTTATAATGCGACGGTGATAATTATAATTGTCAAATTTATAAATTATCAAATAATTGATTTAATTTTTATAAACAATAAATAATAACTACAATTATTATCGGATTTATTAGATGTTAACATAATAAATATGAACCGAATTTGTCATTGTTTTGAAGCCCAACTTAATGATATCAGATCCATGTCATTTAGGTGTTAGTTTACGTCAAATTCATAATATGCCAAATTCATGTCATTTTCTTATGAGTGTAGCCCAAGTTCGTATGTCCCAGTCTATGTGGTCCCTCTAAGTTAAAAAAAAAAAAAAAATTAATTAAAAATGATTAAAAAATTTTAAAAACGTGAAAAGACCATTTTACCCCTAAATTCCGTTAGTTTTAACTGATTTTCTAACGAAGGGACCAATTTGAAACGTTATGATACGTAGAGGGTTTGAAATGAAATGTTTAAATTTAGAGGGATCACTTAGAAATGTGTCAATAATTAGGGTCTAAATTGTACTTTTCCCCAATATAAAGGCCCAACGGACCACTTGTTTGTTTCAACAACTTGCACTGTACGAAAAATTCCCGCAGTCGTCGCCATTATTTTTTACCTTTTTTTTTTTTTAAGCCCTGAGAGATTATTTAAAAAAACATATTTTCACTCTTTATGTAGGAATCAGACCTCATAATACACCTAATTAAATTTTTAGTCTTCCAAAGACAAAAAATGTTAGTAAAAAGACACACATACCCCTGAAACAAACTCATCTCTCTTAATCACGTTAACCATTAACGTGCTATCTAGGGATAATTAGTTCTCTATCCACCATTCACTCACAATCAATTTCAGATTCATGAGAGAGTCTTTCTCTCTAAAAACCCTAGGTTAGTTTTTTTTTCTCTCTCTCTCTAATTTTCTCTCTATCTATAAATCTAAAATCACGGCCAAGGCACCAGACCATCTCCATCTCTCTCTCCTTCTTCATCGCAGGAGGGCGAAGGTTTACGACAATTGTAACGACCTGATTTCCCAAGGCTGCCACGCGATTTTTCTATTTGGAGAATTAACACTAAAACCGATTGACCGATTTTTTTTTTATTCTATAAAATTCGGTAAATTTTATAATGCGGCGGTGATAATTATAATTGTCGAATTTATAATTTATCAAATTATTGATTTAATTTTTATAAACATTAAATAATAACTACAATTATTATCGGATTTATTAGATGTTAACATAATAAATATGAACCGAATTTGTCATTGTTTTCAAGCCCAACTTAATGGTGCCAGATCCATGTCATTTAGGTGTTAGTTTACGTCAAATTCATAATATGCCAAATTAATGTCATTTTCTTACGAGTGTAGCCCAAGTTCGTATGTCCCAGTCTATGTAATTTATAAAAGGTTTAATAAAATTTTAACCTCACTAGTGTACTCAAATTCCACTTTATCTTTTTCCGCTATTTCCACAAGAATAAAATCTCTCCAATTAAAATAATAAATAATAAGTTCAATTATTACAAATTAAATAGAAATTCAATTATATTTCTTAAAATTACAGCAAATGTAGAACTTGAGGGACCAAATGTGCAATTTAGCAAACATCACGCCAACCCAAACGCCACCACATACTTTAGGGACCAAAATAGAATTTAGAGTTTGTTTTATTATCAAACAAAAAAAATAGAAATGCGCGAACAACCATAGGTGTAAAAAACAGAAAAGCAGAAACAATAACCAAACACTATTTGTGTTAATTAAGAGTTCTGGTTTGTCAAAGCTATATCCAATTATATTATAATTGGATACTAATTTTTCCACATTTTGCACGTATTACTCAATTATTATGCTAAAATGATTATATTCAATTTATCGATTCATCGAATTCATCGATTCAATTACACAACAGTAAATAATAAATACAAATATTATAATTAGAAAGTTAACTACAATTCTTGTCGCCGTTTTTGTTCTCACCGGCCTTACAATCAAAACTATGAGGTTGTGAGCCAATGCTCAGTAGAACTCTAATCCTTCTAATATGTGCATTTAATTAATACAACAAATAAAATACCTTGGCATGATTCTCACATAATTTTCACATAATCATAATTATTTCATGAAATTTAACATTTAAAATTCAATAATAATAACAACATAAATTACACAATAGTAAAATTAAATACATGTATTAAAAGAGTTAGAAATTCTACCTGAAATCCGAAACCGAAATCCAAATCGAAATATTCCGAACCGAATACTTATATTTTCTCCTAAAAAAACTTAAAATATCTATAATATATGTATACATATATCTGGCAGGAAAATGATCAACTCCTATTCTTAACATTATAATAATAATAATTATTATTATCTTAATATACGTGTAAAGTTAACATATATATAAGTATGAATTATTATGTGTTGTCTTCATTTCACGAAGACAACATATTTTAATAATTATATTATTTTTTTATTATTTACACAAATGTCTCTCTTAAAAAAAATAAAAAAAAAATATTAATTATATCTCAAAACTTTTAAAAATATATTTTGAATAAAGTATTTGTCCCAAAACTTCTAAAATCAATTTAAAATTAACATTTAACTCCAAAAAATTATCAAATATTATTTGTACATTAACTTTGCAAAATAATCCCAAAATATTAAACTGATATAAAATAATATTTTTTAAAATATAAATTTTTGGGGTATTATAATAATGGCTGATATATTTCTGTTTATTGGAAATATTTCCCCGTAATTTTGAGTTTTGAAGGTGAATTTTTCCTCTAATGGCGTAAATTCAGGATATCCTAGCTCTACAAAATTATTTCCGTTGAACCCAACTCGACGGCGCCATTGGAGCAAGGAATGTAGACAATGGTTCGTATTCTAAACCACTGTCCCTGCCGGGCACGTTCGCAGCCAGACGTCGTTAGTTTGTCGGAGCCGACATACCCAAACTGAAGCTGAATTCGAAAATGCTTTCCTAGCGAGATCATTCTGGTGGAAAACGTTTGGGTCATCGAGATCAAGAAGAACCACGCCATCCCCAGCACACCATGGCACTAGCTCCTACAACCATCGTTGTCGTCCCTGATCGAACCCACGACGGTGACGTTGAATCTCTCTCTCTCCATTAAGAGGTGGGTTTCCAGATATGGTTTGTCATCCATGAATTTTCTCGTTGTCCCATTTTCCTCGTCATCGTACTGTTTCTAATCTTAGGGTTTCGGTTTCGATTTGAGGATTTTTGTGACTCATTTGCTCTTTTCAATCAACGAAATGGATGAATCGGTTCTATTGGATTTTCACTCCACCATTTGGGGTGATAGGTTTAGTGGTTCACTCTCTCGCACTCTCTAAATCCAGATCTGAAATCGTTAACACCTAATGGCGAGGGGAAGAACGAAGAAATCGATGGTTTGGAAATGGTGTCGGCGGTGATGATGGTGGCCATATAATTGAATGGTGGAGGTGTATGGGGTGTTCATTTTTTACGTTAATGTCAATTTGCTTGATTTTTTCACATATGGGTTTCCAGACAAAATGAATGCGTTAACGTTAACACAAGAGATAAAAAACAAAATGTACATTAACGTTAATACAAACCCAAAACAAACACACAAACAACAAAATGTGCATTAACGTTAATACAAACCCAAAACAAACACACAAACAACAAATACGACTATAAAGGAATCGGAACCTTCAAAAAATAAAATACGTTAACGTTAAAACGCATAGTCCGATGGTAAAAAATGCGTTAACGTTAATGCAGAAAACAGATGAGGAAAGATGTTGTAACATGAAATACACACACACAAAAAAAAAAAAAAAAATGCGTTAAAGTTAATATGAAATTCAAATCGTAGTTTTGTAACATAGACAAAAAAAAAAAAAAAAAAAAAAAAAAAAAAACATAAACAAAGTGTATTACTGAAAATGAGTGAACGTTAACGCATACAAAACAGATGAGAATAGTGAGTTAACGTGAACAATAAAAAAAAATGAAACACAATAACGTTAACGTGAAATTCAATTATAGTTCTGTAATATAGGTAAAGTACATTGCTTAAACAGTTTTACGTTAACATTAACACCCAGTTATACATTTTTGTCTTGTTGCATAGGACAAAAAAACAGAATCGTAAATAAACATTAATAGAGATGACCAAAATACAGGATATTTTACTAACAAATCTATGGGGTCTAAAAACTAAACTAATGATATCAGGGAGTCTGAATCCTCTATAGCCTATCTATAGAGGACCAAAAAATAAGAACTAAAAAATAAATGAAAAAATAATATTTTTATCCATTGTGAAAGAAAAATTATTTTTCCTAGTGTTGTTTGGTTTAGAAAGAAAATGAAAGGAGAGAAAATAATTCACTTTAATGTAATTTACTATTTTGCCCTTGTATATTACAAAAAATAAATTAAAAAATATATTATTAAGGGTATAATTTGTAATTTTGATAACTTTAACCATCTTCCTTCCAAATTTGTGAGAAAAAAAAAAGTCTTGAAAATTGTGTTTTATACATCCTATTTTCTTTTCCTTTCCATTTTTCATCCAATCAAACATGATATTTTTTTCATTTTCCATTTCATTTTCTTTTTCATTCATTTTCCATCCAACCTCACAAACCCTTACTATCATCATAACAATCATTTACTATCATCACAATTAGCAATGAACTAACCCGTCATTACATCAAAATCATCACCACTACCATGACCATCCCCTACCAACATTGTTGCCACAACAAACATTTTTTTTTTGGGTACAACCACAACAATCATTCACCATTACAAAATGTATTTATCACCATCATAAATTTTTGCCACAACAAACATTCATCACCACAAAAAATAAAAAATAAAAAAATTACTACCACTATAACATCCGTCTACCACCACAACATATATATATATATATATTTATTTATCAATGTCACTACCACAACAACCATTCGCTATCACCAATACCACCACCGCCACAAGTAATCAAAAAATATACGGCGAAAAATATCAGACAGTATAAAATTTAATTTAAACATAAATCTAAATAATAATAAATTATTTTTTTAATATTCAAACTAACTACAAATATTCAAATGATATAACAATAATTTTGCTTTATATTTATACAAAATTCGCGACAACAAAAATCAAATATGAAAAACAAACTTTATTAAACTGACAAAAAATATGTAATGATTATGAGCAAAAAAATAAAGAATAAAAAAAATTAAAAAACCATATATGATTTCTAGAGAGAGAGTGATAGGACCAGATTTAGCAAGATCAGAAGAATTAGCAGCGGTGTACTGATATGGAAGGATGGTGAAGTTGTAGCCAATTGACACCCCACTCCAATTGACAGAAATTTAACTAAGAGAACCTCCTCAGACATGACAAGCGTATTCTACAATCTCTCTATCAATTTATCCGAAAATGACCAACAAGATATAGTTAAGTTAAAAACCCTTAATCCAATCATATGTATTTGATTGATAATATAATTTCTTGTGATACTTAAATGAATCTTATCTCAATTATCAAACTACGCCGGTCAGAGGGTTGGATGAATTATATTAAATCGAATCACACCAATCATGTGTCAAATGAGTCAATACTATGTTGTATTTTGAATATGTCTCTTAAAAATATGTTTCAGAAAAGAACATATTCCTCTTACACACACAAGCAAAACAAACTCCAATGCAAAAGAATATAATAATCTAAGATTTCTAAAATAACATATTGTAATTAATCATAGAAATAACCACATATTGTTTTTTTTTATCCAAACACCAAAATACAACAATTCATAAATTGATTAAGTATAACTTGTGGGAACATAAACACTAATAGGCACTTTAGATGCTAAACCCAAAAATTATGACAGAAAAATGAAATTATCAAAAACAACATCTATAATCAGTATTTTTCCAATCATGTGCTTATTTTATTACTATTATTATTTTTCAATAAATATACTCGATAAAATTTTATTAAAAAACAAAGAGAATAACTAAGAATTAAACCTTTCCAGCCAAGCACTTCAAGAACACTATTTTGTTTTTCTGACTAAACCTCGGACTTTCCAAAAATTAAACCTTCCCCTTCAAAGATTGAAGATAATTTGCTTTTATGAAAATAGATGTTAATGTATTATATGAGCTTGACTCACGTGGCCTATTAGGGTACTCACCACTACCGCCAATATCCTCTTCCTTATCCTCATTCTTATCTCTACAACCACCAGTATTTATCTCACTATCCCAAATTTGGCATGCTCGTTTAGGTCACACTTCATCTAGCCGACTCAAATCGCTTATCTCTAGCGGTCAGTTAAGTTCAGTTCAACATGAGTCCTTCAAATGTATCTATTGCTAACTTGCAAAACAACCAGCCCTACCTTTCAAAGAGAGTCAGTCTATTTTCCTTGCACCATTTGATCTAATTCATTTTGATATTTGGGGGCCTTCTCTTCATGCCTCGATGGGTGGTTTTTGTTACTTTGTTATCTTTGTGGACGACTAAACGGTCATTTGATATGTCAACCCTCACCAACTCTAGATTTTTTACTGATCCATCAATCGAGTTATTTCTAGAGGATACAGTTTCAGGTACTATTGAGTCCACTCTAGCACCACCAGTGGAGCCCAACCTTGCACCTTATGCTGAGTCCACCCTAGAACCACCAGCTGAACGTACTCCAAAACCACCAGCTGATCTCACCCTTCCAAAACCAATGACCATGCCTGAGACTTCTCCTGTAGCCGATGATCCTGTATCATTTTCCTTTGAGACCCACGCCCCAGATTACCTTTGTCGCTCAACCAAGTTAACTCATCCTCCACATTACCTTTATGATTTTCATTGTTTTTCCACTACACTTCATCTAAATGAGCCTCAATCCTATAAGCAAGTTAGTACTAATCCTCTTTAGCAGAAAGTAATGGACGAAAAACTTCAGACCCTTGCCAAAACTCATACCTGAGATATTGTTGATCTGCCCCTGGAAAAACTCCTATTGGGTGTAAATGAGTGTTTAAGATCAAGACACATTCTGATGGCTCTATTGAATAATATAAAGCCCAACTTGTTGCTAAGGGATTTGCTCAGGAATATGACATTGACCATGAAGAGACATTTGCTCCAGTGGCGAGACTAACATTTGTCCGTACACTTCTTGCTGTCGCCACTATTAAAAAATGGACTCTCTTTCAACTGGATGTCAAATTACATTTCTCAATGATGATCTTCTTAAGAAAGTCTATATGTATACCCCTCCCGGCCAGACTGCCCTTCGAAATAAAGTTTGTCGCCTTCGCCGTGCCCTATATGGTTTGAAACAAGCTCCACGTGCCTGGTTTTCCAAATTCAACACTACTATTCATCAGTTTGGGTTCACACCTAGTGCTCATGATTCGCCTCTGTTTATTTGTCATACTGCCAATGATATTATACTTCTTTTACTGTATATGGATGATGTGGTTATTACTGGAGATAATTTACGTGGTATTTCTAAACTCAAAAAGTTTCTTGAGGGCCAATTCGAGATGAAATACCTTAGCATGCTCATCTATTTTCTTGGCCTCAAAGTCTCATCTGGTTCCGTTGGATATTTTCTCTCTCAGGCCAAATATGCCTCAGATCTCCTTTCCAAGGTTGAGATCACTAATTCAACCACTGGCACTACTTCTCTCGAGTCGAACGTCAGACTTACCACACTTAATGGTTCACCTCTTTAGGATACCACTCTATATTGTCAACTAGTTGAAAGTCTTGTATATCTTACTGTCACTCGCTCTGACATTGCCTATGCCGTTCATTAGGTCAGTCAGTTCTTGTCCGTTCCTCGGACCACCCATTACTTAGTTGTTCTTCGCATTCTTCGGTATGTCAATGGTACTTTATTTTATGGGCTTCATTTCTCAGCTCAGTCTGCTCCCGTCTTACAAGCTTATTCTGGTGCTGATTGGATTGCAGACCCCCACCGACAGACGTGCAACCACTGGTTACTGTTTCTTTATGGGCAATTTTCTTATTTCCTGGCGTAATAAGAAACAAACTAAGGTTGCTCGCTCCAGTACTGAAACTGAATATCGTGCTATGACTGATGTAACTCAAGAACTTTTTTAGCATCGATGGCTCTTCGCTGACACAGACATCTCTTCTCCTGTTGTCACTACCCTATACTGTGACAACATGAATACTATTCAGATCGCTCACAATGATATATTCCACGAGTGTATAAAATACATCGAGACTGATTGTCACTTCATCCGTCATCACATTCTCTAGAATATTGTTCGTCTATAATCCGTCAGTTCAGCCGATCAGATAGTAGATATTTTCACTAAAGCTCATCCACCCGGACGCTTTCACTCTCTGGTTTCCAAATTCAAGTCCACCTCTCACTTACCGCCTCGAGTTTGAGGGGGGATGTTAATATATTAATGGGTTTGGCCCATGTGGCCCATTGGGGTAAAACCCTAGTCCCCACTTTCCCTATAAATATGTGTATATATCGTTGTATTTTTGTATCTTTTTCGCATAATATCAATACATATTCATGTTTCCCACTTCTCAATCATCTTAACAATAGAAAAAGAAAAAAAGATATATGAGATTTCTAAAATACAGAGTAATAGATTGATCAAGTATAATATGATATTTTGCAAATTAAATGGCAAATAAACGGGCCCTAACAGAACTCAAGGACATGAAAAAATTGATTTTCTTTGTTTAGTGGAGACTAATAAAAAAAGACATAGAAAAAAAGCTTTTTAGTATAAAAAATTAAACTCATTTGCGAAGCAAAAATGCGATCAACTCCAAATTTTGAGAAAGGGTTTAAGACCCTTATTAAACCTCAGGGGATTAGATTTTCGACATCGAATTTTGAGAGAAAGTAAAACCCATAAGCAAAGCAAAAATGCGACCAACGACTTCCCATATTTAGAGGCTTCCCGCGTTGAGTTCAATGACCAACAACCACCTTCAGGTAATCAACAATGATCTTCAGGCTATCTACATTGACCAAGGATGACATTACACGATTTGAGAGGGAGGGGACTAGTGTGTCTTCTTGGTATATATAAAGGATTTTAATAGGTTTATTTGTTTCTAATACTTAAACCTCAAATTCTTGCCATTAAAAATAATTTCTGCAAATATTAAATTAAATTGTAGTAAATTCCGATAATTATTCATTAAAATATGAGGCAAAATTAAAATTGAACAATAAAAATAATTTTAATTAATACTAAATTTATCTTTCGTAATTTCCTAAAATTATTCTTTGAAATATGAGGGCAAAATTCAAATTGATGAGTAAAAACAATTTTCAGTAACACTAAATGTACTTGTAATAATTTTCTAAAATCATTCCATAAAATATGGAGGTGAATTCAAAATTGAAGAGCGATTACCCCCGCTCTACGAGGTTAACTCATCCTCCACATTACCTTTCTAATTTTCATTGTTTTTCTACTATACTTTATCTGCATGAGCCTCAATCTTATAAGGAGACTAGTACTAATCATCTTTGGTAGAAAGTAATGGACAAATAACTTCAGGCCCTCACCAAAACTCATACCTGAGATAGTGTTGATCTGCCCTCTGAAAAAACTCCTATTGGGTAAAAATGGGTGTTTAAAATCAAAACGCTTTTTGATGGCTCTATTGAACGATATAAAGCCCGACTTGCTGCCAAGGAATTTGCTCAGGAATATGATATTGACTATGAAGAGACATTTGCTCCAGTGGCGAGGCTAACATCTGTTTGTACACTTCTTGTCGTCGCCGCTATTCGAAAATGGACTCTCTTTCAAATGGATGTCAAAAATACATTTCTCAATGACGATCTTCTTAAAAAAGTATATATGCATACCCCTCCTGGCCTAGATGCCCTTTGAAATAAAGTTTGTCGCCTTCACCGTGCCCAATATGGTTTGAAACAAGCTCCACGTGCTTGGTTTGTCAAATTCAACACTACTATTCATCAGTTTGAGTTTACATCTAGTGCTCATGATTCGGTTCTATTTATTCGCCATACTGCTAATAGTATTATCCTTCTTTTACTATATGTGGATGATATGGTTATTAATAGAAATGATCTACGTGGTATTTCTGAACTCAAAAATATTATTGGTGGCCAATTCGAGATGAAAAATATTAGCGTGCTCACCTATTTTCTTGGCCTCGAAGTCTCATCTGATTCCAATTGATATCTTTTCTCTCAGGCCAAATATGCCTCGAATTTTCTTTCCAAGGTTGGGATCACTAACTCAACCACTGCCACTATTCCTCTTGAGCCGAATGTCAGACTTACCATACTTGATGACTCACCTCTTCAGGATATCACTCTATATCGCCAACTGGTTAGAAGTCTTGTATATCTTACTGTTACTCGTCCTGACATTGCCTATGTCGTTCATCAGGTTAGCCAGTTCTTGTCCGCTCTTTGGACCACCCATTACTCAGTTGTTCTTCGCATTATTCGGTATATCAATGGTACTTTATTTCATTGGCTTCATTTCTTAGCTCAGTCTGTTCCCGTCTTACAAGTTTATTCTGATGCCGATTGGGCTAAAGACCCCACCGACAAACGTGCAACCACTGGTTATTGTTTCTTTCTTGGCAATTTTCTCATTTCCTAGCGTAATAAGAAACAAACTGTGGTTGCTCGCTCCAATACTGAAGTTGAATATCGTTCTATGACTGATGTAACTCAAGAACTTCTTTAACTTTGATGGCTCCTCACTGATATGGGCATCTCTTCTCCTACTGCCACTACCCTACACTGTGACAACATGAGTACTATTCAGATCTCTCACAATGATGTATTCCACGAGCATACAAAACACATCAAGATTGATTGCTACTTCATCCGTCATCACATTCTCTAGAATATTGTTCGTCTACAATCCATCAGTTCAATCGATCAGATAGTAGATATTTTCACTAAGGCTCATCCACCTGGACGCTTTCACTCTCTAGTTTCCAAACTCAAGTTCACATCTCACTTACCGCCTCGAGTTTGAGAAGGGATGTTAATGTATTATATGGGTTTGGTCCACGTGGCCCATTAGGGCAAAACCCTAACCCTCACTTCCCCTATAAATATGTGTATATATCATTGTATTTTTGTATCTTTTTCACATAATATCAATACATATTTATGTTTCTTACTTCTCAATCATCTTAACAATAGAAAAAGAAAAGAGTTATATGAGATTTCTAAAATATAGAGCAATAGATTGATCAAGTATGATATGATATTTTGCAAATTAAACGGCAAATAAACGGGGCCTAACAGAACTCAAGGACATGAAAAAATTGATTTTCTTTGTTTAGTGGAGACTTTAATAAAAAAAGACATAGAAAAAAGGCTTTTTAGTATTGAAAATTAAACTCATTTATGAAGCAAAAATGCGATCAACTCCAAATTTTGAGAAAGGGTTTAAGACCCTTATCAAACCTCAAGGATCAGATTTTCGACATCGAATTTTGAGAGAAAGTAAAACCCACAAGCAAAGCAAAAATGCGACCAACAACTTCCCATATTTAGAGGCTTCCCGCGTTGAGTTCATTGACCAACAGCCACCTTCAGGTAAACAACAACGATCTTCAGGCTATCTACATTAACCAACGATGACTTTACACGATTTGAAAGGGAGGGGACAAGTGTTTCTTCTAAGTATATTTAAAAGATTTTAATAGGTTTCTTTGTTTCTAATACTTAAACCTCAAATACTTGCCATTAAAAATAATTTCCACAAATATTAAATTAAATTGTAGTAAATTCTGATAATTATTCATTAAAATAAGGAGGTAAAATTAAAATCGAAGAGTAATAATAATTTTTATTATTACTAAATTTACTTTTAGTAATTTCCTAAAAATAATTCCTTAAAATATGAGGCAAAATTAAAATTGAACAATAAAAATATTTTTAATTAATACTAAATTTATCTTTCGTAATTTTCTAAAATTATTCTTTAAAATATGGAGGCAAAATTCAAATTGATGAGTGAAAATATACTGAAAATAATTTTCACTAACACTAAATGTACTTGTAATAATTTTCTAAAATCATTCCATAAAATATGGAGGTGAATTCAAAATTGGAAAGCGAAAATAATTTCTACTATTATTGAAATAATTTCTATTGTTACTAATTTTAATTGGAGCAAATTAGGGTTAGGAAGATTTATTTTAAAAATATTTAATAAAGTAGATTATAAGAGTAAATTAAATATGTCCTTATTTATAGCATGGATTTATATATAGAAAAAAAAAAATTTCTCTATTCAATTACACAAAAAATATATTCTCGTTCCTCAATTAGATATAAAAAATTTAAAATTAAATATAGATACACATTTTATGCTTATATTATATTTTAATTTAATTTCTACCGTTCTTTATCTTCTAAAATATCAAATGACTGAGAAATATTTAAACCTCTTATATTCAGCCTACTTTATATACATTAATATTTACTCATTTTGACCTCGCATAAGTGAGTTTATCCTAATGACTAATGAGGTCAAGACACAAATGTGTTTGCAAGTGTTGTTTACAAATCTTTGTAAAAAAAATAAAAAATAACGTTCTTCTATTTTTGAATTCGGTCTCAACTCCGTAACTTCTCTATGAAATTGTTCTTATAAAATCATATAATATTTCTAACAAATTCAAAACGTGAGTTGTTAGCATCAAAATCAAAACTAAGATTTATATTTGAAACTACTTGAACTAAATAGTATAGTTTTCACCCACTTTCCCTAAAGATACAAAATATTAGGTGAATTCATTCATGGGTGTGCTTAACATATGCACGGATTAAATAACACCTAAACACACGATATCACACCAATTTCTAAAGAATATTTTATCAAGCATCTCAAATTTTGCAATATATTATTCACCCACCTCACTTGATGAGGTAATTTTTAAAAAAATTCGAGTGAAAAATCACTATAACATATTAAAGTTGTTGTAATTTTTTACATAAAAAAAATACAGTGTCTTTCATGTGGTGCAATAATTTTAGACTTCTAAAAAATTATTACAAGACGTGGACTATATGGACAAAAAAAATTAAATTTATAAACTGTTCACCAAGAACCCTTCTTGAAATCGAATATAAATATCATCAAATTGTTATAATCAAAATACAACGCAATTTAATATAGGGATAATTGGTCATTAGTCTCAAATAACAGATGTAATTTTTAAAAAAGTTCCGTTTAAGGCATAAGTTTTGATTTAGTCCCTTAAGTTGGTTTTCGCTTAAGGTTTAGTCCCGCATGTGAAGATATTGCAAGTATTGTACACAAAACTTTGGTAAATAAATCCGTATTATAGTGAATATTAATTACATGTCAGTAATATTAGTTATAACTTAATAATTAACTATATTTACATATATCCGTGTAATATTTGTTACATCTACTTATGTAATATTAGTTACACGTTACAAATTATATGTATTTGTATAATATTTGTGACATTTAACAAATATTATATACAGAAATTAATTTTAATATTAGTTACATGTATTTGTGTAAATTTAGTTATATGTTACAAATTACATGTATTTGTGTAATATTCGTTACATCTAACAAATTTTTACATACAAATTAGTTACATATTACAAAATATAGTAATATTTGTTACATTTAACAACAATTTTATACACAAATTAGTTACATGTAACTGCGCGAGTGCAGACGCATGTATTAAGTCTTCCGGTTTTTTTTAATAGACAGGACTAAAACACAAGTTGATTCTTCTCACGATATTTTTTTAAAATTAAAGGTAAACAGAGGGACTCATCACCTAATGTTCCTTTAATATTATATAACAATCCAAATCTAGGGGCTTGAATTCTATTTTTAAGTAATTTACTAGAACAACAAATTCTCTCTCCTTTGGTCATGTCGATGTAAGTATTACATTATCCTATGCAAATCTTGAAAATAAATACTCGTAATATTCTTTTGATCACATGCCAATTATTGTGATTAAAAATATTGATAATAACAAAAGGTTTGCAATCTACATAATATTTCAGTAATTAGATTGTTGATGCAATAAATGTTACTTTATAATTTTAAAATTGAGTATTTACCAGTTGCTTCCTCTGGTTATTTTGCTTAAAATTATAAACTTCTCCCTATTATTTCTCCCTATTATTTCAAAAATATCAGTCAACTATTTGGCCCATTTTTTTTTTAAAGACATAATTATTATATTATTTAAAAAAAAATTATTCTTTTATTTTTTCAAAAATTCACTCACCCTCAATTGTTTTCTTTTCCAAATATTTTTATTCCTAATTTAAAAAAAAAAAATTGCATTTACCCCCAACCCAACCCACCCACCGCCACCATCCCATCATTTTTTTTTTCAATTTGTTGAAGACGAAAGAGTGAAAATGTTAAGGGTAAAATTGTTATTAAGATAAAATGCTCAATAATTTTTAACCTATAGGGAAGTTAAATGGTGTTTGAACAAAAGTGATAGGGAATGACTAATATTTAAATAATAATAAGGATGATTCGTGATTTTAGATAAAACGAAGAAAGATAAGTGATAAATACCTTTTTAAAATTACTCCTCATTCAAATTGCAACAAGTTATGAAATTACTAAAATCTTAATATTTGTATTAAAGAAAATACTAAAAGAAAAAAAATTATAATTCCGGTTGTTAAAGTATAGGGTGTGTGTCTATGTAAATTCTGAGAATTGTCAAACCGAACATTTGATTTTTAAAGTTTCATACTTGTTTCAATCTTGTAAAATTAAAACCGTCAATGTTTTTGGATGAAAAATTAGTTCTTCTCAACACTCAACACGTGGCCTATTAATGGAGCTATTTTTATCATTCTATCACTCCACAAACCCTAAATTATTTTCCTTAAATCTTTTTTTAATAGCGGTTCCTATGAAGAACGAGAGATGGAAATTTGAATTGTTGTTAAGAAAAAATATTTTAGATTTAGTGGAGCGATGAAATAACAAAAATATTTCTTTACAAGGTTCCGTGATGAACACAACGGGTAGAAAGAAAAAAAAAAAAAAAAAAAATTGCAATGAAAATAATGTTTTTATTACTAGTACGGTGCAATATCTATTGGCATAGCAAAATTTTACTTGTAATAGCAAAGTGTAGTAGCTCTATTTATTGTCTTTATCCCATAAATGTCGCAGACCTTTCTTCTCTCCCCATCTCACTCTCCCTCTCTCTATATATTTACTACTCACCCCTCTCTCTCTCTAGACTTCCATGAATCACATATGAAGAGCAATTATAGTGATCGATAAATCTGAATAGGAGTGGAAACCTAGCTAGTGAGATGGGTCGATCTCCATGCTGCGCTAAGGTTGGGATGAAGAAAGGGCCATGGACGCCGGAAGAAGATCAGAAACTCTTAGCTTACATTGACGAGCATGGCCATGGAAGCTGGCGAGCCTTGCCGGAAAAAGCAGGTCATTTTTTTTTTTTTTTCTTTTTTTTTATTTAAATTTCTTCTTTTTGGTTTTACGTTAAGATTTTGTCCGGACCAACTTAAACGCACTTCAACTAATTACTTCTCACGGCGCATTCCTCCACATGAAAAAAGTCGAACCCTGGTTGACACCTCTCTTTGTCAACAGGACTAACGTTATTTAAATTTCTTCTGACGATCCTTAATTATTATTTGCATTTGTGATTAATAGGACTCCAGAGATGTGGGAAAAGTTGCAGATTAAGGTGGACTAATTATCTGAGGCCTGATATTAAGAGAGGAAAATTCAGTTTACAGGAAGAACAAACCATCATTCAACTCCATGCCCTCTTGGGCAACAGGTATTTTTTTTTTTGCCAAAAATAAAATAAAAACTAATGTTATATGTGATCTCTACTCTGTCGATTATCATTTTACAATTATTTAATATGAAAAAAAAAAAAGGAATCAAATTAGTTCACTGCAATTAATAAGAGTTTGTACTTGCTTGTATTTATGAATGCAGTTGGAAATAAATTATTATTATTATTTCAAATGGAAAATGGTGCTGACAAAATATTTTGTAACTATGAAAAAACAATTAAATTTATGTGTTAAAAAAAAAAGTAATTTATAAAATTTAAAAGAATTTAAACTTGAAACACATTTTGTCATTCCGTTACTAAGGACACTCCTTATCATTTTCACAATAGAGATCCTTTATCATTTCAATTTAATTAACTAAGAAACTCGGTATTACATTCCGTTAACAAAAATACATTTGCAACATTATATTTTTTTTGTTACGTATTTATATTTTTTATTTTCTAAGATTTATATCTCTCTCTTGTTTTGTATTTTTTATTTTTAAATTTGTTACTTTATTCTATATTTTCTATTTTCTTTTGTATTATTTTTTATTTTTGGTAAATCTATAAAATAAAAAGGAAAAAAAAAATCAGAAATATGATTTGACAAACAAAAAAGTTAAAGTCAAATCTGAAACCCCAACCCCTAATCACCCCTACTAAACACCATATAACAAAAAAAATAAAGAAATAAAAATAAATTAAATAACATAAAAATATAGAACAAAAAAAGAGAGAGAGAGAGAAGATAGAGAGTACAATATCGAAAAAAAATTACAAAAAATCTTATTAGTGTGTTAAAGAATCTTGTATTTTTGTTGAGACGTGACAGAGAAAATGAGGAATTTTCTTGTACAATGATTTTGTCATTTTGTTGTAAGAAGAGTATCGGATTCCTTGAAGAGATGGAATCAAGGCTTCTGTTTGGTTGCTGATTTAAGGTTTTCTGTGTTGTCTTGTTCCTAGGTGGTCGGCCATAGCCACTCATTTGCCCAAAAGAACCGACAACGAGATCAAGAATTACTGGAACACCCATCTCAAGAAAAGGTTGGCCAAAATGGGTATTGATCCGGTCACCCACAAGCCCAAAAGCGACGCCATTTTTTCCGGCGAGGGTCAGTCCAAGAACGCCGCCAATCTCAGCCACATGGCTCAGTGGGAGAGTGCCCGTCTCGAAGCTGAGGCTAGATTGGTCAGACAATCGAAGTTGCGTTCGAATTCTCTCCAAAACCCAAATGGGTTGCCGGATTTGGCCGAACTTAGGATGGTTCACGGCAAGAGTGTGGCGGCGGAGGCGGCGCCACCTACATCGCCGCTTTGCCACGACATATTGAAAACGTGGAATGGTGCATGGACTAAGCAGAGTGGTCTTGAAAATTTTGGGAATAGTGGGAGTACCGCCGTCGGTGGCGGCAGTGATGATCTCGAGTCTCTGACTTCTACACTTAGTTATCCCAGAAACGCGTCGATAACCGCCGCCGGAATCGGAGAGACCTCCCCAGCTTTTATCGAGTTCGTCGGAAGTTCAGGGTCTTGTGACCCTGTAATGAACGAAGAAGATGAAGAAAACAACTGGAAAAGCTTCGGAAGCTCGACGAATTTTCCGGAATTCAGAGACGGCATCGACAAATCTATATCGTACACTTCCGGGTTTCACGATCTGACGATTTCGATGGAGAGTGCATGGGCGGCGCCGGCGAGCGGAAATGAGAATTTGAACGATGGTACTTTCGCGGAAAGGTTCACAGATCTTCTGCTGAATAATCCCGGTGACGGGAGTTTGTCCGACGGAGATGAGTCCGACGACGGCGGCGCAAGTGTCCCTGGTGATTGTTTTGAAGACAACAAGAATTACTGGAATAGTATTTTAAATTTGGTGAATTCTTCACCCCCTGATTCGCCCATCTTCTGAATAAAAGTTAATGAGGGTAAAAATGGAAAAACAAGAAACACCCACGTTGAAGTGATGTTAGTTTTTTCTGTTAATTTCATTCATGTTAATTGTAAAATAACTAAGTTAAGGCTATGTTTGGTTACTGTTTATGTTCCTTAATTTTTATTGTCGCTCTTAAAATTTTAGGATTATATATAAAAAAACGTTTGATAAACAATTTTTTTTTCTCAATTTTTTTGAAATAATTTGAGACTATTTTTTGAATTCTTTGACGTTTGGTACGCTGAAATAGAATGAAATTAAATGACAATAGAATTATAATTAGTATGATAATGGAATGGAATAGATTGATCATTACCATTCCTATGTTTGATAACAAAATGGATTACATGTGGTATTAAAATGACATTAAAGAGTAAAATAATAATTAAATTAAATTTTCAAACGGTATAATAGTTAATGTAATTAAATTTCATTTCAATTCAAATATTTGGTTAGTATTTGGTCTTGTTTCCAGAAAATAATTAAAACTTTATCTCATGTAATTGAGATTAACTAATATCAAATTTATCTTGATATTGGTTAATCCTATATTTGTGGAATTAGAGAATCCTTGGTAATGGAAATGAGATTTAATTCCATATACCAAACATAGGAATAGAATGATTATTCTCATGACCATTCCAATTCTGTCTCGAATCCTGTGTACCAATCTCCACCTAAGAATCTGAGAAATAAAAAATCGTCAATTCATATTCATTCTTACAAAACTATTCTCACTACTACCTAAAGGTGCTTTTGATTGGGTAGAAAATAGATGGAAAAGAAAATGAAAAGAAAAATATGATGAAAAAAAAAATTGTTTGGTATGGATAGAAAATGGGACGAAAAAAATAGGAAGAAAAATTCACAATTTTTTAAACAATTTTTTCATACAAATTTAGGAGGAAAATGAAGAAAAATAAGGAGGATGAGTAAAATTATAATTAAACTCTTGATAATCGAATTTTTAATTTATTTTTATAATATATGGTAGTAAAATAGTTAAATTCATTCAAATGAATTATTATCCCTCTTTTTATTTTTATTTTTTAACAACCAACACTAAAAAAAATGACTTTTCTTTCACAACAGATGAAAATATTGTCCTTTAATTTTTTTTTCCAACCTTCAGCCTAATACATTTAAATGAATTATTTTCCCTCAACTGTTTTAACTCAAGTGGGCCTTACCACTTGAACTACACTATATTATTAGAGTGTCTATATATATACCAGCATAATGTAGCTCTAGTGGTAAGGCATGTTTGAGTTAACGTAGTCGAGGAACCTCTGCATAGTCAGGGGTTCGAGCTTCCGGAAAAATACTTATTGGGAGGGATAGTCACACATTCCGAACAAAATTAATCTTATACCCTGTGTGAATATGGGAATACTCGTGGTATACCAAAAAAAAAAAAAGCGAGGGTCAATATATACGTGTGTGTAGTCGTAGTCCAATCTAATGCATCAAGGACTGACTTTACTGCTGTTGGTTTCACGTCACATTCCTGATCGGAACAAAAGATCAAAATCTGTTCTGTTTTTTTTTTTTTTTTGCCTTGCTGGCTTTGAAGTTTGAAAGAAAGAGAGGGATATCGTACGGAAAGGAAATTAATGAAAAAAAAGAAGAAGCAATTATTAGAGTAATCAAACTAAACTGACTTTTAATTCATGAAAGAGTCTGCAGGTTAGAAAGCTAGGGACATACTTCATTTTCAATGCACCATCATTTATTTGACAGTCATCAATGATGATGATGATGCCCAGATTTGAGCACTTGGGGATGGGAGACCGTTTTTGCACCCCATCAGTTCAACGTTAGGTAATCTGTACAAATTCTTACACCGAGTAAATTTTTTCTGGTGAAAAAACTCGAGCGTGAGAGTATGTATTTGTTTTAGGAGAATAGGGTAAAAGACGGTCTTAGCTAGAATTGAAAGTTAGATCCTACATGGGGCTACGACTTACCTCTTCTCCTACTTATTGGCACGCATGGCGGGAGGGGGTAGATCATGGGGGAGTAGGGATGGTCATGGGTCGGGCCGGACCGGGCTCGGGCCAGGTTTTGACTAGGGTATTACACAAAAATATTAGGCCCTAACCTGGCTCGGCCCGGCCCTATGATCGGGCCTTAATTTTATGCCCAAGCCCAGCCCTAAAAAAAAAATTAAGCCCACGTCCGGTCCTAACCCGGCCTTATAATTTTTTTTTTTTTTTAAATTTAAAAACTAAATACTAAAATTACAAAATGACCCCTCAATTCTTTCTATATGAGAGGAATGAAACTAGGGTTTGCTAAATTATCTAACTAAAATTGAAAATTACAAATTGGCCCCTCAAGTTTTTCTCTATGGATATATATATAAAATATATATTTTTTATATTTAAAAAAAGTTCGGGCCGGGCCGGGCCGACCCTAAACAAAAATGATCAAGCCCTAGCCTGGCCCTAAAAATGAATGGGCCTTAGTCTTTAGGCCCTAACCCGGCCCATGGGCTCAAACACCAAGTCCAAGCCTTAAAAAAATAGGGTCGGGCTGGGCGGGCCGATCGGACCTCCGGGCCCATGACCATCCCTATGGGGGAGTATTATGGCCAACGAGGTCTCGCCACGTAGAGGTTAATTGGATGTTGTCGTTAAGAAAGCCTCAACTAACCCATGTAGGGAAGGAAAATTTGCATGAGTGCCAGGATTGGGGATCTTTGAGACCTGGTTAAACGCTGGATCCCCATGGTTCCGAGAGTCAACAGGTGACAGTTCGCCACATCACTTTTATTACAGAACGGACACGCAGATGCTCAATTTTCGTTGACATCGATCAATACTGTGGACAATTTAAATTTCCTAATTATTTAATGAAAATTTAGGTTTTAAAAAAAATAAATTAAATTAAATACAAATCCTCATCTATTCTAACCAAAAAAAATTTCACCTAAAAATTTCACATCTTTACTTTTAACATGCTTAAATTGAATTATATTTTGTATTTTTTAATTTTTATATTTGTATTCAATTGTCAATTTTATTTTATTTTTATTATTACTATCTTTTTATATTTATAAATTAAAAAATTAAAATATTATGCACAGAAAAATCTCTTGTATAATCATAAATTACTGCCACCTATTTCTATTATGAAAACAAAAATCAACACAATCAATAAATTTGAAAATGACATTGTCATTTCTTTTCTTACATTTGTCACCACCATATCACACGAATATTTCTGTTAGGTTAGTCATATCCTTGTCAAACATATGGACAGAGGAGTCAAAGATAAATTTCCATGGATAAGTATTGGACAGCTATTCTTCACGGGTTTTGTAAAAAAAAAAAAAAATATTTAAACATACCGGAGGCATACCCAGACATATTAGAAACATATAAATGTGCCACTCAAAAAGAAATGTTCCTTAAGGATTATTGTATAAAAAATGATTGTTTATTTTTGTTATTTTATTGTCAAACTTGATGGAACGAAAAATAACATTCTTAAAATTTTATTTTAGTGTTTGCAATTAATTTAAAATAAAATAAAATAATATTATATGTTATTTATTCATTTATGTATTTATTATTTTTATGTAATAATTTTTCTTTATAAAATTTATTAGTATTATAAGTAACATAAGGAATTACAGTTTCTTATAAATATATACAAATAATAGCAATCATATATTATTGTATCCTATGTGCACTCATATTTCGATTTTTTAGAATTTATCGTGCTCTCCTATTATACTGTATCAGATACGATATGCCTGTCTGTGTCGGGTTGTCAAACAAAAGCAGCATTAATTTTGGAAAAATAAATTGAACTAAATGTTATGGTCCCCCATTGTGGCTAGATCCCCATAAATAAATTGGGTTGACACTAATTTTAAAGAAGTAAAAAAAAATAAAAAATAAAAATGAAAAGGTGATGTGGAGGATGCAAATACCTGCCACGTGTCTGGTGTTGGAATTTTGGAATATTAAAAAAGGCACAACAAAAAAAAAAAAGATTATTAAATACTAAAATTATGAAAAAGGAGATATTAAATGGACTCTATGACTGCACGTGCATTGGTCCTAAACCATCTAATATAAGCCCACTAGCTCAACTCGATTAACTTCAATTTTAATGCTATACTAATTTTAGACCAACATATCACGAGGGTCTTGAAATTTTTTTTATTAATATTTATTTTTTATTTAAAAATTACACCTGACAAATAATTAATTGTATACCTAATTTTAGACCAACATAATATGCAAGTTTAGAAAAAATCATATCAATATATATTTTTTATTTGAATATTACATGTGCAACAATTGATTGTTTAATTTTATATTTAATTTATCTTATGAAAGTATAAAAAAAAAAATAAATTAAATTATAAGGTAAAAAACAAACAATATCGACCTATGAAATAATTATTGTTTATCACTCACATTTATTTTTAGAAAATGATGATGTCAAAAATTCTCTGTTACGTGTCAAGCTTTGCACGTACCAGAAAATCTTTCGTCTTCTTTTTCTATCTGCAAAATCGTGAATTCCAATGGGGAACACCGGTGTGGTGTCAGCCAAAGAACTTCCTGCGTGAGAATAAATTAATCCTAATATAGTGAGAATAAATTGCACACTTAAATCTGAGTCTGTATCACCAGTTACCTTCTACCATCTTTATAGAGTGATTAGCTTGTTACCATATAAATGGAGAGATCATTCAGTTACTCGTATCTCCCTATCGTTACGTATAATAGTCATTATCCCTATAATTATGGGAGAATCTCTATAACGGTCCCCATTACTTACGGGCCGTTACAGTCAATTCAGATTTATTCCAACGTATACAAGTTTGACCGAAACTCTGAGATGACTGGTTTCCTCTTTGGCTTTTGACACCTTGGGCTTATACATACCCAAAAATGGGCCTTATTAAGTGGCTGCCCATATATTCATAAAGATCACCAAATCAGTGTTTGAATCATGGGCTTATGCTGCCCCAGCCTACTTGATAGGTAGGTTTACCTGACTCCAATTCGGAACCCATATAACGAATCCGACCCGTTTAGAATTTTATACCTAGGTCAGATTGGGGCGACAATTTTACATACATCATTTGCCCTCCTAACTTTTGCAACGATTCAGACGAAGAGAAACAAAAGATCACTTCTTCTTTGAGTAAGTTCTTCATTTCATCCCTTCGATTCTCGACATTTTTCTTCGCATTTTGGGTTGCTATTCATTGCTTTGCAAAATGTCATCAAATCAATCAATAAACTCTATCGAAGCGGGCTCATTGTCAAATCCTACAATGAAACAGATGGCGATTGCCCAAGCTACTTCGCATTCTAACTCCAGTATAGATCTAGGGGCAAGTAAGTTCCCAATAGAATGGCTTTCAGCGTTTAGGGAACAATATAATATTCCTTCATCTGTATCGATTAGGGTTCCATCTGAGGATGAACGTCCTCAATATTCCAGAGAAAATGAGGTTTGCCTTTATCTCTAGATGTTTGAGTATGGACTCACTCTTCTTTTTTCTTCACTCCTCCGCAATCTTTTTTGTCAAATGAAAATTACTCCATCTTAACTAACTCCAAACAGTTTTCATCAAATTATGGGAGCCATAATTCTTGCTAGACTGAATGACGTTACTTTTTCCGTTGACACAATTTGAAGCATAAGTCAACTTAAATACCTCGCCAAAATCAATAGACATTACCTTTCTATTCCCAAAGAATTTTCGTTTCTTATAGACCTTCCAGCTAAGGTCAGAAACTGGCAACCATGGTTCCTCTTCTTTTCTGGAGATTGGGAATTCTCTTCTAAGGAAATGGAACAGTCCTCAATGATGCCAAAGCGCTTCAGCTCCCCAAGTAATAATATACCCAACAGTCTATTTCTTATCTGAAATTCTGTTGAAGTAATTTTTTATCATATTTATTGATTTATCAAATGCAGGTGATAGTGTTTGTCGAAAGCTCGGTCTCACTCCAAAAATTAAAGAAAATTTGGATAAGCTTCTAATCCCTAAAGACCGCTTTTACAGATAATTTGCATATTGGCAATTCGTCTGACCTACAATGGATCCATCTCGTCTTTAGGAATTAGCTGAGTTTCACATTGATACCCGAAAAAGGAAAAGGCCGGCAAAGAGACTTGCCAAAAAGACTGATCAATCATCATCCCGGGCTTCTTGTACCGTTGTTAGCAGCCGGACTATCCATCAAGCCCCTTTTCATGATGATCCCGAAGTAGAAGTATCGGATGATGACTGCCAACCTCTCATCATTCGCAGAAGATGTGTTATTCCTGTTACAATTCCATCATTGGTTCCAACTAATGAGCAAGCTCAAAATAGACCAACTTCCGTTTCCAGATTAGCTTATCTTTCTAGATCAGTTGATGTCCATGTCGCAGAACCGCCTGTCGCCGATCCTCCTGTTGTAGATCCTCATGTTGCTAGTCATCAATCCTCCCCAGTCCCTGCTTCCTGCCAAAGAACTAGCCGAGGAATGACTAAGCAACAAATGTGCCATCTTATTGATGAAGTTGGTCCTTCTGTTCCAGGTCGTCATGCTATTTTCGACGACGCCATTAAATTTCTGTATGATCAATCCTGGGACAAAGGCAAAAAAATGACTGAGGACAAGAATAAGCCTGAAATCTTTCGAATGGTAATTTGTGCCCTTTTCCAGGTATTTCCACTATTTTAATCTATCTTTTAATTTCAAATAATCTGATTATTCGATCTCATCTAATAACAATCTGGTCATATCAGTGTAGGCATATGTCCTCCGTTCTGGTCAATTGTGCTGAGGACGATAACGAGTTGGACGCCCAACTGATGCATCAAATGACTGAGCTCAGCAAAGTTGAGGCTAAGGTACAAGAGTTGGAAAATGAGAAGTTAAAGCTTGTCACCGATCTTGCCTTATCTAGATCTTCTCAAGAACAGTTCAAGGCCGAATTGCAATCTGCCAACGAACAAATGGAGACTCTCCAAAAGAGTAATGCATTTTTCTGCTCTGAGAATAGTGAGCTTAGAATGTCTATCACTACGATCATAGAAGAATGTACATCTCTCATAGAAGAATCCCGCAATCTTTCGGATGAGCTTGCCTCAGCCCGTCTAATAATTGATCAAAAGGATGCCGAGATTAAAGAAAAATATGTTACCCTCCAGAGAAATCATGATAAGTTCCAAGAAGAAGAGGTTGCTCTTCAAAGGCTTCAGTCTGAAAAATAGCAGATGTCTGCTGAGCTGTCAACTGCACAGGAGAAGGCCAAAAAAGACATTGACAACCTTTGGTCTTCCTTTAAGAAGGAATCAAAGAAGCTTTAGAAGGTCGACTTTACTTTCTGCCAAAGGCTAGTGTTAGAGGAGTTACTTGAGGCCAATCTCTCTTTCCTGGATCTTGATGACGAAACGGAAAAAGTAACCGAAGATCATCAAGAGTTACCCAATTTAGCAGCTGAGGTGCCAGCAGAGAGCTCAGTACAAATTGTTGAACTTGATAACAATGACTGATATCTCAGCCAAACTTTGGTCAAATCAACAAATTGCCGCCGATCTGCATTTTTTTTTTCCATTAATTTTCATATCTTTTCACCTTTATTTTTGTTGGCCTATAATTAACTTTATTAATGACCATACCTTTAACCATCATGATCTGTAACTGAACAGTCACTGCTATTACGGTTTTCAAGATTTTTTGTGATGATTATAGTACGTTTTTATCAGCGCATGTCACCTCCTCATTTAATGTGTGCCTTTTCGACGCTTCAACTATCTTCCTCTATTCCCCTTGCTCAACTATTTAAAGGTACCATTGGTTGTTCATATTTCAAGAAACCTTTCCTGCGCTAATATCCATACTTTTAAAAAATTCCCTTGATAGTTATGGGCTCTAACATCTGGATTAACAGCCCTTCTGCCTATTCAAGAATCCAAGTTCAGAGACACAATGAGATCGAATTAGGGGAGCGTTTCCTTTCTTTGATGTAAACAACCATGAACGCCAAAGATGAGTATCCATGCCTTCGTGCCATGGAGGAAGCTTCTGCCATCTTTGCTGCCATGGAATTGACCCATTTCAAAGCTGTCTCTAACTATCTTAAAGCGAAAGATGAACTGAGAGATGCAGAAAAGAGCAAGAATGATCTGGTTCTAACTTCAACTACCAAAAGCTTTACGCTAATGCCATGAAAGTGAAGAGGGATATACTCCTGGAGAAGAACGAGGAGAAAAAGGCAAAAATTTATGAACTAATCTGAAAATTCAACCAATATGAGGATCATGAATTTTTCCTTTCCAATCCCGACTCGGAGGATCTTGACTCTCCTGCTTCCCTAAAGTTGGATTGAAGCACCTCCCACTCATCCCCAGATGAAGAAGAATAAGAAGAAAAACTTTTTTTTTTTTTTTTTGTGTGTGTGTGTATGTGTATGTAAGAACAGTTTGCGTCTGTTCTTTTTTTTTTTTTTTTAAAAAAAAAACATGTATTATTTTTTGCTTATAATATGAATGGGTTTTTATATAATTATTTGCCCTCCTTCGTAACAAAATTAGGATACATAACTTAGTTACGAATATTTGAACAAGCATATGACAGTAGGAGATTCTCTGAGTTTGAACTCAGTTACATGCTGGGCTGAAATACCCGTTTATACTGAGGTACTCAGCTCAATTCGGAGTTTGAAAATTCAAGTACTCGTTGAGCTAATACGCCCTAGTTGAATACTGAGTTGAACTCTGAGTTGAAGAACTGGTTGCTAGGCTGAAATGCTCATTTAAACTCTAAGTTAGAGAACTCAGTTGTTTGTTGGGCAGAGGTGCCCAGTTATATACTGAGCTGAAGTGCTCAATTAAATTCTGAATTAGAGAACTCAGTTGTTTGCTAGGCTGAGGTGCCCAGTTAAATGCTAAGTTGAAGTGCTCAGTTAAACTCTGAGTTTGAGAGAATTCAGTCGTTTGTTGGGCTGAGGTGCCCAGTTAAATGCTGAGCTGAAGTGCTAAGTTAAACTCTGAGTTTGAGAACTCAGTCGTTTGTTGGGCTGAGGTGCCTAGTTAAATACTGAGCTGAAGTGCTCAGTTAAACTCTGAGTTTGAGAACTCAGTCATTTACTGGGCTGAGGTGTCCAGTTAAATACTGAGTTGAAGTGTTCAGTTAAACTCTGAGTTTGAGAACTCAATCGTTTGCTGGGCTGAGGTGCCCAATTAAATACTGAGCTAAAGCGCTCAGTTAAACTCTGAGTTTGAGAACTCAGTCGTTTGCTGGGCTGAAGTGCTCAGTTAAATTCTGAGTTTGAGAACTCAGTCGTTTATTGGACTAAGGTGCCCAGTTAAATACTGAGCTGAAATGCTCAATTAAACTCTGAGTTTAAGAACTCAGTCGTTTGCTGGGCTGAGGTACCCAGTTAAATGCTGAGCTGAAGTGCTCAGTTAAACTCTGAGTTTGAGAACTCAGTCGTTTGCTGGGCTAAGCTGCCCAATTAAATACTGAGCTGAAGTGCTCAGTTAAACTTTGAGTTTGAGAACTTAGTCATTTGCTGGGCTGAGGTGCCCAGTTAAATGCTGAGTTGAAGTGCTCAGTTAAACTCTGAGTTTGAGAACTCAGTCAAAAGACACAAATCATTTTTTGTATGAAATCCAATGTTTATGTCTTTTATTAAAAATGCATTCAGAAAACAAATTATTCCAAATTCTTGAAAAGAAACAAAGCTTAAAGATAAAGAACTCATACAAAATACTTCCGTAAATGGGAGATGTTCCATGGTCTTGGAACAGCTACTCCACCAAGTTCTTCAAGCCAATAAGTTATTGGTCTATTAACTTTGATGACGCGATAAGGGCCTTCCCAGTTTAGAGCAAGCTTTCCCAGGCGAGCTTCTGGTCTATGAGGCATTACCCGTCGAAGTACCAGGTCTCCAATGGCGAAACTCCTTGGGCGAACTGCATGATTAAATCTGCGTGCCATCTTGGTATTGTAAGCTGCCATACGCATTAATGCCTTATTACGCTTTTCTTCAAGTTGATCCAATTCCTCTCGTATGTGGCTTTCATTATCTCTTAAATCAGTAGTGGCAACTCTTCTGGTTGGCACCCCAATTTCAACCAGAACGACAACTTCAGTTCCGTAAGTTAAAGAAAATGGTGTTTCTCCAATTGTAGATACCGGGGTGGTGCGATAAGCCCATAAAATTTCAGGAAGTTCTTTCACCCATTTGCCTTTAGCATCGTCCAGGTGTTTTTTTAGTGCCTCTTTTATGGAATGGTTGGTCACCTCTGCTTGTCTATTTGTTTGAGGATATGCCGGACTGGATGTCTGATGTTGTATTTGGAGCTCGTTGCACATCCAGCCAACTTTACCTTCAATAAAAGGCATTCCATTATCAGAGATAAGAACAGTAGGTATGCCAAAACGGCAAATGACTTGTTTCCACATAAAATTCTTCACTTCATTTTCTCCAACGATTACAAAAGCTTATGCTTTGACCCATTTGGTGAAATAGTCGATCACCACCAACAAATATTTTTTGTTTCCAGGAGCTTGAGTGAAAGAACCCAAAACATTCATTCCCTACTGAGCAAACGACCAAGGACTAGTGATTGGAGTTTGTTGTTGAGTTGAGACCTTGATATCATTAGAGAATCGTTGGCATTTGTCATACTTTCGTACATATTCTGCCGTATCAGCGCGCATGGTAGGCCAATAATATCCCACTCTCAATGCTTTATGAACCAGGGATCTTCCCCCCTGGTGGTTTCCACACACGCCTTCATGTATTTCTTGCATAACATAACTTGCTTCTTTTAGCCCTAAACATAGAAACAAAGGTTGGAAAAAAGATCGTTTATACAGTTTATCTTCGGATAACACATACCTTGACGACCTGTAAACAATTTTCCTAGCGGCATCTCTGTCGTCTAGTAAGACTCCTTCTTTCAGATACTGAACTATAGAAGTCCTCCAATCAGTTTCTTCATCTAGCCGACCAATACATGCACACTGAGGGGTTGGAGTGATTGATGGATGGTCCAGAAAATCAACCAATTCAGACTTTTGATCTGGTCTCAAAGTCGAAGCAAGTACAGACAAAGCATCAGCCTTGACATTTTCAGTTCTTGGGATGGCTTCAAACTTACAACTCTAAAACTGGGAAGTGAGCTCTGTTATTTTCTATGCATAGAGGCATAACTTGTCTCCGTTTATAAGAAACAAGTCATTGATCTGAATGATCACCACTTGAGAATCTGACTTCACTTTCAAATGCTGAGCACCTAACTCTTTGGTAAGAGTTAGCCCGAGAACTACTGCTTCACACTTCGCTTCGTTGTTGGAAGCTTGGAAACATAACTGCATGGCTTTTTCAAACTGATTTCCCTCAGGTGTGTGTATGACTATTCCCACTCCATATCCTTTCATGTTCGAGACTCCATTAACCCATAATTTCCACTGGGCAGCAGAACAGGATGTTGTTTCTTCATTCAATGGAGTAAATTCAACAATGAAGTCAACTAAAACTTGTCATTTGATTGATGTTTTGGGTTTGTACTGGATGAAAAATTCACCAAGCTCTATAATCCACTTCATTAGTCGTTAAGACGCTTCTGGTCTGTGCATTACTGCCCTGAGTGGGTATAAGGTCAACATAGTTATTATATGTGCTTGAAAATAGGGCCGGAGCTTCCGAGTAGTAACTACCAAAACTAACGCTAGTTTTTCCAACTCCGTATAACGAGTTTCAGCTAAAACCAACGATTTGCTGATGTAGTAGACCAGCCTCTGCCCTCCTGCGAATTCTTGGACCAATGCAGCACTTACTGCTACAGGAGTTACTGCCAAGTATAGCTTCAATTCTTTTCCTGGGTGTACCTTGGCCAATGTTTCCACTGAGTCCAAGTAATCTTTAATAGACTGAAAAACACTCTCACAGTTATCATCCCACCGAAAGGTCTTGTTTCTCCTCAAAATTTTGAAGAAGGGAGCACACCTATCAGTAAATTTTGAAATAAATCTGTCTAAAGCCGTCAATCTTTCAGTCAACACTTGAACTTCTCGTATAGAAGAAGGGGATTTTAGATTTTTAACAGCTTCTCTTTGTCCTGAATCTACTGTAATGCCCAGCTGATTAACTACGAAACCCAGAAACTTTCCAGAAGTGACCCCAAAAATGCATTCAACTTCATATCGTACCATCTTAGAACAAAAAAAAGCTTCGGATAAATGGGAGAGATGATCTTCTTGCTTGAAACTTTTGACCAGCATATCATCTATATAAACTTCCATGGTGGTCCTAATTTGATCTTGAAAAATGCGATTCACCAATCGCTGATAAGTAGCACCTGCATTTCTTAAACCGAAAGGCATTACCCTATAACAATAAGTCCCTTTTGGTGCGATAAATGATGTCTCCTCCTCATCATACTGATCCATGCAGATTTGATTGTAGCCTGAATAAGCATCCATCATGTACAGGCGTTGGTGCCCGGCTGCAGCATCAACCATTTGGTCAATCCTCGGCATCAGATAATTGTAAGACCTCAATTGTATCATGTACGTCATTTCAGTGGTATTTTAGAGTAATTGTGAAAATTCGAGGTGAAATTAGGACAATTAAAAATTCAAATAGAAAGTCTAGAGGTCAAATTGAAAATATAAGAAATAGTAAATCCCAATTTAGGGAGGTAATTGACATTTAACTTGTAAATGAAACTTTCAGGGGGTGAAATTGAAAATCTTAGAAACTTTTAAAAATTGAAAAGGATTAAAATCAAGGTTTCAAGGAAGCTGGGGGAGGAAAGAGCAATTAATTAAAAAAAAATTATCATTTACACACACATCAACCGACGAACGGAGGAGCAGCTGGCCGGTAGAGAGTTGGAGAGAAAAAACGACGTGGCACGCTTGGAGTAAACTAACCCACTAAAATCATGCATGTGAGAGGATTAAGAAACTCATGATTGAGGGTCGGGAATCTATTCGGAAAATGAGAGGAAAATCTAGAGAGAGAGGGGGTTCGGCCGGTGCTCCGATCGTCGCCGGAGGGGGGTGTCACCGTTCGGGCCGGTGGTGTGTGTTGCTGCTGTAGTGGGTATATGAGAATTCTTCAGTACGTTTATGATTGGACGGGTGTATGTGTGTGTGTCTCACGTGGGTGTACCGTTCCGATCGCCGACGATCGTGTGTGTGTGTGGGTTGTCCGTTCGTCGGGAATGCATGCATTTTTTCTGTCGTTTAGCCCGTCATTCAGCCGGAGTATGCATGTGCATTCTATTCACCGGCAGTGCGTCGTTCATCCGTCAAGGGTGCTCTGTTCGGTTCGGCCGGCGATCACATGCCTGGGTGTGTGTCGCTGCTTGTCTGGTGGTGTGGGGGTATTTCCAGCGTATGTGGGTTGTTGATCATCGGTACGGTCAGAGGTGTATGAGTACGAGCTGTAAACCTAAAACCTGGGGCAGAGGAGAGAGGTCTGCGTGGAGGGGCGGCCGTCGGCCGTTGGCCATTTGTGCCGGTGTGCGTAGGTGGATATTGCCTTGCCGACGCGGGGTGCGTGGCCGGCCGGTGGACACCCAAAACAGCAAACAAAGATGGGAAGCAGAAACAGGAAACGGGAAAAAAAAAAAAAAAAGAAAGAGGAATTTGCATAAACCACCCCAAGGAAATCTAAAACCGATCACGTGATCGCCAAACGTTTTGGAAACAGGTGAAACTTCAATCAATTATTAACTCTCGTTAAATTAAATTTTAGTTAGTGTTACAAATCCTAAAATCATAATAATTTCGTGACGATTAATTAATTTTAAGTACGTGGTACATAAAATTAGTAACGATTCGGAATATAGGATTCGCATTACATGATTAGGATGTTTTAGATAAGATATTAATTTAGAATCTGTCACTATTAGGTTCGCAGACACTGGCGTCCAGATAAAGTGCGGTCAGTGTCAGTTTTGCAAAACGGATATCGAGGTGAGTGTACTGTCTTCTTACCAAACTATTTTTCTATGTATATATATATGATGAAATATGTGTTTACTTAAATTGTATGAATTTATAAATGATATGGATCAAGCAGGATTTGGGTGAGTTGGTAAACTGGGTTTTTGGAAGATTTCGATGGTTTCCAAAATGAAACTGAAAATGGATTTTTGTTGAATTTGGTTAAATCAGATGGTATTTTTAAAAGGATATAGAAAACATCTTTTTTCCTAAAAATGTCTGGTTTTTAAAAGGAAAATAAAGGGTGGAAAAGTAGTTTTGAAAGAAACAGACGTTTTCTCTAAAACGAAAAGTGGGAATATACTTTTGGATTTAAAAGTTGGTTTTGAGAAAAAGAGATAGACGTGGTGATTTGACGATACCCTAGTATTTATCTGTTTTGGTAGAGTGAGATTATCCGCTTCAGCGGAGTGATGTTATCCGCTACGGCGGAGTGATGTTAATTTGCTTCGGCAGAGTGATGTTAGACGTTTATACTGCGCAGTGATTATCCGATTCGGCGGAGTGATGGGTGTTCGTAGGAAGGCATGTCCTACGGATGGTACGGTACCGTTGCAACTCCCGATCGTGAGGTTAAAACGATCACTAGGGCTGGCCAGTGTGTGTGTGTTGGAGGTGTGCATTTGAGATTGGTGCTTGAGATGTGGTGTTTTACGTATATTGGTTGATTTGATATTATTTATTATGATGTTTGGTAGGATTTTGTACTAGATGGATTTGGATGGAACTTATCTATATCGCTTTATTGTCGTTGCTTATATACTTGTGCTTGATCCATACTAAATTGTGAAAATATTTAGAACGTATTAATATTTTAAAAATATTTTACTAAGAAGGCAGTACACTCGCAGGTACAACAGCTAGGAGTCGGTCCCCTACTGGTACTAGGTAGAGCTACGTGATGAAGTTATATAGGCGATTGAGAGAAACTGTCAAAGGCGAACCTATAAAAGGTTCATGGATAAATACTTTTAGTTAATCAAATTTTAGGACGGGTGTGTCCCTCATAGTAGGTGTTTGTATTATACAGTAGGTGTATATTGTTAGATATTTGATAATTTGGGTATTGGTGATGTCATGTTGTAGTCACACCCGCCTCGGGATGACGGGTGTCCGGGACGGGTTATGACAGTAACAATCTTTAGGGTATGCTTAATTTAGATCAGTGAAATCTACACACATCCTCCATTTTCCAATTTTTTTTTTTTACAAGAACTGGATTAGCCAACCATCTGGGGTATGTTACTTCCCTTATGTAGCCAATAGCAAGCAATTTCTTCACTTCAGCTTCAATTACTTGTTCTTTCTCAGGACTGAACGTTCTTCTTTTTTGCCGAACTGGAGGATATGATCTGCAAATATCCAAACGATGAACTGCAACATCATGACTTATTCATTTCATATCAGGCGGTGACCAAGCAAAAATGTCCAAGTTCATTCGAAGCAGTTCTCTGAGTTCAGCTCCCTCAGTCTGGCTTAATGATTCGTCAATCATAAGCTTCTGATTTCCATTATTGAAAGTTATCTACTTCACTTGCTCAGCAGATTGAATTATACTGGTATGTTCTCTGAAATCATCAATTTCTCTTGTCGAGTCTATAGGCTGACTTGCTTCATGAACTTTCTTTAATTGCTATAAAAGAGAACTTCTGTCCCTCATAGTTATGGCAAAATACTGTCTTGAAGAAGCTTGATCTCCTCTTATAACTGCAACTGAATCTCCTCTGGCATACTTTACACATTGATGATACGTTAACGCAACAGCTCTCATTGCATGTAACCATGGTCGGCCCATAATGGCATTGTATGGTGATATTGAGTCTATCACCATGAACTCCGTGGCCTTTGTGTACCCTTGCTCCTCCTTATTGGAAATGACTGACAAAATATTTTTGCCACAAGGGGATGTAAGCTCGCCATTAAATCCTACCATAAAAGTTTGTGTTGAGCTCACGTCTGAGCTCAGCACTCCCATCTGTTTCAGAGTACTAACAAAGATAATATTTGTAGAGCTACCATTATCAATCAAGATACGTCGTACCTGAAAACTTAAGACCCATAAAGATATGACTAAGGCATCTTCATGAGGGTGAACAATCTCTCTACAATCATTCTCAGAAAATGTGATAATAAGGCCTGGCTTTGTTATCGCCAATGACTCCCCATAACAACGCTCCAACGCCGCTTCACGTACCTTTCTCTTTCGTGCACGATTGGATTCCCTAGTACTCGGTCCAACCGAATTTATCATGAAAATTACCTCCCGATTTTCTTTAGGATGCTCTTTCTTTCGCTCTCTTTCTCGACGTTCTTCACATCGGTTATCATTTCGGGGTCTCTTCTTATCCCTGGGATGATCTTGTATATAATCCCGCAACTATCGTATGTTTACAAGTCGCCTGATCTCCTTCTGAAACTCCCAGCAGTCATCTGTATTATGACCATGGTCCTTATGAAAATCGCAATACTTAGAGCGATTCTTTCTATTTGACTTAGTGGTCTGTCTGGGGGGCCATTGAATTATATTAAACGTATGAGTCTCCTACAAGATCCGTAAGATCGGCATGCGTAATCCAGGAAGGCCTGGCTCCTGGAGAACTTCTGGCCTGAAATTTAAATTCCTTGTTCGGTCTTTATGCCTATCAGATGTGCCAGTTTTTGCCTTGCCAATGTCTTTCTCGTTTTGCCTGAGATGATCCCAAAATAATCCCCTGTCTTCTCTAGCCAGTTTCACATCTTTTAGCTTCATGTAAGGCTTGGATTTCTTCATCAATTCCGTCATACTCCGAGGACACTTTTTAGTTAAAGAATCTTGAAATCGGTCAGGACGCAACCCTGACGTAAAAACATTGATAACAAGGTTTGTATCACAACCTTTAATGCAGGTCAGTTCTTCATTAAACCGGCTCATATACTGGCGCAAAATTTCTCCTTTTTCCTGACGCAAAGCAAGCTGAAAATCCGGTCCTTTTATTAACCTCTAACAGGTTATGAAATGGTTGATAAACATCTTCTCGAACTCATTAAACAACGTTATAGAGTTCGCAGGAAGAGTATGTAGCCATTCAAGAGCCGATCCCTTCAAAGTAGTCGTAAATGCCCTACAAATGGTGGAATCGCTGGAATTATACAAATTCATGACATGTTTAAACTATCAGATATGGTCAGTTAGATCAGTTCTCCCATCGTACTTTTTAAACTTCGTCGGATCAAACTTTTCAGAAAGTGGGATAGCTAGTATTTCCAGGGAGAAGGGCATCTCAGTATCCTTTAATAATGTATCCAGCTCATCCAGAGGTCGAACTCTCTCTACTTGACTCCTGATCTGTCGATGTGAATCAACAGTCTCAGTTTGAATATTGGTCCCTCGTTCTGGTTTATGGCTGACCTCTCCATTGGGAAGTCGTTCCTCGTAAGATTAAGGATCAGCATGTCGTGGAGTTTCTACCTCATCTCTGACTCCATGAGAACTCGTATTAAACTGCAACCTGTTATCAGCGATTATGCTAGCCATGTACTTGATAGTTTCTACCATCTCGGCCATTTTTGCATTAAAAACGTCTATCTTTGCATCCATATTTACTATAACAGATGGCAGATCAGACGGAATCTCTTCGCGTTGCTCTAAATGAACATCTCCGTGCTGCTCCTCTGGTACATCTAGGTCTGACGGCGGTGGTAAGTCATTATTCTGACTTGTCACTGGTGCCCTAGCTCGCAAGTGCCTTATATCTGCAACGTATGATTTTACGTTCGTTTTTCCACATACAGCGCTAAATGATGATGTCAAAAATTCTATGTCACGTGTCAAGCTCCGCACGTACCAGAAAATCTTTTGTTTTCCTTCTCTATCTGCAAAACCGTGAATTCTAATGAGGAACACCGGTGTGATGTCAGCCAAAGAACCTCCGGGGTGAGAATAAGTTAATCCGAATATAGTGAGAATAAATTGCACACTTAAATCCGAGTCCGTATTATCAGTTACCTTATACCCTCTTTATAGAATGATTAGTTTGTTACCATATGAGTAGAGAGATCATTCAGTTACTCGTATCTCCCTGCCGTTACGTATAATAGTCATTATCCCTATAATTATGGGAGAATCTCTGTAACGGTCCCCATTACTCATGGGCCGTTACAGTCAATTCAGACGTATTCTAACGTATACAGGTTTGACCGAAACTCTGAGATGACTGGTTTCCTCTTTGGCTTTTGACACCTTGGGCTTATACATACCCAAAAATGGGCCTTATCAAGTGGCTGCCCATATATTCATAAAGATCATCAAATCAGTGTTTGAATTATGGGCTTATACTGTCTCAGCCCACTTGATAGGCGGGTTTACCTGACTCCAATTCGGAGCCCATATAACGAATCCGACCCGTTTAGGATGTTATACCTAGGTCAGTTTGAGGCTGGAGTTTTATACACATCAGAAAATAGTATATAATATGTAAATCATCTCTTGAGGATTTTTAAAATTTTTCATTTTCTTTAAATAATAGTTTTAAAATAAGTTAATAAGTCCTTTTTTTATATTGTTTAAAAGTTATATGTAACTAATTGATAGAGAAAGATAATTTTATGTTATTAAATGGTTGGAGAGGGAGAGGAAGATGGAGATGAAGAGGTTACGTATAATTAGTTATAATGAAAACAATATTCAATTAAAATAGGGATAAATTTCAATGAAGGTTTTAGTCATTGTCATTGGAAAAACTTACAATGATATTCCATGTCATTTGAAAAATATCTCTGACCCTCATTTTCTTTGATATTAAATATAAAATTACATATTTATCCTTGATAATATATTATTAAAAAATTAATTAAAACTATCTAATAAAAAATTACTCTTATTACCCTCTTAAAAGAATTACAATTATGGTTTTTAAATTCTATTTATGTAAATATATTTATAATTTTTTTAATACTTTTGGGATCAAATGATGGTTGCTAATTTTTTAAGTATTTAAAAAGTACTTCGTGCTAATTTTGTTATAATTTAAAATTATTATGAGAATTAAAAATTGTTGATTTATGTAATACATTTTCTATTCTAATTTTTTTTTCCCCCTTTTTGGGATCAAATGATAATTTTTTGTGTTTTTTGAGTACTTAAAGAATACTTAGTGTTGAAATTTTTAAATTTAAAATTACTCTAAAATTAAATATTTTTTTATCTATAAAATTTAATTATTGTTTAATTTTTATTTATTTTTTTGAATTATTTGGTGAAATTTTCATATGAGATTTTATTTACTAATACTTTCACTTGATTAAAAAATATTAGGCTTGTAGATTTTCTATTTGGTGGTAATAATTAATGAAAAAAAATGACAACTCTCCAAAAGGTTTGAAGGAATTATTCTCAAATCTCATTGAAAGTTTATCTCTCTTTCCTTTTTTATATATTAGAATTATATTTTAGTTTTAATGTATGTTATGAAAGTGTATAAACTACTTAATTTAATTTGGTTTGATTGTTGTAAATGTCAAATTTTAAAAGTGCAATTGAAGAATTCTAGCTACATGACTCTTTAAATTGAGATAAGAGTTTACAATGGTGCAATGAATTAGAATATGAAGAAAATATTTGCATTCAAAGTGCAAATTAAAAAAATCATAAATTTATTAAAAGAAAGTATAAATAAATAAATGAGGGAACTCATCTAATTAAAAAAAAAAAAATCTTTAAGAGCGCCATAAGATGAAGAAGAGCAATTTTCCATTATCCTTCATTCATTTTCTAAGCTTATATTTTTAAGTATTCTTTTTAGATTTTTTAAAGATTTTGATTTTGTTTTCTATTGCAACTAAATTAAATCTAGTCCATTGTCACACCTACATATCGACACAAAGAAATAATTGTTAAAAGAAATATGTCATAAACATGAAGACAATAAATATAAGTCTAAAAAGAATCAAAATTAACAATTAAGTAGTATATATCATATGAAAATGTCAAATATCATAACTTTTTAAAAAGAAAATTTTGTAACAACCCAAGTCAATAAAGTTAAGAATTTTCTTATTTAATGTAAACATGAAGAATAAACATGACTTTTTCTTTCTTGATCCGCCCATTTCAAATCTATCACTAAAATTAAAGCACAAATCAAATTAAAAATCTCAATTTGTTTATACTACACAAATATAAAAATAATAAAACATCATAGTTCAAAATCCTATTTTTCTTCTAATTTTTACTCTAAACTTGTCATTGTCAATCCACGATAGTACTTTCTAAAAACATAGCAGAAAGATAAAAATTAAAAAAAAAATAAAAATCAAATGTGTATTAAAGATTATTATTTCTTTTTAGTTTTTAAATTGTGTTTTTAATGTTTATTTTTTAACCAATATAATAGCTTCCATTTTTTGTTGTTCAGTACTTGTTAAAAGAACTGCCCAGTACCCGAAGACTCACGTCATTACAACATTTGTTTAGTACTTTGTTGTCTAGTACTTATTATAATTATAAATTTTAATAATGGTTATCACCAAAAAAAATTATATCAAGAGAGAATAAAATAGAAAATGTAATTATTAATGTCATATTTATTAAAAATAATAGACATTTATAGTTTTTTTATTTATTATTTAAAATTTATTTAAATAAAATTTTAAAAGAGAGAAAAATTTAGAAAAGTGAATTTTGTAAACATTAATGGAGGAAAATGACAGATTGTTCAAAATCAAACCAAACTAAAATCAAAATCAAAAGATTAGTAATTACAACATATTACATGTAATATTCATATAACATCAATGTTACATCACATTATTGTATTCTCCATTTATATTTGTATGTTCAATCTGACATCAAATCCAGCCAAAATGACACTATAATGTCCGCATCGCATCTAATAATAACCCCTTATTCGTTACGTGTGGAATGTAACTAATGAGGGTATTTTAGGGCACCTTTGAGTTAGCACTTGGGATCTAACCATGTGTCTATTCTCGTTGTCGCAGGGACACATTCCGGAATTTACAACGCTATACTGGAGCATATGCCGACCACGGCTCCTCCCTAGAATCTTATTTGCATCAAGGGAGGAGCGAAGAGCCCCGCAGGGACGTGCCGCTCTGAGCTCTGCGTCGTGCCCTGGACGATAAATTTCAGGGACTCAGTTGTTCACTTCAACCAACTCCCCCTTCTAGCTTGTTTCTTCTTCAGGACTCTACGGATCTCCGCTCTCCTCCACCAGCTTACCATCACAAGCCTGACAAAAGCCTGTTGGCTTCGCCAAATGGGCCAAAAGCCCAAGCCCAGCGGTTATCTCCTCAACTCCCCAGATTATCGGTTAAACATAAGGTTTCGACTAATTAACCGTGTTTAAGTCCAACTAATCATCTCAAACTCCACTATATATTGGAGGCTATGCAAACCCAAGATACACTTGATTACACGCGAGTTCATTTGTTTATTTGCTGCATTATTGTACCTTTTCTCTCTAAGCATTAATTACCACGTCGGAGAGGTTTCACCGGGACAAATCTCGATTTGAACCTTCTTCAGGCACTATTCCTTGAAGAGTAGGACTCTGAGCACAGTAAGTTAGTCCTCCCAAGACCCAGCACAACTCCCATGAGGAATTTTCAACCGACGACTCCACCTTAGCAAGAGGACCCACATGTCATTCGATTAGACCATACTCGAGGTATGTACCCGTTTTATGCATCAACAATAACATTGTCTGTGTTAAATCGTACGGACGGTTTTGGGACTGCGCTGTGCATAGAAACTGTGAAAGACAATTGCGCTATTCATTAGTCAAGCAACATATTTTATTGGTAGATTAATAGTTAATATGGGTCCATGCGATAATTTTCCCTAATGTTTTCTGTCCAATTTTGGTTTATATTCCTAATTGATGCTATTTATTTGATGATTAATATTTCTCATTTAGGGTAACACTAAAAACGAAAAAGCAAGGGAAAAAATTGGAAAAAGACAAAGAGAAAAGAAAAACAATTATGTTAATGGCCCGTTTGGTTTCCATAAAAAGGGTGAAAATAAAAAATGGATAAAAACTTTTTATCATATCCACAATTTGAAATCGTCAATCTATATTTATATCTATATCTAATATTTAAAATTAAAAGACAAGTTCTATGAATAAACCACAATTGAGTATTGCCCTTTACTCTCATCTCCCCATTCTAATAAAATCAACAGTTAAGATTGTTTCAAACCCTACTGATATTCTAACCCTACCCCTTTCCCACATCATCCTCATTTATTTTCCCTCTCGCTCCATCTGCCTCTCTCTCAATCTCTCTTTTCCTTACCTCCGCCACCACCTCGCTCTTTCTCGACACCACCTCCATCACTCTCTTCCTCGCCTTCACCGTTGCGTCACTACCACCACTTCCGTTCCATGGCCACCAGATTTGAACACTTTATCTCTCATCTTAGCTCACATTCGGCACCCCCTCTCATTCTCCTCTTTCTCTACTGAATATAGCCAAATCGGTCGCCGCCACTACCATCGCTCTCTTGCTCGCATCCGTCATTGCATCACTACCACCTCCACGCCCACCGACGTTTGTCTCCATGGCCACTAGATCTGAAGATGGTGAGGGAGAGAGGTATTGATTTACATAGCATTGTGAAGAACATCGCATTTTTAGAATTTTGTTGTATATCATTTTTTGTGAAACGTTACTGTAAAATATTGTGGAAAAAGTTACTATACATAAAATGTTTGTGAAAATTTGTGGCACAACATTTATGTATTTTTTTTATTTTTTTTTTGTAAATTTGTTGGAGAAAGTGTTTATTTTTCGTTGGGTTTGCAGTTAGTGTGTAACAATCAAACCATATTATTGAACAATTTTATGTGAAGATTGTTTAATGGTGGTATTTTCTATTGGGTTTGCAAACTATTTGTTACTTTTTGTGAAATTCCTAGTTATTTGTAGCTTCTTGTTAATCTGGGTTTTGAGCTTCAATGGGTTTTTTAATGTATTTTTGTTAATACAAAAAAATTTGCTACACGGTTATTTTATTTTGAAAATTATTGCAGATTAACTATTACTTGGTCATTGTTAATTTGTTGTAAATTAACTATTTCCTGTCGTTATACAGAATTTGTTATGTTGCAATTGTTTTTTTTTTTTTATTCAGTGTGTTTAGTACTTGTTTGTGTCATATACTCAAGGTAATGGCGAGCTTGTCTGGCAATCAATTTGAGCGACGAACAAAATACAACAATGATCTTTTGTTTCATAAACAAACTAGAGATAAATAATACATATATAATTTGCAAAGTTTTTTGTGATGTAATGAAAAAAAAAAATCGTAGAAAATTTCGTCCGTAACACATTAATGTAATGTCAACTACACCGTTTTGGCCGCTCTTTAAGACTTTCGTGTACGGTAACATTACGGTCCAACAATGTACGAAGAACGACCAAAATATTTTGATTTTACTTGACTTTTATAACCAGTAAAATGTTTACTATTGATTCAGTTGGTTCTACTTGCCCAGCATTGATGGATTATTTCAAGTGTATTTTATAATGGACCCCGAGACCCAATACTAATTCATTCTTATACCCATGTAGTCATTTAAGTTTAGAGAAAAACTCAATTGGCATATGATAATTATTTACTGGACAGCAACATTTAAGAAATGAAGAGTGTTAAAAATCCTGAAGAAATTAGGTAAAAACAACTCAATACTCTCTCATACTCTTAATGCAATCCGAATTAGGATCACACACAACACTATTGAATAAATTATATTTTTATGTGTTTGATTTGATGAATTTTAGGATCCTAATTAGTGATTAAATATGTACTCCTATGTGAAATTGAAAAATAAAAATTGACCTAAGTGAGAATAATGTTTAAAGTTTGAGTTTAGAGTTAATTTATTTAACTGAGAAAAGCAATTGGTTAACGGGATCAAACGTTGAGTTTTGGAAAAGAAGTAAGTGAGAAAGTGACCAACCAACATCAATCGGTCAACTGATCCGAGGAGGATTGGTCAACCGATTGAAATAGTGAGGTTTTGGAGAAAATATGAAAAATCCTGCATCAATCGGTCAACCGAGCAAGAAGGAATCGGTCAACCGATGGGCGCAACGGAATGGCAGTGAAAAGTCTATGAAACGATCGGTCAATCGATTGGAGAGAAATCGGTCAACCGACTGTGCTGGGGTTTGGCCTAGAAAACTATCTAAACCAATCGGTTAACCAACCGAAGAACAATCGGCCAATCGACTGGAGTTTAGTTTTGGCCTGGCTTACAAGCTGAATCAATCAGTCAACTGACTGGCCAACGTCGGTCAACTGATTGTTTCGGTTGAGATCTCGAGGATTTTGAGGCTTCAGTCAACAACTAACCGTTTTTTATGATTCCGATGGAGAGATTTGGGAGATCTGATCTTGTGGAAGATATGGTCCATATGTTTTGAGTTTATACTGATTTGGTTCATATATTAAATGATTTTCTCAATTTGGTTTATTAAATACTTCTTATCTTTGTAATTGTTAATTGAGAAATAATTTATGAACTTAATTAAAAGTTTTAAAAGCTATTTTTAAGACAAATACACTAGAGTTGAATGGATATGATATATTGGGGTCTTTAGGTGCCTTTTAGAGGCATATCTTTTGAAAACTAGTTGTCAGAAGACTTGATCTTATGCTATCTAAATAGACCTGTGAAAATTGGATAAAAAATATCAAGAACATCAGTTCCTAACTTTTCTAAGAGTTATCATTTTGCTGAGATTCATTCAAGAGACATATTGTGTTACGTTCTTGATCTAAAGCGCTAATTGTTTTGGGGTCACAGATTTGTGTTGTTTTGTTATTCTATTTACATTCTTCGATGTTATTCCGGTGAGATCTTTCCAGGTTATTATTCTTTATTGTAATTTCATATTATTAATGCTTGGTTGTTAAGATCGTTGAAAAAATTGTTTTCAAATTTAAGAGCATAAAAATCTTTTTAAAACGATCTTCTGTGTTTATCTGATTATGTGTTTTATTTTGTGCTACCCATACTTATTTATAATCAGATATTAACTTGTCTCACATTGTATCTATCATGTAGTAAAATTTTGGGACATTAATCGATTATATCTATTTTGAGGTAATAGAAGTTCCTTTTGGAAAAAAAACTCATTTTTTGGTGTATTTGTGAGTTTGAGCCAATTAGACACGGTTGGACCGATGTCTAGTCAGCGTAACTAGGTTTCAATATTTTTCTGTAAAAAGATTAGGTTTTGTTCTTTTTCTAAGTATAAAAAAAGGTTAAGTTATTCTTTTCCCTTAAAAAGAATTAAGTTTTGATTCTTCCTGAATTGAATTGAGTGAATTGTGAAGGTTCAATCCTTACCTGTGAAAATGATGCTTGTGAGAGTTGTGAAGTTTGATCTATAGCCTGCAAAAAAATTAGATGATAATTTTTCTTGTAATAGAATTAAATTAATCTTTAGTTTGGTAAAAAGATAAAATTCTTCCTTAACATGGGAAAAAGAAAATTGTAAAGGTTGATTATGAGCCTAAGAAAATAATCGTTGTAAAGGTTTAGTTCCTACCGTTAAAGGAATTAGGGGTTTAAAGGTTGCAAATCTCCATGGAGATCGAAGAACTAGATTAAGCAAGGCTAATTTGCTGAACCAAGATATATCTTGGTATGCTGCTTTGTTATTATTTTTATCATATTCTGTTTGGGTATATATTTAGAATATAAACACTTATCTGCTGCATAACGAAGATAATAATTGATTTAGGATAAACTAATTATTTGATAAATTAAATGTTGAAATATTTAATTATTTAAATTTTTATAACTACATATTTCACTTCCCCATCTTGAGTAGCTCACATTTGCATCTCTCATTCATTATGTTTCGGTTGACATGGTTGTTGTACAACAACATTTACATTCTCACATTCATTATGTTGTTATAAATATTATTGCTGAATAATAATATTTGCATCATCTCATTTATTATGTTGTTGTTGATATAATGAAATAATATAAATTTAAATTTATCTTAATTAATAAATATATAAGTGATATGTTTTCAATATGGACTTGTAAATAGTAACTCATTTTAATTTTAATGATAAAAATAAAAAAATTTCTAATTTTCCCTAGCTCTACTGGCGGGACCCCAAATATATGAATTTGCTATAAAGCAACTATTTTTTGTCATCGTACAAAATTCTTGTGCTACAATCGTTTTTTTTTTTTAATTCAATGTTTAGTATTTGTTTGTTATACTCTAGGTAATGGTGAGCCCATCTGGCAATCAATCTGAGCAACGAACAAAATATGACAACAATCTTTTATTGCATAAACAAGCTAGGATTAAACAATACAGATGTAATCTTCGAAGTTTTTGTGATGTAATGGAAAAAGAGGAAATTCCGTCCAGAACACACCAATGTAATGTCAACCACACCATTCTAACTGTTCTTTAAGGCTTTCATGGACGGTAATGTTACGGTCCAACAATGTACGAAGAACAACCAAAATATTTCGATTTTATTTGACTTTTACAACCGGTAATTTTTTTACTATTGGTTCAGTTGGTTCTACTGGCCCAGCATTGAGGAATTATTTTAATTGATTCTACTAACGAGGCCCCGAATACATGAATATTTACCATGACTGATGGCCCAGATCATCAAAAAATTATCTGAAACCATTACAGAATGTAAAATAATATTAAGAATAATCAATGCTCAACAATAAACATTTTATGGAAAAATCGATGCAAATTTTGTTGTACAACGAATAATCAAATTAACATGGGATCAAATATTACTGTACAACAACTTTATGGAACAGTAATGATTTGACAAATTTATGTTGTATAGCAAAAAAAAAAATTTAAATGTATGAAATAGGAGATTTTGATAAATATTTTTGTACAACTTTTTTATAAATCAGCACAAACGGGTTTCCAGAGGCAAAAAAAATGTGCACTAAACATTTATGATTAACGGCTAATTTTGTACAATGACAACAATTTTTTTTTTTACTTTACAGCAAATTAACAATGATCAAGTAATAATCAATCTACAATAATTTTCAAAACAAAATAACTGTAGAGCAATTTTTCTGTGTTAACAAAAATACATTAAAAATATTATTGAAGCTCAAAACCTAGATTAACTAGAAGTTACGAATAACAAAAAAAATCACGAAAAGCAACCTATGATTTGCAAACCCAACAAAAAACAACACCATTAAGCATAAAATTGTTCAATAATACGGTTTGATTATCACACACTAACTGCAATCCCAACGAAAAAGAAACATTTTTTCCAACAAATTCACAAAAAAAAAAAAAAAAAAAAAATGTTGTGCCACAAATTTTCACAATTATTTTGTACACTAGCCTTTTTCACAAAATTTTAATGTACAGTAACGTTTCACAAAAATTTTTGTACAACAAAATTCCAAAACACGATGCAATGTTTTTCACAAAGATTAATAAGAAGACAATAATGCATTAAGACCCTTAAATTTATTTTCATTCTATACTAACAAAAATCCATTAAAAACACCATTGACGCTCAGATCATTATTATGAAGCAACTTTTCACAAAGATTGTTGTGCAGCAATTTTCACAAAAGTTTACCAAGAAATAATTTTTCACAAAAATTATTGTGCAGCAACTTTTCAAATCACGATGGCAGGAAATATATAAGAAGAACACTTCAACCAATACAAAATGCACAAAAGCCCGAAAAAAGGAAAGATATTAGGATGGAAGGTAGCTTCGCTTGCTAAACAGTAATTGAATTTTCTTGCATAAGTGGTAGTTTCTTATTGCCATTTTTTTTTAATGAATTTCAATGATTATTCAATCATATTCGGTGCTATAACCTATAATTTAGGGTTTTGATTTTTTATTCTCCACAAACAGAGAGAACACGAAAGGGTAGTGAAGGTTGCTCCTTTTATGAATGTATGGGCACAACAGGCAGCAAGAACATGAAGGATTCAAGCTGCAAAGCGAATGCCAACCATTAATTTCGCACTTCTTTTTTGTCAATAGGCATCTGTGGAATCTAATGCTACTCACAGAGCCTCAGTACTTGTGCACCAATCGATCCATAAGAACATTATCAAAACTGAACATCAGCAATCCAGCGCATATTGATATGCGCGAATTGGAGCCAAAAATATGGAGCAAAATGCACACCGGTAACGGATTGAATGGAAAAGAATGAACAAATCAAACCGTTTATAGCAATCTATTCAATCAATTAATCAAATAAGAAGAATGAATAAATTAATCGTACCCTAGCAGCTTGAATCTCGCGAGGCGATCGAATACAGAACCGGAAACTATGGAGATCCAGTCCAGAGGTGGCGATTTATAGTGCTTGTGAGCGATTGACGATCGACTGCGGCGTTTTTAGGGTTTTGGAATTGAAGCAACAGTGGCTGTGGACCGCAAGGAGCCTTCTGCAATCCGGTTTGGGCCCAACTACCGCCTTGTGCTTTTGGATGGACTTCAGCCTGATGAAGATAAGACGACAAAATAGAAGTGGGCTCAATTTTCGGGTTCTCATTTTTTTTTTTTTTTTAAACCATCGGTATCCGATAATCACGTTGAGTTTCGACTAATACGGATCGAACCGAATAAGACCACAAAAATGAAAAAATATTTTTTATGTAATCTTAAATTCTAAAATAAAATTTGGCGGGTTCCACAAAATTATTAATGTGAGGTTAAGGATGCATTTGGTTAGGTGAAAAATGGATAGAAAAGAAAATAAAATAAAAAATGAGAAAAAAGAAAAAAAAAACTTTATTTGGTTGAATGAAAAATAGATGGAAAAAACACAATTTTTGAGACAATTTTTTTCTCACAAATATGAGAGAAAAATGGAGGGAAGTGGTGAAAAATGAATAAAATTACAATTATACATTTGATTATATAATTTTTAATTTACTTTTGTAATATATAAAGAAAAAAATAGTAAATTAAATAAATTATTTTCTCTGCTTTCATTTTTCTTTCTTAATCAAATAACACTAGGCAAAAATAATTTTTCATTCACAATGGATAAAGATATTATCATCTCATTTTCTTTTTCTTTTTTCTTTTTCATCATTCCAACCAAACATACCCTAAGATCTCTTTAAATATATAATAGAATAGATGAAAATATTTCTTTCAATAAAATGGTTGAGATCTATTCTACGTCTTCTCTAATATATCTCAGTTGTTCTAAATATATTTTCGTCAAGTCTACACTGTCCTACCATATTATATAGATGTCTGATGTTGTTTTTTAAAATAATTTTTGAAAATTATGAAAATTAATTTTGTAAAAAAATAGTTTTTCAAATTTGTAAAAATTTATTTGGTCTATTTTTTTATATAATATTTTATTAATAATGTGTTAAAAATTAAAGGTGTTGTAATTGAAATATAAGGCTGGGAAAAAAATGGTAATAATGATGAAGTTTGTTGGTTGGACTTGTAGTGGTAAAAATTTGTAAAAGGATAGCCTAGTGTACGAAGACTCTTCCATGATGGAATTTCAAGATCGTGAAATGTATGTAGCTTTATCCCTACATATTGAGACGGTGTCTCTTAGATAAAAATAAAAGAAAAAAGAAAATAAATAACAACAACAAATCCTTTGTCCCAGATAAATAATGTTGTGTAAATGAAACTGTTTGTGTATAAAACTGATACACACCTCGAGTATGATCTAGTCAGGTGACAGATGAGTCATCTTACTAAGGTGGAGTCGTCAGTTGAAAAGTCCTCGAGTGAGCTGTACTAGGTCCTGGGAGGACTGACCTACTGTGTCCAGAGGCCTGCTCCTCAAGAAGTGTACATGCAGAAGGCTCAGACCGGGATTTGTCCCAATGAAACCCTTCCGACGTGGTAATCAATGCTCAAAGAGAAAAAATACAGTAATGCAGCATGTAAAAAAATAAATTCGTGCGTAATGTAAAGTGTATTCAAGCGTACCTCGGGTTTGCACAACTCTCGATATATATATAGGAGTTGGAGATGATTAGTCGGGTCTAAATACGGTTAATTAGTCGAAACTTTGTGTTTAGCTGATAATTTGGGGCGTTTAGGAGATAATCGTTGGGCTTGAGCTTTTGGGCCTATTTGACAAAGCCCGCATGTCTTTGTTAGGCCTACGATGAAAATGTTGGTCATAGTGGACACGGGGCCGAGGCCTAGGTGCTGACTAGGAGAAGCCCAAAAATACCCTTATTAGATACATTTTATGATATACAGATCATTCAAGAGTCATTCCCCACTTAACTTTGAATTAATCAAATCGTTTATAATTGTTTCATTTCAGGTTTTCATGGGTCTACATTTCTCTCTTGGAACAACTTCGCTTGATTTAAATCACATTTTCACATCAATGTGTTCTCAACTCTACTCTTCTATACACGTGTCTAAACTACCATAAACGATTTTCTCCTAACATGTATTCAATGGGTGCCACTATGCACTGAACCCAATTCCCTGGATCAAAAGGTCTTGTTGTTGAGATTCACCTAAGTCTCCATCACCACGAGGATTTCAGGTTTGTGAGTTACTACTGCCTCTTTCATTCTTAATAGTTGAAACTGCAATCAAAAGTGAGTTTTAGTGAAGATTTCGGTAAAAATAGTTTGGTTTCATTATTAGTCTAAGGCCAAGGCCTAAGTCAACAACAAGGGATAATGAGAGGTAACGGTAGTGGTTCAGGTCACCCTAAAAGAGAGAGATGTAGTAAACCAAATTATACTCGAGAGACATGTTGGGAATTATAATAGAATCCATTTGAGATCTCGAGTTTCTAAACACATCACACTTTCATTCCTTAGATTAAGGCTACCAGTCTGTCCTGAGACGAACAAAAGAAAGTGGGGAGCCTCTCAGTGGTTTTGGGAATTCGATATCATACCTGTATTGAAGATCCCATTCAAGTCATGAAACTTACATGATTGAGCGACATCCGATATTTTTGAACTATGGGAATTAGTTCACAATACAATTCAAATTTCATCAAATGAAATTGTGAAAACAACTCAAATTGTCACCAAATGACAAATTGACAATTATTTTACCTCTCTTTTTTCTTTACCATTTTTATTTTATTTATTATAGCATCTTTGATAGATATGCTAAATTTAGTATGACATTTATAAGATATGACACATGAATAGTAATATGGTATATGTAATTTACGATGGATACTCTAACTGTTTGTGATAAAAATAATCTTACTTCTGAATACACTAGGCCAATGTGGGGCAAGTGCACCCTTAAAATCGTCCAGTGAAGTGACTAATCGATGTGCATATAAGCTGAATCGAATACACCTTACCTTAAAAAAAGTCTTAATTTTAATTAAAAATTAAATTAAAAATAGGTTTTTATTATTTAGTCTCCCTTCCATAGATCATATAAGGAAAAGATATTTTAAATTATTCACTTAGCATTCAGACCTTATAGTACACTCAATTAAATTTTTAGTCATTTGGCAGACAAAAAGACTCGTTAAAAGACAATTATACCCCTGAAACTCTCTCATTTACATTAACGTTATCTCCCTTTTATTCCTCTCACTCCACAATCCATTTTCACTCTTTTTATCATCTATCATCTCTCTCTCTCTCTCTCTAGATATCAGGACCCCTAGCAAGGTCTAAACGATTTCGATGCCCGTAAGGTCGACGGAGATGGTGATGACTTGGCCCGTGAGGTCAACGGAGATGATCCGACAATGACTTGGCTTGTGAGGTCAACGGAGACGGCAACGGAGGTTGGTGAACCGCCGGTGATGTGGATTCAGGGTTCACTCTTTCTCTCTCTAAACCCTAGCAATGGCTTGGCCTGTGAGGTTGATGGAGACGATTTGGCGATGGCTTAGCTCATGAGGTCAATGGAGACGGCGACGGAGGTTAGCGAACTGCCGGTGATGTAATTTGACTTCTTTTCTCCTTGTTCACGATAGAGATCTAGATTTCCAGATCTGTTTTTTTAGATCTGGAAACCCAGATCTAGATTTTCGCTATTTTTTGTTTTTTTTTGTTCTTGTTTGGGTGTTTGAATTGGTGCTGAAAACCCTAACCTCTATCCCTCCTTCAATATGCCAGATTCGTTCAGATTGAGTTCCGATCTAGAGAGATGTGGGTGTTCGATTTCTCTCTACATCTAGAAATTTCTTATCTAATTTTTTGATTTTATTAAGCCAATTTGTTTGTTCTGAAAAGTTGAGTAGACGTTTACGTATATGTAGATGTTCACGCGGTAATGTTTTATACCCAGATTTATTTGCAGATCTGGATGTTTTTGGGATCTATTTTTTGAGTGAATATAGTTTTTTTTATGGTGGGGTTAAAATGCTTCTGGATGTTTTTTAGGATCATTTTCAAATTTGGATGTTTTTTGGGATCTATTTTTTTATAGTGGGGATGTGAATGGTGGTGGAGGTGGAGGGATGTTAATTTTTACGTTAACGTTAATGCCTTGTGTGATTTTTTTTCCACATATATTTTTCTGGACAACATTAAATACGTTAACGTTAACACAGAGAGATGTAAAAAAATGTGCATTAACGTTAATGCAAACTCAATGCAAATACACATTCAGCTCAAAATGATAAAATACCACATATGTCAATTAACGTTAACGCGCACAAGACAAAAGTATACAGCAGGACGTTAACATTAAGACCCACAGTCCAATGGTGAAAAATGCGTTAATGTTAATGCGCACAAACAGATGAAGAAAGATGCGGTAATGTGAATTTCATACACAAAAAAATAAATATACAAATGCGTTAATGTTAACGTAAATTCAAATTATAGTTTTGTAATATAGATAAGGTTTGAAGAAGAAAAAAACATAGGCAGAGTGTATTGCTGAAAATGAGTTAACGTTAATACACACAAAACAGATGAGGAACGATGAGTTAACGTGACATATAAAAAAGAACATAGAATGCAATAAATTAACGTAAAATTCAATTGTAGTTTTGTAATATAGGCAAGATATTTTGCTTGAACAATTTACGTTAAGTTAGGTGGTGAAAATGAGTTAACGTTAGCGTAATACACACAAACAGATAAAGATATGCGTTAATGTGAAGAAGAAAAAAAATATGAATGCAATAATTTTAACGTGAATTCAAAATGTAATTTTGTAATATAGACAAGAAGTACTGTTTGAGTATTTTACATTAACGTTAACACCCCTGTTGTCCAATTTTGTCTTATTGTATATGACAAAATGACAGATTTATAAATATTGCTAAATAGAGTAGTTTGGGAATTTTATTTTTTAGTCCTCTGTTAGAGCACACTTCACAATTTAGACCCCAGTACAATTAGAATTAAGTTTTCAGACCACCTCAATTCTTTAGGAAAAAGTCCTTCTATTTTGCCCTTCCTTTTATAGTTTATTTACGCAACATGTCATTCTGAAGATACAAACACTACAACATGAACAGGGCACTAAAAAAAAATCACTCAATATGTAATCCGCTTCTATAAATCTGATTTCTGAATCAAATCATATAAAAATGTGATCAAATTAAAGAGCTCGCCGATATCTTTGCAATGGTATTTTTTTTTTTTTCTGTTAACAGTAGCGGATTGCGTTAACGTTAATGTACGGTTAGCTGTCGGCCTGTTACTGCGTCCGTTCTGATTCCGATATGTCCTGTTACACGTTCCACTAGCTGCACGATCGCATACAAAAAAATCGCCAAAACGCTCTCTATTCTCTCCCACGCTATCTATCCTCTCCTCGCTTAAAAACTCTGAAACCCCAAAACCCTAAAACTAATAATCCAAAATCGCCCCATCGTCGTCAGATAATGGAGAATTTTGAACGCGCCCCCTCGTCTTCCACACAGAAACGAGCAAACCTCAGTCCCGACGGTATGTGAAACCCTAAAATCGATACAATGTTGTTAGGGGACGGCGTTTTAGAAATGAAAATCACGAAGCGAGACGATGATGTTCGTCTATTTTACCCGACTCCGACATGCTCTGTTCCCCTGTTTACGTTTTTTTTGAAATCGTACGTCGTGTTTTGTTTCGTTGTTTTGCGATGTTGACCCACATGTTGTTTTGCCTCCGAAAAGAAGGAATTTAAAAAAAATGCTTGCATTAATGTTAACATAAATGTGAGTCGTATGTTTAGATTTAGGTTTGTTTGTTTGTCTGGTACACCACTATGTACTTCGATTGCGTTAACGTTAACGCGTTGATGTGATTGCGTTAATGTTAACGCAAACAGACATTTTTGCCTGTAAAAAAGGGGGAGGGCCCTTTTGCGTTACTCGTCGGTATTTTTCTCAAATCTGGGACGATGTTCTGGTTTGTTGAGGAAAATGCGTTAACGTTAACGCATTTATTGTGGTGCGTTAAACGCTGGAGCAGAGTAGCTGCCTGTTTTTGTTACGTACCGAGTGATATGGATGACTGCTTTAACGTTAACATTAATTTGAGGCTGTGTGTTTAGATTTAGGTTTGTTTGTTTGTCTGACTGGTGCAGCACTATTTGCTGCGTCTTACGTTAACGTTAACGCATGGATGTAATTGCATTAATGTTAACGCACATAGACGTTTTGCCTGGGAAAATGGTGGGGACCGTTTTGGTGCGAAATTTTGTGTTTTTGAAAGAAATGCGTTAACGTTAACGCATTTCTTGTTGTGCGTTAACGTTAACGCAGAGTAGTGGCCTATTTTTGTTACGTACCGAGTGATATGGATGACTGCTTTAACGTTAACATTAATTTGAGGCTGTGTGTTTAGATTTAGGTTTGTTTGTTTGTCTGACTGGTGCAGCACTATTTGTTGCGTCTTGCGTTAACGTTAACGCGTGGATGTAATTGCATTAATGTTAACGCACATAGACGTTTTACCTGGGAAAAGGGTGGGGACCGTTTTGGTGCGAAATTTTGTGTTTTTGAAAGAAATGCGTTAACGTTAACACATTTCTTGTTGTGCGTTAACGTTAACGCAAAATAGTACCCAGTTTATGTTACGTAATGAGGGATTTGGATAACTGCTTTAACGTTAACGTGTAGCTTGTAATGTGCATTAATTGTGTTTTCCCCCGTCGTTCTTGCAGTAAAACTCCTAAAGAAACCGAAAAAGGAAAGTTCGAGCCAGCGGACGTTCCTTTATCGCTCCAACCTTAAGCAGATCTATGAATTGCTGAGAGACTGCAAACTCAACGATCAGCATAAGGCACTGCTGGCCCGGACCCCCTTTGCAAAAATATTCGAGACATTATATGAGCAGCGGGTGACGCTCGAAAACATCCACAAAAATGATGATCTCATTGAAATGATCATCCGATGCTACAACCCTGCACGGGGGGGGTTTAGGATAGGGGGCAGGCTCATCCGGATAACCCCGCTTGACATCCAGCTGATATTCGGGATATCAACGGGCGAAGAACCCATTGTTCTGAGTCGTTACACAAAATCCGACTCCCCATTCATGTCCAGACTAACATTCGCAGACCGTGGGTTTAGTGTTGCTTATTTGAGATCACAAGTGCAAGCGAATGTCGCCGCCACGGACAATGAAACAATGCAGGATGTTGTCCGCATGGTTATTCTACACCTGATGACCACGTGCTTCTTTGCGACAACTGGGCAGCAGGTCCAGAAATCGTTGGTTCGCTATGTTGAAACAATTGAAGACATGGCAAATTACAACTGGACAGCTGCGATGTTTACAGATCTCGAAACCAGCCTCAAGAAATCGTACATGGAACCCCGGGCGGTCACGGGGTGCGTGCTTGCTCTCCAGGTATACACATACCCATTGTGAAAATGTTTTTCAAATATTTACAAGCGTTGTTTGTGGACCCTGCTTGACATATTACAAATTTTACTTACAGTATTGGTTGTGCGAGCACACAACGTTGGTTGACCACACCGAGGGTAGGCAGCATAGTGTGCCGCGTTTGGAGCGGTGGTGCCTCACCACGTTTTCTTCCAACTTGGGAGGCATTCCCCTCGGTCTACTGCCAGCTGATAAGGTAAGCAAAAAAAACATGTTGTGATTTTAACGTTGATGTAGGTACGTGAAAAATGGTAAGTGGTATTTTGCGTTATGGTTAACGCAATTAGTTGTTGCGTTAACGTTAAAACAAACTAAGTTATGTATGGTTAGATTGTTATTGCGTTAGCGTTAACATTAATGCACTTAGTAATTGCGTTAACGTTAACGCAATTATGTATGTGTTAATGTTAAGCATATAAATATTTGCGTTAACGTTAATGCACAAAATAAATAGTGCGTTAACGTTAACGCAATAACAAAAAAAGTAGATGTTGTGGCTGGAATTGTTATTTGCGTTAGCATTAACGAACTTATTTGTTGGTTTTTGTGCTTATGTTTAACGTTAACGCAAGCAATTTAATTTTAATGTAAACGCAATCGGTTAGTTGTTTTGGGGGTGTGTGTGTGTGTCTGTGTGGCTGGTTAACGTTAATGCTTGCAAATATGCCAGGTGAAAGATCAGCCCGCTGATGAGACTTTAGCGGAGATTCAAATGGGGATTGCTTTGAAAGAGGATAGTAATGATTCATTTAACGATAGCCCGGGCAATGAGGGCGGAGATACAGACACTACTGCTGCTGCTGCTGATGATGACTATGATGCAATGGTTGACGACATCATAGGGCGGTATCTCACACCCCTCATATATCATCTTTCTCCCGTCCCAACTCAAGCCGCAACCGATTTGGGTGATGATTCTGCCCCCGCTGAGAGTGCATTTTGCACACCTTCAGCGGGTGCCTTGGGGCCACCGTCTGTGTCCGCAGGTACAGTTGATGACATCTGCCGACAGATCGAACACATGCAGGGTGAGTTCGCTGCGAATAAAATGGAAAAGGAGCAGACCATTGCAGCGTTGCATAGGGTCATTGCTATCATAACTGCTGCCAACGTCGAGCAGAAAAATGAGATTGATCAGCTGAAAGCATCGTCGTTGCAAGAAAAAGAAAGTTATGAGCGTTCTGTCTCTAATCTCTCTGCGAGATTAGCGAAATCAATTGGGGAGAAGAGAGATATCCTGACGGAAATGAGCGTGCACGACGTAACTCAGAAGTATAAAGAGCCCACCGTTGATACAGAAAATGATGACCTTAGGCGGAGATGTGACGAGCTCACCCGGGAGGTGGAAACACTTAAAAACACAATCGAAACGTTGAATCAGCAACATGTTGATGCTGCTGGCGAAATGAAGAAGAAATATAATGATCTTGCTCTTGACTTGAAGGCAGAACAAGAAATCAACAACCTACTGAGGCAAGAGAAGAAGGAGATAGCGAAATCAGACGTAAAAATGCGTGTGGCGCTGAATAAACAAATACAGGACCTCCAGGCGAAATTGAACGCCCACATGCAAACGGGGGGTAGGGGTACCCCTACCACTCTCGAAGTCCACGAACCTCAAGAACCTCAACCACTCTCTATGGTCATGCCGACCGACACCCCCGATGCCCCGTCGCCAGTCCCTATGCCTACGTCGCATGAGGGGGCAACGCAAAAAGTTAGCTCCATGGTTGGTCGAGTAAAGAAAAAGGAGAGGCAACCCAAGAAACAAGGCAGTGATTTTGTCTACCCCAAGGCAAAAGGGAAAGGGAAGCAGAAAGATGGAGCTGACATAGTTAATGTCGATGAGCTCCACCAGGCAACAATGTATGAAGACAATGCAGTACTCCCAGCTCGTAATTCGACGACCGTTGGTGCGATGCTTGTTGACAACGATTGGGAGAAGTTGTCTGTGATTTACAAAGAGGGGCCAGGGTAAAAAATAAAAAATTACTCAAAGTGCCTTTTTACTTTTGAAATTTCTTTTTACATAAAATGTTCGCTGATCATGTGATATGTTGTTTTTGTCAATGTCCCAGTACATTCGTGTTTGGAGGTGGGAAACCCATGGCCACGGTTTCATATGGCGACATCATTTGCATGATTATGGAGCGACGTGTGTCGGATAACGTATGAAACGACTGCATAGTGTTTGTGATTGACTTGATTAACTGATTACATCAACTTGTTTCGTAAAAGATGTGCCTGTGTTAACAAGCTTTGCGTTAACGTTAACGTTTACGTTAACGTTAACTTGTCTGTCTTTCCCCCTACCTTTACTCACAGGTGATTGATTCGTATGGAGAGTGTTTGGAAGATCAAATTAGATCAATCAATCGCGTGCGGATGTCCACGTCAATCGTGCTGCTGCACGAAACGCAATTCACGCTATCATGCATTTGGGTGAGACACTTTAGCACATGTTTAGCTTTTTTTCCTTTTTCATCCAAACTTGCTAACACGTTACAAAAAAAATCATAGAATGTTATAAGGGAGGACAACAATGTGCTGCTGAAAGATCTGTACTACACAATCTCCAGCGCATTCAGCAAAGAAGCACGTTATGTTGTGTTCCCGATGAACACTCACGGTCGACATGCGTCGCCCAATCACTGGACTATAATGGTGCTGGACATAAACGATAAAAAATGGACGTTCTACAATTCCATCCGGCCTAGGAAGAACACGACCGATCATTATTATAATGATGTGCTTACGGTGGTATGTGATTTAACATGTGACTACTTTAATTGTCTCTAACTACACGCTGTTTTGTTTGACTAACCTAAATTCTGAACAGAAAAAGTTTGTGGAACGACATATCAACATGCAAATACGTCCAGATTAGGGTGACGCACGTATCGAACAATGTCTCGATTCGCCACAACAACGCGGGGCGTAAGTTCACCCGTCCGAAACATGTGTACTAAAAAGTCGTATGTATTTGCAAATATATCATTCTCATCTGTTTACCTTCCCCCCCTGGGGTTTGCAGGACTGATTGTGGCGTTTTTGTTATGTACATCATGAAACAATATGCTGCAAATATGCCCATCGCGAAAAAACTGTCGGTGGCGGATGTACGCGGTGTCCGGAGAGACGTGATACACGCTCTGCTCAACCATCCGCACTACAGTTGGGTGCCCGTGGTTGGCGCCGATTTTGAAACAACCCAACCAGATGACACAACAAAAATCTGAGAAAATGTATATATCCCACTGATTGTAATTGTGTTAATTGTTAACGCAATTTGTATTTTTACATGTGCTGGCTGTGACCAAACGGGTTAACGTTAATGGGCTTAGTTAATGTTTAGATTTTGTTTAGTTTGTTGGTCTGGTTGAACAATTTTTACTAAAAAATGTGTTGCCGTTAACGCAAGTGACCTTAATTGCGTTGCTTTGTCTTTTGTTGCTGGGTTTTAGTTGTGTTAACGTTAACACAAGTATGTTAAATTGCTGGTTTTGTTAATCAGTTAACTTCAATCCAATTTGTACTTGTTGCACGTTAACGTTAACTCAAAATTGAAATTGTTTTATTCTGGACTTTGAAAAACTGCGTTAACGTTAACTATATTGGTTAATGTTCAGATTTGGATAGTTTGTTTGTCTGGTGGAACAATATTTATTAAAAAAATATGTTACCGTTAACGAAATGACCTTAATTGCGTTGCCTTTGACTTTGTTACTGGGTAGTATTTGCCGTGACGTTGACGCAATAAAGTTACATGTGATGGTTTCCTTACTGTGTTAACGTTAACGCAATTACTTAATTCCCTGCTGTAATTTTCGTTCACGTTAACGTTAACGTTACGTACTTGTATCTTGCTAATGTTGGTTTGTAATGAAAAATGCGTTAACGTTTACACGATTAGTTATTTTGAGTTTTTTTTTGTTGTAAATGCGTTAACGTTTACGCGATTAATTCTATACAAAAGAATTATGAAAAGCGTTGAACATTAAAATGTGCGAATCGTAATTGCGTTTAAATTGAAGCAGTGCATGTTGAACACATAAATTGTTGCTGTGTCAAAACTACATAAAAGGAAATATTTGATTACTCTGTGCTTTAAATTGAAGCAGTGCATGTCTTCCTGTTGTGGTGCCCATTCTTTTTGCATCTACCACATCTTATTTCTGGGATCTCACCCCTTGATGGGATGCGTTTCTTCCGCGGTCGACCAGGTTGTTTTTTTGTGATCGGCGGGATAATTACAGCTTCCGATGCATTCCATTCCGGTTTCTCGAACGTGGGTACACCATATATACCTTCCGAGTAGGTCATTCGGTAATATTCCACCAAGAAAAACGACTCAACGGATGAATGTATATTCTGGCCGCTTTTTTGTATCACCGCACAAGCATGAACACACGGGAACCCATTTCCCTGCCACCCAAAACAGGAGCACTTTTTTTTATCCACATCAACCAGAACGGATGGGATCGAGTGCACTTCGTATACGCTGTTACCGCACTCAACAACATTCCACGTCCGCCCGTCGCTTATCATCCGCGACAGCATTTTATCGCGTACTGGGCATAGGAAACCTGTCATCAGCAGTGATTCGGCGCGTCTGACTGACAACTGGTTCATTACTTTGCACCTAATCTTGTCGACCATTAATATGATCGGCAGGTGCCGGTAATCACGAATCCATGCGTTGAATGACTCCGCTAGGTTGGACGACATCTCCCCATATCTTTTGCCTTTGAAAAACATGTTGCAGAAGTTGTCTGGCGGCACATCCTCTAGAAAATTCTCTACTCGTCCCATACCTTCTGTTCTTAATTCTTCCCTCAGCTGGTAGTATTTGTCAAGCTTCGTCGCATATGCCATCATCGAATATTCGTGCACGAGCTTCTCCTTCCACGCTTGTTTCAAACCCGCCAATTTGTCCCTCAGATTGTTCTTCAGGTGGTTCAAGCAATAAGAATAAAAACAATGCGGGAACATCTTCCGAACCCCTTCAAGAATGCCACTATGTCGATCAGAAATGAAGGTTAGCACACATTCTTTCACGATAATTTTATCTAAATTGGTCATGAACCAATACCAGTTGTCATCGTTCTCCGCATCAACAACAGCGAATGCAACCGGGAAAAGACCTGTTCATTTACGAAAAACACAAAACAGATCAGCACGCTATGAACAAAAACATTGTATACACAGCCGTTTTTTAATGCGTTAACGTTAACGCATTTAACGTTAACGTTGCAAACAAAATTCCATGTCTCATCCCCAAACATGATCAGCTTGTCTCATCATAAACCCCCCCTCACACAAACTGTTCGAACAAAATGTAAAAAAGAAAAAAAAGAAAGCGTTAATTGTACGTAATGTGTAAACGATAGGAGTAATTGCGTTTATGTAATAAGTAGTCAACCAATTTACCATTGTTTCCATCCTTTACGCTGGCCGCCAACAAACACCCTTTGTATCTACCCCCCAGAAATGTCCCGTCTAGAAACAGCATCGGCCTGCAGAATTTGAACCCGTGCGCAGTCGCGTAGAACGATACAAACAGTCTCTTGAAATGCCCAGTTTCTTTGTCATAATCCAACGCCAGGTGGCTGCCTGGGTTCGTCTGACTGCATGCATCCAAGTACCAGCGCAATTGATCATAAGACGATTCGTGGTCGCCGTACAAATCATCCCGAGCTTTCTCCACACCTTTCCATGCAATGTGATATGGGATCTCAATCCCATAGTCATTCTTGAACGTGTGAACAACGTCAATTGGGCGAGTTGACGGGGTATTCCGAACTAAGTCTAAAAGACATGACTTCACAACGCTACAGTTCATCTTCTCATTCCTCGCTGTCCTATAAGCAGCACCGCAACTATGATTTCTCTGGAATTCCTAAATATAAAAAAACCCATTCCTTTCATCTAGCCTGCCATGCACTCTCTATTTGCATTCCCTCTCCTCCTTGAGTGAACATTTAGCTGTCACCCTCTTCTTGTCGTTTTTTATGTACTGAAATATGAAACCCATTTGTACAACATATTTCCTTAGTGATTCTCTAAATTCCGGTATTCCACCCTTAAAAAATCTGCCCGACTTCTTTAAGACCTTCAGCCCAATGATCGGACAATAATGCCTTTTTATGCAATGGGCAGAAAACGGACAGCAGGTCGTCCTCCCCGTCCATGCCATCCCGCCCCCCTTGTCCCGTTGGATATTCAAATAACATCCTGTCCCGACTGCCACTTGGTCCACTACCGCTGCCGCACACCTTTATCTCCACCCCCACATATTCAAGCTTCATTGCTCGTGCAAGGCTAACCATTACCTCTACGTCGTCCTGACACGATATTAGGCACCTGTCATGTCCTGGTATGGAATAAAACATCTCGAACGAAACATCCCTCAACACGTCCCATCGCTACAACACATTTTGAATCAGCACCGCTTGCGTGAAATCATCATCCACCTTAACGCCCAACGAATAACCATCAAACTTGCACATCAAAAATATGCGCGTAGCCATTGACCCCCCCCAGTAAATCTGCAAGATCAAAACGGATGCAACCCCATTTTGCAAGAAAAAAACAGTAGACAAACATTAATGGGCATCGGGGGGGATTTAGATTTCAGTATGCTTATTGGTCAGTAAGCGCGCTTACTACTAATTGCGTAAATGTTAACGCAATCAATATTGACTGTAAAAACACAGGGTTACATTAACGTTAACGCAAGTTTCGATTTCGTTATGCTTATTGTTCTAGTTGAGCGCTTATACTTATTGCGTAAACATTAACGAAAATGCGCTGATTGCGTTAACGTTAACGCAATCAGTTCGTGGTTTTACCCATTGTGAAACATCACCGTTGATGCATTAACTTAATGCGTTAACGTTAAATGCATTACTTATTGCGTTAACATTAACGCAATCCATCACTGCTGATTGCGTAAAACTTTAATGCATTACTTAATACGTTAACGTTAACGTTAACGCGAAAGTAGCAGCTTGTTAACACATGTGTTAAACGTCAACCCCTTTTTTTTTAATACAAGCGAATTCCTCTTTAGTTGGTAGCATCTTACTTTTCGGGAAAAAACTGAAAAAACAGTGAGTTAACTAACTTTACCGTTTACAAGCATTACGTTAATGTTAACGCAAAAAAAAAAAAAGTTACAGTTCAAACAAGTTAACGTTACTGCGTTTCGTTGCATACAACCCATAGAACCTCTGTATCTTGGAGCATCTTACTTTTCAGAAAAAAGCTGAAAAATTGTGAGTTATTTAACTTTACCATGTACACCCATTTCCTGACACTGTTTGCTTGTATCCATATTGTTATTACGTCGTCATGCACAAAGTACGTTAACGTTAACGCATTGCACACGTTATCTCATAGCGTACATTCCTCACAAAATGGGCGATCATTCATCGCCACCCCCCTCGAACATCCAACTTCGAAAAACGTTGTAACACCGACGAAAAACCCAAAAACGATATTTAAACACCATGACTGTGTTTGTTATGTTGACATTGTTATTACGTCGTGATTCACATAATACAAACCCATTACATTAACGTTAACGTGCTGCTCACGTTATCTCAGGAGCGTACATCCTTCACAAATGGGCGTTCGTTCATCGCCAACCTCGAACATCCAACTTCGAAAAACGTTGTAACAACTCCGAAATACCCAAAAACGATATTAAAACACAACTATATAACTTTTCAGTGAATACAATCGAGTAACTGACCTGTTTCGCCTTTAGACACAGTTCAAACGCCGTCTCGTGATATATTCGCCGTCGCTGCCGTTTCAAAACCTTCACCTCGTACCCGTTCTGCAACGCCTACAAATTCGAATCGAATGTTTTTGAAAATCCGCGCCTGTGTAATGGCTGTCGTACATGTATTTGAATCAGCAAAATGAAAAACTCTATTTTGTCGCTTACCATAACCGAATTGATTCGTCCACCTGGCTCGTCGGAGTGAAAAGGGGTATTATCGTCCATCGACGTTCACCTTGTCTTCGTCGGAGGACTGAAATCTAAACCCATCGTACGGGGAGGTCTGAGCCCTAAACGGTTTTGTGAAAAGGTTTATACTCTAAGGGAACTCTCTATAAGGGACTATTAAATAAAAAAATTTTAGTTAAAATGCAGAGATTTTTTTTTTAAAAAAATTTGGAGTCTGAAAATTTAATTGCGACTGTCAAGGGAACTTATTCCTTTCTAGGTTATCAGGAGGGGATTAAATAATAAATTTTTTATTAAAAAAATATGAAAACAAGGATTAAATTTTTTGGCGGTCGTATCACTTTCCATGAGATGCCTCTCCAATTTGCTAACCAACAAAGAATAGACTTCGATTAGATTTACATTACATTTTCTTCCTCTTTATCCCCTTCTGATCTCGTTATTCCTCTCTCTCTCTCTCTCTCTCTCTCTCTCTCTCCTCTTCCCCTTCGTCTGAAACTCTCTCTCTAAAAAGTGGACGTTTTGATTCGTGTTCACGTTCATGTACTGGATAAATTATTCGTATACATCGGATCTTGTTGGCTTCTTCTACAGATTGGAGTTCCGATCATATAATTCTAATTCATCCTCCAAATCCCCGGTTGTGGAATGAAATTCGGGAAAGAGTTTTCCACCCACCTTGAAGAAACCCTACCTGAATGGAGGGACAAGTACTTGTGTTACAAGTTCCTTAAGAAGCTCCTCAAGAACATCCCCGCCATCGCCAATTCCGCTTCGCTCCTCGCCGACGACGTTCACGATCCACGTCCTCCGCTCGATCCAGCCGGTCCTTCCGCGGCTTCCGATGTTGATCTTACCCGGAGAAACGTTCCGCCCCAAGCCGACCACCAACAGGATTGGTTCGTCAAGATCCTCAGCGAGGAACTCGAGAAATTCAACGATTTCTATGTCGATAAAGAGGAAGAGTTCGTTATTCGCTTCCAGGTTTCACTCAATTTCATAAAACTAGCCCCAAAAATCATAATTGTGCAATTGCGTTTACGAAATGTATGCTTGTGATGATTAGTTCTATGTATGCCATTGTTAGATAAACCACAATATAAATCAATGAATTACTCCACTTGACACCATAGACTTTCTTAACATGGTGACAGAGGTAAGATTATGGCAATTTATCTCCCGTTTCTTTGTAATCAAATCATCCGTACAAACGAGTTTGCACATTTTTCATTATTCGCTTGTAATTAAATCATTCGTGCCACTTAAAGGCGTTAGATTCTGTCCCATTTCAAATTCTGTCCCATTTCGATCTTTTGAGAGTGTTCAAATCACTATATAAATCAAAGAAGTTACTCCACTTGGCACCAAATAGTTTTAAGTTGGAACATCCTAACACTGTTATTGAATGATTCGTTCTAATAGGAGTTGAAGGAAAGAATCGAACAAGTAAAGGAGAAGAGCTGCAGGAATGGAGTTTTCACCTCCGAGAGTGAATTCAGTGAAGAAATGATGGACATCCGTAAGGACTTCGTCACCATTCATGGAGAAATGGTGCTTCTCAAAAATTACAGCTCCTTGAATTTCGCAGGCAAGGCAACTCTCTCTCTCTCTCTCTATACACACACACACACACACACACAAATAGATCAATTGTTCTTAGTCCCTGTCCTATTCCTTGAACAGGACTAATCAAAATATTGAAGAAGTATGACAAAAGAACAGGGGAATTGCTGCGCCTACCTTTCACACAACTCGCATTCAATCAACCATTCTTCACGACAGAACCACTGACTAGGCTAGTCCATGAATGCGAGGCAAATCTCGAGCTTCTCTTCCCATTGGAAGCCGAGGTTGTTGAATCAACTTCCTCTCATAGGGATCAAGTGAACCAAACAACCCTTAACCGAGCTAATGTTTCAGCGGAGACAGTTGGGGATGAAACTACAGACATCTACAGAACCACCCTTGCTGCAATCAGAACTATACAGGGCCTTAAAAGGGAGAGCTCTACGTATAATCCCTTGTCTTTTGCTTCTCTGTTTGGGAACGAGGATAATGACAGTAGCGGTGCTGTGACTGCAGAGAACTCTGGTTCAGGATCACAGAACGGGGATGAGACTAACCAAGATGATGTCCACTCCACCAAGTAGATTTTGAATTTTGAATAATTTTTCTTGTAATGGTCAGAGATTGACTGTAACCTTCTCTCGGCCGCAGCATGTAATGACCGTGTTGTGGAATAAGCTGCTTGCATAGTCTTAGAAGGTACACTTTCTTTCCGTTTTTGGCCTCTATATTACTAGTGTTTATTGTTTAGCTGGTTGTTTTATTCAGTAATAGGAACCCAATTCGCCTAACTTAGTCTCAGAAGACGCCTTGTAAAATAAGGATTGTCCAAATCAAATAATAGTAATACAAGCGATGTGGTATCCAACACATCCCCTCACACATAGGGTGAACTTTTGACAAACCATTGTGAACGGATATTGGGGGAAGGGCTCAACATCAATGTGGGATTCAACAAGCCCCCTCATGCACATGATGAAATTTTTAACAAACCACTATAAACGGATATCGGGGGGCGCAATATCGATTTGGGATTCAACACACCCAACATATTGTCTGGCTCTAATATCATGTTAAAGTAAAACAAGGATATGATAAGAATGAGAAGTCTTAACAATTATGTTAGCCTCTTCCTTTATTTATTTATAATAGGAATTAGGAAACAATACAGAAACTCTAAACAATATAAGAAATCCTAAATAATACAAGAATGACATAAATATCCTTTTGCAATATTTTTTTTGTGCATCTTGCGATTTTTTCAGTGTTCAAATTGGGCATTTTAGAATCAGTTTGGAACATGTAAAACTCTTTAGAAATGGCATAATTAAAAGATGCTGCAATTTGGACTTGTTTTCCTCACAAAGTGGCAGCTATAAATAGCAATGCGAAAGCATATTTGTAACTTTTTATTGTTCTTTGTTCCTGTTTCGCCTTCTGATATGATCTCTACTTTCATCTTCACTATCTTATGATTACAATACATGCTTGTGTTCATCATTGTAGTTGAAAGGCAGTGGCACCGACTTAAACGCCCTGTATTTTCCGACGTTGTTCAAGTGTTCATTTTCCAACCTGAAGAAATTCCAAACACCACGTCGAACAACCTCCAAACATGCCACAATTGCAGACAAAGCTCTTCTGTGAAGAGATGGAGCTTCATATAATTCCAGAACCGATTGCATCCATGCCATTCTTAGTATCACATTCATTATCTTCAATAAAAAGAAAAGATCAAATTAAACATTCAAGGAAAACCCACCAAGAACTTGCTTTATGATGAGTTTCTTACCATGGCTATGAAATATACGACTTTGTTTGGTACGAGGAGATTGTCTCTCAGCCAAGGGTTTGTTGAGTTCCTTGTAAGAAGACCCCAGTCTATGACAATGTCCCAGTAGGTACTTACAACTGTAGCAACCGCCGAACTAGCTCCACCCATGATCCTCCATGTGTTTCCCCACCTCAGATCATGCCCAGCCCTCATCACCACCGCAACAATCGTTGAGAAATATTTTAGACCGTTCAGCCCATGTATTCTGTCTTTCTCTTCAAAATATCGCCGAAGGCACTATGTACATAAATCATCACACACACATATATATGTATTTTAAGAACAAACCCAAAAATATGCGACTGTTGTAAGCATGCATATATATATATATATATATATATATATATATATATTGTAATATACCTGAATGAAGCGAGTCCAATAGGGGATAACGGCAACAATGATGTAGAAAACTCTGTAAACATCGCTCCCTTGGCAGTTGTTTGATCTGTTCCTAAAGTTCCCCCCTCCATAGTAGCATATATAGAATTCCAAACTCCTGAAAACTTGCACCTGAAAAGATTGACTATGTGAAGGAACGATCATAATAAAGAACTAAATCAAACATTCAAGACAATGATATCTGACCTGGCTGGTAAGTTGATCCGCCAAGAACATATCTGCCATGGTAACCTATTAAAACCAGAAAAGTAAGGTAAAGTTTCCTTTAACGGGCAATACACGTTAGCATGTAAAATTGTGGGTACTTTTACCTTGTAAAGAGGCGCGCATATACAATGAACTGCGCATTGGATTAGAAAGAAACGACTGGAGCGATAGACAACGTTGAGAGGACAAAACAGTACAGCAAGCACAAACTGCAGTTATAGTTGGAAAAAAAAGGTTAATATGTTTAAAAAGATTTATGGGTTTTGTTAGGCAACAAAAGTGGAAGCTAGTTTAATATATGCTTACTAGGACAAGACCTAAAGGGACAAGTTCAGTTATTGGCCTGAAGGTTCTTGTTCTTGGGTCCATGTCCATGTTCAGGTTTGAAAGAACACCAGCTGTTGTAAGAAGGGAAAGGCCTGCACTGAGTAGGAGCACTTCTTTATAACCCAATCCTTCTCCATGATTGAGCCCAAATATAAACGGATAATTTATCCGAAAACGTCTCCAGAAATATATGTTTCCAGACAACAATAGCATGTGTAGGACTAAGAATCCGAACAAGCTGCAAAAAAGACGCAATTTTTTTTTTTTAAATGTAGTAAAATAAAGAACAAATCATCTAAATTTAATGTGTGCGCGCGCGTGTATATATAGAGGTTTTGACACTTTGTACCGCTGAAGTTATACAATAATTTCACTTTGGTCCCCATGGTTACAAGTGAACATGTAACACCTTAAAGTTTCTTAATCATCTCTCTACAGTCCAAGTCATTATCCCTCTCACAATTTTGAACATAAAATAGTCACTTTTAGTTCATGTGGCTATTTTTAAGGAGTTTTATGGGCTTTTTCAATCTCCTCCTTTCCCCTCTCCCATTCTCCCTCCTTCGTAAATATTCAGGAGTCAAAAATAAAAATATAACATAATTTACACACGCACAGATTTTTACGGAAAGGTCCTCTCAAAAATAGTTGGGACTAAAGTGGGATCATTACGGAATTTCAAGATCATATGTTCAAATTGAAAACTATAGGGACCAAAGTGAAATAATGGTCAAAGTGTCAAAACCATATATATAGATATATATCCCCACGGGGCCTACACAACAACTCCTCTTTATCCCACCTAAGTAAAGTCAGCTATATGACCTAAGTAAAGTCGGCTATATAAATCCGTTTACGCTATATATATATATACCTGTAGAGGGGAAATATGTTTTCCATGTACTGGTCACGACCCTCGCTGTTTAGAAGATCTCTGGCATTTATAACCACAGCAACAGCCACAGCAAGAGCTAATGAGCAGCCTGAGAAGAAACCTGCACAGTAAGAGTATTTGTTTGACATTTGCTTCTACTACGCCAATATTTTAACAGAATTACAAATCTTACCCAAAAGAAATGTTACTCTGTGACGCTCTCGTTTGGGTTGCGGCCTTAAGATTTTCATCCCTTTGCTGCGATTTCCACTGCAGAAGTGTCTTACGAATGTAGACTCCACTCTCTCTAGCAGCCTGCTGACCTGAGGGAGCAAATCGACAACCCAAAAAAACCAAAAAAAAAAATATCAGGAAGACAACAAATTATTCTTTATATAATTCTGTAGAAAAAGACTCGTTGTAAGATGAGGATTAACCTATGTTTTATACAAAGCTCAGGATCAGGTAACACAAGTATTTATGTGGGATTTAACATGCCCAGAAAAAACCTGACTCTGATACCATGTAGAAAAACGATGGGCCTAACTCACTCTCAAAAGACACCTTAAAAGATGAGAATTGTCCTAGACTAGTTCAGGATCAGGTAACACGAGTTATGTGAGATTCAACAAATTCAACATTTTTATGGTTTCAACCCTCACCTCATTAGAGCTGCCCAGGTAAGATTTGTCGACCGTGTTCAAGTAAGCTCTCGATGCACTCCTCGAAGTTATCTGTATTGATATATGAAAGAGATACGATTAAAAAAAGGAAAAAAAAAAAAAACTAGAAAGGGAGAAAAGAAGTAGAGAAAGAGACCTTGTCATACTTCTTCAGGATCTTAGAGAACCCCAAAAGATTCAAGAAGCTAGTAATTCATTTGCAATATGTTAGCTAAAGATTTTACATATTTTCCATTGAAAAGGAAAGAACATTAACAACTGTGTTTTTATACCAGTAGCTTTGAAGGAGGCGAAGCTTTTGATAGAATTGGACAAAAGCCATTCTCAACTGTTCTTCGACTTTCAGGAGCTCCTCCTTGCTGAACAGTAAGTTGGTTTTGCAGCTCAGGAGGACGCTTCTCAACGTCGATACCGGTGTTTGGGGTTCTACATTGATCTTTACATGTTTCAGAACCTCTATCGGAGCCGGCTTGAAGGCTGTATAATCTGGTTTAACCCCGTTGTTGCCTTTCAAATTCTTACTATTCCTCCCCCTTTCATTGCCTGCTTTTTCTTCTCCATCTCCTTTTGCTTCACTGCTACTACTACTCATTTCAACTTCTTGAATCACATCCATATGAACCCTAGTACCTTCATAAGCAGTATGGGTTTTAGATTATGCTCAACCTTGATTACTTGCTTCATGATCTTAAAAACACATTACAAATTTTTTTGCGCTCCAAGTAATTATCACATTATAATTTTAGACGAAAAACGATCACGTGCTTTGCACTAAACTGTTTTAAAAGACTTTTTTCGCCCAAATATTCACAAATATAACATCATATACATAGGTTTTTTTGTAAAAAAATTGTGAAGTAAAAAAGAAGGGTTTGAAAATGCCCATAAAGTCTCCTTAGAAATAGTTAAGTGTACGACAATTGACTGTTTATCCTCCAAAATTATAATAGAGTTATTAATTTTGATTGAAATGGGATGATTACAAAACTTCATAATATTTCCTAAATCATTCCATATTTTAGATAGAGCATATTTGGTTCTCTAAAAGTAGACAGCCATATTTGTTTCCCCATTTTCTCTCTCTCTCCATCTATACAATATATTTTAATATATTAAATACATATAATGCTAAACAGTTTTTTGTTAAAATAGGGAATATTGTTCAAACAAATTACGTTATTCCCTATTAAAAAATATATATATATAAGCACTCTTGTTGGAGATGCTCTTTATGTGTTTAAATTGCAATTATGAGGACCAAAGTGAAACAATGGTCAAACTGAGTCTAATGTGTGTGTTTTTTTTGTTTTTTTTAAAAAAAAAAAAAAAAGAAAAAAAAAGATAAGAGCACCCACACTTGTGACAAACTAAACTCATTCGGGATGCGTGGTTAAGGCATGTTTAACTCAAGCAGGCAACACTAGGGGGTTACAATGTGTCAAAAGCCCAATTTCTTCTTTAAAGCTAAAATTTCTGAACAAAACAACGGAGAGCCACTTTACCTGAATTTCTTCTATTAAGGGAAGTAGAAATTGAGGATGTAGTTTCAGCATTGGGTGATGGAGTCGTCTGTTCGGAACTGCCTGAAACCACCGCTGCCGGCGCCGGATTATCAACCTTGATGCGGAGAGCAATGAGTGCGTCCATCTGTTTGTTGAGCTCCTCCGCCTCCTTCACCACCTCCTCCACTTTCTCTTTATAGAACTTCAACACCTTGTTGAATTCATCGTCGAGTCTTCTGAAGAACACCAGTTCGTACTCGCCGCCTTCCTCCGACGACATTAAAAACATTGTCTGGTAATACCCATCTGAAGAAGAAGACTCTTCTTGTACGGAGCCCACTAAAATGGCTTCTTCTTCGTTGTTTCTGGGCGATGCTTTCAGGCTATTCAACCGACCGGTTAGCCCGCTAAAAGCTCTGTACAGAGACACCCTTCTCTTCAATGAGCCATTAGGGGTCATCGCCACCGGCGGCGGCGCCACCTCCGCCTTCCTTCGCCGGAAATTTAAGATGTCCTTGAGTACGGTCTTGAGGTAATTGTAGTCCATGTATGCTTGCTGCCATTCATGGACCATCTGCTTCGCGAACTGCTTCCCAAATTTCATTTTTGGCTCTCCTTCACCTACTGCGCTACCAAAAAAGATGGAAAAACACACGTTTAAAATCGCGTTTGGTAACGACGAAAGCGAGAGACGTCTCGGTTTTTAAACAACTACATGAAAACCGACAGATGCAGACGCAGACACCTACTGCTTTAACCACAACTGAATGCATCTGAGAAATTTCCGATCGAGTGGGTCGCTCTGTTGAGTATCATAAATGCGTGATTCATGAATGCGCGCATCTGTAGAAAGTGAGGGTGGGGGATATGCGATGCTTTTTCACTGTTTTTTTTAAAATCATTGTTATTTGCAGGTTTTTTACTTTTAGGTGCACCAGTCCAAGAAAGGACGCGATGATTAGGTTTAACAAATTAAAATAAGGAGAGTTGTGTTAGCTTAAGATTTTCAACAAGAACCAGATCATTGACGACAGAAAGTCTCTCTTCCACATCTCAAGACAAATAAAATATCAAACTAACAGGAGCAGGAAGACAGATCGAATTTGTGTGAAAAAAATAAAAAGTGAATAATTTTTTTTATTTTTGTAAAAAAAAAAATTATTTTTTCTAACGCCGTTTGTTTAATAAAAAAAATTAAAAAAAATAAAATAAATTATTTTAATATAATTTATTATATTACTCTTATATATTATAAAAATAAATTAAAAATTATATTATCAAGAGTATAATTGTAATTTTATTCATTTTTTATTATTTCTCAAAATAAATTAAAAATTATATTATCAAGAGTATAATTGTAATTTTATTCATTTTTTATTATTTCTCTTTATTTTTTTCCCATATTTGTAAGGAAAAAAATTTACCTCGAAAATTGTCTTTTTTCCATCCAATTTGATTTTTCCTCTTATTTTCCATCCAATCAAATATATATATATATATATATATTTTTTTTTTTTTTTTCATCCATTTTTCATCCAACCAAACACACCTTAAAGTTGTTTCTGTGACAAGTCCCTTATTTCTCTTTTAATTTAAAAAAAAATCATAAGCAAATTGCAACTTATGTTAAAGTCTTGCGCATTAAAAAAACGGAAGACTCAATACAAGCGTTGTCTTCTCCAATTACATGTATCTAACTACATCAATTAATACTATTTGTCAGATGTAACAAATACAAGAATATGTGACCAATATTACACAGTCGTGAGTATATGCGGAACTAATACGCAAGATACTTTGTATCTTTTAAGTTTCATATATATATATATATATATATATATTATTAACTATTTTTTTTATTATTATTATTATTATTTATACTTATAAATCATTAGTTACAAATAATTTAGAGGTTTTTATTATTTAGTCCTTATTTAAGAAAACATTTAGAAAAAAATCATTTTCAATAGTTCATGTAAGGATCATACCTCAGAGTACAACTAATTAAGTTTTTAGTCCTCCAAAGATAAAAAAAGAACAGTAAAAAGACATATATACCCCTCAAACAAGACCCCTCACGTTCATTTACATTAATTGTTAACGTGCTATTTCTCTATCCCTTAATCCATTCACACATCTCTCACTCTAAACTCTTTCTGTCTCTCTAAACCTAACATCACCAGACCATCTCTGTCACACCCCACCCCAGGCACTCGTCACCCGAAGCCGGGTGTGACGTCAACCTGACGTTACCGGACCAACTCACGAATATCCAAACAAACCCATATACAAACACACTCGCCTACTTGTAAATTATCCTTATAAAATATATACATATATATATATATATATATATATATATACCTGAATTTTCCACAGTTCACGTCTGACCGACTCACCTCCAACAAAACACTACCTTCGGACTCTCCCTAATGCTAGTAGTGGACCACACCTAACCGTGGTACCTGTATCCCAAAACTTTTATTGGTGTACTGTATTTATAATAAAAAAAAAAACACATATCATGGATCGAGTATAAATAAGAAACACTATACTTCGAAATATAAAATAATATAATCACATACCCGCTTCCACTGCCACCAATGAAAAAAATAATATAACGATAATATCACATATCGCACACCACATTCGTAACCAATTCCCCTTTATCCACAACGTAAAGAAATAATGTATTTAAAACACCCAATATAAATGTAATAAAATCACACACCGTACGGAAATTCAGTTTCTCTGTCCCTGATGAAATAAACCAATATATATAAATATATTAAAAATATCAAATCCAAACATTATAAATCAATCAACCCGATTATTTTAGATCAATTTATTTAGATATTTTAAATCAACCAGTTCAAAATATTTTAAATCGACCCGTCCAAGTATTTTAGACCCACTAGTTCAACATCTCGTCACCTCATAAAATATTCCACCAGTCAATCAAAATAATATATATATATACAATAATCCATTTTCAAGTAATATAGATTTATATGTCCAACCGAAACAAACCAAATAGTTCTTCGTATACTAACAATATACCATCAATCTCTATGGATATGATAATCCGATCTTAACGATCACACTATACTAAAACTTAAACTTTATATACTTGTGAGTGTAAATAGCGACGTATTCCTATGCCCCTACCAGTAACATATCCCATCAATGTCAATCATGGCGACCTCGTCTTCCACAAAGATGAAATTTAATCAACTTATTGAAGGGCCATGCTCTGGCAATGGATTTGATTGGGAGATTAGCATAGCGACCTTAGACTTCTTGGGGAATTTAACGGCTCATGTACGAACACCACCCTCCGATTAGCCATAGTATCGTTTTAACCTCACGATCGGGAGTTGCAACGGTACCGTACCACCCGTAGGATTTGTCTTCCTAACGGGTCATAATAACGCTCTGTCGGACTATACCTAACAGATAATCAACACTCTGCAGGACTATGCCTAACAGATAATCAACATTCTGCAGGACTATGGCTAGCAGATAATCAACACTCTGCAGGACTATACCTCGCAGATAATCCATATCCTTTTCGAGAAGAAAATACTATGGCATAGTTGGTCCAACCATCGATTTTCACCTCAAAAACAAACGACTCGATCCACAGTCATTTTACACCATTTAAGAAACCAATTAGATTCAACAAATCATTTCTCACCCGTTTAAAACCAACGAAATCCACTAAACATTTTTTTCACCAACACCCAAAACAGTTTGATCCATATAAGTTGCAAATCCGTTCATTTTTAAATAAACACAATTTTTCATAATATATATGAAAATACAATTTGTAATTTACGTAGAAGACAATACACTCATCTGGTTATCCGTTCCGCAAAACTTTCACTGACTACACTTTACCGAGACTTTGGTGTCTGCGAACCCATTTTCGAAACGGTTGTCGATTTCTTTTTTCCTTTAAAAAAAAATTAGTTTCTACTCCTGTACTCACCGCCTCAGCGAAGGATCCACCGTTGCGGCGAACACGCTTTTTTTTTTCTCTGTTTTGCTTATTGGCGCACCACCGCCTAGGTCGTCATCTCACCGCCTAGGCGAACGATCGTCTTCCTCGTTCAGCTCCTACTTTGATTAGAATAGTCGTCACTCTCTCTCTTTCTTTACTAACTCTGACTGCTCTTTCACCACCCCTCACCAACGATCAAACACACTCACACACCACTCCGATGTCGAGCAAAACACTCCCATGCATACATCGGCATTGAACAAAGTCAATCACACACCCACCGTCGATCACCCACACCCACACACTGATGACGAACAGAACAGAGCACACACCCACACCACTAACAACAGAACCACACTCCGATCATACACCCACACACACCCGCACCGAAGCACCCACTACTACCGTGATCACCACAACTCCGACGATCCTTTCTCTCTCTAGCTTTCTGATTTCTCCTCCTCTTCCCGCTTTGGATCACAAAAAAAAAAATTGGGTCATTTAATTTGCATGAGTTTTAGTGAATTAGCTTTTGATTTCTTCACACTACGTCGCCCCTCTCCCATCCTCTCCTGTCTCCGGCTGAGCTCACGGCACACGCACGCACAGACATGCATATATATATATATATATATATATATATATAATATATATATAAAATCTTTTGTTATAATTACGTTTTTCTCCCCCTAATTTCTTCAACTCTTCATTTTAGTCTAATTCAACAATTTCAGATTTTCTTAAATTGTAATTTCACCCCTAAAAATTTAAATTTTATAACTTGAATGACAATTTGAATCCTAAGTTTAGAATAAATGTTTCCAAATTTGCAATTTGACCCATAAACTTTTAATTTGGATATGATTTAACAAAAAAAATTCCCGTATTTTTTCAATTGCTCTAAAATGCAACTAAAATGACATACGTGCTAAGATCCGGGTCTTCCAATCTCTATCTCTCTCTCTACCTCAAAACGTGAGTCTCTCCTCCACCGTGGCCATCGCCATTGTCAATAACCTTGACTTCCATCATTACCGAATCGATCTCTATCGCCGACCATTCCTCCACCGTCGCCATCGTGCATTGCCATCATCCCCGATCTAACTCTCACTCTCTCTCAGACCAGGTAAGATTCTCTGGTGAGTGGTGAATAGTCCATCAGAGTGCTGGTGAGGAGGCTGTTCTTAGCGGCGGCGACAAAAACCCTTCCCCTGGCGGTGACGGCGAAAACCCAAATCTGATGAGGGGGCTGCAACCAAACAGAGCTTAATTATTATTTTTTTTGTGGGTTTTATTTGATTTTTGTTTTTCTATTTTGGGTTTGTCAAATTACGAGTTGAAATGAAAGCTTGAGCTTCGATTTGTTGTTTTTCATCTATCGATTTTAGGGTTTTTGTTTAAGGCCATGTTTGGATGGGGATTTGTTTAAGCAACCAAAACATGGTCGGCAACTTCGGAGCAGGTAAGTTTATCGTTTAGGGTTTTTGTTTAACTTCTCACTTCATCGTTTTCAGCTTTCGAAACAGAAGTCTTGACGAAATCGGCGAAATCGTAAGTTCCAGCAACTCCTCACTTCACTATCTCTCTCTCTATAAACCAAATCATCAACGTTAACTTAGTATTTGTGGGATTTTTCACATATATTTTTCTGAACAACCTGAATGTGTTAACGTTAACACAGAAGAGACTCCAAAAAATGTACATTAATGTTAGTGCAAACACGACCCAAACACACATTCAAATCTGAATTGGAAAATTTCTTAGGTTCTGTTTGGTTGTTCTTGATTGTTTCTTAGGAAATTTTCAATTCTAAATGGATTTTGTTGTAGCGTTCAGATTTCGTTCATTGCGTGCTGCTCATTCTAGGATTTATTCAATGTTTTTTTTATTGTGTTGAAATATAGATTGATTTTGCTCGGTGGTGGATGGAGTGTTCATTTTTACGTTAACGTTAGTGTTTTGTGGGATTTTTTAACATATGTGTTCTCTGGACAACATGAATGTTTTAACATTAACACAGAAAAGAACAAAAAAAAAGTGTATTAACATTAACGCAAACCCAACTCATACATATTCAACTCAAAAGACAAAATACCACATATGGCAATTAATGTTAACACGCACAAGACAAAAATATACAGTAGGACGTTAACGTTAAAACTCACAATCTGATGTTAAAAAATGCATTAACGTTAATGTACACAAACAGACGGGAAAAGATATGGTAACGTAAATTTTCACACAAATAAAAAATACAAAAGTGCATTAACGTTAACGCATAGAACCCTTAAAAATATGTTACCACTAAAAAACACACAATGATGGTTAAAATGCGTTAACATTATATGACATGAAAATGTTAACTCATAAAAAAATTCCAAAAAATAAAGATACATTAACGTTAACACACACAAAACAGATTGACAAAATGTGTTAGCGTAAACACACAAAATACGCTAAATATTCAATTAAAAAACAAAGTACGTCAGGTGATGAAAATGAGTTAACATTACCGTAACACACACAAAACATACGGAGGAACATGCATTAACGTGCAAAAAAAAATTAAAAAAAAATTAATATATTGACATTAACGTGAATTCAAAATATAATTTTGTAATATAGATATGGGTAGTACTTGAACAGTTTTACGTAACGTAAATACCTAATGTAAATACCTATTTGAGGTTGAGTAAAAACATGTTCCTAAGTAGATAAAATACTATTTATGGAGGCATCTGATCAATTTATCTACTTCAAATGTCTATTGCTGTTGGAATTGCTCGAAGAGGATAGTTATTCCTTTAATTGGAAGTGGTCCCAATTTCAACAAATAAAGTTGCATGGGTCACATGCCGAAGAAAAATATGTTCCTAAGTTGATAAAATACTAGAGGGTGGTTATTCCTTTAATTGGAGGTGGTCCCAATTTCAACAAATAAAGTTACATGGGTCATATGTCCAAAATAAAAATAAAAAACTTGGTCAAATAAATATTGTATAAAAAAAATATATATTAAAAACGCATATATTAAAGTGGTGTCTCAAAAATGTCATTTTTTAAAATTTGTAATGAAATTAAGAATTTGAATTGAATTAGAATGAAAAGAAATTTATGTTCAAAGTAAAACAACAAGGACTAAAGTGAGATAATAACACCAACACTTCACCATCTTACTTAACATTATTAGAGTTATTATTATTATTTAGTAGGGGAGAATAGTTTTTTATTTGTTTTCTAGATCTTTTCATTTTATGCTTATGTAAATTTTTCTTTTTTAGGTTTTCTATTGTATTCACCCATTCAAAGATAAATAATCTTAGTTTTCGTTTTTTTTTTTTTTTTGCGTTTTTTTTTTTTTCCGACTTATATAAGTTTATCTTTTCTAGGTTTTCTTGTATTCGCTCATTCAGCAATAAATAATCCTAGTCTCCATTTTTTTTTTTTTTTTTTATCTAGACTTCATATTTATTCATTGATCTTTACAAACATAAGTTTCCTCTCTGACTCAATTACACTGGGATTTGCTTCAATCATTGATGAAAGATCCTCATTATAACAACAGTTCGCAATAATATTTACATGCATCGCCATTTCCATATCTTCAAAAATCTATACACGCATATATATGAATCTGTTCTAACACTACAAAACAATCAAAAAAGCTTGTGTTCATCGTTGTAATTGAAAGGCAGAGGTACTGACTTAAACGCCCTGTACTTTCCAACATTGTTCAAATGTTCGTTCTCCAACCTTAATCAAATAAAAAACACAATCATTAGTCAGAACGTCAAAATGGGTCTTTTCGGAATGAATAATTGTTGTCTTTTCCATGAATATCGAAGTTAATTATCGAATTATGGAGAAATTTAATGGACCTAATTCACTCTCAAAGACGTCTTGAAGGAAGAGGATTGCCTCTAGACTCACATATAGTTCAGGATCAGGTAACACGGGCGATGTGGGATTCAACACGGTCCCTCATATGCAGGGTGGACTTTAGCAAACCACTGCGAATGGATATCAGGGAGACCCAACATCAATATGAGATTCAACACGCCCCCTCATGTTCAGGGTGGACTTTAGCAAACCACTGCAACTGGATATTGGGGAGACCCAACATCAATATAGGATTTAGCACGCCCCCTCATGTTCAGGGTAGACTTTGACAAAACACTGCGGACGAATAACAGGGGCCCGACATTGATGTGGGCTTCAATTCGCTCAACATCAGACAAAAGATCTGATACCATGTAGATACCAATGGGCCTAACTCACTCTTAAAAGACACATTGAAAGAGTTCAGAATCAGGTAACACAAGCGATGAGGGATTCAACATGCTCCTCATGCATATGGTGGACTTTGACAAACCACTGCGAATGTATACAAAGGGCCTAACATTGATGTGGGACTCAACTTGCTCAACATCAAACAGAAGTCTAATAATACGTAGAAACCTAAGGCACCTCACTCTCAAAAGAAGCCTTGAAAGTGGAGGATTACCCTAGACTTTATATATAGTTTGGAACTAAGTAATACAAGCGCTGTGAGATTCAACAAATTAAAAACATAAACGAACCTGAAGAAATTCCAAATGCCACGACGAATGATCTCCAAACAGGCAACAATTGCAACCAAAGCTCTTCTATGAAGGAATGGAGCTTCATAGAACCCCAGAACGGATTGCATCCACGCCAGTCTCAGTATCACATTCATTGCCTATTTTTTTTTTTTCAAAAAAAATAAAAAATAAAATAAAAATTAGATCAGATAAAATTTTCAAGGAAAACCCACCAAGAACTTGCTTTATGATGAGTTTCTTACCATGGCTATGAAATATACGGCCTTGTTTGGTATGAGGAGTTTGTCTCTCAGCCAAGGGTTTCTTGAATTCCTTGTAAGAAGACCCCAGTCTATGACAATGTCCCAGTAGGTACTCACAGCTGTAGCAACCCCTGAACTGGCTCCAGCCATGATCCGCCATGCCTTTCCCCACTTCATATCATTCCCCGTCCTCATCACAACCGCAACAATCGTAGACATGTATTTTAGACCGTTCAGCCCGTGCATTCTATCTCTCTCTTCAAACAATCGTCGAAGGCACTTATACAAATTGTGACAAAAAAAAAAATGCTACTGTCACAATGTTTGCAAGGAAATCCATTTGTTTGATTACTGTTTTCCAGCATGAACATAAGCATGCATATATATGGGGCATAAGCTAGTATATGTATATATACCTGGAGGAAGCGTGTCCAATAGGGGATAACCGCAACAATAATGTAGAAAATCTTGAAAACATCACTCTCCTGGCACCTGTTTGAACGCCTCGTGAAATCTCCCCACACATAGTAGCAGATGTAGAATTCCAAACTCCTAAAAGCTTGAACCTGAAAATCACAAACATATAAATGAAGGAAAAGATAAGAGTCGGTATGATAAAATTGTTTATAGAATTTATCGATCACGACAGAGCCCAACTAGTAATGTATATTCTTATTCTACCTGGCTAGTAAGCTGATCTGCCAAGAAAAAATCTGGGAGAGTAACCTACAAATAAATATGGAGAAACAAAAACGGTGATCAAATTTTCAGTCTAACAAGAGATGCAGCTTGAATTGACACGCAATTTTTTTTCCTTTTTTCCCGGAGAGGAGGGGGGGGGGGGGTGGTTACCTTGTGGAAAGGTGCACAAATACAGTGGAAGGTGCATTGGATCAAAAAGAAGCGACTTGGGCGGTAGATGATGTTGAATGGGCAAAACATTATACCAAGCACCGCCTACAATTTTGAAGGCAAACAGTTCCATAATTGGCTCAAAAAAAAAAAAAAAAGCAAAAAGATTATAATGATAAAATGGTTACTAGGAGAAGGGCCAAGGGGACAAGTTCAGTAAGTGCTTTAAAACTTCTAGTTCTTGGGTCCATGTCCATATCCAGGTTTGAAAGCACGGCGGCGGTTGTGAGTAGTGCAAGGCCTGAACTAAGGAGTAGCACTTCTCTATAACCCATTTCCGTCCCTTTCTTCAGCCCAAATATGAAGGCATAATTCACCCGAAAACGCCTCCACAAGTATATGTTTCCAGACAACATCAGCATGTGTAGTATAATGAATCCAAACAAGCTGTTAAGACATGAATTTGATTATGTTTCTTTGAACCCATTTTTCAATTTTCAGTCCATTTTTCACCGATCCATCTACTGTACCTGTAAAGGGGGAATATGTTATCCATATACTGTCCACGGCCCTTGCTGTTTAGAAGACCTCGGGCATGTATAGTCACAGCAACAGCCACCATAAGAGCTAATGAGCAGCCAGCAAAGAAACCTGCACAACAAGACTATTGTTTCAACAGGATTTTTATATTATTGTAAAAGCAAAAAATGTTGCAAGTCTAATTCTAGTTCTTCTATTTCAGACATCACGGCACTTCAAAATGTCAGTTACGGTGAAAAGGGGTTTTGACACTGCACCCCTGAAGTTTTACTATTATTTCACTTTGGTCCTTGTAGTTTCAATTTGAAGTGAACATACGACACTGTGAAGTTTCGTAATGATCTCATTTCTGTCCAAATAAATAGCGCCATTACAATTTTGGATGGCAAACCGCAACCTTTTTTAAGAGGACCTTGACGGCCTTTCCATCCCCTTCCTTTGCCCTCTACAATATTTTTAATAAAAAACCTATATGTGTGTCATCTATATTTTTAAATTCTGAATATTTGGACAAGAGAATGGCATGGGGAACGGAGGAAGCTGAAAATACCCATAAAACCCTTACATACATGGCATATGACTATTTTCTTTCTAAAATTGTAATGGGGATAAAGAGTTGGACTGTAGAGGGATGACTGTGAAACTTCAAGGTGTTATATGTTCAAATTGAAACCATGAGGACTAAAGTGAGATTTTGGTCAAACTTTAGGGTTACAAAGTGTCAGAAACCCACAGTGAAACATTATAGAGTGAAAAAGACAAATATCTTGTACCACTTTCTACTTAATATTGTTGTAATGCCGGTCTACTAACTTTTCACGTGGCCCAAAATGCTTAATCAAAGATACTAATAGGCACTTTATATATCAAACAATCTTTTCTAAGACTTCCGATGTGGGATCTCAGATTTCTTACCAAAGAGAAATGTGATTCTGTGTTTGTCTCGTTTAGCTTGGGGTCTCAAGGTGTTCATTCCTTTCCTTCGGTTTCCATTGGAGAAATGCTTTATGAATGTTGCCTCTACCCTTTCTATGAGCCTATTAACCTAATCAATGCAGCATAATCAAGATAAGTATCAGGAAGGAGATTATAAATTATGCTACAAAAATCAGCATGATTTAAGTGTTATAACAAACCTCATCCGAGCTGCCCAGATAAGATTTATCCACCGTCTGTAAGTATGCTTTTGATGCATTTCTTGAAGTGATCTGCAGCCAAACAAACTCATTCAACTGGGGAGAGTGCAAGAGAGAGAGTGCGCGTGCGAGAGAGAGAGAGAGAGAAAGAGAGCAAAACCTTGTCATATTTCTTTAGGATCTTGGAGAATGCCAAAAGATTCAAGAAACTGGAAATCCATTAGCAGTATGTCAGTTTCAATTAAAATTAATCATAAACAATACATTTTTTTTTTATTATGAGTGTCCGGATCAGCTTATGCGCACCTTGACCGACCACCTCTATGGACGATTTTAAGGGCGCACTCCCCACATCGGCATAGTGCATTCAAGATTTCACTCCTAAAGTGCTCCCAGGAGGATCAAATCCTAGTTGACAAGAAAATGAGGCGTCTCCCCTTACCAACCGAACTAACCTCTTGGATACCAATACTTTGTCATTTATTGCTACTTCTGTTGGAATATTTGATATTTTTATTAATGCTTTATTTTTTATTTAGTATTTAGGTCATATTTGTTATTTAAGTTATGTTCACCAATTTGCTAACTTCTTTTATTCTATTAATTAACTCATTTATTAAGACAATATTTTTCCTAATCTAGCATATACCTTTATCGTTACATAATAAGGAGTGTACAGCCATATTGTACACAATATATTACATAATAATAAAATAACTATATTCCACTCCAAAATCCGTTTGTTTCTCTGAAATGAACATAAACTCGGGCTCTTACCAGTAGCTTTTCAGGAGTCTAAGCTTCTGATAGAATTCGACAAAGGCCTGTCTCATCCGTTCTTCGACTTTCCTGAGCTCCTCCTTGCTGAACAATGATTCGGATTTCGAACCGATAAGGGCGCTTCTCAAAGTCGATACATTGATCTTTACATGCTTCAACACATCCAATGAAGCCGGATTGAACTCCACGATATCGGCCTTACCCTTTCTGGCGTTAAAATGTTTAGTTTGCATTAATTCATTGGATGCTTCACTTGTATCTTCTGAGTTCCCTTCACTGCTACTCATTTCAACTTCTTGGATCACATCCATGTGTATCCTGCTGCCTTCATATATTACATGTGGAGAACAAACAATCAAAAGGGTTTAAGATGATGAATGATTTTCAGAAGGAACCAAATATTGATTTGATTCATCATCCTTTGAAGAAAAACAAATACTTTTGTTATATCAATATTGTAAGTATTTATATATGGGCTTTAGCACGATAGGTTAATTGAAGTCTTAATACTCCATATCCTAATCCTTTTCTATATATACAATTTTGTATATGTCAGTATCCTGTATGCTTCACACATATCAAAATCAATACAATGTTGTATATTTTATCTCAATATTCCACCTTTCAATTATTCTAACAAATATGATGCTTATGTACATATATAGAACAGATGGAAACTAAAAATATGGTTGTATATCAATAATTAATTGATATACAAGCATAATTCGTGTTGGGTTTATCCCACATCAGATGTAGAAGGAGTTAATGGTCAGATTATAAGTGTGAGGGAAAGCCTCATTCCATGAGCTAGCTTTTGAGGTTGAAAGAGGCCCAAGACCATCCTACACCACAATCTGACATTATCCGAACACAAGTTACAACAACTCTGACCCAATAATCACAAAATGAGAAATTGGTTGAAAGTGAACCGAAAAAAAATCCCAATTGTTGGATTTATCCCAAATAACAGGAATTGGTAGTTAAATTATAAGTATGAAGAAAGTCTCGCCTTGTGAGTTAATTTTCGGGTTGAGAGACGACCAACACCACCTTACAATTTGAAAAATGTTTATGTTAGTAATTCAATCACACACACACACACATTACCTGGATTTCTTCGATTAATGGTGTTAGAAAACGATGGTGTAATAGGATTGGTGTCTGAATTTGTGGCTTCTTCTAAACCCACCACCGCCGGCGCCGGATTATCAACCTTGATTCGGAGAGCAATGAGGGCGTCCATCTGTTTGTTGAGCTTCTCCGCCTCCTCCACCACCTCCGCCACTTTCTCTTTATAGAACTTCAACACTTTGTTGAATTCCTCGTCCAGTCTCCTGAAGAACACCAGTTCGTACTCTCCACCTTCCTCCGACGACATCAGAAACATCGTCTGGTAATACCCATCTGAACCCTCTTCCTCCACGGAGCTCACCAGTATTGCTTCGTCTTCACTCTTTCTGGGCGACCCTTTTAGGCTACCTGTTAACCCGCTGAATGCTCTGTACAGAGAGACCCTTTTCTTCAAAGATCCCCTTGGAGTCACCGGCGCCGCCGCGTTCCTCCGTCTCAAATTTAGTATGTCTTTGAGCACGGTCTTGAGGTAATTGTAGTCCATGTACGCTTGCTGCCATTCCTGGACCATCTGCGCCGCGAATTCTTTCCCGAACTTCATTTTCGCTTCTCCTTGCTCTTTCTGTAATCAAGCGAACTTGAATTTTCTCAAGTTTTAGACATTTCTATGTTCAAAAATCAAAATATAGGTATACTGAAGTTGAATTAGTTTGATAGTGGGTGAAAACGTGGCGCGTTGAATGGATGTCTGTGAGCTGTTCCTCAATCATTGCCGTTAGCCCCGCAATCAATTTCTTTCTTTACAGCGCGTCACGTCGAAAGATTTATGCTGCAACAATCAAAATCATAAGGAGGATTGTGATCAAATATATAGTTGTTTATATTTGATTAATGGCGTTAGATGAATAAGCAGGCTTGCAATTACTAGAGCAACTCCAACGTGACAAATCAATAAATGCCTATTCAAATAATAATTTGTCTATCCAAAATTAAAAAGTCACTTCCAAACCGCGCTTATGCTAACCATTTTTTTATTTATTAATTTTTAAAAACAGGTTACCAAAAATCATCTTACGAGGATAAAACTATCAAATACGCATTTTTTTAAAAACGTGTTACAAAATAATTTTTTTTGTCTTTTTGTGACGATTTTATCCCTCGTGTTATATTCACATGAAATCATGTTGAATATAACACGAAATCGTATTATATTCAATACGATCTTGTAAATATAACAAGAGATCGTGTTATATTCCATCTTCACTGCCGTTTAAATTCTATCACGTCACCGTACCCATTCCATCTCACCAAAACAATCCTACAATATGCCCAACATAAGTTTCACTCCACCAGGTGCATAAACCAAGTCCCTTCTCTCTTTCTCTCTCTCTCTCTCTCACACACAAACACATATTTGTTTAGGACGACGAGTTCGAGACTACCAGCTATCGTGTTATATTCAACACGATCTCATCCATGGCATCGTGAATCATCCACCACCTCTGGTGCGCAACGTCACTTGCGTACACCCTCTAGTCACCGATATCCCAGTTACAGTCATTGTCCCGGTAACACTTCCACAGTTTCAAACCCAGATAATGTATCGCGTATAATGTCGCAGGATCAGACCCAAATAAATGGCTCTTCAAGCTAGCCTCTGTCGTCATGTTGGACCAGAACTTTTTTAGGTAATTAACCCTCCTCGGGAGCCGGTGCCACCACACGAAAATTTCGTTTTGGTACCCCTGGTCGCCGTCGTTGTACGACCCGATCTCTGTCCGGAGATCCATCAACATCCGGAACGTGCAATTGGAGGGCTCAATGACCATGACGCCAAAGTTGAATATCCAGCCGTCGTTGCTCGTGGCCAACATCTGGGGGAAATGGAAGAGGATATCGAGGTTTCAGAGAACGATGATATCGGGGTCGATGAAGATGACCTTATCCTAGTCGGTGAGTTGCTATAGCCTGAACTTGTTGTAGTTGAACTCGTTTTAGTTGTTGTTCTTGGCTTAAGGGTTGCGGATACGATTGATGAGGCGGATCTTCCAGCCAGCGGCGGCAAGGCTTGGAGTTTCGGAACGGTGATAGAGGCGTCAAGGAGGAGGATGAGATCGCCTTTGGTTCCGGTTTGGAGTAGTGAAGACACGAAGGGAAGAAGAAGAAGTAGTGAAGGAAGGGTAAAATCATCATTTTAAAAAAATAAGGACTATTTGGTGCAAACAAACGTTTTTTGAAGGATTATTGGATGCAAAAAAAGTGTTGGGTCATCTTGTAGATTTAGTCTTTTAAGTAGATTTTTTGGTATTTTTGTCCTAATTTTTATTTAAAATTTTCAATACGCACCTAATTAAATAATCCAATACACTTAAATCCACTTAAACACTTGCCCAAACCAAATAATCCAATACATAAACTGAATATATAAAAAAATGACATTAACTAACTTTTAAATTATTAAAATTTGAACAATAAAATATAATTAAATGAAATAATATATAAAAAAAAAAAATTGAGTAATAAATAATTAAATAATACCCTTTAATTAAATAAACTAAACTAATTTAATTAAAATAGCTCATTTTAATTTAATAACCAAATTAAATAACCCAATAACCAAAATAACTAACTTTTTGGAGTCAATTTTTTTTTTTTTTTGTCTAAAGGGATGAAGCTTTCCAAATATAGCTCATGTATAAGGGAATAAGCATTTTGCCTATCATGATGGCTAGTGGTTTGGAGTTGTTATTTCCATTCTTTATGAGCCAAAATGGTAGTTAATCCATTTGCCTAACTTTTGGCTATTGAGTTAGAATTGCTCTTTGTGGAAAGAAAATAGATTCATTCAAATATGTTTTTACCTTTACCCAAACCACAATAGTGATTTTTGTAACTAAAGTTGCGACACTCATATCTCTCTCATTTAAATAATAGTTAAATCTTTATTATATGGATCGAATACCATTTAACTTTTGTTGATGTCAAATCTTGGTCAACATCAATGATATGATATGGTCTGGTCAGGGTGTTTTAGTCTCTTTCCATGATGGGGTGAGGTTGGAGTGGTCTGAGATTAATCTTAGTTGGTTAGTGATCCAAAAAACCTTGATGTCTAAGAAAAATATCGTCCATCCTGGGTCAGGCTTCGAGTTGTTACTTGGATAAAGGACTTGCCGAGGTGGGCCTCGCGTGTCCCCTTCGGTTTAAGAGTAAGAGCTCAAGGAATGCTTAAGAGTATTCAAAAAACAAGTATTCAAACCTTTTTTACAACACTGTTCACCTTTCCTTATATAGGCAGTAGGCTAATTAGCGTTTGAAGGATTAACGGCCTAAGAAAGGATTAGTATCTTGATCTGGGAGCGTGACCACCGCGAGGACGCGTGGAGAGATTAAACCGGTGGGCCTAGGCTTTCTGGCCTTCTTAGTGGGGCCCATGGGTGGTGAGTGTATGGAAGTAGATGGACAGCCCAACCCATGATGCCAGGTGGACTCTCCCTACGACCCACCTTGCAAGAAGTTACCTTCCTTGCCATTCCTGGATGGCCGAAGACGAACAAGGGATGTTTCTGTCAAAGAGATTGTAGAGTTGAATTCCGATATGAGGAGTGCTGGCGTGGGGACATGACCGAGATTGAGAGAGGTTTCCCCAGCCCGACGGCGGTTCTTTCCGGAGGTAAACAAGGACGATCTCCTGGGTTAACCGGTCTGGGCTGAGTCATGCCTCTAGTCGGCACAATCTCCACACTTGTCATCAGTAGGAATGGGTCCCACTGGGATTTACAGACACGTGATTGTCTTCTATTGCGTGCTTGGGGATGACCATTTTTACACTCATCAACTTTGATCAGACATCAAATTACAATAATTGAAAGATAAAAATATCAGAAAAATATATTAATATATGAAAAATTCATAATTTACAGAGATAATTAAATATTAAAATACACATGTATTATTTTATTTTACATTTTTTTCTTCTGTCTTTTCTTTACCCGTTTTCTCTTTTTTCTTCTATTGTTGCAGAAATTAGAAAGGAACGAATTTACCGAAATTTGCTTGGGTCGAGTCGCGGATTAGGTCGTTCTCTTTAAGACGTTTCGCGGCTCTACCCAAGAACGTGCAACCAGTGTAACAGTCCCGTCGTCAACAGGATAAAACAGCTCAAAATCACCTCTGTCTAAGACCTTCTTTGCCCGGCAGAAGATTTGAATACTAAACACTCATACTGTTCGAATGAACGAACAAACTGCTCGGAATACAACTTGAAAACCGAAATAAAAAATCGTACAGATAGATCGAATGATTCTAATCTGAACAAACTGATGATTTGAAAGCAAAAAATGATCTGGAAAGAGGCTGTTTTTTTTCTTTCTTAAATGCAGATTCTTATTTTGTATTTCAAAACAGATGAAAAAAATCTGTATTTATAGGCAAGAAAAAACCTGAAGTCAAATCAAAACAACGTTTTTATTTAATGAAACGTTTATAACGTTAAAAACTTTAAACATTGCTTTTGGAAAAGGTTCGAGAATAAAATTAATAGTTTATTAAATAAATTTTGTCCAAAATAAAATATATATAAGTGTCACCTCACTTCACGCGCGCTCGGCACGGCCGGATGACGGCGGCGGCGCGCATTGCGTTTGGAAACGTTTTGGAAAAGGTTCAAGAATAAAATTAATAGTTTATTATAAAGGATATAAGGAAAGAAGAAAATTATATTGATAATTTGTACATTCAGAATGCGTCTTATTCCCTTAATTATATAGCCGCAGGAGCAGACTAAATTAGGAAGAATATTATTGAAATAAATGGGCTTAATAAAGCCCTACAATAAAGATACCAAAAATATAAATTAACGCATAAATATATTATTTCAACACTTTCCCTCAAGTTGGGGCAAAAATGTTGATGAGCCCCAGCTTGCTAATAGTTGACTGAAGGAGTGATGGTCCTGTAGATTTGGTGAACATATTAGCAGCCTGTTCTGAAGATGAGACGAAGGTTAGTGTGATGATTCCCGATTGGACTTTTTCACGAATGAAGTGGATATCCACCTCAATGTGTTTCGTTCTCTCATGAAGAACTGAATCTGAGGATAAAATTATGGCAGACTTATTGTCACAGAATAACTTAGATGAGTTTCCAACGGGAAGTCCTAACTCGGTCAAAAGGGAACAAAGCCAAAGGAGTTCACATGTTCCTTGAGCCATAGCGCGATACTCAGCTTTGGCAGAAGATCAGAAAACGACGGATTGCTTCTTACTCTTCCACGAGATTAGGTGTCTTCCGTTAAAGGTGCACAGACCAGATGTCGAACATTTATCGTCCTTCGATCCTGTATAGTCAGCATCTGTAAAGTAGGAGAGTCCCTCTTGTATCCCTGTCACATAGAAGAGACCCAGACCGGAGCATGTTTTGAGGTATCGAAGGATATGGTAGACAACATCCAGATGTGATGTACATGGTGAGTGCATAAATTGGCTCACAACACTGACAGCATACGTAAGATCTGGCCTTGTATTAGTCAAATAGATGAGGCGTCCCACAAGTCGCTGATATACTGATAGATCTGATAATAATTCTCCCGAGTTTGTTGTTAACTTAAGGTTCGGATCCATGGGAGTGGAGGCTGGTCTACATCCAAGCATCCCAATGTCTTGAAGAAAATCAAAAGCGTATTTTCGCTGGGAGAGAGAGATACCTTTCCGAGACCGAGCAACCTCAATACCGAGGAAGTAGCCGAGATGACCCAAATCCTTGATGTCAAAAATCTGTCCGAGATCTTTCTTTACCTGCTGAATGCCAGGTGCGTCGTCTCCTGTGATAATAATATCATCCACATAGACTGAGATAATGATGCACCGTCCCTGGTGTTGGCGACAGATGAAGCAAGTATGATCTGAGTGACACTAGATAAACCCCATAGTGAGGATGGCTTCGCTGAATCGACGGAACCATGCACGAGGAGACTGCTTAAGTTCATAGAGGGATTTTCGGAGTCAACAAACTTTGCCTGAATACTCCCCCTGAGGCCGAAATTCCGGTGGAGGCTCCATATAGATAGTCTCAGTCAGGTCACCATTAAGGAATGCATTCTTGACATCCAACTGGTGTAGGGGCCAAGAATAAGATGCAACCAACGATAAGAAATCGGACAGTAGTCAATTTAGCAACCGGGGCAAAGGTGGCACCGAAATCTTTGCCCGGGATTTGTGTATAGCCTTTAGCAACAAGCCGAGCTTTGTACCGATCAATCGAACCATCAACTAGATATTTCACACTGAAGACCCACTTACAACCAACCGGTCGTTCACCAGCCGGCAAATCAACCAAGTCCCATGTTTGATTCCGCTGTAGGGCATCCATCTCTGCTTGCATAGCGGCAACCCACTGTGGATTCTGGAGGGCCTCATGAACATAGCGAGGAATGACAACCGAATCAATTTGTCCAAGGAAGGATTTATATTGATCTGAGAGACCTTGAAAAGACAAATACTTAGAAATCGGATGATTAGTAGAACATGAAATAAGGTAGCGGGATGGTGGGTGACGTTCCCGAGTCGGGTAACGGCGAGAAACAGGGTCAAAGATAATGGGAGAGGAAGATATACCTGAGTCCGGAGAAGATGTCGGCAGGGGATGTGAGACACATGGACGACGAGAGTAGACTCGTAAGGGGGTGGGTGAGGTATCCGGTGGTGGATGTGATGTGGGCGGGGAAGATATATCTAAGACAGGAATAGGACGCGGAAGTGGAGTATGATCCCCAGTAGTGGGTGCCTGAATAGGTGGAAAAGATACAATATCAGAAAAATAGAGTACAGTCTCGAGGAACGTAACATCGAGAGTGTGGTAAGTACGGTAGGTAACTGGATCGTAGCACCTATATCCTTTTAATATGGAAGAATAGCCGAGGAAAACACACCGGATAGATTTATCATCTAACTTAGTGCAAGTAGAGCTCCGATTCTGAACAAAACACGTACAATCAAAGACACGGGGTAAGATAGGAAAAAGGGTGCTAGTGGGTTGCAATCTATGAAAGGGGGTTTTACCAGTAAGGACACGACTCGGGGTGCGATTAATGAGATAGGCAACAGTAAGAACAACTGTATGCCAAAAAGATTTGGGAACATTCATTCCACGCAAAAGACAACGGACGACAGACATGATATGACGGTTCTTACGTTCTGCCACACCATTCTGCTCAGGGGTGTAGGGGCAGGTAAGTTGCTGAAGAATACCTTGCTTATTAAGCTCAGCTCGAAATTCATCGGATAAGTATTCTCAGCTATTATCAGACCTGATATTGCACACAATGGTTTTATATTGGGTTTTTATCATTTGAAGGAAGTGGGTAAAGTGAGTGTAAACCTCGGATTTGTGCTTCATCAAATAAATCCAAGTACATCGACTATAATCATCTATGAAGGTGACATAGTAGCGGTGTTTGGAAATGGCTGTAACAGGAGAGGGTCCCCAAATATCAGAATGGATAAGATCAAATGCTTGGGGGGCACGGTGCATGCGAGGAATATAAGAGGTACGTGTGTGTTTAGACAATTCACAAACTACACATTGAAATTTAAAGTCTTTGCAAGCTTTATTAAGAGACGGAAACAACCAACACAAATACTGAAAGTTTGCATGTCCTGAATGAGCATGCCACAAGTTTAAACTTTTGAAAGAACACATAGAGGAATAAAAAACAGGTAGTACAGAAGCTTGCATACTGAAAGGTGGAACAGGTGGAGGTGGAGGGCTGCTAAAGTAGTAGAGACCATCGTGTTCATATCCCCTGCCAAAAATCTTCCTCGTAGTCAGGTCCTGCAAGAGCTAACGATCAGGTAAGAACACAACGGCACAGTTAAGATTTTTTGCAAGACAACTAACGAATAGAAGATTATTGACAAATTTAGAAACATAATAAACAGAGTGAAGAGTGATATCAGGGGACAAGCAGGCATTTCCCTGACAACAAATAGGGATAGAGGTACCATCGACAATGCATACAGACTTGTTAAGAGGTGACACAGGAGAAGTGATGGTAGAAATCTCACCAGTCATGTGATTGTTAGCCCCGGAATCCAGAATCCAAGTAGGGCGACCAGACTTACCATGAAGCGCAGTAGGAGTACCGGAGGCAAGAGCAGCCGTGGGGCCGGAAGACGATACCAAAGTGGTTAACTGAGCCTGAAGTTGGGCAAGTTGGGCCTGGACGTGGGAAATATCCAGCGAAACTGATGGAGAATTTTCTGAACCAGGGACAATATCGGCAATAACACCAGTACGTGGTCCTCCTCTTCCTTTCTGCCCTCCTAGGTTGCGGGGTTTCAATTCAGGATGAAGATTGTAACAACGATCAATGGTGTGACCAGGCTTTCGACAGTGCAGACAGTATGGCCTCGTGCCTGATGGGCGAGGACCAGAGGGGGCCGGAAAGGCCATCTGCGGACCAAAAGGAGCCGGAAAAGCCATCTGCTTAGGGACTGAGGGAGGGACTTCAGGTGGGAGAAGGAACCGACGTTTGGGATCATTGTCAACAGCAGAGAATGCATTGTATAGATCCGGTATTGGTGATGTGTTCAAAATCTAAGTGCGAAGATTCTCGTACTATGGATTTAAACCCATCAAGAAATGGTATGTGTGTCGACGATCCTTGTGCTTGGCTTCGATCTTAGCAGCATCTTCAGGGAATTCACTCAGAAGTTTATACTGCGCAAGTTCTTCCCACCGAGATTGAAGGTAACCAAAGTAATCTGCAACTGAAAGTCCCAAGGATACCTGGGAGGCGTGAAAAATCTCACGGTAGAGGTCAAAAATCCGTGATTCATTGCGAGAATGAGCATACATCTTCGTAAGAGCAGACCGTAATCCACTGACCGTCTCGTGAAACATGAAGATGTTATAGATCCGTTCCTCCATAGAGTTGAAGATCCACCGAAGGATGGTACAATTATCAACGTCCCATTGAACAAACTTGGGATCGTTGATATCTGGCTTTGGCTCAGTACCGTTGAGCCATCCGGTCTTACGTTTTCCACCAAGGTAGAGACGGAGAGAGCGGGACCAGGTAGGAAAATTCGCTCCATTGAGTAAGACGGTGGTAACACGTTGGACCGTGGCCTCAGGGGCACGAGTAGAATCCAAGCGGGCGGATAACTGTAGAGCATGAATGGTCTGAGATGGGATGTCACCTTCTCTTTCGGATGCCATGAATATAGATGTGATGAGTCCGTAGCAATGAAATACACAGACAAAATGCTACGGAAGACTGATCTGGCTCAGAAGAAAGAAGGTACAATTTGAGAAGCGAACTTGAGACAGAGTTACCCAATCATTTAGGAAATTGAAGAGGCAACCATGTATTTAGAACAGCCGGAATACCAACAACTAGAGAACAATCCGCAATTGGCAACAGGGGCTGGCCGCAAGCAGAGTATAAGGAGCAATTGACTTGTTTGCTCGAGATAGGGTACAGAGATGGGTGGTTCGCGAAATCGCAGCTGAGGATCGCAAAGATGGCGAGGTCGCGAAATCGCAGCTGGGGTTTTGGTGGCGAGGTTGGTGGCGAACTGATTTGGCTTCGGGCGAAGTTGGTTGCGATCGGTTCGAAGGGTTAGGGTTGCGGTGGTGGTTGGTTTTGCTGGCTAGGGTTTCGGTGGCAATTTCGGTGGCGAGGCTGAGATACGTAGGGTGAGGGTTTGTCCAGAAACGGCAAGCTAGGGTTTCGATGGGTTGGTTGCGATCGGTTCAAAGGGTTAGGGTTGCGGTGGTGGCTGGTTTTGCAGGCTAGGGTTTCGTGATTGGCGGCGGCGGCAGTGGCTTGGTGGTGGTAAATAGTGAAGTCAACGGCTTTTAGGGTTTGGAGAAAAAAAAAATATTGGCTCTAGATACCATAAAGGATATAGGGAAAGAAGAAAATTATATTGATAATTTGTACATTCAGAATGAGTCTTATTCTCCTGATTATATAGCCGCAGGAGCAGACTAAATTAGGAAGAATATTATTGAAATAAATGGGCTTAATAAAGCTCTACAATAAAGATACCAAAAATATAAATTAACGCATAGATATAATATTTCAACATATTAAATAAATTTTGTCCAAAATAAAATATATATAAGTGTCACCTCACTTCACGCGCGCTCAGCACAGCCGGATGATGGCTGCGGCGCGATATAGGGAAAGAAGAAAATTATATTGATAATTTGTACATTCAGAATGAGTCTTATTCCCCTAATTATATAGCCACAAGAGCAGACTAAATTAGGAAGAATATTATTGAAATAAATGGGCTTAATAAAGCTCTACAATAAAGATACCAAAAATATAAATTAATGCATAGATATAATATTTCAACATATTAAATAAATTTTGTCCAAAATAAAATATATATATATATATAAGTGTCACCTCACTTCACGCACGCTCAGCACAGCCGGATGACGGCTGCGGCGCGCGTATGGTAAATCAATAGGGATGTAACTCATCTCCCCTCCACAAAATGTGGATACCCCTTGGGGCACACTCCAAGAATCCCACTTACGTATTACTCTAAACCCTTTCTCCCAACCAATATGGGATAAAGGAAAAGAGAGAAATCTTTGACACTTATTATTATTTTTATATCTTAATTAAATAAGTAAAAATTCATTATTTTCTAACATCTTCTCCAGCGAGTAGCTACTTCTGGCACCTGTGGAGGAGGGGCTAATTGCAGGAGAAGACGAAAGGAGAAAGGAAACTGATCGTAGATGGGGTGCCTGCGGAAAATGTTAAATTTTAAAAAAATTAAAGAGGTGAAAAATATTTTTTCATGAAATAAAATAAAAATACTTGTCTTTTTAACCAGAAAATATTGAGAAAGTTAACCAAATGATAGGGAAAAAGTTGAATTTAATAACACTACTATGTACTTGCTGAATTGTTTATGCCTCTCCAAAGCTTAATATTACTATTATTATTATTATTATTAATAATAATATTTTTATTTTATTTTTTAGTATTTCTAAAAGTATTGACATGAACTGTAAACAACTCCTCTCAACAGCTTAAGCCAGCAAAATGGGAAAAGGATGCTTAAAACTTTGATCAAACTGAAAAAATTTCAAAGAAGCTTAGGCCCTTTGTTTAGTGTTTTGCTTCTTTATATTGAGATTAATGAAGAAAAAATAAACATGTTTTTGTTCTTAAATATTCTTAAATTTTTAGAAATAATTTCAATAAAAAATATTATTTCTATTAATTCCCATAAAATTATTCACAATCTATTTTATAAGATAAATATTGAGAATCACCACCATATCGTCCGCCGCCAACACTACACCAATTCACAATCACCATCGTACATCTTTATCCTCCTCTCTCATTTCCCCTCTCTCCATAATCGAACAAGCATATAATAATCAAAATTTAATTGTAACCAACTGCATTTTTTCTTCTTTTAGTAACAGGCCGAGACTCGAAGAAACATTACCAAACGGTCCAAACAAACCTTCACCCGCCTACAAATATCGGGGAGGAGTCTAACTAGGTAGACGCTTTTTCCTAGTTAATATTCCGTGAAAGTCTTCTCAAAATATTAGACTGATCTTACACCGGAAGTACAATGTCAACAGACCCATTCGCGGTATATTATTTTGCAAGAACCTGAGCCGAAAGAATAATCCTGAGCTTTGAAATATTTCACATTCCAAATCTCGAACTGACCTGTCGGTAAACAAGTTCTAGGTTTCATCCGTTGACAACCGCAATTCTATTCTCACAATATTCAAAAGCAAAAACAGAGTAGAAACAGGAAACTGGAAACATTAATCAAACTCCACCTTCAAGTTATTTTTTATGGCAAACCATCCCAAATATTTGGGATAATACGCAAAAACAAAGTTACAGACAAGGTGATTAGGTTTTCATTACATAGCCAATACACAACAACGACAAACCATTGCTTGCATAAACAGAAGCAGAAACAGAGCCTCTGTTATTTTATTTATACTAGTAGTTCATGACACAATCGATCACTCAGGCGGAGGCGGAGACGGAGGAATCAATCATCATAGTGCTTGCGGTGGTGGTGGTGGTGTTTCTTCTTCTCCTCATCTTCCTCGTCAGAATTGTCGCCCCCCTGCAAATATTTTACTAAAATTTTAGAGTGTTTCGGTGACAAGTCCATTAATTTATTCTTAATTTTAAAAAAGTCTCATGGGCAATTGCAATTTGTGTTTTAGTCTCGCGTATTGAAAAAGACAGAAGACCCAACACATGCGCCTGCACTCACGCAATTACATATAACTAGTTTGTGTAAAATACTTGTTATATGTAACAAATATTATTCTAATTTGTAATATGTAACTAATTTGTGTAAAAAAATTATTAAATATAACAAATATTATACAAATATATTTAATTTGTAAGATATAACTAATATTAAACAAATACATGTAACTAAAATTAAATTAATTTCTGTGTATAATATTTATTAGATGCCACAAATATCACACAAATACATGTACTTTTATAACGTGTAATTAATATTATACAGATATATCTAATATAGTTAATTATTAAGTTATACTAATTTTAGTTCCATGTAACTAATATTCATTATGAATTTATTTACCAAATTCACTCTATATCTCGTTCAATACGTAAATACATGTGAGACTAATACGCAGGTAAAACTTAAAACGCGGGACTAAATCAAAACTTATGTGTTAAAAATAAATTAACGACGGATTATCTCGTCGCTATTTGGGACTAATAGCCAAATTATCCGAAAATTTTATCACAACGCAAAGCTGAAAAACTTGTCCAAAGGAGAAGAAAATGATTGATTTACTTACATATTTCTTGCGACCGTAGCCCTTGTCTTCGCCGTCGCCGTCATCATTCCTCCCATAGCTAGGCTTCTGGTATTCTTCTTCCTCAGATCGCCCATAGCTGGACCTCCCATATCCTTCGGTTTCCTGTTTCTCATAGATAGGCCTTCCATAACCCGGATTCTCGATTTCAGTCTTCTGCGTCCTCCCATACCCAGATCCATAACCGCCTCCCTCCTCCTCTCCGTAGCTCGTCTTCTTCCCATACCCAGATCCGTATTCTTCCGATTCGGTCTTACGCCCATAACCGGATCCATATTCTGAGCCGGGCTCCTCCTGATACTCGCTCTTCTTCCGATAGCCAGATCCATATTCAGCAGCGGGCTCCTCATACTCTGTCTTCCTTCCATAACCAGATCCGTAGTCCGAACTCGGTAATTCAGGTTCCGGCCGGCGACCATAGCCAGATCCATATTCAGCAGCGGGCTCCTCAAACTCTGTCTTCCTTCCATAACCAGATCCGTAGTCCGAACTCGGTAATTCAGGTTCCGGCCGGCGACCATAGCCAGATCCATATTCAGCAGCGGGCTTCTCATACTCTGTCTTCCTTCCATAGCCAGATCCATATTCAGCAGCGGGCTCCTCATATTCGCTCTTCCTCCCATACCCAGATCCATATTCTGAACTGGGATTCTCGTACTCTGGCTTCCGGCCGTATCCAGATCCATACTCCGAACTGGGTTTCTCGTACTCCGGCTTCCGGCCGTATCCAGATCCATATTCCGATCCGCCTCCACCAGATCCATACTCACTTTCTCCACCAGGTCGACTCATCCCCGGTTGAAACCCATAGTTAGGCTTAGGCTTCTCATGGCCATACCCAGCCTCCTCGCCGTAGCCTCCCTCAGAAGGGCGGGTCACACCAGGGGGCACACCGTATGAGCCGGCGGGGCGAGGCTTGGGGCGGGCGTAGCTCTTGTATTCATTGTCAAGAGCTTCGTCGCCGTAGGCAGAGGGCTCGGCATGGGAGGTGTATTGGGGGCGATCGTAGTCGAATTCATCGGAGGCGGATAAATTGGGGTAGCAGGTCTCATCGGATGGTGAGATCGGACGACCGTAGGTCAAAGTGATGTCGTATCCTCCACCGTAGGGGGTAGGATCGTACTCATTGAAGTCGTCGACTTCGTCGCCGGCGCAATGGCCTTTTGCGAAGTAAGACATGGTTGAGCTTTTTTTTTTTTCTGAGAAATCTGAGAATGAGGAGATGATGTCTGGAGATGACCAATTGTATAAAGGCCGGTGGTATCGGGCAAGAAACGATGTCGTGCGGTATTGCCCTTGCTAATTACCCTTTGATATTTAAGGAATTACGATTCTAATACTGTGCTAGTCGACGTGGCGGTAATTGGAGTAACTGGGTCCCAACATGTGAAAACAAAGTGGGCCCACTGGCCCTCAGTGCCGACACCCTCTATTATGATTTTGGTAGATTTTTTTCCTCTAAACTAACTTTATCCCCTTCTTTTTTTTTTTCTTTTTTTTTTTAATATTAATCACTATAAAAAAAAATATTTAATATTTTATCACAATAAATACCCTTACGACGCGAGCACATTAATAAATATTTACTATTACTTGTATCACTATTAGGACAAATATTTTTTAACCACTGCCATCAAAACAGTCAGATTTGTGGAGGGGGAGAGAGATGGTTTTCGATGTTATTGTTGGCAGTGGCGACGGTGGTCAGTACTCTTGGTGGAGTGGAGGCAAGGGTGGGTCTTTTGCAGTGGAGATGGAAAATGAAGAAAGAGGGAGGAGACGGTTGATATGTAGGGTTGGAATGGTAGATGAAATAAAGATAGAATTTTTTTCTCTGAGGGTAATTTTGATATTTAAATTTAATAATTATTTTTTTTAAATTGAATTTTGTAAAAAAAATAAAATTGGGGTTAACCTCAATTATAACAATTTTTTTAAACTTCCCACAACTTCTATACATAAATCAGAACGGAAAGATATTTTAATTAGCTTAATTAATTATAAAGAGTAGATGGATGAGATTAGTCCAAGTAACCTCCACCACTCACGTACACCCAAGCAATCCCCTACCAAACTTGCCAGCCGCTAAACATTTCTTTCCCATTCCATTTCATTCACTGCGTTTTTCTCTCTGCAACGCGCAAAGATCAAAAAAATATGATTAAAATAAATTAACACGTTGAATTCAACACGATTTCATTCAAAAAAAAATGATTAAAATATCATTTTAAAAATTTAAAATAGATAATCATGATTGTGTAATATAATCGTATAAAAAATAAACTAAAATTGATTTATTGCGTAATATTTAATCATAATAATTTTTATTTTTTTTAAGAAAAAATATCAAATAGTCTGCTTAAATCACCAAATCTACAAGATAGTCTCGTAACTTTTTCTTTGCACAAGATAATCCCATAAAAAACGCTGATTTGCACCAAACAACTTTAAATATTTTGAATTGACGAAATTACCCTTCTATGATGATTGTTATGCTCATAGAATGATGAAGCTGGTGCAACAAGCTGCTATGATAGATCTGTGCGACACGGCAACGGAGCTAGTGTGACGGAGGTGACCAAATATGGATGACGATGGCAATGGCGATCGAGCGGTGGTGGCATCGCCATCCAAAACCCCAACAATTTCATCCACACAAAACGTCACCATAGCGAAAATCGCGTAAATCGTAAAGCCACTGCGAAACCCAGATGTGAAGCCGTAATTAAAGGCGTAATTCAGAATCTCTACAGCATATGATTCCAAATCTAGAGTCGCGAGTTGCAAAGTCAGGCTGGCGAATTATCAAGCATGTGAACGTAGAGAAAGTATTATCAATTTGAATGAAAAAATTAGAATATAACATGATCTCATATTATATTCAACACGAGATCATGTTAAATATGACACGATGACGGTGGCTCCGAACTCGTCATGCTAAACAAATGTGAGAGAAAAAAGAGAGAGAAAAGGGACTTGATTCATGCACCTGGTGGATTGAAGCTTATATGGAGTATATTGTATGGTTATTTTGATGAGATAGAATAGGTATGACGACTTGGTAGAATTTGAATGGCGGTGAAAGTGGAATATAACATGAGCCCGTGTTATATTCAGATAAAATTGTCAAAAAAAATAAAAAGGATTATCTCGTAATATATTTTAAAAAAATATATATATTTAGTAATTTTGTCCCCGTGAACTTCTCTTTATTTTTAATAGATATTTAGGGAATATCTGTATTACTTTTGAGATTATTCTAAAATTAAACCAAATCTCGGCAGACGTACGAGCAATAGCCACGTGTCTTAGCATGGCACGTGGCAGATCACGTCAGGGCCCACACCCTCCACCATCACCGTCCAACTACTAAAAGGTTGCCACGTCACTCAAAGATATGGTTTCCCTCCTCTCTTTCACCCTTACCCTTTCCGTCTGCAACAACCGAAAAAGAGAGGGAAGAGAAAATGGGTGAAATCGTAGCGGTTTCGTCGTGTTTCAACAGAATTACAGTACGCCGGAGGCCGCAATTCAGCGGTGCAGAGTCGAAGGCGAAGCTTCTCAGTCCTAATAATCGCAATCGGCAATGCCGATTCTCGATTGACGAGAAAAGACCTCATCAATTCGCTATAAAATGCCAGATTTCTAATCCTTCCACTTACTCTTGCAGAATTTCTACCGATATCCCTCTCTATGAAGCCCCCGGAGTAACTCTCTCTCTCTCTAGTTGATGAATTTGTGTGGAATCGAAGTTGAATTTGAGAAATGGATTTGCAGGCGTCTTTCGATCAATATTTGGAGGATAAACCTAGAGTGTTCAAAGCAATTTTTCCTGACAAGCGTAGAAGCCAGCAGCTCAATGAGGTTCTCTTTTTTCCTCCTGTTCATATCTATTTTTTCATTTTTTTAAAAATCCAATTAGATTGGATTCAGATCACCTGTATATTGATTTTTTTAATAATTAATGCTTTGAATTAGTCCGAAATTTCTAATTTGTTTTTAAATATGTGGTTCTTGTTGAACGCTCCAAGAACATAAATTTTTTGCACACGCACTCCACATGCAACATATAAGTGATTTTTCTATGTAAAAATATAAGTGATTTTTATGGCTAGTAATGATTTCAGAATTGGACCTCTCAAAAACACTATTGTACCTAGTGGATTGGATAAATAGTGAATTGCAAATTTGGAAAAAAACTTTAAAAATTCCCACATAATAATCATATAGTTTTTATTCTAAAAAAAAATTGTCCATTGAATTTATCTTTACCATTTTAAGGCACCAATTTAGTACTTTGATTTGGACGCCCAATGTATGGGTGTGTTCGTAATTTCAGTATGCTGATTTAGCTCTTTTCTCCCTGATCAAAATGTAGTTTTCTATTTTTTTATTTTTTAAAATTTTTTATGGTAAAATGTGTCCGAACCAACTTACGCGCACTAATCACCTCACTGAACAATCTTAAAAGCGTACTCCTTCATATCAGTTTGGTGCATTCAAAATTAAATTCGCGGAGTGCTATTCAAGAGGGTCGAACCCTTATTGACGAGGAAAGGGAACACTTCCTCTTACCAACCAGATTAACACATTTTTGGTGTAATTTACTAATTTTTAATTCATCTATATTTCTGATCAAAATGACTCGGAATGTTAGATAACCAATTGTGGCAAATATGTCACAAGTAGTGGGTCGTGACATTTTTGGCACAAATAGTGACATACTTGTTGGAGCTCTGAAAGTTACAAAAAAAAATGACAAAATAGTTAGTTATACATTATGCCTCACCTCTTGGAGATGCTCTTAGAATGTAAAATCAGGCATGAATTTGTTGTTGCAGGAACAGTGGAGAATCCATATGCTGCCTATACAGTTCCTGTTCTTGACAGTATTGCCAGTAGTCGACATGAGATTAAGATGTAAATCAAACGGGATTGATTATCCCCGTGGAGTTCCTCGTGATATCACCAAGCTTCTCGAGCTTGACATCGTAAGTCAGTCGATCTATAGAAGCCACTGTTGGAACAAAAACATATTTCTGATCCTGTGATTCAGACATGAATATTGATTATGAAGCAGATAAGATGGGAGCTCCAAGGATTAGATGAAATCCTGAAGCCATCTCAGTTTTCTCTAGGGGTAAGAGGAGAGCTGTACCCCGATAGAAGGGGAATCAGAAGTAGGCTCAAAGGACAATTACAGATGACTATAACCTTTGATCTTCCTCCTGTTCTTGCTTTGGTCCCTGAGGATGTTCGTCGTGATGTTGCTGAGTCGGTTAGAATTTCATCATTTTCGAAATTTGCATTTAATGAATTTGGAAGAATTAAGGAAAAATTATATTTTGGGTATGGGGTGGGTGTTTATGGTGTGCTTGAGGTTTGTCAAATTGCGCATTTGGTCCGTCTAGATTCATATTTGTTTTAATCTTGCAAAATTAAAAATATTGTTAATAAATTTGGGTTGAAAATGGATAATGCTTAGGCTCAAAGATATTTTTGTTATTTTATCACTCCAATAAATCTAAAGATTTTTCCTCAATCTTTCCTTAATAACGATTCGTCTGAACAATAAGAGAGAGAAACATAAATCGTTGTTAGAGAAAGTTTGGGGAAAAACGTGTTAGGTCTAGTAAAATAATAAAATGACGAATATATCTTCATTAGAAGGACACGTGCTGAGCACAACCCATTTTCCATTTGAAATTAGTGACATTTCTAATTTTGAGGGATTAAAAACTGTGACTTGAGGGATCAGATGTGCAATTGGACACATCTAGATAAACACTCACCTTACACTTTAGGGAGAAGAAATGCAAATTTTCCCAAGAATAAACGGAAGATTTAATTTTCCTCAGCCATATCTTGTTAATTGAGATATTTTTGTTATTTCATTATTCCATTAAACTTAAGATTTGTTCCTCAGGCATTTTTTTAACAACGATATGTCATCTAACCAGTATAAGAGAGAAACTTAAATCGTTGTTAAGAAAAGTTTAGGGACATAATGGAATAATGAAATGAATATATATCTCCAATAGAAAGACACGTGTTGAGCACAACTCATTTTTCATTCAAAATCAGTAATAATATTTTTTATTTTGCGAGATTGAAACTTATAACTTGAGTGATCAAATGTGCAATTCGACAAATCTCAAAGTTTAGATACACACTCACCCGATAAAAAATGCAATTTTTTCTCAAGAAATAAGGAAGATTTAATTTGTGTGGGTGTGAAATAGGTGCTGAAGAGGTTGGTGGAGAATATGAAGGAAAAAGTGAACAGTAGCTTGCTGGCTGATTATGGCAGATTCAAGAGGGAGAAACCCCAAAATGTTACTTTGAGTGTTGGGGCTTGATTTATTTTAGGGAAAATCGGTGAGGAATCCATTTTTTCAAGTTTAATTGGTGAAAAGTCATTTTGTATTATTAGGTTTTGATTTAATTCTTTAAGTTAGATTTCACTTATGTTTTAGTCCCGCGTTGCAAGAATTGTGGGGATATTGTAGGGATTGTAGGGAGCCTTTTAGTGAGTACATTCGATTTTTATAGTGAATTATGTTACATGTAACTAATGTTAATTATAATTTCATAATTGTTACTTTTCACACATATTTAAGTATTTTTAGTTACATGTGCTTATATAATATTAGTTACATGTTACAATTACATATATATGTGTATATTATTTTGTAACGTTACCGAAAAAATATCAAATTTTTTAGTTACATATTAGATATGTAAATAAAAAATTACATATTATTGGAATATATAACTAAAAATAAAATAAAATTAGTTACTTGTAATTAAATATAGTAATATTACACAGAAAGTAGTTACATGTAACTAGCGCGTGGTTATCACGTGAGTAAGGCTTTTGTTTTTTTAAAAATAGATGGGACTAAATCAAAAATTTTTACTACATGTAGGACTTTTGACAAATTAGAGTTTAAATAGAGAATCTCCCATTCACCCTTTATTTGAAGGACAATACACTATTAAGTCAATAAATAGTTCTATTTTTATTTTATTTTTTAAGAAAAAAATCTCAGGTCTCTGAATTTTTCTATGTAATTACGCAATTGATTGATTCATGTTTTTTTGGCAGCCATGGTTGTCTCTGTTTGTAAAATATGTAGGATTTTTTTTTTTTTTTAAAAATTTGCTTTGCATGGACATGTGCATAAAAGCACCAGTGAGTAAATGTGATTTAAATTGTGGGATTATTAGAGGGAGAGAAAGGCATAAAAAGATTTAGGACGAGATTATTAGAATCGATGTGATGTCATTAAACTTGATTGAGATAATGACCATAAATTTTCTTCTGTGAACAGAATGACGTTTGTTGACGACCATCATTCTGAAATTATTTTCTTTAATTTATGAGAATAAAAAAAGGCGTTTGGTAATGACCATTATTTTGAAATTGTTTTTTCAATGTAAAAAAACAGAAACACACAAAAATGTTTAGTTCCAACATTTGTTTTTTTTTTTTTTTTTTTTTGAAATGTATAATAATAAATATATATATTTTCTTGTCAACATTTTTTTATCCAATAATTATTTTTAAAAAAAACAATTATATAACAATATATATCAAATTACAACAAATCAAAGAAAAAAATGAATTAGAAGATTAATTAAAAATAAATATCTAATAGTGAGGAAGACAATGTGTATAAAAATTGCTTGACATATTTATCTAGTAAATGGATATTAGCTTATTTTAATAGAAAAATTCAAAAGAAAATGGGAAAGAAATTATCAAAATGGAGTGGAGATGCGGGGGATCGAACCCCGTGCCTCTCGCATGCAAAGCGAGCGCTCTACCATTTGAGCTACATCCCCATTTGCTGGTTTCTTTAACAATAGTATTAATTCTTCCATTTAGCCATTTCCTCTTTTCCCCATTCTCTTTTTTCTTTTTTTTTTGGTGGGAAACCAGGAAAAATATATTGGAAAAGTTTTTAAAATTCAAAATTTTAATTTTATGTGTTTGATTTAGAAAATTTTCAATTTACAAACCACAACACTCTATTTACTATTATCTTCCACAAATTTAAGTTAGTTACCATGATAATATTTTTAAATAAATTATATATTGATAGATAAAAAAAAAAAATGAACGTGGATTAGATATACAATACTACTTGGTAGCGATGCAAGTTTGTAAAATTGTAAATTAAAATATAAAACATAGATTCTAAATCAAAAAAAAAAAATCAAAAGCAAACCACCAAATCGCTAATTGTTACAATAGATATCTGCGCTCGCGTGAATCTGACGATAGGTTATTCAAGGCACTCCTGGGATTTGGTTGATTGTGTTGTCTTCGTCTCATCGAGATGATTAAGATGTTACAACGGTTATTGATGTAGGAGTAACGGTGGAGCTTGTAGAGGTCAATGAAGTCGACAATGATGCTAAGACTTCTCGAGGTGTATGAGGATGTGATTGGGCTTATGTCCGGTGGTATTGGACTTGTCGATCCAAGAGAAGTATGGTGGCGGTGGCGGATTAAGTGTTGGGTTATTGAATGGTGATATGAAATGTTGTAGGCAGTGGTGCGACAGAAGACCTGAAAAATGTTGATTTTAAGGTCCTGAAATTTCAGTAAAAATATGATCAAGAAAAAATAACTCTCGAAGCCATGTTAAAATAATTGAAAGACAAAATATTGTGAGAGAATATAAGACAATTATATTGATATATGTGAAACTTACAAATTAAAGAGATGTACAAAGATGGTTATATATGGACAATAATTGATCTTTGAAGTATTGGGCTCCAAATAAACTTAATGGGACAAGACTCATATAAACATATATTAACACCAAACAAAAATAAAGTATAAAACATAAACCTCAAACATAATAAAAAATGAAAATAAATGATGAATGATAAATTCTAATGATATTATGTATATAAACTATTGGTAAAATTGTTAATAAAATAAAAATATATATATAAATAATAAATATGAAAAAATAGTTCTAAAACGACATGTATGCAATTTGATTCGCGTTTCAGTTACATAGTTATACTACTCATTATTCAAAAATAATAGCAGGCTTTTAGTAGTAGACATAAAAATCATTGATTTTGATATGGCACATTTTAAAATATTATGCATAATTTTATTTTATTTTTGTCATAACGCCTTTGCACTCACGCACACTCTCACATGGATGGAATTGGAGACCTACACTCTAATATGCATGGGAGGGGAATGGAAACCCTCACCACAAGTGTGCTGGGAGTTGGCAATTTCCACTGAGGCTAACTCCGAATCCCCATAAATTTATTTTAGAAAGATATATTTTATCGTTATCATGCCGACAACTAGTATAATTCATCAATCTTTATATCATGACACGTGTCAAATTGTGTACAACAATCAATTTAAAATTAATAAACATCTAAATATATTTTGCATATCGACAAACATTAAATGTCTCATTAGTTAATTCAACCGTCAGAAAATCTTTTACCACGTGCTTATGCGCAGGCATTTAATTAGTTCAAAAAGTTTATTTTATCGTTTTGCAATTAATTAATTTATATGAAGATATTTTAAATAATTTTTTTTAAAGTTTTTATGCATTGTTTACGGGTTTTTCTCACTTGACAAAGATAAACGATATATAAACTATTTATATTCCTCATTGAATGTATTAATCTAATACATTTCATTAAATATATCTAGTGTTCAAAAATCTCTCTTCCAATTATTATTAAAAAATTATATATATATTAAGTAATATTATTAAGATTAATTAGAGTTGAAATAAAAAATTAAAAATTCTACAAAAATTTACATTCCGTCTTTAATTTTTTTTATATATAAAAATAGATATAGATTGGTAACAGTATTTTTCGTGTAATTATATAACTGCAGAGAAACATGGGTCCACTAAAAATGTAACAAAGCTGACGTCAGCCGCACGTGACTATGCACTTTGTTCACTCATAAAAGTGGGTGCCATCGTAGTCAGACAGACAGCAGATTACTTACACAGCAGCAGCACCGGCACCGAAAAGAGAGTCCGCCATCAACATCGTTTTCGCCGCCGCCGCCGATACGCCGCCAGAGGTCGTTCTTGATTGTATACTCTCTTATTTACTTGTTCTGTTCTTCATTTTCTCCATTCTTTTAAACTTGAGTTTTTGTTTTTGAAGCAGAAAAATTAAAAATATTTATGATCATGTCAAGAAAATCTATTTGCATGTTAATAAAAGTGAAAGACTGAAAGAAAAAAGAAAGAAATCTTCATAAATCTGCTGTTTTTTACTACGTTTTTGTTGGATGATTCGATCAGCTCAAATCTACCATTTATGGAAGATTTCTGGTTTAAATTACTTCATGAGTTTATCTGAGGAACCTCAAAGTATTAGCCTAAAATTAATTGATCCTTGTGTTCTTCTTTTTTTCCTGTAAATATTATTGAGATTTGGATGATCTAATCCTGGAAAAAGTTTGATAAATTCATGTTTTTAATTGCTATCATAATCCATTCCTATGTTTTAAGTTTACCTTGTTGCGCCTGATGGCCAGTCTGTTTTTTCATGTTAATATATGTATATATTCCAAACCCTAATTGTCTATATTGGCACTTCTGTATATCTCAATACTATGTAAGTTTCCTACATATCAATAAATTGTTATGTATTCTCTCTCAATATTTTGTAACACTTGGAATAATAGATTAGAATTATTTTACTCTACATGGATCGGAAACTAAGCTTTTGATAATGTCGATTCATTGACTGACTATAAAATTTTCTTAATTTTACGGATTTATATCCTTTGTTCTTCAGCCTTCGATGATTATAGTAATCTAGGTTGTTGGGACGATATGTCGCGACCATTTATAAAATCGTTTGGCGACGAGATTTGGCTACCATTGCTAGTGCAAAGGAACCCATTTTTTTTCTCCCCTAAAATGTATTTTTTCTTACATTGATATTGTTTGGCCTGCCATCTTTATTATTTATTTCACGGTAATCTGTACATTTTCACCAGGTTTAATTCATTATTCCTCCATTTTAGGACTAAAACATAATTAGGGTTTATCTGGAATGGTAATACTTATGCCTCGGCTCCTCCTGCACGTGTTTTTTAAGTGCTCGCTTAGCCTTTCGATTAAGTTAATGAGCGCTTGAATAAAAACATAATGGTTTTCTTTCTATAACCTTGATTTCATTTTAATTGCTTCTTTTCCAGAATCATGAAGAGGTTGCAAACATGCATTACCGATCTGAGCTTTGATTTACTCAAAATCATCATATCTTTTGTGGCTTTGTCACCAAATGGAGCAAGAAACATCACAATGGTTCAATCTGTGTAAGGATTGATCACTCCCCATGCTATTTGTTTTTCACAAAACATAATATATAAAAACCTCGGAGTCCCCAAATGTTGTTCTTGATTTCAATATGTTGGTCTTGTTTACAGCTGCAAAGTGTTCAAGGAAATTTGTGAGAGCAAAGACATCTTGTCTTTAGTCGAATTCGATAACATCGCCATAGATGCTATGAGTGTATCGTTTTATAGTACAAAGGGTTTGTTCTATCGCTGCTTAACGGTTAAAAATTTGAGCTCTTGGAACAAAAAGGACGAGGTACATGCATTTATCATTTTAATCACTTTATCAGATGTTAAATGCCACTGATGAATTTAAAAACCTTATATGCAGTGTATGGAAAATCTGCGTTTACGTTTCAAGGAGTGTAAACTGTTCTTAGACGAGACCGCGAGGGTATAAATGAAAAAAAGAAAAAAAAAAATCCCTAAAATTTCCATTTTCTTCTTCTTCTACCTTGTTGGAGTTTGATATAAAGTGTCATTCTAAGTTCAGGAATTTGGTGAGAAGCATACCGCCGTGGAGGAGGTTAACACCAGGGCGAGGTTAAAAGCATTTGAAACGGCCTTAGAGGTATTCTGTTCAACATATATTTGACTTAATACAAGGGTTAGTGATGAAAAGTAATAATAAAAAGAAGAGTATTTTGCTCAAATAATTCAATAATCAATTAATCAGACGTGTCTTTTTCTATTATAATAAAACCTCATTATATAAGTTTAGAATAACAAACAATATATGTTACTCAATAAAATAGAAACAACAGGGACTTAACAAAAATAGGAATAACTACTACTTAATTGGCTACTTTATAAAATAAGAATAACGGTTACTATAACTGTTATAATTAACTACTGCGAGAAGAGAGACACTACTGATTTTTTCATCCCCGCTGTACATAAGTTTGAAAAGCTAGTCTTAGTTGATCCCCATCAATTCTCTCTGGTTGAAAAGAACTCGCCTCCAGAGAGTTATTAAAATGGTACTGCTCTAAGAGATTAGGTGCAAGTCGGCTTAACTCCTCGTCTAGAATCCATGTAGCATCTGAGAGTGATCGACCTTTCCATTTAATTGACAATATACATTTGAAATCCACCTTATGAAGAGCTAATGATCTCGTCTTCTAACACCTCTTCAATTTTATCATCAATATATGGTGACAGGCGGGGTAGCGTCGGTGTTGGTGCAAGCGAGTAATTAACATATTTTTCCAGGAAGAGCACATGTGGAAACAATAGGAGGCTCAAATGTGCCTCGATAAGGTAGCAAATATTCCACATTGAAAACATGACTAATTTGCATATGAGATGATAAATCAAGTAAATAAGCATTAGTTCCAACTGCACAGAGAATACAGTGTGGCCCCATAGTTCTAGGATGTAGTTTCTTAAAAAAGTGTTTTAGGTATCCTTTAAGGCGAACTCGAACGATTATATACTTACCTTCCTTAAATTCTACGGCCCTACGGTGAACATCAACAACAAGCATGTAATTTTCATTACTCCAACTATCTTACGCCTAACGTCAGCATAAAGGTCACGAGTATGCTGGAAAAATGATTCAGTAACCTCAAAAGGGCGAGAATTAGGGGGCAAGAGAATAAGGTCTACAGGTTGGTGGGGGAAGAACCCATGCACAATCCCAAAAGGGTTTTGCCAGTAAAACGATTGATTGAATTATTATATAATCAAACTCCCCAATAGGCAACAATAAATGTCAATTACCAAAAAGCTTCTAAAGTGTCCTCAAAAATTAATTGACAAACTTGATATCTCGACTTGACACAATAGAAGTAGGTTATCCATGTCATCGTACAACTTTCCTGAAAAACAATTTGGCCACATGTGATGCGTTAATCGAATTGGTACAAGGGATAATAAGATGGGTCATTTTAGAAAATCTTTCCACAACAACTATCACCAAATCATGACCTCGAACTGTCCTAGGTAGACCAAGGACAAAGTCCATACTTAATTCCTTCCATGGCATGTGAAGAATATGCAAAAGGGTGGTGTACATGCCCGTGTTATTTTGGCTAGCTTTGGATAGTTGACAAGTTCAACATTGTGACACAATTTTGGAGACATCCTTCTTTAAGTTAGGCCAATAAAATCTATCATCCACCAAAGCAATAGTTTTGTCACGATGAAAATGCCCCGCGAGCCCCCTCAACGTTTAATTCCCATTCTAAAAAGTTAAAAGAGATGTGCGAGGGATGCACAAGCTAGTTCCCTGAAATAAAGCATCGATAGAAATTGGCTAGTCCACGTTAGAAATAGATTTAGGTTTTTTGCATACTCTCTAATAGCTTTAACCTTTTCAAGGTCATTAACAATACCATGACCAAACATAATGAATCCTAAGAAAAGTACTTGATATTGCATAAATGAGAATTTTTTTGGATTGACGTAGAAGGTCTGACGACCTGAGGAGTGGTGAAGCTCTGATGAGGGCCGATGAAGGCTAGAACAATCATGGTGAGGTCCGACGAAGGTTGGCCAACTGAATATGGATTGTTGGGTTGTTGCAGTGGAGGTGGAGACGTGGTTGGCCGAGTTATGGCTACTGGGGTTTTCTAATTAGTGGTTGGGGAAATTTGTAGGCTAAGAGTGAAGGATCAAAGTGGGCTATGAATACCAATTGATGAAGGATAGAGACCAATTGAAAAAGAAAAAAAAAAAAAAAAAAAGAAGATAATTTTGCTCAAATAATTCAATAATTAATCAATCAAAAGTGTCTTTCTATTACAATAAAACATCGTTATATAGGCTTAGAATAACAACCAATAACAGCTACTTAACAAAATAGGAATAATGGCTACTTAACAAAAATAAGAATAATGACTACTTAATAAAATAAGAATAATAACTACATTACCAATTATAATTAACTATTGTGTGAAGAGTGACACTAATAAATTATTTGCCCCCGACGTACATAAGTTCGAAGTGGTGACCTTAGTCGATTCCTATCAGTTACTTATTTATTGATATTTGATATTGTGAGATCCCATATTAGAAATATTAGAAAAGATTGTTTAATATATGAATTATCATATGTGCTACTACAAGTAACCTGTCAAACATTTTGGATCACATGGGTTAAAAAATTAGTAGCCTAATGGGTCTCATGAGGTATTACAAATGATACCAGATCTAATCCCGAACCGGAAATAATACCGTGGGGCTATTGATAGAAGAGTAGAGGGGGTTGAGACCTTGGGGTATGTACCACGTGTTCGTTTATGAATTGCTAGTGTCCGTTTTTGGGTTGTTATCCACACCATTAATCAAGGAGACGAACTTGGCAAACACGACGAGGACATCACATCTTTGAATAAGGGATATTATGAATTTTACACAAAAAGTATTAGAAAAAAATTATCTGATATATAAAATACATGTGAATTTCTACTAATATCTTTGTTTAAGCATTTCGAATTACGTGGATTCTGTCTAAAAAATTATTAGACTAGTGGGCTGCATTGAGCATTACAGGTACTTCGTTTGTTGACATAATATTTGTAACAAAGATGTATATATGTATATGTATATGATTGAGCAGGTAAATCAGATAGTTTTCTACTTAATGATGGATGAATCACTGAACTTAGCACAGGCGTACGTTGATATGGTATCAGCTCTTGGTCCAAACAAGAAGGAAGAATTTCCAGATTATTTGCACGAAAATATGAAAATTATGAGGAGAACGTTGAGGGGGCAGGAATGTGGTAGCTCTAGGGTTTAGATAACCTTTGTTCTTATGGTTGTTCTTGTGTTTCTGTTATGTTTCGACCCAAACAACACCCATGAATTGTGCCCAAGGGGTTTTTTGTGTAATAATATCATCACTAGGATGTTTTAAAGTTTATTGCATATTGTTTCTGGTAATAGGTCGCGTTTGGTTAGTGTTCCCACTTTTCTTAACCCAACTGAAATGGGTTGGGTTGAGTTGAGTTGAATTAGGTTGGGTTGAGAATTTTGGGAATAGAATTGCGTTTGGTAACGACAATTTTTGTTTTGTGCTGAGAACAGAATGTGTTTGGTAATGATTTTATCCTAAAACTAATTATTTTTTTTGTGGTTGGCGGCGGCAGCAGCGGATGGTGGTGGTGGCCAGACAGTGGGCCGCGGCGGCAGACGGACGGCAACGCACGGTGTCCGGCGGCGGTCGCCGGACGGCGGTGGACGGTGACCAATGGCGGGTGGTCGTCGGACAGTGGCCGGAGTTGAGAACTTTGGGTTGAGTTTTTTTGGCACAAAAAAAAATAAGTTTTTTTTGTTTCTCATTTCCTTAACATTTTGAGAATCAATTCCTATTTTTTGTTTTGAGTTGGGTTGAATTTTGTATTTGCCAAACGCGTTCCTAAAAATCAAATTCAGAATTTTTGGATTGGGTTGAGTTGGGTTTGGTTGGAAACACTAACCAAACGGGATAGGTTACTGTTTGATAACTTTTTTACAATAATTTAGGTGGCGTTTGGTTAGTGTTTCCACTTTTCTGAACCCAACTGGAATGGGTTGAGTTGAGTTGAATTGGGTTAGGTTGAGAATTTTGGGAACAGAATTGCGTTTGATAACGACAATTCTTATTTTGTGCTGGGAATAGAATGTGTTTGGTAACGATCTTATCCTAAAACTAATTTTTTTTTTTTGAATTTTTTTTTTTGTGTTTGACGGCGGCGGCGGTGACCGGCGGCGCGGACGATCGCCGGAGGTGGACGGCGGCAGCAGAAGGTCGTCGGATGGTGGCCGGAGACGGTGGTCGGTCGCCGGCGATGGTTGCCGGACGGTGACTGGCGACGGCGGACGGCGGCGGGTGGTGGTGGTCGGCCGGCAGATGAAAACGGAAGTTGAGAACTTTGGGTTGAATTTTTGGGTACAAAAACAAACAACTTTTTTTTGTTTCTGGTTTCTTTAGGATTTTGAGAATCAATTCCTATTTTTTGGGTTGGGTTGGGTTGGGTTGAGTTTTATGTTTGCCAAACGCGTTCCCAAAAATCTTGGGAACACTAACCAAACGGGGCCTTAGGTTACTGTTTGATAACTTTTTTTTATTTTTCTTAAATTGTTTTTAACAACTTCAACAATTTGGAGTTGAAAAATTATATAAAAAGGGAACTCAAATTCCAATATATATAAAAAAAAATATAAAAATAGAAAACAAAAAATAAATCAAAAGCAACAAAATAGATATAAAAAATATAATCAAAAAACAAAAATAGAATTTAGAAATAAAATTGAAAGATAAAAAATAAAGTATAAAACCTAATATGAAAAACATTAAAAAAAAAAAATAACAAAAAATTGAAAGGATTTGGGTGACAATTCACGAAATTAAAATTTTAACATATGCAGTTCAAGCGTTACAATAATTTTTTTAAAAATTACTGTATGGCTAAAGGCACTAACAACTCCTCTGGTATGGGTCGTGCCCCACGATCCTGACCTAATTGGTCCAGGTCACTTGCTCAACGCAATGTTGTTGTGGGTCGGATTGCAAATCGGATCGCGATTTCGCTTCGTTTTTTTTCTTTTTGGCTATTATTTGCTCTTTTTTTCGATTTTTTTTTTTAGTTTCAAGTTTTTACCTACAAAAATAATAAATCATATAATTACTAATTAAAAATTGATAAAAATAAATAAATAAATAAATTAACAAAATTATAGATTTAAGGTGAAAATGGGTAAAAATTTGAGAATGATTAAATCCCCACCTCCATGAACTTCATCTACTATTTCAAAGAACGTCACCACCGTCATTGAGAGCTTCATAGTAGATTCTGGCGACGAATTGGGCTTCTTGATAGAACACGAAGACTTGAAAGCCCCGGTTTGCGATTGGCATATGTACTCCCCTTCTCCTCCAAGCATTTCTTCAAAGCCTCCACATTGCACGCCGAGTCTATCTTTTTTTTTCTACCATTATCATCGACGTCTAATTAGCTTTTGTTGGATGCTCCGGTGCGAACAACAAAGGTTGACTGCTTGTCTCTGTTCTTCAACTCTATTTTTTGCCATGTATGTATCTTTCTTCAAGTTCTTCCACTTGTCGCTCACTTTCTTTGATTGTACACAAGATTTACGCAAGAGAGAGATTGTGAAACCTTAAGCGTTGAGGACAATGAGAGAAGTTGATGCTCCAAAATGGATAAATTGACCGAACTTTTGTTTGTAATTTACATACGCTAGGATAGTAATGTCAGTTCCATATATTTTATCAACTGTTGAGAACTAATTTCTATACAGTGCTTTGAATAGTTTTTCTACAAATAAAACTCTTTGTTTAATTAATTTCCTATAGTAACTCTTAATATAGGATAAAATAATAAAACTTTCAATTTTATTTTACATGTAAGGTAAAGACGTCTTAAAAAGTATATTTCGAATAATCTTATTAAACTGCAAAGAAAAAAGCGCTCTAAGGGGTCAAATGTACATTACCACAACAACTTTCGCGCCTTTCGCTAGTTAGAGAGGGTTTCCTCTTGGTAAACCTTTCCCCAACCATTAAAGGAAAGGCTCGACGAAGGGAGAGAAATGCGGCGGCTCCTACTGGATTCGATCCATCGAATGACAGAGCTGAGATCAGAAGTCACCAAGTGAGTGTATTAGGGCAAAGCCACTTGATTGATAATGAGCAGGCAAGATTCTTTCCCACACTCAGTCGCAGGTTATGCGTCAGTATATAACTAAGACAAGTGCGAAACGTTCTGATTAAAATTCACCCTACATAGTTTAGTGGGAACCATCAATAGACTCCCAAACTTAAGGGGTGAAAATGTAGTTTGTTAAAGAAGTATCCTTTACCCGAAGAGTTACCGGACGAAATCGTCGATTGAATCCACTCAACAACTAGAGTTCTGGAATGACCTGGTGGCCTCCGACCTGAGAGACTCTCCTGTGACGTCGACCACAAACTTCGCCGCCGGCGATCAGTTTGTCTAGGTGATGTATTTGCTCTCTCGTTCTCTACTTCTATATCTTCTTATTTGTTTGATTTCCATGTGTATTTTGAGATTTCAATTTATCTTTTTCATCAGTCGAAAAAGTCCAGTAAAAGGATTATAGATCAATTGTTTACACAATTCTACTGTTGGTTGTCAATGCGATTTCATAGATTGATTGGTGATAAGGATTCTGCATTTGAAGAAAAATCGATGATAGTTAAGGGTCTTTCGTAAGGCAAATTGAGTAGCTAATCTGTGTAAGAAGAAGGTATCCCAGTTAACTTTCTGCTTGGAATCAACCCAATCAAGAGCTTTCTTATTGTTTTAAACAAATGAATATGCGATACGGTTCTCCAAGTGATCTCATTGATATAAATTTAGAACCATTTTCAGTTTCCTTTTTTAGGTTGTTGAATTTGTGCTTATTATGTTTCAATTTTCAAAACCCTAATAATTGGTTTTGTTGTTCCTGAATTTGTGCCTATCGTCAACTAAAGTAGAGAATTCAGCCATTTTTTAGACTCTTTCCATCGTTAAAAGATTGCTTATACAAATGACATGAGTTGGTTGATGTCTTATCCGAAAGTGAAAATGATAGATCTCAAATTAAGTGTGTAAATTTGATAGCCGGGGTCAGGGTTTAAACTTTTTCAATGAAATAGTTGGATTCGTTCTATTTCCAATGGCGAGGATAGGATGAAGCTTGGGTAAAGATTGCTTTATCAGTGGTCAAGGATAGGGATGTGCAACGGATCGGTCCAACCCGCCAAAACCGTCCAAACCGCCAAAACTGCACCGCAAAAAAAACCGCCCAATACAAACCCGCACATCGCGCGGGTCATAAACTTTGAAAACCGTACATGAATGGGCGAATTACGGTTTGGTCCATTTTCTTACGGGTTCAACCCGCCTGCCAAGTAGAACACAAAAAAGACTTCTTTTTGTGAAGATTTAAATAATATCTAACCCGTTGGCTACGGTTTCTATATGTTCCAATCACCATTGATCATTCTTCTTGCATCTTATTCTCGTCATTTTTCCTGAATCCTAATTCATTCTCCGTCTTTGTGAAAATTTCTTCCTAAATTCATTCGCCGCTTTAGGCAATCTACAATTCTAGTTAGCCTAATCCAAAAATAGGCCCAACCCGCACACTATTGGGTAGCCCGCGGTTTACACTAGCCAATCCGCACACTCCAACCCGCCCCAACCCGTACATTATTGGACGGCCCACGGTTCAAACTAATCTAACCCGTCTAGTATTGGTTTGGTTCGCGGTTTTGGTCCAAACCGCCCCAAACCGTCCGATGCACACCCCTAGTCAAGGATAGCTTGTATGGTTTGCTCTCACCAATGCTTATAGAGTCATATTATTTAATTTGTATTGGTTTATGGTTAATTGACACACGAAGCTCTTCCATGTATTACCCAACAAATAGGCTAGTCAGCATGATCTACCGATAAGGTAAATTTTTGTTTTAAATTTATGCAGATTATTCACGTGGGGTTTGATTGTAACTCATAAATGAGGAATACGATTAGTATTAAGATCACATGCGGCTATAATTTCTCCAATGGAAGAAAGACAAGAAAAAGCAATTGAAGTCCACTTCATGTAATGATTCTCCTGAGAAATAGTCAAGTTCCGGCATCCTAAGACAATTCTACCTATTTAATTGAGATTTCTAAAGCTGCAATTTAGATACGAAGAAACTCTGACGTTGCGTTGGGTTCGCTAGAATGGAATGGAATGACAATAGAATTGGAATTACTATGGTATTGGAATGGAATGGTTATTACTGCCTATGTTTGGTGACAAAAGAGATTAGATGTGATATTAGAATGACCATTCTCATTCCAATATTTGGTTAGTGTTGGGAATAAATTAGGAATGGAATGCATATATACAATAAAGTCTCCAGTATTAAACATATGAATGGAATGCTCATTCCTATGAACATTCCAATACCTTGTTCCTGTGTACCAAACATGCCATTAAGGATTGTGTGTGCTTTCCTTTTATTTTTCCATTTTTCCCCCTCCCTTTTCCATGGACTTAAGATAATTTGCTGCCTTGATCTTTGCATTATTTTGAAGCATGAATAAACCTTGATGCATGTTGGAAAATCATTCATCAAAACTAGAAGAAGCAGAATTTATTGTATCATTGTGCATCAAATTGCAATGCAAAGGTTTTTGTCTTCTTCCTGAGATCACAGAAAGTAGATTACTAACCCCAACCCCCACCCCACACACACACACACACAAAAAAAAAAAAAAAAACACCCCGCCCCCACTCCCTGCTTGCAGCATTGTATTGTAATCAAATATAGGGGTGTATCATTCTATAATATCTACATTAGTTGAAGTTAAATTTGGAATAAATTACAACAGAACATTCTGGTGTTCGTGAACTCACTACATCGTTTATTGAAACAGTGGAAACAGCAGGAGGAATCTCAAGACCTGTTGAATCGTAGAATACAGGAAGCTTGGACTTGAGTCTTCATACAAAGCCTTTTCAAATGGCCTGATTGATATGGTTTTGAAATATCGTAGGTAAAGCTTATGGATGTATGTATATAAATGTTATTGCTTGAGTTTGTTGATATACAATAGATTGATACTGCATCTTTACTTCGGTGTGCATGAACATGTCTCTCTGTGTTTTGATGGTCTGCTTATTTATATTCAATTCCAAGAGATTTATCTTTGCACAAAGGCTCCTGCCATTGCGGGGTCTGGGGAGGGTCAAATGTATGTGGTCTTATCTCTATATACAGATGTACGCAACATACCAAATTTCCAATGCTACACTAAGCAACAGTTTCAGAAGCTTTAATTTTAATGCAAATAAAACAACCAATTTCACCTCTAATCAATTAGTGAACCCGAATCGTATCTTTTATCCGTTTCATCGAAGTAGTAACGTCAAATGTGAAACATGTGTCAAATGTTAAATTGCATAGTAATCGGGAAATTGGAAATTCTTCTCTCTCTATATATATATGTATATAATATTTTTAATATATTCACCTCTCTTCGTGATGTTCTTCTGAAAGCAATTCAATAATTTCAGCATACTGGTATCATTGACGTGATCCCTCAAATATGCATACAGAGTTAACTTGTTTCCAATTTTATGGAATGGAAGTTCATAGTTCGCTAGCGCCTAGACTCGATGATTGATTTTAGCGTCTGATCGATGAATATCAACAAATCAGCTCATGTTAGATGTGGAGGAGAAACTAGATTATGTTGTAACGCAATGGACCATATATGATTCTTCCCATTATTGTTTTCTCCATATAATTCCAAGCTACCATAAACATGCTTAAATGTGGTTATTTGTAGATTAAGAAGTAAACAGCAGTTGTGGAGATGAAGAAGCGAAAGCAGATCACTAGGATAACTGATTTGAGCTCCGACATATTGAGACATATTTTGTCCTTTGTAGCTATTTCATCAGATGGAGCAGCCAGCATTGCAAGAGCAGCCTCTGTGTAAGCATTATTTTTAGATTATTTTAGTTGTGTATGTAATCAGCCGAAAGTCCAATTGTATGCAAGTGAACGTATCAATTGAATTTGCCACTGCAACTTTGGGGCTTTAATAAGAATTTCCTGTAATCTTCTTGTGCTTAAAACTTAGACTATTTTATAGAAAAAATAAATATATAACTAGGAAATTTAGGTGGCGTTTGGTTAGTGTTTCTGCTTTTCTGTTTCTACTTCCAATAAACTAAGATGAGAATTTTGTTTTTGTTCTGGAGGATTCCGGGAATAGAAACATGTTTGGTAACGAATATTATCCTGAAATTGTTTCTTTTAATTTATGAGAACAGAAACAAGAAACATGTTTGGTTGAGACATTTGTTTTTTTTTTTTTTTTTTTTTTAAATGTATGGTGGGCGGCAAGGTGGTGGTGGGAATAGTTTGTGGGAATGAATAGGAATCAACATTTTTTTCTCAGATTCTTAAGGAATTTAAGAATTAATCACAAATTACTCCCAAAATTTTGGGAATAGAAACGTATTTATCAAAAACGTTTCTGTACATTAATCTCAAAATTTTGGGAGCAGGAAGAAAAATCAGGAAACGTAAATAGTAACCAACTGGGCCTTAATAACTTTCTTGTGCTTTCCATATGATGGCAATGGCAATAGAGATTTTCAGTGCTTACCTTTCCATGAATTTCCATTTTTCTCTTCTTTTTTTTCCCTTCAATGGCATTGGCCATTGCCCTCCCTTTTTCTCTATGATGCTCTCTTGGGTTTTCAGGTAGGACTGAGAATCCTTTAATGTGAAATTATACGCATGATAATGTAAAAAGCGAAAAACAAAAGAACAGCAAGATAATCCTTTTTGTATGTAACACACCGTTGTTTTTATTAGTTTGTCTCAGCAATATATATATATATATACATATATTGGACTGCTGTGGAATTTATTTTTGAATTTTACTACAACAAAATCTTTTCTGGCATAAAATTCCATTCGGAAAACTGTTCTCATCCAAACCAAACAGGGCTGAACATACACAAAATCTGGATTTTGGGGGATGGAGCAGAAAAATAGAAACTATTACAGGCATATTGTGTGATGTTCAGTTGCATACACCTTTGTGTCGCTCTCTGATTCCAATGTTTTGGCTTCAGCTGCAGGACATTTAAGGAACTTGCCGAGGATGCATACATCTTAAAATCTGTTGTTTTTGATAAGGTGGTGTTGTCTGGTGCCCATGATTCCTTCTGGCAGCTTCATGGTTTGTTAACTAGGTCTATCCGCTACGGAAATCTCACCGCTCTTAATATTCTAAAGGAGGTACGTTTTTTTGTTACTTGGAAAATGTGGCACAAGGCAATAAGCTTGGTACCTGTTTGGCACACTTTTTGGAGACCCCTAAAAATCAATGAGTTGGATTTCTCTTCTGTGAAATAGTCGAAGTGTGCCCAACGGTCCTTAAGGCCTTGAATGTTTACACTCCAAAATTTTAAATTTTGACCTCTTAATTTTTTTGAGCATGTGCAGTACGAAGAGAAACTGCGGGCGTCTTTCAGGAGTTATAACAGAGCATTGTTCTCAGGAAGAATGGTATTCTGAGCTACTATCAGCGGCGGGGGGACTCGAGCCCTCTTGAACTTTTGAAAATTTTCACTATTACCTTTTTTTTTTTTTGAAAAAAAAAATCCCTTAAAGTTTTACATAATCCACCTTGAATTATAAAAATATCTAATAAACTCCCTCAAAAAAAAAAAAAAATCCCCTCAACTAATTTTCTAGATCCGCCGCTGGCTACTATTAACAGTTGTATACTTAAATATGCAATTTTATTTTACGTGTTTGCAGATACTAATGGTGAGAGCTAGGGCAGTTGAAACCCGAAGCACAAGGGCAAGGCAGGCGGCTCTTAAATCAGCAATAGAGGTTAGCTATTCAAATTTGAAACATTAATCTCTTCCACTTCTATATTTTGGATGAGGGATTGAAGTGGGAGTGTTTTGTGAATCACAAAATGTTGATTTTAGGATTGCTGGAAGCTGAATGATGCAATTGATGTGGATATCAGAAACTTCATGGAGATAAAACAGGTTCTCAAGTATCTCCAGGGCTGTTAACCGCAAAAAATCACCTAAAAACCATGGATTATTTATTAATACTCTGTTTAGAACAATTTTTTTTTTTTTTGTTAATCTCAATTGGGAGATTTTATGGTCATAATTTTTAAGCTTTGTAAAATTTATACTCTTACAGCTCGGTTGGTTAAATAGAATGAAATCGAGATGGAATGAGAAAAAAAATGGAATTGAAACAAGAATGGAATAGATTTATCAATAGAATTACAATTCAGTTCCATTGATTAGTTGTTGTATGTCTAAAGATATGATATGATTAAACATAACAAAAATTTCATAATACCCTCATTTATATATATATATAGAGAGAGAGAGAGGTATGTATGTGTATATAAGTTAATATATTTAGAATTATAAAGTAAAATTCTCTCTCCTCTAATTACTCTTTTCTTTAAAATTAATTTTTTTTTTGAGACGCGACTCCACTTTATAAGCATATATTTTATTTAAGTGAAAAATAATGTTTTAAAAAATATAAAAATCTTTAATTATCCTTAATTTTTAAATTTAAATTTTGTACAATAAAATTATTTTAAAAACTTTTTATGTCATACGAGCGAACAACGGCAACGATGGAGAAGGAGGAAGGCGAAGACGACGTCGGCGACGGAAGTTGAAATCGGAGCAGTGACGAGGATGGGTCTTGATCTTGATCGATCGGATGAAGTGAGGAGAAAATGGAGGTTGATCCTGTTTTTTTTTTTTTTCTTTTTTTGGTTATTCAGATGTTTTTTTGGTTAGAAATGGGATGGGATGGGATGGGATGAGTTGGGAGTGGGTTTTTTTTGTTTCTCAATCCTTCACAAAAAAATGGGATTAATTTTGATATGTGCTCATTTGGGAACGGAAACAAAAAAATAGAATGGATTACGAAATGCTATACCCAAAAATCAATCCCAAAAAAATGAGAATGGAATGGGAAATTCTGGGAAGGAAATGGTTACCAAACGCTGCCTAACCTACCTTCATCTTACTTCCCAAAAGTGGCCCTTTATATAGGAGTAAATTTTATTTTTGATATATCACTGCTAACCCCTTGTCATTTTAAAAATTCCAATTATGTTGGAGCTCTGGCAAAATAATAATTTTATATTTTATTTGACTAATTTATCCTTCTATTGTCCAAGAATTTTAAAAATAAAATTAAATAATTAAAATATTCATAAATTGTAAAATTGGTGAAAAAAATGATAAATTCTTCACTCATCGTAGAAATAATATAAATGCGGTATTTAGTTCAAAATAAAAGGTATACCATTTACTTTTTCTGTTATTTTGTTCAAAACCACAAACCTCTCATGTCAATTAATAAATATTATTAATAAATATTGATCATCCATTTATCATTTTGTTCAAACACCATTTAGTTACCTTATAGATTAAATATTAGTAAAACTTTTATTGTAATAACAATTTTACCTCAACAATTTAGAAATAGGATGGTTTTATTTGGACCTCATAAGCCCAAATAATGTCTACTTTTGCTCCCATAGAAATAAACTTTTTTTTCCAAAACCCCATGTAAACATAAAGAGCCGGTTATTTTTTAAAAAAAAATCACATTTCTTCCACGCTAGGGATGGCAAAAAAAACCGAACCGACGGGTAACCGAGAAAAACTGAACCGAATGGTCCGGATTGAAACTGACTAAATCGTTTTGGTTTTAGTTTTAGATTTAGAAAACGAAGCGATTTTGGTTCTGGTTTTGGTTTTGGGATAGTAACCGCGTAACCGAACCGTATAACCGATATATATATATATATATATATATTTATTTATTTATTTATTTAGTATTTATAGTTTCATCCCTATAATTTACACTTTTAACCCTTTTAATTTACACTTTAGTTGGTTTTTAATTTATGTTGAAGACTATTTTCATGTAGTTGGTTTCGCAAACTATTGGTTTTTAGTTTATGTTGAAGACTGTTTTCATGTAATTGGTTTCGCAAACTGTATGATTTTGAAGAATGTTTTTATGTAGTTGATTTTGCTATTGGTTTTTATGTATGGTTTTCTTAAGTTTTTAGATTTAAGATTAAGTTACAAATGTTTTCTTAAATTTTTTACATTAAAGCTTAAGTTACAAAAAAATTCTTAAGTTTTTGTAACATTTTTTATGGAAAAATTAAGAATGGCCATTAAAGCTTAATTAAAACTTGGCTATAAATAGAGGTTTTGGTCCCTAAGCTCAAGCACTAGTGAATTTATGATAAAGAGCATCTATAAGACCCTGATTTTTTTTATATACGGATAATTGGAGTTGCATTTGAGTACACTTGAAAATAACGTGGTAGATGGTGTTATTTATCATTTAATTTAAATATCTTGGGGGTCAATTAGTAATTTTAAGTATATTAAAATCTTGAATTGGACTTAAATGATTTCAAACTCTGAATTAGGGGGAGATTTATGTAATTACAACTAAATTAATATATATATATATATAATAGTTAAAGATGAAAGAGAAAACGCAGGAGAGAGGGGTAAGGCGGTATGGGCTTGGTCTCTTTTCACTTTCATATATATATATATATATAGGTGGGTACACACGCAAGCGAGAACAAAAAAGAAGAATCCGGAAGCGAGAGAGAGAGAGAGAGAAACGGGAAAGAGGGAAGAGAATCGAAGAGAGAGAGAAAGGTTCGCCGGCGGTGGGTGTCGTCCGGTGGGTGTATGTTGTGTGTGCGTCGTCGTTCCGTGGTCGCCGGTAAGTGTGTGTGGGTGTATTTCTCGGTTTGGTTGGGTGGGTGTCGCCGGAGTTCGCCGGCGGTAAGTTAGAGAGAAAAGAGGGTCCGTTAGGTGAGTGAGTGCATGTCGTTTGCCGTCGTCAAGTCTGTGTGGGTTGTCCAGGTGTCTGCAAGTGTGTGTGCATGTGTTTCGTTGTGTGTGTGTTCAGCAGTAGGTATGCGTGTATGTGTGAGTGTGTTCGGAGGGGGTGTGTGGGTGGTTGTTGGCTGCTGAAAGGTAACAGAATAGGAAGAGTTAGAGAGATTGGATTTTTGGTTGATCGGTGGTATCGGTTTTTGCTGGTAATGTGTGGGTATGTGATCATCGCCGGTGGTGGAAGTTAGAGAGAGAGAGAGAAAGCAGTGGGGGTGTGTGCGTTTGCGTCTGCTGTGAGGATGAGTGTGTGTTGTTTCGGCTGAGTCCAAAACGCCAGCTGAAGAGAGAGGGAACGGAAGAAGGCCGGAGGTCAGTGGCGAGATCGGTGGTGTCGTCGGCTGAACGCAAACGGGAAACAAAAACAGGGAAAGAAAACACAAAATAGAAAAAGGAGGAAGAAGGGAAAAAGGAAAAGAAAAAGGAGAAATGCAACAAACCACCCCACTAAAAATATAAATTCAATCTTGAGGCCGGCGGAAAAATTCGGAAAAGGTATAACTCCTATCACATTTAAAATATGCATTTAATTCTATTTAACTGTTTCGTGGATAATTATGAAGCTAATTACTAGTATCGAAAATATCGAAATGGCAATAATAAATATTGAGACCGTTTATATGAATAAATTCGATAGAATAAACTTTAAACGGAGTAGTATTAGCGGAATAGTAATACTCATAAATAAAATATGGGGAATAGGAAATTACGGAAGTTAGGGTTGTATGTCATGATTAGGTTATTTTTACATAAAATATTAATTTAGGCCCCGTCACTATTAAGTTCGCAGACATCGGAGTACCGAGAGAGGATAGGGAGTAAAAGTCTTCGGAGCGGATAACCAGGTGAGTGTACTGTTTTCTTGCAAAAATCTATTTTCATGTATATATATATGATGGAAAAATGTGTTTATTTGAAAATGGATGAATTTTCTAACTTACATGGATTAAACATTAATTTGGGTATTTCTGATATTGTGGATTTAATTGTTTGTTGTTGAGGTGTTAGTTGATGGTGAGATGAGTTGTTGTTGTTAAGGTGAGGTAAGGTGGAGATTTGTGGTGGATATTCACCCGCTTGGCATAGTCCAGCGAAGCGTTGTTTCACCCGTCTGGCTTAGTCCAGCGGAGCGTTGTTTCACCCGTCTGGCACAGTCCAGCGGAGCGTTGTTATATCCCGCTAGGAAGGCATATCCTACGGGATACGGTACCGTTGCAACTCCCGATCGTGAGGTTAAAACGATCACACGGCTAGCCGAGGTGTGGGGGTGGTGTGATGTGGTGTGGTGTGGTGTTATATGTGATATTTTGTCATATGTGATGTTTTGTCGTATTTGATATTTTATTATATGTGGTGATGTAGTGTTTTATTATATCGTCGTTGGTGATTTATCATATTATCTTATACTGATGGTTTGGACGGTTTTCATATATTTGATATATATTTATGGATGATAATTTCTGAATGGTAGGAAGAAAGAGTTTTCTTGTGATATATAATTTTTATACCTGTTCAAAATGTGTTGTTTATACGCGTTAAGCTTGATCAATTTAAACGTTGTATTATTTAGAATTGTATTATTACTATGTTAAAAATGGGTTTTTTTTCTACTAAGAAGGCAGTACACTCGCAGGTGAAGCAGTTAGGAGTCGGTCCCCTACTGGCGCTAGGTAGAGCCCTACGATGGAGTCGTGTGGAGGGTTGAGATGAGCTGTCTAGGGCAAACCTATGAAAGGTTCATGGTATTATATTTTGTTGTTATTATATTTGAGGGACGGGTAAGTCCCCCATAATAAATAATATGTATAGTTTATATAGAAAAATGGTTTATTGATGTATGCATATTGTCGTTTTAATAGATGGTTGGTTGTTTAGGTGATGTTGTGATGTCGTTATGCCAGCCCGAGATGTCGAGTGTCCGGGTCTGGTCGTGATAGCATCAATGGCTGGAGGTAAAAAATGGCTGGAGCATCAATGGCTGGAGCATCAATCGTCCGACGAAGACGCCAAGTAATTTTGAAGACGCCAAGTAATTTTTCCATAAAAAATGTTACAAAAACTTAAGAATTTTTTTGTAACTTAAGCTTTAATGTAAAAACTTTAAGAAAACATTTGTAACTTAATCTTAAATGTAAAAACTTAAGAAAACAAACCGTGAGTATTTTCAGATCAAAACTTGAACAAAAAAACAAATCAAAACAACCACGAGTAAAAAACAAACATTCAACCCAGAATGTTCCATATTTGGGAATGGATCCCTAGGAGCCAATTTCCTTCCACCTAGTTCTTCAGATCAGAAAATCGAAAAGACGAGACTTACCGATTTCGGATCTAGAAATTGGAAAGATGAAAATCAGATCTGAAATAGTTCATGGTCGATTTCATTGTTCTATATCGACTGGGCAACGACGAGATTCATTGTTGTTCATATCCCTAGGAGTCGATTTCCTTCTCCGTTGGATCTGGGGACCATAGTGGTAGCCATCGTCAAGCCACACCGTCGTAGATCTGTTGTCTAGACCTATCTTGGCCACTAAATCGCAGATTTAATCAGATCGTCGGCGAACAGCAGCGACTACATCGTCATCGTAGAGCGGAGCACAGGGTCTGCTACCCTATTTTTGTGCACATCAGTGGTCTAAGAGGGAGGGGAAGATAAAATAGAGAATTAGGGTTGGTTGATTTAGGATTTTTTGATATATATATATATATATATATAGAAGGACAAATATGTCTCTTCACTATCTACAAATGATTAAATCTTAACAATGTTTTGATAGGGAACTAAATAATAACATTTTTGCTTCAAAGGGTTATTGAGGAAAGAGAGTGAAATTTGGGTTAAACATTAAAAATTCAATAAAATATTATAAAAGAGATAAATTAAGGAGAATAAAAAATGTTGGTTGCATAAAAAAAAAAGAAATTATTTTTAATTACTTTAATCAATGCTTGTATGAGAAACAAAAAATAAAAAAACTTGAAGAAAAAAAATATTTTTAGAATAAAAATTCTAGCAAGTGGGTCATTATAGTTTTTTGTTATTTATTTGAAAAATTATATTTTATTTAAAAGGAAAATCTCACTATTTTAAATATATATAAAAAAAAAAAATCATTAAACTCACTATGATAATAATAAATAACAATTGAATTCATTAAAATCACTATTTTAATGATAAATAATATCTAAAATTCATTTAAATAAAATAAAATATTATAAAAAAGAGAAATTAAGGAGAATAAAAAAGAAGTTGGTTGCACAAAAGAAGAAATTATTTTTTAATTACTTCTATTAACACTTATATGAAAAACAAAGAATATAAAAATTTGAAAAAAAAAATATTTTTAAAAATAAAAACTCTAGTAAGTGAGTCATTATAGTTTTTTGTTATTTATTTAAAAATTTATCTTTTATTTAAATGAAAAATCTCACAATTTTAAATATATATAAAAAAAGTTAAAATTCATTAAATCCACTATGGTAATAATAAATAATAATTGAATTCATTAAAATCACTATATTAATGATAAATAATATTTAAAATTTATTTAAATAAAATAAATATTAAAAAAAAAATAAAGAGAATGGAGAGAAACGATTTTGTGAGCTCTCATTCATTCTAAGTGTAGTCTTTCAATTTTAGTTTCTACTAGAGATTTTGCCAAATTCGCGAAAAGATAGAGAAATATATGTTCTTATCCATCATTCATTCTCAAACATAGGCCTCCGCTTTTATTATATAACATTAGGGTAGATTAGATATTCTCTTTTCCATCTTCCAACATCTCTCCAAATAAATAACCTACATTCATACATCCAAAACCAAAAATATAATTATATAAACATCTAGACAAAAAAAAAAAAAATTATATAAATATTTACCCACCCACAGAAAAAAAAAATCGAACTTTATCAACCCATGTGATTAGACCGAATTGCACTTTGCATTCGTTTTTTTTTTCTCGTCGCCAATTACACTACCTGTTATTAAGAATTACGTACAACGGTGAATGTTTCTATTCACTTTAACAATCAACAGGTAAAAGTCAACTGAAATTAGTTAATTAATGTCGAATGACATCTATACCTTCTAAAAATTTTAATAACAGTTATCTTAATACTAATTGAAAATATAAGGGTCAATAACATTTTTTTTCCTTCTTCCTCTCTCCATTTGTCCATGTTTCCAAACATTCGTAGTTTTTGCCCATGTTTCCAAATACATTCAATTCTTTTATATTTCAAGTTTTTAACCTAGTAGTTTATGTTTCTGGTTATGTTTGTTATGCTGTTTTACATTTTGTTTTAGAGTTGGTTATGGGAGTAGGATATAAGAAGAAGATTGACACTGTTGAAGGGATCAGAAAATTGTGAATTGTTTTGGATTTGAGCTTAACTCATTTGGAGAGTTCTCAAGCCTCTCGAATGTTTGGTTTATCTTTGTTATTTTCAGATTGTTCAATAAAATACCATAACTACTGTTTTAGTTCTTATCAAAGTGTTCCAATTCTTATCAAATTCATAGCTATTGATTTGGTTCATATCAAATTGGTATCAGAGCACGTTCCTGGGTATTGTTGTTCCACTAATTGAAGAAGATTATTGTTAGATGTTAATCATCGTCTTCATTATTAACGATTGATGTTCATTAATTGATTTTCCTTCTCATCACTTCTGCTCTTCCTCGTCGAACTCTCCGATTACAGTTCATCTGGCTTGTTCCTCTGGCTAGTTCATCCAGTCGGCTTGATTGTTTTCACTGTCGCTGATCGATCCTTGATTCATGATTCTTGTTTTCACTGTCGTCGATCTCATCGTCTTCGTCTTCGCATCTCGCTTCTTCGATTGCGATTAAGGATATATATTCGATTTAGATCCATCGGCTTCTTCGGTTCGATTATCGATCGATTTGCCAACGTCATTCAAATCGATTGTCGATTCATCATCGTTTTTACGCCTTCGTCGAGTTGCGATCTGTACAATCGATCATCATCAGCCTTTTGTGGCATGCGTGTTTAATCTTGAATAACAAGAGATGCGATCTAAAAATTGAGTTGCGATCTTGAATTAGTTGAGTTTCGATCTGAATCAGATTTTCTGTTTGCCGTTCGTGGTTTGACGATTGAGCTCCGGATCTTCGTTTTGGTTTATCGATTGATGTTTTCTTTGTCGTCGCTATCGATTGTTGTTGTCGCTGAATAAGGATAACTCATCGTTTCAGATTGTGACCTCGTTTATGTTTAGCTATTGTATCAATTGTTTAGCATCGATTGTCGTTTCTGTTTACCTACCATTGCAGAATCCAATATGCAGAGAAGAGAAAGATGAGTTTGTTTTTTAGGGCATGACAGCCGGGAAACATTTCATAGATATTTTCAAATCTTATTTACACTTTTTACCCTGCAGTTTGCAATTTATTGAGTGCAACCTGCAAAGGTTCCAAAAACTATACTTTGCACCCTGAAGTTGTTTTGACATTTGCGTTTGTTTCTGTTTGTCGATTACGATCATCGAGTGTGAGGACCGCTCATCGATTCCGGTTTGTATTGTTCCTTCAGAGCAATTTGATACCTAGATGGCAGCTAAGAATGTTAGTCAGCATATGGATGTGTTGGAGGAAGTCGTTGGTTCCTTGAAGGAGGAAATACAGAATATGAACAAGAAACTAGACCAACTCTTTAAGCTCCATGAAGATTCAGCTCGACATGTTTCGTCTTCGTTGTCTGACAGAGTGACGGAGGCTAGGGTGCTCAATCCAACGAGGGGAGGATCGCATACAGCTGACAGCAACACCAATCTCTATGGTTCGCGACACGATTTTCGATTTCGAAAATTGGAGATGCCTATGTTCGATGGTACGAATCCCAATGGATGGATCTTGAAGGCCGAAAGATACTTTGCTCTCTACCGTTTCACGAACGAAGATAAACTCGAGGCGGCGGCCATCAGCTTCGAGGGAGACGCCTTATTGTGGTACCAGTGGGAAGACAAGAACCGAGCCTTTGTTCTGTGGGAAGAGTTGACGAGGTTGCTTCGGAAGCACTTTCAATCTGCTCAGATGGGGTCCCTCCATGAACAGAGGTTTGCGTTGGAGCAAGAGAGCAGTGTGCGAGATTCTCGTCGGAGGTTCAACGAACTCTCGTCTCCGCAGGAAAGAGCACCGTCTCTGATTGCAACGAGAGTCGATGATTTTTCCATCTTCGTCTCGGTGCCGTTGGATAAGGTATTGGAGGAGGTGGCCTTCAGTGCTTTTGTTAAGGGACTAAAACTAGAAATTAGGGTTGAACTAAGTTTGGAGCAGGAAGGCAGCGTACTAGAAAATCGTCGGAGGTTCTTCGAGTCTACAGCGCCGTCGGAAGGAAATCTAGAGGAAGTAACCTTAGAGATTGTTGTCGATGGGTTAAAGCCAGAAGAGGAGAGTGGTTCGACACAGGCTGAACAAAGGGAATTGAAACCTCACCATTCCGTTTTGCCATTCTATTTAAAGTCTTGCAACTTGGGTCGGGCCAGGGATTTGGCCCATAAGATAGTAGAAACATTGAAAGAGGCCCAGAAGACAAAAGAAACATTGAAGGAGGCTCAAAAGATAGAAGAAAAGATTAAGGTCGCTAATTTGGGTCAGGCCATGGCTGCCAATTCCTTCAAGACAGCGGGAGGTAATTTGACCTTCTGTTCTAAGCAAAACTTTGGTCGCCAATTTGGGTCGGGCCATGATCCCTACTTTGCTTCACGCAAGGCACTGCTCAAAACTTACGAAGATCACCGTGGTCGGTCTAAAAGAATGGTGTGGGATCCCGGGAAGCTGCCAACGACAAGAGTAATAAGCTTCACCTTGAGGACAAGGTAAATGTTTAGGCAGCGGGAAATGTTAAGCCCCAAGTTGGTTCACTTATTCTAGAAGGAAAGGAGAGGAAAATGGTGTGGTTATGTTTGTTATGCTGTTTTACATTCTGTTTTAGAATTGGTTATGGGAGTAGGATATAAGAAGAAGATTGACACTGTTGAAGGGATCAAAAAATTGTGAATTGTTTTGGATTTGAGCTTAACTTATTTGGAGAGTTCCCAAATCTCTCGAACACTTGGTTTATCTTTGTTATTTTCAGAGTGTTCAATAAAATACCATAGCTATTGTTTTAGTTCTTATCAAAGTGTTCTAATTCTTATCAAATTCATAGCTATCGATTTGGTTCATATCAGAAATTTCCACACGCCTACAATGAAAAGCAAGTCTTTTCCCGCCCTCAACACAATCATACAGGTTATGTTTCATTGCTAATAATTGATCGAGTTTTTTTATATTTGTAATTATTAAACGGTGAGTAACATTTTTTCCCGTCTCGGAGTACATTGTGTAGACTTTCAATGCTCATCGTCTTCCCATTCTGATCTGCTAGGGAATCTGAACCAAACTCTTGGGAGGAAACCATGAAAAATGAACTGGAGCATAGAAAATATCCTCGTGTGCCATGGCATGATGTCCATTGTGCTCTCTGGGGACCACCATGTCGAGATATTGCAAGACACTTTGTTCAGCGTTGGAACCACGCCAAGGTTGTACTTGTCGAAGATCATTGTAATGAAAGTCGTAAAATTAATAGTAATGGCAATGTGGTACAAGAAATTATTATTGTTGTTGCTAATGTTTCGTATATTGTTATTGTGTTTGACATGTGTAGATTATCAAAGTGTCAGCCAATGGTCTGCCGGAACAAGTCAAACCAAAGACAGCATTCACAGAGCTTATTGTTCTCTCATTGAGAAAGCTGAACATTTCATCTACATTGAGGTACTATTGACTTTACAACCTAAGCTTCAATATATCATCAGCAAACTACTATGAAAATGTTCTTTGACAATGTTCTGATCAAATTCATCTTCATCATCCTAACCATTTTCATGTAGATGGGTTATTACTTCCAGAATCAATTTTTCGTATCAAGTCATTCAGGCGTCGATACCATACAGAATCGTATCCCGGTAGCATTATACAAGTGTATAATACGAGCACACAAAGAACAAAAGTGTTTCAGGGTTGTGATTGTCATACCACTTCTACTTGGCTTCCAGGTACTGCTTACTATTACAATCCGAGAGACTTTTTAATTCTTATAATTTTCTTTTTTCTCCTTCATACTGAATTTTAGACTAACAGGGGGGTCTGGATGATGGTGGTGCGACAACTATAAGAGCCATTATGCATTGGCAGATCGAACTATTTCCAGATGGAAAAACTCGATATTGCACAATCTTAATGCGTTGTTGGATCCAAAGACACAAATACATATCTTTCTTTGGCCTAACGACATATAGCAGACTCTTCGATAGCGGTCCTGCAGTCACAAGTCGGGTAATGTCAAACGCAACATGAATTTCTCAATTGTGCTTGAAGCTGCGGAGTGCTTGGGTTCCTTTCAGATTTTCCCTCTAATTTTTTTCTTCTAACAACTGTTTAATTCTCAGTTTATATAGAATAGTGTTTTTAAAGATGAGGGTGTAAGGCAAGGCGAGGCATCGGGCGTAATCCTCGTGATTTTTTAAAATATATAAATATTTAAAAGTGTATAAAATAAATAAAAAAAAACTAAAATACAATAATGTTGTTAATTAGCTACATCAGTATATGTTGCTCTTAAAATTATAAAATTCTATAGTTCAACTTATCTACCTAAAAAAAATGTCAAATCCTAAAAATATGTGAAGTAAGTCGACCATAAACTAGATGACTTTCTTTTAAAGTCGAAACTCAATAGGCAAAACGGCAAAAAGTGATCCTTTTTATGCCTCAATGTACTCCGAGACAGGAAAAAAATGTATGCTTTAAAAGTATATGGTATAAAATGGAGTAACTTTTTTCATATATATAGACAACTCTACACCAGTCGTTTAGTTGATCCCATTTTCATCCAAACCCTATATTAAATTTTTGTACACCAGAAACATACGTTCCTTCTGCTTTAGCCGTAGCCCAAAGCTACCAAGGCAATCAAATGCAGCAAAACCCAAAAATAAACAACTAAAATGGAGAAATCAGGGATAAACAGGAAATATTGGTATATATAAATGTAAAAGATTAAAATGTTTAGTTTCTAAGTCAAATCGATTCGAAGATCACAGAAATCATTCAAGCAGCCGAACCCATGTTAGAAATTTGAGTAGAAAAAAGGCACTAATCTACTAATGGACCAAACGAAGAGGGACCAAATCGCATATACGACATGCAAGACAATGGCAGAAAGCACAATCTACACTGCATATTCGGAACGAACACAGACTAGAACAACTGAATTCGAATAAAGGAAACTCGATGTTGGAAGTAATAAATTCATGAAAAATAACATTTGCACTTGACAAACATATGTTTAATAATTTCAAAAGAAAATTGAAACGCTCAAGTGCAGTTGTTGAGAGAAACCAAACTCTCCTTATATATCAAGCACTTGTTTGTATTGAACATGTCTAGCATGCAAAGAGAACAAACGTAAGTTCGGACATGTTTAGTACGCAAGTTGAATGACAGTATTTCTGTTTGGTTTCTAGGAATTAAGAGCAACTCCTCTTCCGTCCACAAGCAAAAAAACTTTGTGGACCTGGATTTATTAATTCCCACGGAATCGCGTACTTGAATTGCTTGGTCCAAGACGATTCAACATTGTATTCCTTCATCATCCATATTTCATAAATTAAATCACTCCCAGTCTCACTGTAATGCCTTATTACACCTAGGCATCCATTCAACACCACAAGTGACCTCCATGCGCCAGGCTTGTACTCCAGAACTGGACCCCAACCAATCACCCGGAACACCTCCCGACTCATATGGAAAGAAAGAATGCCATCTTCAAATTCATTCTTTGCACACCAATGACAAGCTCCTTCCACGAATATCCCTATACCATCAGAGTAACCATTGATTCTGAATGGAAAAGGATAATCGACTTCTCTCCATGAATCACTACTTAGATTGTATAGGTCTGCCCCAATCGTACAAGGATACGGGGAATATTGTGCTATTCTAATCACCTTGTAGTCATCAGTGAGTGGATCAAAGCCGAATCCCATTCCCATGGTCAGTATCGGGGAGGCGAATGGAGGAGGAAGGAGCTTGAACTCTCTAAGTAAGGGGTTGCACAAGTACATCACAGGTTGCATTAAAAAATCAGTGATGCACACAATTCCATTGCAAGGACCCAAAAAACAACCGGTGAATTCGCAGATGGGAGACGGTATCTCTAAATAAGACGACCGCAAGTAATGACTATAGATGCCTCCAACTATGGATTCGGTGGAGATTGAGGAGAGGACGGAGATGGAATAGCGCTCGGCGAGAATAAGATACTTCCTGTTCTTACGAGAGTGTTCGGCGATGAACGAAGGACTCTTAATCAAATCACACCAGGTTTTGCAAACGGACCTGAAACGAATCAACGATTTCGCCGGTAATTGCAACAGGATCTCGGCCACCACATCTTCCGGCACTTCAACCGGAGACTCCACCCTCAAATCTTTGGCGATAGAGAGAGAACGCTTTTTCGTAGATCTCCTCCTCCTCTTCATTCTTCAACAATGTGTATTCTGGACACCGATTGAAGCTAATATACTAATCGGAACTCTCTCTCCTCTTCTTCAACGATATCGCCGCCTCTCTCCCTGTTCCAAATCTTCCAGCAAATCTTCCAAATCTTTTTCTCTCGGGTAGTTTAGGGTTAGGGGTGATCACTTATTAGGGTGCTAATTCTAATTCTCTTATAACCCCTTGTAATTTAATTTTATTTTAGGGTTAATTAAACTTTACTCTCATGGTTTGATCGATTTGTACTTACTCTCTGTGGTTTGAAAATCGTCACTTACCCTTCCTGTAATTAGATTTTCAAACCGCTTGCTTCATTGATATAGAGGGGTAAGTGCAATAAATATCTAACCATAAAGAGGTAAGTGGCGATTTCTAAATTACAGGAGAATAAAATACAAATTGACCAAACTACATGGAGATAAAGTACTATTAATCCTTTATTTTATTTAAAATCTTTTATTTTAAAGATTAACACTTTATCACCTTTTGTTTATAATTAATTAGAAAAATTAAAGAAATATATTTAAAAAATTGTTAAAATTAAATATCTAATCTAAATTCTATATGAAATCAACAAAAGTATTCTTTATTTTAATTTTTATTTTATTTTGTATTTAATAGAAAAAGAAATAGAGAGAGAGTTATAAATTTAAAAATAAAAGACAATTAAGTCATTTCATATTTTTGTTGAATAATATGTGTATTTTTCCCTTTAATCCATAGTAGGAATAAAGGGGTACAAATGAAATAAGACTAAAATACAGGGGAGTAAAAGGTAATTATATGTTTAAATATGTACCGAGTTCAAACAAATTCCGTTTTTATTATTCATGAGGATTTAGCTTAAAAAAATCCCTAAATTTGCACTCTAAAGTTTTTGTATAGTCTCAATTTTCTCTTTAATATTTTTATAAATGCAATTTACTTTTTGAAATTTGATTTTTGTTTAAATGTAACTGATTCTGATAAATTTTATCGTCGAAATTAGTTATATAACTAGCACATAAAAGAAAAATAATGCAATAGAAAAAGTTATGTCGTAAAAATTAAACATTTTTGCACTTAATTTACACCCTAATCCGGCGAAAAATTGACTAAAATTAGTCAATTGGACCCCAACAAAAAACAAACTTCAAGAGACACATATTAAGGAGCAAAATGAGATTGAACCCAAACTTTGAGGATGGAAAGTGGAATTTGACCTTTGTTTCATTTAGCCTTTTGTTTTACTTTTAATTTGCTTCATTTTATATTATTGCTAAACCCGAAAAGAAAAAATAAGGATTATAAAAGCCGCACTCTTACTTGCGGGAAAAAAAAAAACACCAAACTATAATATAAAAAATGAAAAAATAAAAATAAGTTTGATAACGTAATTAAATATTTAAAATTAAATTAATTGAGTGCGTTGAATAACAAATTTAAATAATTATTTGAAAAACAAGCATCACTTAAAAATAATTCAAAATTTTAAGTGGTGTGTAATTCACTTAATTTTTTAGAACTTATCACTTAATGCCATATAATATATAATTATCACAACCAACATTTTATACCATGCTGTAAAATCTCTCAAAAAAAATTATATACAAAAATTATAGATAGTGAAAATATTAAATTGAGAAAAAAAAATCGAAAGAGAAAGTTGTAGTGAAAGAATATTTTTTAAAAAAAAAGTTCTAAAAATAATTTTAGGAATAAAAATTTGTAAAAAATTTTTTTTTTTTTTCAAGTTTAAAATATTAAAAAATTGAATACTTAACACTTAATAAAATCAACAATTATAATTTCAACACTTGAAATTTAAGTGATTATCAAACATGATCTAACTTTTTTTCAATTTAAATTAATGAAATATACTTAAAAATTGATATAATTAAATTTCCATCCAATTTTTAGAACAAGTAGACAAAATTGTACATTTATTTAATATTGATTTATTTTTTATCACAAATATTTTTTAAAAAAATTAAAATTAAAATAAAGGAATAATTTTGTCAATGCTTTCAGGAATTTATGGGATGAGAATGGATGAAACCAAGGCAAAATTGTTTTGCATACATTCTTAACCCTTTGGTCTAACATTTGTAGAGCTCAAACACATGTTTAATAATTTCAAAAGAAAACATATAAAAAGATTAATAAAAGAAAATTGAAGAGCTCAAGATCTGTTGTTGAGAGAACCAAACTCTCCTTCAAAATAAAGGACTTGTTTGTAATGAACATGTCTAGTCCGCAAGTATCGTGAACATATTTTCGGACATGTTTAGTACGCAAGTTGAATGACACTATTTCTATGTTGGCGGCTTTTAAGAGCAACTCCTTCCACAAGCAACAATAAAGTAGCCGAACTCCACATTTTAATTCACATTTATACGGAATCGTGTAGCTGAATTGCTTGGTCCAAGATAATTCCACACCATATCCTTTCATCACCCATATTTCAATAATAAACCCCACATAACTCTCAGCGTAACCTTTATTACACCCAGACATCCATCCGACACCACAAGTGATTTCCTTGCGTCAGATTTGTACTCTACAACTGGACCCCAACCAATCACCCGGAACACCTCCTCACTCATATGGAAAGAAAGAATGCCATCTTGGGAATCATTCTTTGCACACCAATGACAGATTCCTTCCAACAATGTCTCGAAACCATCACAGTAAACAGTGAAGGGTAAAGAATAATCGATTTCTCTCCATGAATCACTACTTAGATTGTATAGTTCCGCCCTAATCGTACTAGGATACCGGGCAGACTCGTACTCGTACTGGCATTTGTATTATGCTAGTCTAATCACCTTGTAGTCATCAGTGAGAGGATCAAAACCGAATCCCATATTCCGTGATAAGGATTTGAATTGAGGAGGAGGAAGAAGGACCTTGATCTCTCTAAGTGAAGGATTGCACAACACAGTTTCTCTTGTCCAAAAGTAAGTGATGCACATAGTTCCATTGCAAGGATCCAGAAGGTAACCAGTAAAAAAGGCGGCGCGGCGATAATCGATAAGAGCATTGCAAATCAGCTTAAACTCAATATACAGATGATCATCCCAAACCTCACAAACAATCACCGATTTCTTAGAGTTCGCCACAGTCAGAATTTGAAGAATAAAATTCAGAAGCTATTTGGTAATTGCTCGTGGCTAATGGCTATTCGTGATGAAATTAAGAGAGAGGAGGAGGAGGAGAAGCAAGGAGGAAGATGAGCTTTTCCGGCAAGGTAGGGGTGGGGTTGTTGTTCTGGCAAGCTAGGGGTAGGGAAGGGGTGAGTTTATTTTTATTTTTATTTTATTTGTTTTTGCTTTTTAATTTGTTAAAAATAAAGGAGTGAAAATGTAGGAGTAGAAAATATTTTTTTTAAAAAGGGGGGCGTTGGTGAATTTAAAAAAAAATAAAAGAATTAAAACTTTATTTAAAAAGAAAAAAAAAATTGACCAAATGGGGCAACTGGTATTTTTCTAAATGACAAATGAGATTGTTGGTTTTAGGTAAAATGATATTGAGAGGTACTTTGTAAATACCCCGCAATAAGCACAGAATTGAAAATTGAAAATTAAAAAGGAATAATATGAAAAATAAATCAATAAGTTTTAGTGATATAATCTGGAAAATTGCTAATTTTGAAAATTCTCGAATTTAATTTCGCGTATATTTTTACCTTCTTTTTTTTTGCATAGATCTAATTCTAGTAAACTTTTTTGGCATACGTCAAATAATTGTTAAAAAAAAAAAAAACAATGGAGAATAAGAAATTCTAATACTAATTAATATATAAAAATGAAAAGATTTTAAGATATGTAAAATAATAATTATTATTTTTAGATAATTTTAGTTTATAAATTATTTTTAATAATATAGTGACAAGGTTAAAATAGTACTCTTACTTTTAAAATTACCTACAAAGGATGTCGTTGATATTTTCAAAATAAAATGAGGTGCCGTCGTAGGTTTTCTAATGACATGGAGTGTGGCTGAAATTTAGTTGTTCATATAGGGCTTGCTCTTTTGAACGGACGGCTAAGATCAACTAGATGCAATGGTTGCTAAGCAAAGTCTACAACTTTCTTTAAAATATAATAAATATTTTGTACAATGACTAAATTAAAGAATTAGATGTATTTTTGGTGAATTATTCTTGAGAATTCATACTTCTCTATAATCTTATACGGCTACTCACACGGAAATGTTAATTGAAGTTAATAATTATGATTATTCAACCCTCATATAAGTCCAATTTCTCTTTACTGCATTACCAATATGGGATACAGACCGTCACAATCTCTCTCCTTTATGCCCTTGCGTCCTTATTAGGGTAGGGTATCAAATTCACGAATAAATACCTCGTGGTCGGTCTCAAATACAGTCCCCGCATCCACACAATAATGGGTCTGGATTGACTCTAATAGCATTATGTAAAACAATTAAAAGTAATATTTGAAATTCTTGAACTCATATAAGTTTCTGTTTATTGCATTGCCAACATAGGATACAGGTGATCATAGTGCAAGACTACAAAAAGAATCCCACAATTTTTTATGATTATAATATTCACTTTGAACTCATGTTTGTGATTTTTAACAAATGTAATAACGTTTACTACAACTAGAAGATTAACCCATTTGTAACATCTTAATTGTCATATATAATTATACAATACTATCATTATTTATTTCATAAACTTGTACTGTACGGTGGCGTTTGGTACACGAAATTCAAGATGGGATTGAAATAATCTCGGGAATGATCATTTCATTTCTATATTTAGTACACGAGATTAAATCTCATTCTCATTACTAAGAATTCTCTAATCCCACAAAATATGAGATTAAACAATATCAATATGAACTTAGTACTAATTAATCTCAATTATATGAGATTAGGTTTTCATCATTCATCGACCAAAAAACGAGATCAAATACTAACTAAATATTTGAATTAGAATAAAATTTAATTAAATTAACTATTATACTATTTAAAAATTTAATTAAATTACTATTTTATCTTTTGATATCATTCCAATATCACATGTAATCCCATTTATCATCAAATATAAAAATGATAATGATCATTTCATTCCTATATTAAATTCAATCTTATTGTCATTCTATTCCATTCCATTTTATTCCAGCATACCAAATACAACGCAAACTTACACATCATTTTTATAGAAAAACTTTAAGATGTAATCTTGTCCCATGTTGAATATAAATACATGTTTAACAAAGTTATTGCTATAAAAATTAAGGGGGAAAAGGACAGGAAAATTGAGATTGAGACCAGATTAGATTAGGTACAAAGTATGTCTCTTACAACATTTACAACCTTCTACTTTGCAATCTAGGCAACAAAATTAGATCAATACAATCTACAAAGACCACATTTGCGTGCAAAAGTCACTAAGCAGCAGTTTCACTTACCGCAAAACTTCCGGGGTTGATGGTGATACTCTTGGTGCAATTATCAGTCTTGTAAATCCCAACAAGTCGATCAGCCAACTCGAACATGTTGTTTCTAAGACTGCACAACCGTATGGAAACATGAAAACCTGAATCGGCTCAAACAGATGTTTTCAAAAAAAAAACATGTTTTCTTATTAACATACCTAATTATGATAAATTGTGCATCCTTTGTACGGTCTTTCACGTAATGCCCAACGATTGAAACGTTCTTAAAATCTATAGAAACATAAGAACAAAATAATTAAGTATTAGCAGTAATTTTAAAACAAAAAAAAAATATGTAACGAATTGAAGAAGAGATACCAAGGGCAGCATCGATCTCGTCCATTACATATAGCGGGGTAGGTTTGTAGTGGTGGAGAGCAAAAACAAGAGCTAATGAACTGAGCGTCTGCAACCAATAAGCAAATTCATGAACAGAATGCGAAATAAATTAGAGAAGGCATTGAGAGGACAAGGGTGTCAATGGTTTGGAGTGGATACCTTCTCGCCACCGGATAAGTTGGCAATATTCTTCCAGCTCTTTTTAGGTGGTCTAACACTGAAAACAACGCCTTCAGAGAAAGGATCCAATGAATCAACCAACTCGAGCTCCGCATCACCTCCAAGTGTTATCATCTGTGAGAAGCATTTTACCCAAAAGAAAAATGATATATAGGAACAGAAAACAGAAAAATGGCAACAAAAGAAATTTTTAAAAAAAAATATCTGTTCTTTTTCAGTTCCATAATTTTTAGAACGAAATTCAGGGAACTAAACAAAATTATTCCCAAATTTTTATTTCTGTTGTAAGTTTTGGGAAAACTGGAACAGAAATTTAGAAACACTAAAAAACACCACTTAGGTTCTGTTGCCAGAACTTATAGAAAAAGGATAACAATTGCGCAAAACTGCAAAATAAAACCAGCACACAAACCAAAAGAGCATGAAACTAAAAGTTCACCACAAAGGGCGGATCTAGGTAGTACATTATTAAAATAAATTTGTATCTGTATAAATTTTAATTTTCTGGTTATTTTATTTTATTATTTATAAAATGCACCAACTTAATATTTATTGTACGCCAATATTCACCACTGACCTGATACATCTCCTTCAGCTTCAAAGAAATTGTATTGAAACCTTCCATGAACTCATCCAACCTGATACATAACCAATTAGGTGCTTTAGATATGTCAGAAATCGTTGGAACAAATACGAAATAAATAATATATATATAACAAAGTTTGCCTTTTCTTTCTCCAATCGTCATATTGCTTCTTTACATTATCACGCTCCTGTGTTACAGAATTGAGATCCTCTACGCGTTCATGGTACAAAGAAACCTTTTTCCGGTATCTGTAATAGTGAGAACAATTAACACAAAAAAAAAGCAAGAAAATAAAGTACTTTCCTACTTCATAAATGAGCAAAAATCATACTCCGAAATTGAATCCAAGTTTGGATTCATCTCTTTCAGTTGTGCTTCAATTAGTGCGACCATTTCAAGGGCTCTTTTAATATCGGAACTCTCGGACAGAGTTTCATCTGCAAGAGTTGCTTGAAGCTTTTCCCGATCCACTGAATCCTTCTGAATTCTACAGCCAAACAAAAGTGAAAAAGTTTAACAGGTATATTATGAAAAGCTTCAAAATATTATGCACTTAAGTTGTGTAGTAACTCTATGGGCCTAACTCACTCTCAAAAGACGTCTTGAAAGAGGAGGATAGCCTTACACTTTATATATAACTCAAGATCAAGTAACACAAGCCATGTGGGATTCAACATGCCCCCTCATGCGCAGGGTGGACTTTGACAAATCACTGTGACAGATATCGGAGGAACCAACATTCAACACGCCCCCTCACGTGCAGTGTGGACTTTGACAAACCACTGCGCGGGGGCCCAACATTGATGTGGGACTCAATACACCCAGCATCAAACAAAAGGCCAGGCTCTGATACCAAGGCCTAACTCACTCTCAAAAGACGCATTGAAAGAGAAGGATTGCCCTAGACTTTATATATAACTCAGGATCAGGTAAAACAAGTGATATAGGATTCAACGAGTCGTATGAAAATCACTGTTCCCAGACTTACTGCTCCAAATGATTCGAAAGGGCAACATGCAAATCATCAAGCCTTTTCTTGTATCCTTTCCCTTTCATTTCCATCTCCTTGTAAGCCTTTTTCATATCTTGCAACTTGAAGTCAGCATCAACCTGCACCGCAAATGATATTGAGTCATAATATCAAGTGAGAAAAACAAATACAATTAATTTATTGATATACAACCTCAGATGTTCGCAACTCATCTACAGTTTTCTTCAGTTGTTCATAGTCAGCTTTTGCTTTGTCCAGAACATCTTTATGTTGATCAATTAACTACACAATCAAAGAGAGAGAAATGGAGATTACTCGAGCTGCCACCGCAATTCAATTACCATCATAACAGCCAGAAACTAGTAAAATATACAACCTGCTGTGTTTTCTTATAGTTCTCCTGAACTGTAAATGCCTTCTGTTCAATCTCTTTGAAAGTGGAAAGAAATTTCTCCTTCTCCATAGCAAGTCTGTCTTTTTCCTTCTTTGATTCTTCAATCCCCTTCGTTAATTTCTTTATCATTTTTTGACCTGATTCAATTTGAACTTTGCAGCGATTGATCTCTGTGCTGCTTTTATCGATATCCTGACAAATAGGCAGCATGAGTAGGTTAAGCATCCACTTACAGTATGTTCGAGTTTCAGGTCAGTATATACTTACTGACTGAATCTTGTGAACCTTCGACTTTTGACTTTTTAAACGTTCTCCTCCAGCATTCTCTATTTTACTCTGAAGCTCTGAAACCTAAAAAGAACAATGACAGTGCAATCACAATCGAATTTAGCTAAAATAGAAAAGAGGAAAACAGCATGCATGTATGCTCCAAAAACTGTGTTTGCTAAGAATATTGGCATTGCCTTAGGAATTATGCAGTAGTTGACTAGAAGAAACGGTAAGCACCTTCTCCTTCAGCTGCTTTGAACCTTGTGTAAGCCTGTCAATCTCCTTTTCTTCAGCAGACATGATTTTCTTCAGTTCTTTCAGTGTAGCAAGCTCATCCTTCTTTGGTTCACATGCAGCCCTCAAAGAATCAATTTGTTTCTCTAGATCAGCATGTTGAGATCTCAAACTGTCAATCTGAATTGAAACAGGAGATCATATCTCACATTGCCAGTAATATAGAGAAGTAAAATACGAAGAATGTAGACAAAAGTAATCACCTCTTTTTCGGTTTTAGCTAATTCCATCTCCATATTTGAAACTGCTTTTTCTGAAGCATGGTACCGCCTCACCGCACCAGAAATTCTTTGGCGCACATTGCTTAACTTTTCAACCATTTCAGCAAGTTCATTTTCAGCTTTTGCAACAGCTTCCGTAGAAACACTAGTGGCACGAATAGATGTCCCCATCTTACCACCACGTGGCTTACTTCCGCCACCACTCATAGTTCCAGATTTCTCAAAGAGAGCACCATCAAGTGTTACAACACGTTGAAACTCCTTGTTTCCTCCATATGCAATGCGTGTTGCCTAAAAGGTTGGTTTCCATTTAGTTATACAAGTAAAGCATCCATAAAAGATCACCAAGGGGCTGACCATACATACGCAAAAAAAGTGTGTACGCATTACAATTACTCTGAAAAACTAATAAGAATCGTCTCAATGATGCTAACAAACATCAGCTTAATATACCTGATCAATGTCCATGGCTACAACTGTATTTCCCAATGATGCAAAGAAAGCAAGTTTCATTTTCTCATCTTGAACTTTAACCAAATCAAACAGGCGCGGAACTCCCTCAGGAGTGCTTACTTTTTGCTTCAATCTATGTAAGTGATCCGCCTGTTTTTCCTGCACAGAATATTACCAAAATAGTGAATCAGTCTCACAATAAACACAAGAGAAGGATCCTTTGAATGAAAATTTAGTCTAAATAACCCATATATGGGCCTAAATAGTCAGTAACTACAAACCCAGCAATAAAATAAGAGGAACGAGAGCTGTTGAACGAAGATTGATTAGATTTCTATTTGAATAAAGATTGGATTTTTAGTTGAATACGTTAAAACTTGAAGAGAGTCATAGCCGTGCAACATCCCTTCACTCCGGTTTTAAGAAAAACTATACCATTAACACGAGACATAAAAGACATACAACCAGGTTGATGAAAATCTCTTGTGAAAGTGATATTTACCAAAATCATGAAAGTTGCAACACCGAGGTTTCGCTTGCGGAGTAACTCCACGCATGCTTGCGCTGCAGCAGTTGTTTCCACTACAATGTAATCAAGTCCAGGACATGCAGTTGATACGGCAACATCATATTTTGCTGTAAAGAGGATCCAAAATAACAATGAGTCAATTGACACAATGCTGGAACGCAAAAAAGATAGTTATAGGACAGTATATTACTTGCATATTATGAACACAAAACAAAACCTATGATTCATTGGTCTGTTAAATCTAAAGAGACAGTTAATCCAAATGAAGATAGCAGTGAGAAGGAAATAGATAAGACATAAGAGTCATTCTGTTACTATGTATAACTACATTTTAACAAGGTAAATTATTAGTGGTATATTTATATATCTCACAAATTTGAGGCAACGTTTTAGACAAGAAGACTCTGCACGGTCGACTCAAGTAAACAAAGAACGAAAAGAAACGTCTTTAATATAATAATATTATTGCTCTTTGTTAGCATTTCATTTCTTTCCTATCACTATTTTCCAGAGAAGATGTTCCATTTAAAATTTACACACACGGACTTTGATTGACTAATTAAGCATGCACAGGGAATAAAGATGGGAACCTTTATGGAAAAATTATAGCAAATTGTAATATAGGCTTACCATCAATGGCACCTAGATCGCCCATCCTACCATAAATACCATCTATTTGGTTAGATTCTTTAGCTTGTAATATTGCTTTTAAGACAGATCCCTGGCTCTTTTCAGATTCCATGACAGACAAAAGCTCTGTAACCTTTTGTCTGGCAGCTTGTTCCAGACCAATTAATGCTTCTTGTTCGTTGAGAGAATCCTGCAAAGGGCAGCAGCAGTGCTCATATCAAATCCAAAAATTTAACATATTTGGCAACATATAGCAATAACACATACCTGTTCCACTTTACGAGCTTCCGCTGCTTCAAATTTGTTTTTCTCTAACTCGCTTTGAATAGTTTTAACATTGGCAGTTTTCATTTCAATTTTCGTTTGTAAATCACTTAACAACTTTTGAGCATCCTCATAAGCAGCACGAGCAGCTTCATGCTGAAAAAAACAACCAAATGGAGAAAGAACCTTGAAAACCAGATCCACAACAGTATAATATAGACAATTCATTGAGAACATTAGAGTAGCCTTTGACAATCTTTTTTTTTTTTTCAATTTCCTATTTCACTGTTTCATCTCACCTTAACTAACCATCACTTTTTAGTTTTTAGTTGCAAAAAATAAACAAAATTTATTGTTTCTCCGAATAAAGAAGTTAAAATATCGTGCTAACATGCTGTGGCATATAAATTAAACAGTTCCACCAAACAAAGAATGATAAACCAAATGTAAAGATTGTTTGGGAACGTGCTATGGCTCAGGGAACGTGTGAACTTCTTCATTTGCGTTCTCTCTTGATTAGATTTGGATTCCTTGGGATAGAACCGTCTGCCAGAATATTATCTTCTGATTCAGTCTTGCATGAGAGAACCAAACACCTAGAAGTTGATATCCACTTCATACAAGAAAAAGTTCGGTCTGGAGTCATTAATCTTACCTTCGTCTCATTGTCTGAGTAGGCAGCTGACATGTTCACCAAATCAATTGGACCATCACTTCTTCAAACAACCATTGTCAAGTTAGGGCTTATCAATATCTTTGCCTCAACTTGAGGGGAGTGTTGAAATATTTATTTTTTTTGTTCTTTGTATTCCATTTATTGGCCTATTAATTAGGCATTATTTTACTTTTTTAGTCTGTTGTTTCGCCTATATAATGGAGAGCGTAAAGCTCCATTGTACATACCAATACAAGAAAAAATACTTTCTATTCCTCTCATGTATCCTTTTCTGGAAGGCCTTGATATGAAGGCTAGAATAATACTTCAGCCAAAGGACTCCCCACACTGATAATGGTCAATTTCCGAGTGCACTCAATTTTTAAGAAGTATTTTTATCTCCATGTTACACTTCACTTGGAAACAAATAATACATATTTCATTTAAATGCAAATAAGAACAAATGTATCAACTGAACAGGCAAAAAGGGAAAATCAATATAAGCAATATACACTTGACTAGTGATAATTCTAATTAAGGGGTAACTATCACCTTCTCGTGAAAGAGTTTGCTTTCAGCAGAGGCAACTTCGAGCTTTCCTTTGTGCTCAATCAATTGTTTTTCCCATGGTTCCAGTTCAGAACGAATCTTTGCAAGCTCAACCCGAAATGCCTCAGTTTCAACTGTCAACGAAATGAAGAAGTGAATACGATGAAACAATTACTTGAATCGTCACAGGAAGCAAGATCGACAACTCTAGTTGATATGCATTACATGGAAACCCTACTTGACTTCCACAGCATCAGCACTACTCACATATTTCTGAATGAATAAAAAGTTCAATCCGAGTAATAAAATGGACCCAAGATCAATATGATCAACATACTTAACCAGTTAGTATCACTGGACATTCAAATACAATTGTAACAAAATCATGTTAAGCATGTCACACTTTAATACTTTTACTTCAGAATCAGAAATCACAAGAGATAAACCACAAGCCCTTCAAGATATGGAATTTTAGAGTAAATGCCTTCAAGATATGAAATGCCACCAAGATAACCACATCGACGAAGTAAAAGTCAGTGGCTATTAGTATTACCTTCTAAAACAACTTCCTTAACTTAAGTAGAAATTACCTTTAGAGTTCTCTTTAATTTCCTCCAAGACTTTCTCCTCATCCAACAAACGTTTTTGCAGTTTGGGAATATCCTCCTCTAGCTGAGGAATCAAATTTGTTGACTTCTCGCACTCCTTTGTGATTTCAATAATTTTTGTTGAATCCTATAAAATAATATATAGCAATTAGACTGCATTAATTTGATTAACACATGATTCGAAAAATTTTCCTGCCCACCTTTTCAACTTTTTCATCAAATTTCTTAATCTTTTGTTTCAAGTGCTTTAGATCTTCACGGTGTTTTACATCCTGCCTTTCAAACTCCTTGAATTCATCCTTGCAACGTCTTAGTGCGTTGTCTAGTTCCTAGAACCCAAATGAAAGTGAAAAGGGATATTTCGTATCACTTGGACAGAATTGGAAGCAATCAGCAGAATGATGTAGGAACGGGATTGCTTATAAAATAAGCAATATATGGATGTGATATAAATACCTCTTGTTTTTTCATGTACTTTGTGTGCAAAGCCTCGAGCTCCTTGAGTGTTTTGTTATTTTCCCGAATCTTCTCCCTGCAAAGGGATATCACAAAGATGACAGTGCATATAACTTCTGTTTTAAAAAAAAAAAACCAACATATATCTCAGTTTAGTACAATGTTTTGGAAAAAGACTACCTTTCACTTTTAAGATTTTCTTCTAGGCTGGACACATTTTCCTGGAGCTCAACGATTCGGGTAGAGTTGTCTTTGGAAGAAAGTTTTGTGGCTTTTTCTTGCCATTTTAAAAGGGATAACTCCTTGAGCATGTAGGCTTCTGCTTCATTTTTCACATCCTGATAGAGAGAACGCATATATCTATTTAGTTTCGTTTAAGACAAAAAGCATGATGTAATAAACTAAAACAGCCTAAGAAGTCAAATATGTATAAAATCACCAAAATGATCCAAAACGTGAAAATTGAGCATGCGCCAGGTCTAAGAAGTTAAATGTATAAGATATCTCAAAAATGGTCTAATTTTAAATAATTTTAATGAGTGAATTAGAATTCATGTACAACGAGAAACTCAAAGTGATTAAATGTACCTCGAGGCTATCCCTTTCTTTTTCTGCTAATTTTACCATTTGCACCACCCCAGATCTTCTTTCATTAAGAGCTTCAAGCCTAAAAAGACAACAAAATAAAAAATATTTGTGTTGAAGATGACAATGATCCACATGAATTACAAATGTTATACATACTTGTGGTATCAAATAGCAAAGATTATAGATAGCCCAGAAATGCGTAAGAAAATCCATTCAAGGCATCAAACTACAACATTATATAAATTTGGAAGTATTATCATTTGCATATTGTATAACAGTGTAACTCGATTTAATTTGCCGATTCAACAGAACAGTGATAGAGTAAAAGGCACCTGCCAACTGAATGTAACAAATAAAAAGGCATAACATGAAATCATAGGATGCAACGATGGCTAATTTTTGAAGATGATGAAGGAGACGTACTGCTTATATGATTCATCAATTTTTTCAACATATTTGTTGGTTCCAATTATATCCTCAAGGTACTCAAGAAATCCTTCATCATGCGGACCTTGAGCCTTTGGTTTCATCAGCGATATTTGCTCCACTTCACCCTGATAAAAGCAGAGATACATATTTCAGAAAAAACTACTAGCACGCATCATAATTCATACATAGATGATAATTTATATGGAAGTTACTCAAAACCTGAAGGATCAAGAAACGATTGTTGTCCAAGTCTACTCCTTTCCCTTTCAATTTCTTAGTAACCTCCGTAAAATTACTGTGACGATCATTAATATAGTACTTGGAAGTGTTATCCCGAAGTGCTACTCTGGTGATTACAAAATCACTTCCCGGGACAACTTCAAAGCCTCCATCATCCTATAAATAAGATAACAAATTAGTAAAGGGAAATCAAATTTGAGAAAAAGGGAAACCAATTGTGAAAGTATTGTTGTTTCCCACCAGCCAAATTCTAAAAAAATAATAACTCAATTACCAAATCGATGATCTCCTGAAAGTGAACGGACACACCAGCGCTGTCCAAATTCTGGTGATTTGTCGAATTGTGAATAAGTTCCGAGACTTTGTTGAGGCGCATCTGCACTTCCAAAAAATTTGATAATGATTCAAAAGCATAAACATTGGAAAAATTTAGATGCGTATTTAGACAGAAGTAAAAACTCAAATTATTTGGACTAACCCTCCTCAACAAACAAAGAAAAAAATTAATAAGTTCATTTCCTTTCTTGTCTTCATGAGTATATCTTTTAATTTTTTCACTTCATTTTACACAGCAAAAAAAATTGTGAACTTCTACTGACTATTTTTCAAGTCTTTTTCCCACGTCTTTTGAATTGTTCGAAAGAACCAATTCAAAGGATGCTAGTGCTTGAAATATTTTTCACCTGCTTGGCTCGCTTTCCGAACACAAAAAGCATAGCATCAATCACATTGCTCTTCCCGCTACCATTTGGACCAACCACTGCCGAGAAACTCTGCGCATCAATTCAAGGAAAAAACAAAAGGAAACCCAAATCATTTAGCTTCCAAACAGAGATAATCATCTACATAAATTGAAGCTGATGACTGAGAGAAAACACCTTACTGGAGTCGAAATTTTTCAAATTTGAAAAAGAAACCCTAACCTTGTGAAAGGGGCCAACGCGCTGTTCGCCTGCATAAGATTTGAAGTTTCTCAACACCATTTCTTTGATGAATAGCCTCGGAGCTCTCGATCCTCGCATGTTCAAATCGGAATCGGCTGTCGTGAATTCCTCGGTTGTCTGCGTCGACTCCGTGTCAATCCCCATTTGACAGCTCAAACTCAAAGTGATTCCAAAAACTAAGACAAATCTTCTGAATTCGCTTCAAAAAACAAGCTAATTTTCGGAATGAATTTTAGGATCAACGATCAAGCACCGTATTTTCGATCTATGGCTTTTCACAGAGTCGTCTGGCGCTCCTCGGCAAAATGAACGAAAAACAAGCATGCGAAATATTTGGGCGGGAAACTAAATTTGATTCAGAATTTAATACACTTTGCTGACGGAAAGTTTTTGGTCCATGTGAACTGAACCAATTCTTCACAATTTTAAAACTTTTTTTTTATTATAGAAACGGATCTAATTTTTTAAAAAAATCGTCTAAAATATAAATTTTCATTTAGTCCTTATATTAAATTTTGTTTAAGTTTTAGTCCGGCATTACAAGAGTTGAATGAACATTACAGGAATTGTAGGAAGAACTTGGTAAATAAATTCTATTTTCTAGTGAATATTAGTTAATGTAATGAATATTAATTACAATTTAATAGTTGTTATATTTTTACATATATCTGTGTATTTTTTGTATCATGTACTTATATAATATTAGTTACATGTTACAGTTATATGTGTTTGTGTAATATTCGTAACATTTAACAAATATTTGACACAAAAATTAGTTTAATATTAGTTACATGTATTTGTGTATATGTAGTTACATGTTATTAATTACATGTATTTTGTGTGATTTTTATTACATTTAACAAAACTTTACACACAAAATTGTTACATGTAACTGCACGTCTGCAGGCGCATGTGAACTTCTGTCTTTTTTAAATAGGCGAGACTAAAACACAAGTTTCTTCCTCCTTTTAGATTTTTTTAAAATTAAGAGTGAAATAAGGGACCTCCCACCGAATGACCATTTTTTATATGCACGAGGGTCCTACATCCACACAGTATGTAAGACTACTCTCGTTCGAGATGCGTGATTGTCCTTCCTAATAAATATTTTTTCGCAAGCTTAAATCTCTAATCTTGCAGAGGTTTATCAACTGTTTTAGCTCAAGCAAAATTTACCACTTGACTTACACTATGTTGGTAAAGATTTTATTTCTAAGGTAGTATATCAATTTTAAAATTTATGAAGGTAAAAAGTAACAAATGATCAATAAAATACAAACTTAAATATTACAAAATATATTTTTTATTCAACAGCTTTACTTTTAAAGCTATAAATCACAAATTATTATATTTTAATCTCATTCATCTATTCCACTCAAATTAATAATAAAACTTAACGAAAATATATTTAAAAAAGAGAAAATTATTGTTTACTCCCAAAATGAGTTACTATTTACTGTTTACTCTCACCTTTTTTTTTTTTTGCACCGTTTAATCTCATTGTCAGCCTTTTCTTGCACCGAAAACTCTCATTGCCGGTCTTCCATGCACTGAAAACTCTTGTTTCCAAAAATGGCGAGGGATGAGATTACCGAAATGCCCTCACCTTATTCACATCTTCCTTCCGAAGCGCTGATCGATTTGTAGATGAGCATCGCTTTGCGATTTCTTCTTTCTTCCATTCAATTGATTTGAAGACGTCATCGATCACTTGTGGATGTTACATTCAAGACCTCTCTCTCTCTCAAAATGGGTTTCACCATGGATTTGTTTTTTCTCCACACTAAGAGAGAGAGAGAGAGAAAAAAAAAAAAAGACATGTTAAAATAAATGAAGATCAATAGAGGAATACTTGACTGGTGAATTACACCAATCTAGAGAGGTGGGAGAAGGAATGGAGGTGCACATTTTTCAAGTTTGTGTGTGACAGCTCACTTCAAAATATCTTGACAAAATTACACTTTGCATCCTACAATTTGCAATAAAATATAAGAACACTTGATGTTACATTCAACATCCATAGATGTAATATCATATGAATTTTACTCTTGTATATATAAAGTATGAGAATAATTGATATTACATGAGAACAATTAATGTTACATTCAGCATTTACATGAGGGGTATTTTAATAAAAAAAAAAAAAAAAAAAAGGAGTTATTGGTGCAAAAAAAAAGTAATAAGCTTAATCAATAATTTCTTCCGCATTTTGGAAGTTAATAGTGCATGTCCCTTAAAAAAATCGTCTGAATTCATTATATGGATAATAATGGGTTTGTTAATTAAACTTGATGTTTTTGAGAGTGTGTGGGTGCTAGCCTAGTTGAAAGGAATAAATTAAGTAATCAATCAGTTTTAAAATATACAATTTGGTACTGCATTCGATTTGTCGTATTCTCGTATCGTCATATTAATATTACTCAACATGATAATATGACTATGAGTCACGTTTATCTAAATATGATATTTTTAAAAAATTAGAAAAAATAATATTATTAGATTTGGCACATTCCAATCTACTAATAACACGGGTTCACTTTAGCATATTTGTCACGTTTTGGACTTCTATTTTCTAATAATTTATTGCTACATAATCTAAAAAGGGGAAATTTTACTTTTTTTTTAACAGATTTGTTTTGTTTGTGATTTTTTGCCGCTAGCGAATATTGCCAAATGCATATATTTGTTGTCGCAGTTTGTGTTCAGAGATCGTGTCTTCCAATAACGTGTGTTTACTATATGTTTTTGGCAATCCAAACACTTGGTTTCTATTAATTTAATGTATGCATATAAAGAAAGTGAAGATTTACTTTCTTAACGGATTTGTCGTGCCTGTGATTTTTGTCGGCAACGAATATTGTCATATTGAGATATTTTGGTCACATTCAAAAAATATTGTTATTATATTTAAAAATAATAATAATAATAATAAATTTGTCATGTACTGATCTTCTAAGAGAACGTGTTCACTGTAACAAATTTGTTGCATTTGGAACTTTTATTTTCCAATAACATGTTGTTACACAGTCAAACAGTGTGAAAAGTTTTATCTTTTAACAGATTTGTCTTGTCTGTGATTTTTTGTCGCTAGCAAATATTGTAAAGTCGAGATATTTTTTTGTCGTATTTCAAATTCGAACGTCTTGCCTTCCAATGACAGGTGTGTTACTGTATATTTTTTGCCGTCTAAACACTTGGTTTCTAATAATTTAACGTACACATTTAAAGAATGTGAAGATCTACTTTCTTAATGGATTTGTCGTGACTATGATCTTTGTTGGCAACGAATATTGTCATATCGAGATACTTTTATTGCATGTAAAAAAATATTGTTATTATATTGTTTAAATATATAAAATAAAAATAGTAATAAATTTGTCACATCCTGATCATCTAACAACACGTGTTCACTTTAGCATATTTGTCGCATTTTGGACTTTTATTTTCTAATAATTATTGTTACACGTTCAAAAAGTGTGAAACAATTACCTTTTTAACAGATTTGTCGTGTCTGTAATTTTTTGTTACTATCGAACATTGCCAAGTCGAGATATTTTTTGTCGCATTTTGCATTCGGAGATCATGCCTTCCCATGACACGTGTTTACTGTATATTTTTCGTCATCTAAACACTGAGTTTCTAATAATTTAATGTACACATTAAAAGAACATGAAGATCTAATTTCTTAATAAATTTGTCATCATTGTAATTTTTGCCGGTAGTGAATATTATCATATCTCAATATTTTTGTCGCCTTCGGTTATCATGTCTTCCAATAACTCATGTTTACTGTATATTTGTCGCAGTCTGAACGCTTATTTTCTAGTAATTTATTATACACATTTAAAGAGTGAAAAATTACTTTTTTAAAAGATTTGTCGTGATTATAATTTTTGTCGTTAGCAAATATTAGCAGATTGAGCTATTACTGAATATTAGCAGATTGAGCTATTATTTTTCATGCAAATGTATGCTAAATTGTGTGAGATAAATGTCTATGTATATAATAGGTTTAATTTATTTTTTTAATTACATTTTTCACTAATTTTAGGTAAATACAACTATTTCCATTTTATTTTTTTATATTTTCATTAAAAAAAATAAAATAGGTGGCGCTAATATAGGCAATGGTTCCTCCACGTGGCATTTTTATTTGCAAAGTGTCAATCACCTCACTTAATTGCTCTTTATTTTTTAAAAAACTGTCAAAAAAAAATTAATTAAATTGTTTTTTTAAAGGAAGAAAAAGGGCATAAAAAGTCATATGATGAAACTATAAGGGCAAATTGGTAATTTGAGGGAGCTCACCTAAAGCCTGCACATGGGAGTGGTCTAAAAAGGGGAAAAAAACAAGGATTAGGAAAGTAGAGGGGTCAAAATGAAAAGTTTAAAAGATGAAGCGTTTTAATTGCGTGGCGAGAGGTGCTTATTACGCGTCCTTTTTTCCGGTTCGAAACACTCCTTTTTCATACCATGGCGAGTTGGCGACCGACACCTGTCCTCCCCCCCCCCCCCCCCGGCCCCACGTCCCGACGTACCCCACCGAATCAACCCTTCTCAGGGGCTGTTTCGACAATCACTAAATTTAAACAAAAATATAAAATAATTAAAAAATTACATTTTTGGTGCCTAAAATATGGGTTGGATTTCTATGTGGATCATGAGGTTTGTTAAAATTGCACATTTGATTGCTTGAGTTTTATATTTGTTTCAATCCTGTAAGATTGAAAATATTTTTTAAACGAAAATGTATTATATTTAGCACGTGACATTTTAATGAGAATATTTTTATCATTTTATTACTTCACTAAAATAAAATGATTTTGGTTAATTTTTTCTAATAACGATTTAGGTTTATTTCTCTTATTTTTCAGATAAATTGTCATTAGAGAAAAATTATAGACAAATTTTTAAATTAGTAGAGTGATGAAATAACGATCATATTCTCATTAAAAAATCACGTGCTACGTACATCCTATTTTTTTTTTTCCAAATACATTGACAATGCTTTTAATTTTGTTTTAATCCCGCAAAATTCAAAATATTATTAATGATTTTGTATAGAAAATTGGTCGTACTCAGCACGTAACCTTATAATAAGGATATTTTTTGTTATTTCATTATTCCATTAAATCTAAAATATTTTTTCCTAACCTTTCACTGATAATGATAATTTAGACTATTCTTTCTCATTCTTCAGATTAAGTATAAAAATGATAGGGAAAAATATTTTAAATTAAGTGGAGTGATGAAATTAATAACGATAATCCCTATTTTCTGTCCAAAATCATTAATAATATTTTTAATTTTGCAAGATTTAAACAAATTTAAAAAATTAAAGAACTAAATATACAATTTAATAAATCTGAGAGTCTATATATACACTCGCCCCCATACTTTGGGGACCGAAAGTATAATTTTTCCTAAAATAATATTAAAAAATGGGTTCTTAGAACCACCTCCGGGTCTTTATATACCGCTCAATCTCGCACCCTTTTGCCTTCGTGCCTCACTTCAATAGTAGTAGTAATCCCTCACACTTTCCTCTTTATTTTCTCTTTCTTTCATTTTTGTTTCTCTTTCTTTCTATATATTTTTTTCTAATTCATTTTATCATGTGTTTCCATTATCATAAATCCTTTGATCTTATTTTGTGTTTGGTTACAAGGAATTGCAATTGAAAAAATGCAAAATCTCCCTGCGATTTGTCGTTAATTTCGGTTCTTAGACTCCGGTTCCTTACAATCAAATGCTATCTTATACAGTTTCTTTAGATTATTATATACATTTTTCTCATTCTCATTGTTGGTACTTTTTTTAATCATTTGTGCTTGATCAAATATACGATATATGATGAATGTTACACGCTGTGTAAATTTTATTTTAGCCGCTCTCACCAAATTTGTATATAATTATTGATAGGGATGGACTCAGAACTCTAATATAATGGAGTCAAAATTACATATGTAGCACTAGAATTTTGAGAAAATAGATAGGTACTACAAAAAAAAAAAAAAAAATCAAAAACTTCCGGCGGTAAATACAAATTAGTCTAAATTCTATGGGTAATATGTGTAATTTTTCAAAAATTTTGTTTGTCTTACATATGTACTACATGCAATCTAAAAAACCCTTTCTTTTGTTTCTTGTAATAAAAACAGGAGATTCGCCGAGAAGAAGAAGAAAATGAGTGATCACCTGACTATTCCGACGGTCGATCGGATCGTGGAGGCGGCGAACGATGAGTCATTGCGAAGGGAAACCACCGCCGGCGAAGGAACTTCCGTTGAGACGACGAAGAACTCAGGTGCCGCCGGAGATTGCTGCGAAAAGAAAGAGTCTGCATTTTCCGACGAGAAAGATTGCACCGGAGAGAAGACGGAGTGCCGCATTTGCCAGGAGGAGGACCTCGTTAACAAAATGGAGGCTCCATGTGCTTGCAACGGTAGCCTCAAGGTGTATCTTTCTTTGTCACCTTTCCCTCTCTCCCTCTCTCTCTAGTTCATTTGTCGTTTATCCACCAACATTAACAAATTTCATTTACCAACTAAGGTGTGGCTTAAAATTAAGTTAAGTTAAAGAAGTTGAGCGGTCTTTACAAAATTAGAAGTTCGAGCCTACGAAAAAACACTTATTGGAAGAGACAATCATGCACTCCAAACGAGATTAGTCTTACATTCTTGTGTGAGTGCAGGGACACTCGTGGGTATAAAAAAAAAAAAAAATCATTTATTTCTTGTTGGGATTTATTATACTTAATTCCTGAATATTTTTCTAAGACAAACCCTAAACAAAATAACTATAGTTTTAAGGTTATTATTGAACGTGTAATTTAAATTTTTTATATATATAGTTCATGCGTTACAATAATTTTTTCAGAAATTTAAATTTATTGTAATATATGAAAATCACCGTGATTTTTCTATATAAAAAAATTCAGTAACTTTGATGGCCTGTAATAATTTTGAATTTTTGACAGAATTATTACATTTCTCAAAAAATATTGGATAGATTGGATAAATAGTGAATTGCAAAAGTTGGCGTTACCATAAATTACATAATAATGCTTTTTCATTTTTTTCCAGATGGCTCATAGGATTTGTCTTCAACTGTGGTGTAATAAGAAAAAGAACACAGTTTGTGAAATCTGTTTCCAGGTAAACTTTTATCGTTTAGTTATTTTTTGTTTAATTTAAAGCAAAAATTTATTGCAGTTTTTTTTTTTTTCAATTTTACCAATAATTAAAGAAATTTATTTATAATGTAAATAATAATTGGAGTAATTGTCTTGTCCTAATTCATGTGATTTGAACACAGCCATACAAAGGTGGTTACTCTACTGCATTGCCAAATCAAGATCCTCCGGCTGAAGAAACTACTATTAATATCAGGCAAATAAATCTTCTTCTTTTTTTCGATTAAATTTACACATTCAAACCCATTTTATAATCAAATTATGACCAAAAAATAATTATTAAGATCAACAAAATACTATTTAATTTATAAAATTAATTCACCCTTAAATTTAACCACACCAGTGATCCCGATATAAATGACGATGATGATGAGGAGGATGTGCATCGTCCTAGGTCTGTGGTTGTTGCTGCAATGACACGCATCCTGGATATTGATGACATTTATGACGAATGTGCTACTCCTGGCGGTATCGTAAGTATGATTATTCGAAGAATACTGGCTGTCGTAAGTCATTTTTACTTGTATTAAAATTCTATTTTTTTTTCATGTTATTATAAGTTAATATAATGGCTTCTTTTATTTATTTATTTCAACTGTATTCAGCTTGTGATTGTTTCGATTATGAAGGAGGTAAAGGAAGCCGAGGAAACCCTCTTTCTCGATATGGTATTCAAGTTTAAATACGGAATAATTTGAATAAATTTTCATGCACAACTCTTTAGTTACATTCAACTATTGGACAATTATTCTTAATAATTTTGCTGCATTTTTTTTTAAATATTATGACATTCGCAAACAACAAGAGTTTGGTGTTTCGCCTCTTTGTTGTCATCGTGGCACCGGTGCATTTCTTGACAGTTGTTGTCCAACACTCGATTCGTCAATGCGAAAGACGGGTTAGTTACTTCCCTTTGTTTGTTTTTTTCTTAAAACGATAAAGCCTTTTTTTATGTTGAATTTTATGCCTTGTTTTGTGGATCAGAATATGGCTCGTAGACTGGCAGGTGCTCCGGTTGCAACCATCATAGCTTTACCCAGGAGGGGATCAGGCAATGGCGATTTTGGTGGTGGAGTGCCGCCAGTCAGGACTCGAAGGTCGGAGTCAGAAGAATCTCTGGCTAATGAATCCTAGGGTTCTTCCTCCTCGGGCTACAAGCAAGAGAGGAGACTAAATGTCTTAACTAGTTCATGTTTCAACTTCATTTCATGTTTTGGTTTTTCCATCTATGTACTATGTAGGCAATGTAGCTCTTGTGTTTATTTTAGACCTCTTGTCATGTGCAATGTAGCTCTTGTGTTTATTTTAGACCTCTTGTCATGTGTAAGCTTTTAAATGTATGCTGTGAATTTATGTCCAATAGTAGAATTTAATTTGGGTTGTTTGCTAAAATTTTAACCCATATAAGTAATTTTTTTTTTGAAATTTAAAATTATTGTATTATATAAAAGTCACTGCAATTTTTTCATGTAAAAAAATTGCAGCAATTTTTATAGTGTACATATAATGACTTGATTTAGATTTTTGACAAAATTATTGGATTTTTCAAGAAATTACTGTATCAAGTGGATTGAATGAATAGTGAATTGCAAAGTTTTGGGTTATGAAAAAAAAAAAAAACTTTTAACTTATTTTGCTAGTTTTTGTTTTTAAAGTATCTCCAATAACTAAGCCAAATTTGGTGTGACATTTACCAAATATAACTCGTGAATAGTAATATGACACACCTAATTTAGAACGAGTGCCAAACAGATATGTCATTTTTTTACATGTATTTTTAATTAAAAATAAAAACAAGCTTGAGTTACTGCATTTTCTAAATATCTTTTTTGTATTAAAATTAGAGATAAAAATCAACTTAAAAATACTTAAAATTATGTATTATTTTCGTGTAGTTTGATTTTTTTATTTATTTATTAAATTATAACAATAATTTAAATTAAAAAGATAATTAAAACCCTATTTTCTAATCTCAAGCCCAAAATAAAAGTTACAAAATGAACACAACCCAACCAAATTTAATTAAATCCATCCAAACCCAATTTAAACCCAAACCTCAATTAATTAAACCAAACCCAAACCCAAATCAAGTTAAAACCATCAGAAGATAAACAATTAAAACAACAGAGCGAAAAGAGAGAGATCACGCTGCTGGGCAGAAGGAGGACGTTGGGCGGAGCTGGCTAAAGAAGGACAATAGACGGAGGGCGATCTTCAGATCTATAGGGCAGGAGGGAGATCTTCAAACCTGACAGGGAAGGATGACAATATTCAAATCTAGATAGAAGAAGAAGGCCGAAAGACAACTCTTCATCAATTTTTTTTAATTTTTGGTACAATTTTTTTTTTTGGCAAAAATGTATAAGACATGAGTGGTGTACCAATTTGGTACAACTTATCTAATAATTGTTTTTTTTTTTTTTTTTTTTTTTCTTACATAGGGGGGGGGGGGGGGGGAGATTGAAATTTTTATTATAACAAAATAAAAATATTTTTTTTTTGGCACAGCAGATCCGAGAGCTGTTGGAGATACTACTGCTCTTCCACAAAAAACTTAGAAAAGGCCAAAAGAATAGGCTCTCATTTTTATGGGCTTATTTGAACTGACTAAGGCCCAATGAATAAAAGCCCAAATGAAGAGTCCGTTGATATTGTCGTCTAAATGGGGTCCACCAATACCTCATTTGTGCAGCCTGCAAAGGTATCACCCCACTAATTCCTCGAGATATTGTCAGTGCCAAAAAGAACACCTCTCCTAACATAACACTTTCCATACATAACCCCTTAAGATTCAATCCCTAGAGGTGTTGTTTAAAGAGCCTAAGCCCCTTCTACTTGGACCAATTCATGTTGGTTCAGCCTGCATTCTCATATCGTTCGCATTACTCTCATTTTTTTTTTTTTTGATAATATCCACGAGTGTCACCACTCTAACACATGATGTGAGATTAATCTCGTTCGAGAGTCTATGGTTATCCCTTTCAACAAATATTTTTCTGCAAGTTCATCTTATAAAGGCACCTCAACTTCTTTAATTTAAGTGTGCATGAGTTACACTATAATGGTATTCATTACTCTCATTGATGGTATACCATGTGGGCTAAAAAATTCACGTTTACTATTTTTAAATCTAGGCGATATTGGTATTTAATATTTGACTATTAAACAGGTTGTTTCTTTTATTCTCATATTTAATAATATTTTAAAAATAAATAAATAAATAAACGTATTGTTTTGATCTAATTTGTTATCACACTTAGAAATAATAATTAATAAAGAGTAAAAGAAATTGAGTATAAGTTTTTAAGAGGAGATACCTAATTTTGCAACTTTTAATTTTTGTTTAAAGTGCAGCTTTATTTATTTATTTTCATATTTTTCAATTTTATTTTCAAGGTTATAACTCTCATTTTATATATGTTAAAAAGAAGAGAAAATATAATCTAATTTGTCATATTTATTAATAAAATAGACATTTATTTTAAATTATCAGAACATTATTAACGAAGATTTATTGCATGATTACTTACAAGAATTTGTATAATTAATTATGATAAACGTTCTTTTTTTTTTTCGGAATAGATATTTTGAAAATATCTTTATTTAAATTCAACTTACTAAGTCAATCTTAATCAAATATCAATTTTGAAAATACTGTGGACATTTTTGTCATGCAAAATCCAAAAATTTTAAAAATAATATTATTCTATTGAAAAAGTTAACTCAAAGAGATTATTTGATTTAATGTAAAAGTGTAGCTATCAAATGACATTTTGTTTTTTAGATTTGGTTCACACTATAATTTTTCTTTTTTTACGGTCTTTTTGCGATAGCCCCAAAAATTACATTTCACAATTCATTTACTTCACTCAGGACATTAAATTTTTGAGAAGTCTAATAATTCTGTCCAAAATTCAATATCACCGCATGTTATAAAAATTAATACAAATTTTTACATGAAAAAATTACAACGGTTTTTATGTGTAACAGAAACTTTGGACTTATCTTTTTATTCTTTCTGCTTCTTCGACAACCTTCGCTATCTCTACTAACTCTATCCTTATTATGGAGATTACTAAGAAAAGTTCATGTTGCTAGAAGCACAATCATTACTCTCTTCCTTTCTCTTTATCTAATGTTCTAAAAGCTCTCCGCGCACCTCGCCTAGGGCACTCTTTTAGACTTACTAAATAATTACTTTAGCGTACGAACTACATGAAAAAAAAATCTTGATTTTGTAAATTGTTCACCAATTTTTTTATATGAATTATTACGAAATAGTATAAAAATAAAAATAAAAGTTGAGCAAAATATTTGGCTTAGAAAGTTATATATATATATATATATATATATTTTTAAAGAGATTTTGAACATTAGATCTTCAACTAAAAAAGTACACTAGATAACCTTTAGACTGCACATCTTGAATTGGCTTAGAAAGTTATACAGTGACACTCTTTTCCGATTTCAAACCTCAGTAAAAGGAAATTCTTCTAAAAATTTCATTCCATAAAAACACCACTTTATGGAGTCTTGTAACAGTTATTTTTTTATATATAAAATGATTCTTAAAAAATTATTTTTGAAATCTTGAGACCGTTCTAAAAAAGTGTCCCATAAAAATATAGCAACACAATAAATATGAAAATTCATTTAATAGATTGCCAATAGAATAACAAGTAATGGGTCATTGAGATAAATGATCAAATCTCACATTAACACCCACCAAAATCAAATCACACATAATTATAATTATAGGAATTGAAAAGTATTAATATTAATTATAATTAGTCAGCACTTAAATGAAGGGCAATTTGGGCAATTGGAATGGGTCATTAAGGGCACTTGGGTCCACCTTCCTTTGTCTTCCAGTTGTTGTAGCAAGGGCAAACGGCTTTATTCCCATAATACCCCGGGGGTACACACAGACATTTTGTGCAGCACTTTTGACAGAAGAACATGCATGGCTTGAGGTATTGGGTCTGGCTGCACCTCCTCGTGCATTGAGAAGGGCATTCTGGTCATTTAAAAAAAAATTAAATAATAATAAAAAATGACTAAAATACATAAAATTTGGATTATTGTAAAGTAAGAATAAACCAACAAGGTGTTCCTCAACTGATAAGACCCAATTGAATTAAAGCAGTTAAAAGAACTTTTATAGGGTTGATCATGGGCCGGATTGGATCGGGCTCTAGGTAGGGTATTACAAAAATATACCAGACCCTAGCCCGGCCTCACCCTATGATCAGGCCTTATTTTCATTCGCAAGCCGGCCCTATCAAAGTAATTAAGGCCCAAGCTCAGCCCTATAATTTTATTATTATTATTATTTTTTTTAAAATTTAAAAATTAAACATAAACAAAAACATCAGGTAATTTATTTTTATATAAAAAAAAATGATTGCCTATCGTCGAACAAGTGTAAGTATCAGTGAAAGAGATTTAAATTACAAATGAGAATCTAAATGGAGGTGGTTAAATGAGCATGAGAACACATGTTAGAGAAAACTACTAAATTGTTATCAAACTAATCATTTATAATCTCAAGATAACATATATATATATATAATAAAATAAAAATAAAAATAATAATACTCAGGCTGGGCTCGGGTCGGCCCTATAAATTTTGCCCTAATCCAAGTTCGGCCCTAGATTTAGTTGGGTCTCAAAATTTGAGTCCAAGCCCTGTCTATGGGCTCAAAACTTGAGCCCAAACCTTAAAAATATAGAGTCGGACTGGGCGGGCTTAATGGACCCCCAAACCCATGACCATCCCTAGATTTTTGCAAGATCAGGAGTTTGAGCCTCCGAACAAGTGTTACACCTTGTGCGGGTGGGAAGACAATCCTGCATATACCCAAAAAGAAAATGTAAAGTAAGGGTAAAATGGGGATGTGGTAAAACTTTTACCCTCAACGGAAAAAATGGCCTGTCACGCGACCGTTACTTTCGTGAATACAGAACACGAGAAAGAAAAAGAAGCCGGTGGACACGTTGCGCAATGCGCACCATGGCGCGCTTTTGTCCCGGTTAAATTTGGTTATTGTGCTTAAAGTAAGCCGCAACTTAAGTGCGCACTGTGTAATCCCATCCCTTTCCTTGAATTTACACCGGTGGACACATTGCGCAATGCGCACCATGGCGCGCTTTTGTCCCGGTTAAATTTGGTTATTGTGCTTAAAGTAAGCCGCTACTTAAGTGCGCACTGTGTAATCCCATCCCTTTCCTTGAATTTACAAATATATATATATATATATATTTACATTTTCGGCCCCAAAAGTGTGAATGTCTAAGTGAATCTTCAAATTATATATTTCATCTCTCAAATTTTTTATTTGTTTTGATCTCATAAAATAAAAAACGTTAATCAATTTGGTCAAAAAATTGAATTTGTTTAGCACATAATAAGTTATATTTTTACCATTTCATCATTTCATTGACACAAAGTACTGAAAAAAATAAAATCTATTAGGGGCCTGGTCGAAATTAAAAATGTTATTAATTTTGTTCAAAAAAATTCTCTAATAATAATTCAATTTTAATTCATTCTTTAGACAAATTTTTGTTAGTGAAAAATTAAAAAAATACATTTAAAATTTAGTATCCAAAATTTAATAAAATGTGAGATTTAACAAATCTCAGGTTAGCCAAAGGCTCATGACTTAGTGGATATATTTTTCATCCAAAATTTAATAAAATGTGGAATTTAACAAATCTTAAGTTATATCAAGACTTGTAAATATTTAATTTATATCCCTCGTGAAATTTCTAGAGTTCAACATTCTCTCCAATTTATATAAAAATAAAATAAAAAATAAATACGCGAATATCTAGTTTATCTTCCTTGTAAAATTTCTAGAGTTCAACACCAAAAAAACAAAAAAAAAAAACTCAGGTTCATATTGACAACTACACTATACTTTAGGGGGCAAAAAATGCATTGTGGACAAATCATAGAAAATAGAAGAAGGTTGTAAAGTTGAGAGTAGAAATACTTACGGGAGATCTTCAGACTCCCAGGGCCATATCCCTTCTGAAATTCATCCCAAACACAGAAATAGTAAATAAATTATATAAATTCAACGAAGAAGAAGAACAAAAAGATTGCAGTAATTGAGGAAGAGACCTGTGAGTGATGTCCTCCCCTGTGAGATGAACCCAAAACCACGATGGGTTGAATCACGGAGATGGAAATAAGGGCCAAGAGAAAGAAAGCAGCGAAGAACTTAGCCATGGCCATGGCGGATGCTATCAGAAGGAAGGAGGAGATGCCCTACTTCAGTAAAATCTGACTGAAAGAGAGAGAGAGGGGGGTGGGCCGTGTGGAGAGTGAGTGAGGGTGGTGTGGGCTTTATATACAAATTATTTGTAGTGGGTATCTATTTTTTTTCCTTTTTTTTTTTTCGGAAATTTTTATTTTTTACCCTTAAAGTTTGGGGTCGGTGTGAAATTGATCATCGTGAGTTGAAAAACATCTAAATTTTGACTCCCGAGATTTGATTTCGGTGTTAGTTTGATTCAATTATGAACGTTCAGTTAGAATCTGATAAAAATGACAAGCTGCCGTAGAGTTAATGCATCACCGTTGAACTTGACGACCAATAATAGCGGCAGTCGGGATTTGCGAAAGAGAGACAATATGATTTTTTCAGTAAAGAAAAAAGAATATTATATTTTTTTTCAACCGAATTTATTATTAGTGTCTGAATTGTTGTTGTGATATTAATTGTAACTAAAGTAACAAAATGTAAATTTATGTCTTGTGGACCTCTATCATCAGGCTAGACGGCGAAGTACAGTATCAGAAAAAATGAAAATTTCACTTTAAGCCCATAAAGTTTGCAGTGGGTGTCAAAATGGACCTAATAGTTTGAAAAATGACAAATTTGACTCCAAAGTTGGGGATTTGTTTTAATTTAATTCAATTGTTAACTGTTTGTTGAAACATGGACAAGAATGTGCGCTTTTAGAATCACGTAACATTGCGTTTATGAATAATTTTGTTATGTTACGTGATTCTAAAGGCGCACATTCTCTTCCATATTTCAACAACCCGTTAACAATTGAATTAAATTAAAACAAATCTCCAACTTTAGAGTCAAATGTGTTATTTTTCAAACTATAAGGGCCAATTTGACACCCACTCCAAACTTTATGGGCTAAAGTGAAATTTCTATTTTTCTGATACTGTACTTCGCCGTATAGCCTGATGATAGAGGCCCACTAGTCATAAATTTACATTTGGATTTCAACATTGTTTTTTTTCCTTTTTTTGGGTGGTTGGTTGGTTGAGAGGAGTAAATAACGGTAAATAACCATCACCGTGTAGTGTGAAATTATTGCATAAGTATCGCAAGACTTGTAACCTAGTGAATATATAACTTACCTCATTTGTGGCTGGTCTAACGTTCAACCTTCTTTCCTAATATATGTAAAATAAAAATAAAAATTATTGCATGAGTAATTTAAATAATTTTTTTTTTTCATTTTTGATAATTATATAATTTTGATCTCCATAAATAGCAATTTCAATCTGACTCGCATTATCTATATTTGTCCATTGATTTAATACGTTACTCTAATTGTAATTACCCAAATTACTCTTATTGAACAAAATACAACCAATTGCTTACTAGTAATAAACTTTATTATTTAGAAAAATAGATAATTGGTAACCGCTCCTAAAAATCTCAATAATAAATAAAAACTATGGGTTGTCTCGCCAGTTGGTGGTCATCAAACTTAGGCTGCTGGTCGCCGAACTTTTGATTGTCGGTTGTCAAAAATCTTTTCAGTTACATTTAATTAGTTTTTTCGTAACAATTTTTTTTGTATTTTTTAGTTATATTTAACATTTTTTTATAGTTGATGCTCGCTAAAAAATTGTATGAATATAATTGAAAAATAAGCAAAAATATATTTGAAAATGTAATTGAAAAATACACTTAAAAAATAGTTAGTTGTATTTAAAAAATACATCAAAAGTATGATCGGGGATCGAAATTCTACGACTGGAGGCCTAAGGTCTGATGACAAGTAACGAAGAAGACTGTTGTCACAAACGGCGATACAAACCTTGATTAAAAGCATTTGGTTGGAGATTTAAGAGCTAAAACACAAAATAAAATAAAAGAAAAAATTATATTACATTAAAAATTATAATAAAAAATAAATTAAAAATTAGATTGATTAATTAAAAGTATTGATCAACTATTCCTCATAAAAATAAATACAATAAATGTTCAAAGTAAGATATTTTTGGGGAAAAGGAGGTAGTGGATAAGAAAGAGGTCCTAAAGTCAAAGAAAATAATTAATTTTTTTTTTCAATTAATTCCCAAAAGTGGCAGAATATGCATTTAATTATTTTTGCTCCAATAGCTCATTTCAGGGAGCCAATTGAGCCAAATGCTACAGCAGTTTCAAAATTTTCTCATTAGAATTTTTCTAATGCAGATTTTTACAAACTCAATATGAATAGAAGTGCTACAGAAAACCTGGATAAAGGAGGAATTGGAGGCTTGATCCAGGATAAGCTGAGAGTTTGGATTGTTGGTTATTTCGGGCAAATTTTGGAATATATGGGTCTTGATGCAAAGTCGAGGAGCTTGCACATGAGAATCTGTATTGTCTCGGACAGAGATTTACCAAGATTGATCGTTAAAACTAATTCGAAGGAGGCGATTTTCTTGATCCTGGGAGAATGCTCAACAACCTATAGATTCAGGGGTTAGGTTGAGAATTGTTAAAAGTTATTAACTAATAATAATTACATTCTCCATCTCCAATATACTCATAGAGAAAAGAATAAATGTGCTGATTTTCTTGCGAAGAAATGAGCTAACAGAACAGTGGATTTGAAGATTATGGAGTCCCCGTTGAAAAATAGTGCTAGTTGAAATGGATGTGAGCGTCTTTTATAGGTGCCAGTAGGTGTTTGTGTTTTTTTCTCTCTCTTTTTTTTTTTTTTAACCAAAAAAACAATATAAATATTTATTTCATTTTTTATTTTTTAAAATTAATTTCTTCCCAGTAAAAGAAAAAGTGAGAAACCAATGCATGTGCTCGCCCCTGCTCAAAGCTGCGCCCTATCCATGTGACAAAACTAAAGTGCGCAATCAGCGCTGTACCCCACCCCCACCACCGTCTCTCACAATTATGGCTGGGGCCTACCCTAATTTTGAACACAGACAAATATAATCCATGGGCCTTTATGAAATAAAGGCCCATCAATAGTGCAAATTGAGGCCCAATAAAAGCATAAATATGTGGCTTCTTATGGTCCATAGATCCTTAGATATAAGGCCCAATAAAAATCAAATATCCATTAGGCTGTGGCCCATGTGAGTAAATTGTATTCTTGGTCCGGTAAGGGGTGGGTGTCTACGTAGATCATGAGGTTTGTCGAATTGTATATTTTGTCTCCAAGAGTTTTACATTTGTTTCAATTTTACAAACTTGTAAACGATATTGATGATTTTGGATAAAAAATGGGATGGACTCAACACGTGGCCTATTGATGAGATATTTTTGACATTTCATCATGCTAATAAAGTTAAGACATTGTTTCTTAATGACAATTTGTCATAAGAATGCAAGAGAGAATTTTGAATCGTTGTTATGAGAAAATTTTTCTAACTTTGGTGGAATGATTAAAGGTTAATGGATCTCATATCTGGAAAGGGATTTTTAAAAATAAAGATAACCTCACAAATGATATTCCATCTCAAAAGTTCAATACTCATGTAACATGATGCGTTCAATACTCAAGTAAAACATGTATATAAAAATACTACATAAAATCCGCCTAAAAATTCAACAATTACCTTCACTTCAATTCTTCCTATTGCTAGTGGTGAACTAATATTTATCTGAATATTTTATCGGTGTACTGTCTTCATAGTACAAAAATAATTTATGAATCAAGTACTTTTATCAAAATCTACTTTCCAACAAAATATAACTATTTACTTGACAATATCAAAATCTCAACAAAATATCATCAAAATAGAACATTCGAATTTAAATCAACTGATGAACTCACTTGTATATAATAAAATGGGTTAATTAAACTTTACCAGAGGGTATAGTGTTATTAACCCCAATAAAATACTATACGTCTTTACTAGCCATAGGATCGTTGACCTCACGATCGGAAATTATAACGGTATCGTAACTTGTCTATATGTGCAATCTAAGATTGCGATATGTGTCAAAGACATTTAATATCTCTAATGGTTGGAGTTAACACGTGGTAGAAACTACCATATCACGATAATAATTATCATCGTCAATAACAACAACATTAACAACAACAACCACATGCAGGACTTACCCTCCTACTAGTTCTCAATATAACATATCATAATTAATTCCATATTCAACTTCTCCTGTCAAATCAACAACATATTTTTATCACCTGCAGGACTTGCCCTCCTATTAGATCTCAATACAATATATTCATAATTAATTCCATATTCAACTCCGCTACATTATATTGTCAATACCATATTCAACTCTATCATATTAATAATTAATACCATATTCAACTCCACCATATTAATAATCAACAACAAGTGATAAAAATCACCATATCATACCGATAATCACCGTCATCAACAATAATATATATCAACTACTTGCAGAATTTGCCCTCTTGTCAGGTCTAACAACATATTCATAATCAATTTCATATTCAACTCTACCACATTAAATTTTCAATTCTATATTCAACTCCACCATATTAACAATCAATACCATATTCAACTCTACTATATTAATAGTCAACGACGACGACGACGACAACAATAACAACAATAACCACCTGCAGGATTTGTCCTCCTGTCAGGTCACAACACAAACATCCTACAAGACATACCCTCCTGTAAGGACCAATAACATCTTGCAGGACATATTCTCCTCACGAGACCACTATGACATAGCAGGATAATAAAATTTATTCTTCACATTTAAATTTTACTCGATCCATTTAAAATCATAAAATTTTCCATTTTTAGCAACACCTTCTTCTTCTTCATTTTTTTTTTTTTTTTTTTAATGCGATTTTTTTTTTGATAATTTACATAGAAGAACGTAAACACCCTTTTTCCATAAAAAAATAAAAAATAAAAAATATTACAGTTTCTATATTCAATAATAATTGAAACAATTTAAATCGTAATTTGACGAACCAAACAAGTCCCAACATAATTCTCAAATTTATTTATGTATTTTTTACGGTATTTCACCTTTTCCGTTTCCTACTCCCACTGATTTGGGTGCGATCAATTCGATGACAAGGAGGAAATGCCCATAAATGTTCCGTTAACTTTATACACACAACTCCAAAAAATAGAAAGCAACAACTATTAGAGTAAGTCTGCGGATGAAATGAAAAGATTAAGTGTTAGCCCAAAATGACCTTAGTAGGCGACATATCCTAACATTTATATATATATAAAAATCCTAGCGTACTTAAGTCATGATGAACCTAAAAGGAATATCACATGCAAAACAAATATTTGGAATAGACCATCTATACATGAAAAAAAAGAGAGAGAAAATCAAAAAAAGAAAGGAAACAAGAGTAGCACCACTCCATTGTCAGATATATTGATGTAATAACCCGATTCCAAGAGCCGCCACGCGATTCCTCCCCCAGGAGAATTAAAACTAAAAACCGAATAACTAGTATTTCATTCTATAAAAATCAAAAAAATATTTTACAATATGACGGCAATAATTATAATTATCGAGTCGATTTTACAACAATAATTAATAAATACAATTATTATAAATTGAATAGAAATTCAAACGAACTAGAGCAGTTTTATTCTCACTGGCTTTGTAATCAAAATTGTGGGGTTGTGAGTCAACGTTCAGTAGAATTTCAACTCTTTTAATACTGTATCCAATCAATCCCCAAATAAACACATAAACGTGTATCTCACATAATTTTCACATAATACCTACTCATAAATATTTCATGAAAACAACAATTATAACAGTAATAACATAAACCACATAATGTATGGAGAGATTAAATACAAATATAAAAAGAGTTAGAAATTTGACCTGAAATTCGAAACTGAAATTCGAACCAAAAGATTTTTCAGGCTAAATACACTACAACAAAAATTACTTTTGAGGACACCTAAATGTGTTCTAATATATATTCTTTTGGAACACATTATGTATTGAGACAATTAAAAAATGTGTCTTATAAACTATTGTCCCAATAACTTATAAAGACACTTATTTTTTTGTCGCATTAGTTTATATTTATTAGGACACTATTATATGTCTTAATAAATCTTTTGAGCATTTGTATTAGAAAGGCTTTCGGGAGTGTCCCAATAAATCTTTGATAGGATAAGACAATGCATCCCTTAAATGACTAATAAATAATTTATACAACAATTTTATGTGTCCCAAAAAGTAATTTTTTTAAAAAAAATAATAAATATATTTAATTTGGCTAAAACCAATAATCCAAATTTATTCAATCGAAAATCAAATATTACTAAAAATTGTGAAACAAAATATGGGAACAAAATCGAAACATAAACAGAAAATGTGTTTACTATAACATATATGTTTACCATGTAGTCCATATATTTGTTTGAAAACAGAAACATAAACAAAATCTTTTTTCAAACAAACTTTTTGTTTCTGTTTTCTGAGAATAGGAACAAAAAATCTATTTTCTAAGAACAGAAACAAAATCTGTTTTCTAAAAAAATCGCCATCATCAATGTCAAAATCGCCACATAGAACAACTACCTCTACCTTTAGCGAAAATGGTCGAGGGCAATGTATTGCCAAACTGCAACTGCTAGGCCCTTGATTGAGAGGACTCAGCTTCATTAAGTGAAGATATGCAACGAACATAAAATGAATTTAGATAGCGACGTCCAACAAAAGATAATAATTAGAAAAAAAATATAAAAAATAGTTTAGTGGCAAAATATTATGATTTGTATAAAAACAGTTCGCATATTTAGGCAAACATAAGTGAGATATATCTTGGTGGTGCATTTGTTCCGTTCATGTACCTTTGCCATGATCAAAAGGCAAGCCATCAACTGTTACTGATTTGTAACCGATACTTATTACCACTGCCTGTCTCACCCCTTGTTCCAGGCTACAGCCAACTGGCATGCTCAGATAATGATAAGGGCCACATCATGTTTACCATACTCTTTAGCTTAAAGTATAAGCAGGACGCATGATGTTTACCTTTCAGCATTGTCTTCTCAAGGCGTAGCCCAGCTATATGGTCACCTCTATCATTTGAATTGAGAAACCTATTAGGCTTCCAAAAGAAAACAAAATGCAGTTCACGTTGACTTAGGTAGGATGAGAAAGGTCAGTTGTTGCCGCTTTAGACAGCAGCTCATATACCCTCCTCTGAATTCGATTATTCTTCAATTCTTCCTTTGCCAGTGGACAAAATCAGGATACATAAAAGTCATCAGCAGAAGTAAGATCGCTCAATATTGCTCTCAAGACTTCTTTATAATAGACAAATTAGAAAAGGAAAATAACCAAAAGAAGAAAATGTTGCAAATAGCTGGACACCATTGTTCTTTCTTGATGAAAAGGAAATCAGTTCATATTGATAAAAGATGGTACGAGTAGAGGAGCAGGGTGGCGGCAAATGTACCTCATCTGTTGGTGTTTGTAGCATGTCTTTCTTTCTAATGTGAACATATAAATTTTTAATACCTGCAAAAAAGATAGACCCTTCATATAAACCACGTTGAAGCAGAATTCATGTATTAGGAAAAGTAAGATGTCATAATTTAAACTAAAGACAACAGAACCTACTAAAGGCATAGTAACAAGCTTATGGAGTGAAAATAACTAGAAGAACAATGATCTTCACTACCCAATGAAGTAACGAAGTGTTCATAATTGTATGGAAGTCAGTCAACAATTGTAGCTCCAAAGTAGATGTGCCATTGAAGTAGGATGCTAACAATGAGTTTTATGTGTTTGTGTATGTTGGGGGCGGGGGGAATTCAAAGTTCAATTGGTGATCGCAAAGCAACAGTATGAACGTGATCGTATTAACTAACTAAAAAATAGTTCTTGCTGTCCATCATCCGTGGAAATGATGGATAGATTTAAGAACGTGAAGCAAATCAATCAACTACGAACGAAACATGAACGGATCAATGGATTGCTATATAAACAGTGAAAGGACATAAGAATCAACAAGGTAAATTTGAAATCTGTGACTTTGAACTTAAATCCTATTCAAACAAGAAGATACCTCATGAATTTGCAAATAATTCAACAACGCAGAAATCAAAATCAATGTCATCAATGAGTACATCCTTCACGAGTTCATAATCAACATCTCACTGTCACTCATTTCAAGAAAAAAAAATTGGCTTAATAATGAGAAGATAACAAACATTATGAGCAGTTTGGCTAGTGCTTCTGTTTTTGCTTCCAAACAAGCTTGGAAAAGATTAATACCCTATTGCAAAACTAATTCGAGAAAACATATATATAAACCATAAACATACTTGAAAAGCAGCAACCGAAGCCGAGCTTGAAGAAGAACAGTTTGAGATTGAATCGATAGCTTGAGAAATTGGCTCGATTGGAACGATTATCCGCTGTTAAGCTCCAGATCTGGTGGCAAAAAATAGAAACAATTGAATTTATGTATCGAAAGTAGAGTAAAAAAGAAATGGATCTATTCAATCACCTAATTCCAGATTTGGCGGCGAAAATTACTAAGCAATTTCAGAAATAATCGGAGCTGAAAGGCGAAAATACCTGAAAACCTAAACCTAAACCATAAACATACCTGAAAAGCAGCAACCGAACCCGAGCTTGAAGAGAACAACATGAGATTGAATCGATAGCTTGAGAAATTGGCTCAATTGGAACGATTATCCGCTATTAAGCTCCGATCGATTCTCAAAATTTTTTCATTCATTTTCTTCGATCGATTGAGAAGTCAGAAGAGAAGTTGGAAGAGAAGTGAAGATTCTGAAAATGAATGGATTGAGCGATGAATGGATGAATGGATTAATCGCCAAAGATGAATGGATGAATGGATTGAGAAGTCTGAAAACACTTTAGTTCATAATTATACAAATAGTTTATACTTCTTTTTCAATTTGATTCATAATTATATTTTTTTAATTAAAGATTAAAAATAAAAAAATTATTTGTGCCCTTAATAGGACACTTTTATATGTGTCCTATTAAATTTGTTTATAACATTTTTATTTTTTATTATATATTTTTTTGAATGTATCATTTTAAATAAATATTATAAAGATATTATTTTTTGAGGGGCAAATTATAAAGACACTAGAATTAAGTGTCTTAATAATGTTTTATAAGGACACTATTTATGAATTGTCTCTAAAAAAGTGCCATTTTTGATGTAGTGATAACATTATAGATACAAACTTGCAGCCTTTCCTTTTATTATATGGTTATATGCATGTACTGATTCTCTCCTTAATCTCACTCTATATACAATCTATACAAGTTGAGAACTTTTACTTAACCTGTAAAGAATTTCTTCTTCTTCTTTTCCTTCTTATTCTTCTTATTATAACTCATACACCTCATACAAACGTGTACAGCTATATACATATATGGTGGAGTTTGATTTTATTCTTTAAAAAGGAAATTATTCTCAAACGTTTATTTATTTGTTTATTTATTTACACAAATATCACATTTAAAATAAAATAAAAATATTAATTATATTCCAAAACTCTTAAAAGTATATTTTGAATAAGACATTAGTCCCAAAACTTTTTAAAAATCAATTTAAAATTAATATTTAATCTAAAAAATTATCAAATATTATTTATACTATAAATTTGCAAAACAATCCCAAAAACTTAAACTTATATAAAATAATATTTTTAAAAATATAAATTTTCAGGGTATTACAGAGAGAGAGAAACGGGGGTCGTCCGGCGTGGCGGTGGTGACATGGTGGACAAAATTGGTGGTGGCAGAGAGAGAGAGAGAGAGAGAGAGAGAGAGGGGTGGTTAATTCCACTTTATCCCCATATAGTTTGAACCTTTTGGAATTTCCCCCTAAATAAGTATTAATAATTAAAGAAAGGTAAAATTGACATTTTACGTTTTTCGTTAACGGATTTGCCATTGCAGTTTAGTCCAAAACTGCAGGGGGGCAACGCGATGACGTTCAAACTATAGAGGGACAAAGTGCAAAAGATGCAAACCACAAGGGGATAAAGTGAAACTAATCCTTGTTTTATTAATCAGTGTCATTTGTATCTGGCCACAGTGTATCGACAGATGCTGCAAGTTTGGAGCTTTAAGCCTTGGTTTGCTTGAAGAAACACAGAGTTTAAGATTTGCTCGAGTAACATGTTTTCGGGTTGTTTTTATACTCAGAGTGTTCTTTTTGAATCCGAATCCGTATGCCTGGCCAGTATATTGGTGTATATATATATATAGTTTTAATATGTTTTAGACCGAATATATATATGTTACGTAAAATATCAGAAGAATGTTTGATACGAGATTTATTTTTGATACATATCGTTATTTTGTTTGTTTACATACAACATTTTTGGCAAAAGCGGACTTAGCCGGTGCCTCCTAAGATAGCCTTGAGCTTCTTCACCTCAGTAGCATCAATGAATGTGGTCGCTTCCACGTATTTGGAAGGCAAGTTGTTCCCAAACAATGAAGGAGCGAGGGTTTGGAAGCCAGGGCTTGGGCTGTTCAAACTCACGAAGGCAAGAGCCGGTCTGTAACCTTCATTTACTTGAAAATGCAACAACCCCTGAGGAAATATCATAATTTCACCCACCTTCAGTGTTTTCACGTAAGCGACGTTGGCCGAGGAGATGAAACCAGCAGTAATGGAGCCCTGAATCACTAGAATCACTTCAGAGCCACCACGGTGTGTGTGCATTGGCACCACCCCGCCAGGGGCCAGGTCCAACCGCGCCATGGAAAGGCCCAGGCCGTTCAACCCTGGAAATTGGGTAACTGATGCCGGAGTCGCTGCGGCTTTTATGATGTTGGAAGTGTTTCCGGCCACGGCTAGCCCTGAAAACACAAAGTCATCCACTGTGACATTAACAGGGCTCTTGCAGGAGTAACCCGCAGGGCCTTGAGGGAGTTTTAGGTTACCCACACAAAAGTCTTGAAGAGTTGCATTGGAGGAGGAGAACACGAGGAAACAAATGAAGAAGAAAAACCGAAGCATTTTCGATGGGTGTTCTGATTCGATTTGCTGATTTCGTGGGAGGTTTGGATAGGTTTATATAGAAAAGTGAGTGAGTGTATGGCTTGTGTTGCAAGCAATGAGAACACAAGGCAGTAGTTTTTTAAGAAAATAAAATAAAATTGTCATGATCCACCATCTTTTAAATCACCTGCAAGAAATAATATTTGACATTTTCTCTGAAATACTTTTCCAAGGTAGCAGTTATTAGGAAAATAATTTAAAATTAAATATTTTATTATATATAAATATTATTATTTTATTTAATAAAGTAATTGTTAATAATATATTTATAATGATCATAACTATGTATTCTAGAAGTGGTTAAATTATAAAATTTATTAAAATAACTTTATAAATTCCATTTCAAATATATATGTTATAATATTTATTTTTATAATTAGTCATTTCATTAATTATAATATTATACCAAAATATGACTTAAGAGGAAAGACACGTTTGAGTTAAAGCAGTTGAGAGTCTTTGCCGGTCAAGAATTCGAACATGTAAAAACTTCATTTTCTTGTGACGTCACGTGTGATGACTTTTTAATCCATGCCGACATGGGGTTGGCAAGAATGCTATTATTATTATTATTATTATTATTATTATTATTATTATTATTTATTTTTGCTTGGTGAGCAAGATCTATACTTTGATTTGACAGTAAAATTATAATTATACTTTTAATGATAGAATCTATATTTTTTTTTATAATATACATAGATAAAATATTAAAATTAATTAATTCATTTATTTTATTTTTCTTTCTTAGGGTGCATTTGGTTGGTGAAAAAAAAAAAAAAAAACTTATTTGGTTGGATGAAAAAAAATAGGATAAAAAAAAGCCGTACCTTAACGGCTCGTGTGGTTGGACGGAATGGAATGAGGGTGGAATAAAATTGAATGAGAGAAGGAATGGAATGGAATTGTCAATGGAATTACTATTCTATTCACTTGTTTGGTTGATATGGAATGAGAGAAGTAATGAAATAGTGAAATACAATTAAATTCCTATTATGCCCTTATAATAAAATTTTATTATATTTCACTATTCTATTCCTTCCCCCATTTTATTATATTTCACTATTCCATTCAATTTTCAGTTTTTATTCTCAATTTTTAGTTTTTGTTCTCTAATTTTCTGTTCTCGAATTTTCTTTTTTTGTTCTTAATTTTCAGTTCTCTAATTTTTTATTTTCAATTTTCTGTTCTCTATTTTTCTGTTTCTGTTATCAATTTTTCGTTCTCTAATTTTTTGTTTCTATTCTCAATTTTTTGTTTCTGTTCTCAATTTTCTGCTTCTATTCTCAATTTTCTGTTCTCAATTTTTTGTTTTTGTTCTCTAATTTTTTGTTCTCAGTCTTTAATTTTTTGTTCTTAATTTTCAATTTATGTTCTCAATTTTATGTTCATGTTCTCAATTTTCTGTTTGTTCTCAATTTTTTGTTTCTATTCTTTAATTTTTGTTTTTGTTATTTTATTTTTGCTTATGTTCTCTAATTTCTGGATTGGGTTGGATCAACGATGAACTTTTTATAATTTTAATTTCGATTCCATTAAGTTAGATTTGATTCCATCATATTTCAAATGAAATCTCATTCCTTTGATTTTTATTCCAATGGAATCACAATTGAAAAACCAAACAACGGAATAGGAATTGAGGGCGGAATGCAATTCCATTCCGCCTCCTATTCTGTCCAACCAAACATGCCGTAAGAGTATGTTTGGTTGGAATGATGGAAATGTAAAAAGAAAAAGAAAATGAAAAGATAATATTTTTATCTATGGTGAAAGAAAAATTATTTTTTCTAATATTGTTTAGTTAAAAAAAATAAAAAATAAGAGAGAAAATAGACAAAAAGAAAAAAAGATATGATTTTGTTGTAGATCTCGTAAATTTGTGAATAATACTGTTTGATGTGGTCGTGGATCAGCTCAATCCCTCTTTGAATAGTACTTGAAAAATGTTAATTTTTGTACGGATTAGATCAATCCTTTTCATAAATTCAACTTTTTTTTTTTTTTATTTAACTATTTTTCTTGTTGAATTTGACCTTTTCATAAATTCAACTTCTACTTTTTTTTTTTTTTTTTTTTTTACTATTTTTCTCGTTGAATTTGATTTTTTCGCTTTTAATATGAATATTTTTATGAGTTTGTACTTTTAACTAGATAAGTTTAATGATTTTTTTTTTTAAAATAAACTAATTCAAAATGTTGATATTTATGTGGTTATGGATTGGCTCAATCCATTTCATAAATTCAAGGATAAATTACAATTTTAATCTTCGCATTTGTACACGTTTTTCTATTTGGCCCTCCAATTTTATTTTATTTTTCTCAAAGTGATTCTCGTATTTGCATTCAATTTTTTATGTGGCCCTTCCGGAAAAAATAGGGATTAACTTTGACGGATATTCCCATGCGACTTGCACATGCTTTATTTTAAGGGTAAAAATATAATTTTACCGTTTTGTAATTAAGTCAAACTACAGTGATGCAAAATATAAATTAGGTCAAACTATGGGGGTCCAAAGTGTAATTAACCCAAAAAATCTATTTAGTTTAAGAATGAGACCGCGACTGAGCATGGAGAGACGGGAGGTTTCAATGGGTGGTTGCCCCTCTCCGTTCGCCCAACCGTCGCCGGTGATTTCAACCTAACGCCGATTAGAAAAGCAACAACCCATATTTTTTCATACATACACACACTAACTGTAAAACCTAATTTGGGCACGCATAATTTTAGTTGCATTTAGAAAAATAATGGAGTTATTGTGTTATTTAAAAATTTGGATTTTTTATGTTTTTTTTAAAATATAGGGATTAGTATGTTAGTTTTAATCTTGACTTTTAAAAATTTAGAGATTATTAAGTTATTTAAAATATAATTTTAATTTTTTTTTATAATTAATATTTATTCATTTTAAAAGGATAATCAATGTAAGTAATATATATATATATAGTCAACAATGTTTCCTTAGTAAGGAAGGAAACAACATTATTTATATATATATATATATATATATATATATAGTCATTGTTTCCTTCGTAAGGAAGGAAACAACATTATATATATATATATATATATATAAAGAGAGTTGATATGTGAAAAAAATAAAAAATAATGGTGGTTGAATTTGTCAACACATTAGGTGGGATTTCTTTTACCTTCATTCTTCTCTCTCTCTTTACCATAATTACTTTTTCTTGCTATAAGGTCAGTGTTTTACTTTCATTTTTTTTTTTGTCATTATAATTCCTTATTCCTTTCCTAATTTTTTGAATCCCCAGTGATCACTCTCTCTTTCCATTGCCATGAGAAATTCAAAGAAATTGCGTTGGCTTGCTCATGAGGACCATCTTCCATATGTAATTTGATCTAAAACGCACTGTTGATGCTCGCGCCAACCTCAAAACCTTCAAGTATGCTCTCTGCCTTACGATTTTATTTTTTAAAAAACTTTCGAATTTGGGTTTTAGATCTGAACATTTAGGGTTTCAAATCTTGCAATTGGAATGGAAAAATCAAGCAGTCTCATCACCACTGCCATCAAATTGGGTTTTAGATATTGAATTTGTTCATATTTGTCACATGAATTTGTTCATATTTAAACCAAGCTCCAACCTCTTAATCATTTGTTTTTCATTTTTTTATGTGATTGATTTTTTCTTTGGGTTTGGAATTTTAGGATGCAAGCAAGTTAATGATGGTTGCCATCCCTGTTGCTGATTCCGGTGGAGCTTTGGCGAAAGCTGCCGCCAAGTACTTGGGTCAGTCTACTCGATTAGTGTTTTTATTTGTTCCCAAATTTTGGTTTTTGTTCTATTCTTAAGAATTGGGTAAAAGACAAGAACATATTTTTCGTTCCCATATTTATGTTTTTGTTCTTACCTTTTTTGGGAATAGAAACACTAAACAAATGACGTCTTACTGTTTCTACTTCCATTTTTTTGTTTATGTTTCCAACAAAATAAAAATAAAAAATTGAGGCGAAAAATAAAAATCCAGGAAGAAAATTAAAAAATGTTTCAATTCTTTTTCAGAATTTGCCAATTATTCAATTTTTAGGGGACAAAGTGCAAGAAAACAAATACAACACGAAGAAGAAAAATCCATCTCCATCTTATGTACTGTGGTGCAAAGATCACTTCAGTCACTCCACCATGGTCTACCACAGCTTGCAGTATCTTCATACGCAATGGCAATTAGAGTACCTTTATTTATTAGTTTTTCATTTTTGTTAATCTCTCATTTTTTCTTTGATTTTCCTAACAAATATATTTATAGATTTGATTTCATTTCTTAGTTTTTTGATCTATTAAGAAATTGAATATTAATGTTTTCATAAATTCTAATAAACAGGATTAAAAATGAAATAATAATTTAATTTTGAATTTTTTATTGATTGGACAAATTATATATTTTTTATCCTCCTATTTGCTATTTGTTTTTTATGTAGCCCTGCAATTTTATTTTATTTTCAATGTCATCCTTTTTTTTGTTGCCGATTTTTTATGTAACCCTTTTATCAAATAGTAGTGTTAATTTGGACGGATTTTAGCACATGAGATGCACGTGCTATATTATATGGGTAAATTTTATTTTATTTTTATTATGGGTTCTTCGAAAGTATTTTGAGGATAAAAATGGTGATGAAGGTGAAGATGATTTACTTTAGTAGTAGTAGTAGCAGGAGGAAGAGTATGTCAATGAAGCAATTCTATGTGTTCTTTTATGGCCGTTGAGTGCTTGACCAAAGGAAAAAAGACAGAAACAAATAGGGCACTGGTGAATCTTCTCTTCCATCACTGACTCCGCATTCGTTATTGTTGGACCTCCGAGCTCCTCTGTTTCTTTCGCCATTAGAATGTTGTGTAAACATAGGAGATTATATATATATAAAAAAAAATAGGTTCAATTTCTTTTACACCTGTGCCTTCAGGCACGGGTTATACGTTAGTATGTATATATGTTAGGTTTAATATTTCAAAGAAATATATTTAAATGATGAAAAATTTAATTTATAGTAGAAATTCTAAATTTTTATCAAAATAGTAATTTTTAGTATTTCGTTGACTAATAAATATTATTAACAGTTGATTAATAATTTTTTTGGTAAATTAAACTATTAATTAGAAAAACTTTGTAAGTGTTATCATAATAATATTTGGTACACTTAAGATTGATCTAAGAAATTTGGTGTTTAATAATTTCGTGTAGTCAAAAACTTTGGGGAATAAGAAAGATTGTATTTTAGGGTTACGCATCTCATATTAGGCTTATTTAAATAAATTCTTAATTTAGAACCTTTTGTTGTTACGTTCACAGACAACGCCGACCATGCATGTCCGCGTTACAACGGTAGCGTATTTAGTAGCACGAAAATCCAGGTAAATGTACGATCTTTTATGTATATTGTCAAATTATATTTTCGTACTAAAATGAGAAAATAAAAGGTTTACTAAAATGAATAATTTTATAACGTAATACGGATCAAGTAAATTTTTAAATGCGAAAAGTGATTTTTATTATCCGACTATGTTATAGTGTGATCCCGACAAAGGACATATCCTGTGGGATGTTGTTGGTCCTAACAGGAGGGTATATCCTATAGGACGTTGTATTGAGACCTAATAGGAGGGTAAGTTTTGCAGGTGATTGATATCTGTTGTTGTCGTTGTCGTTGTTGACAATGATAATTATCATTATGTTATGGTGTTTTATACCACGTGTTGACTCCTACCATTAGAGATATTAAATAGTCTTGACACTGATAGCAATCTTAGATTGTACAGTTGTATAGGTTACGGTACTGTCATAACTCCCGATCGTGAGGTGGAATGATCCTATAACTAATAGAGAAATATGTGTGCTGTATTTTATTATATATCAAAATAACTTGATTGATTAATTCAAATGTATTTATTGTATTGCAATGAGAGTTGTAGAGTTTTATTTCGGCTCATTGTGCTGTTATCTATTATATTTTGAAAATTATTATTTGATAATTATGAAGACAATACACCAATAAAATATTTCGTCTCAAGTACCGTAACTAGAGACATGTCTACTATTGACACTAAGTAGAGTCAAAAGATTGTGTCATTTTCGGAGGATTTGTCGAGACATGTGTGAACTGTGAAAAGTTCAGTTTGTAGTTTTGTTATGGATATTTGGGATACGTGTATTTCTGGTTTTTGAGATTGATAAACATATTTTTTAAAAAAAAAAATCTATAACGGTACATGTACATTTTACTCCCTTGTAATTAGGTCATTTTGCACTTTAACCCCTTATGATATTTTCTTTACCACTTACCCCCTTGTAGTTGTGGATTAAAGTGCAACGATTAAATTTTCCACTAACTCTAACTGTCAACGGTAAAAGTCAACAAAAATCTGTTAAATAGTGTTAAATGACATTCACACCCTTCAAATTAAATAAATCAGATTCTATTAATTTAATAGGGATAATTTAGCAAAATCAAAGCTTATATTCTTCACCAAATGAACTGTTCATCCCTTCCCTTATCCTCACGGTGGCATCCGCAGCACTCTTTCACCACCGAACAGACACCACCACTCTTACGGCAAACCACCACCGTGCACCTTCTTCCTTTTCCGCTTTCTCTCTCTCTCTTTCTCTCTAACCAAACCCACTACTCGCTATCATATATATATATATATATAATAGATCCAAGCTTAGGATCTATAAATCTAAAGCTTGGATCTATAGATTCGGTTACGAATATGTAAATCCGTGCTCTGATAGGAGTTGAGCAAGAGATGCTTAAAAGTTCTTCAAGAACTTATTGGTTTGATCTGTTTTCAATGGTGGAGCTTATTATTAAAATGTAAAATGGAGAAAAGATGAATGAAAATAATTCTCGATTGATTTTCTAATTACAATATAGCATCTATATATAGACATTACAAAATGAGAATAACAAACTTCAACAAAATTTAAACAAACTCAACAAACTAACAAACTTTTATCTAGAAAGGTATAGAAGCTTCCATGGTATATTTTCCCCATTTCTAATACTCCTCCTCAAGATGGAGAATACAAATTATGAATTCCTATCTTACTGAGAATAATATGGAATTGGAATGGATGGAGAGCCTTAGTGAAGATGTCTGCCAACTGGTTCTGACTAGAGACATGAAGGGTTTTTAACAACCCAGTTTGCGTATGAGAATATGAGAGTTTCAGATATTATTGATGATTTTGATAATTGATTTCTTCTTCCGATCCTTCACATTATCTCAGAAGAGGACAAAAGAGAAATACTCAAAATGGACCCTCTCCATTTTTCTCAAGAAGATGTGGTAGTGTGGCAATTTGAAAATTCAAGTTTATTCTCTTTAAAATCAGCCTACAGGGAAATTGATAAGGTGGAAGTCATGGATACTAATCCTATTTGGAATTGGATTTGGAAAATCAAGATACCACAAAATATGAAACACTTTCTATGGCTAATTGATCACAAAAAACTAATTACCAATGAACTTGTGGCTAAATGGAAGAATGATGTGTCGAGTTTATGTGAAAGGTGTAAAGAAACTAGTGAGTCGATAGATCATGTCCTGAAGAACTGCCAGAAGGCTAAAAGAGTTTGACATCATTTTTTTTAGTCCCGGTCAGGTTTTTTCTTTTAACAGGTTAAATGTGCAGGATTGGATGAAGGACAACAAAAAAAGGGAAGAAATATCATCCTCAATCTTCTTATCTTTTTCTTGCTATTTTATGGGAGACCTGGAAGGACAGAAATGAAGAAGTAATTGAAGGTACACATAGAGATTGTTTTATTGTGGTCCAAATAATCTTAAGATTTAAGAATGATCTAGTGAAATCTTTTTGTCCTGAAAGATCGAACCCCTTGAATTTTAATCATGACAGCTCTAATAGATTTCTTTCACATGCAGGTTTCTTCAAAATGAACATGGATGGGTGTGCTTGAAGCAGTACTGGGAAAGGAGGATTTGGAGGCCTTCTTAGAGACAAGTATGGTGTCTGGCAGTTTAGATTCTATGGACACTTGAAGAACTGCAACAACCTTAGAGCGGAGATAAGAAGAGTTCATAAAGGGATCTCAACTCTGGTCCTCAAAGAATATTCGAGAGTTATCATTGAGATTGATGTTGTTAAAGTCGAGAACTTCTTGTTGGAAGATTGCCCAAGAAATCATAGATACAAACTGTGGATTGATGATTGCAAGCGTATGATACGAGAGAATGACTATATCATTCAAGTCACAACTAGAGAAAAAAATCAATGCGCTGACTATATGGCTAACATTGGAGCGAATATGGAAGAAGATTTTAAAGTTATAATTAATCCCCTGAGGAAATGACTAATATGTTACTTAGAGAAATGGACCCGGAGGCACACTTTATGTGCCCGTAGTTTGTTGTTTTGTTTGTTTTATGATGTATCCAAAAAAATATAAATAAATTAAATGATGAAAATATCCACATTTGAGGATCACGTGTTGAGTGTAACTCATTTTCTATCCAAAATCATTAACGACGTTTTCAATTTTTGTGAGATTGAAATAAATATATAATGTGAGAGATAAAATGTGCAATTTAGTAGACCTTAGGGTCTACATAAAACCCCACCTATACTCTAGGGAGCAATAATATAATTCTCCCTTAAATTTATGTGAAATTTAATTTAAGTCCAAAATAGAGGTACATACATCTATACCATGAAAACATAGTTTGCAACCAAGAGGGATTAGTCCAGTTGAAAAAGAGGAGTGCGTTCTTAAGATCGCCTGGGGATATGAGTAGTTGAGGTGCACGTAAACTGATTCAGACATACTTTATCGTAAAATTTAATTGAAGTCGAAAATAAAGAAAATAAACATATATACTACGAAATATGAAAATACAGTATGCGACAAAATTTCGGCCAAATGAATTCGTTTATGTTATGAAACTAACTGATTCAATCTCACATGTACTTACAATGACATTCAGGGTAGTTTTTCTTTCACAAAATTTATTTATTTTTTGGTAATAAAAAAAAATAAAATAGAAATCATTGAGGAGCTAAATATGATTGTAGTGCAACAAAATTCAAAATCATTGTAGGGATGTCAAGATATTATAGGTTGAAAAGAGTAGATTGGCTTTCAACATCAAAGTGATTGGAGAGATTTGTAGTACAAACAACACCACAAACATACATCTGCAGTGATTAATAATGCGTTGTCCCTCAAACTTCATTCTTACACTTTCCTCAAACTAATGCTAACTTCAGACACATTCACATGCTTTTTTTTTTTTTTTTTTTTTTTTTTTCTGACCTTTTTTAATTTTTTAATACAAAATATCTAAAATCATTTCCTTCAACCAAATGGCCCAATCTTACAAATATAAAGATTACACATTTGACTAAAATTTGATAAATTCAATTTTTTAGGCAAAAAATCATTTCAATGCATGAATTACTTTGTCTAGGATTGAATTTTGAATTTATCAGAATAAAGGAAGAAAGAAGTGGAAAAAATTCATATACATACAAATAATGAAGGACAAGGAAGAAAAGACTTTTTACAATGACTAAGGCTAGGGTTAAAGGGACTTGGACTTCAAGTAAGGTAATGGATCCAAGTCATATACACATATCATATCATGACATTCTCCGTCGCACCCACGGTGGTAAAGCAAGTACAAATTTGAGTTTGAAAAGTAATATTAAAAGTAAATTCTATAGTCAATCTTATAATTTTATATTTAAAATTATATCTGTAATATGTTTCAATGTCAAGTAGTAATAAAAAGTATTTTAAATATTATTCTTGAATTATATCAATATCTCTGTAAATTTTCGATATCAAGTTGAAGTATTTTAGCTATTTAATAGGAATGAAAAAGTGAGGCTGAACACATTTGGTAATTTGATATTCTAAAATGTTCAGAGTCGGTATTGGATTGTTAAAAATACTATTCAACAATTGAGGATAACTTGTTTTTTTTTTTTTTTTTTTGAGAATAACGAGTCTCAAACCTTTAATATAAGATATTAGAATAATCACAAGGCCACTTGCTAGTATAGTAAGGGACCAAAGTCACCATCTTTGATATCTAACATGGTAATTTTGTTCAATGTCAAAATATAATATATGAGGTGTGATAGTATTTTGATCTTCTGACTTGAGCTGTTGTATATTATACATGTGAGTTGTTATACTTTGATAATACTAAATGTAGTCTTCTACCTACGCGACTTCAAATATATTCATTGGTTATAGTAAGACATAATGTGAATATACTAAATATGCAAGATAAAATCCATCATTCTTACCAAAAGACACACGTCCTATGTGATTCGATTTAATATAGCTCGCCCAAGTCTCTAGCTAGAGCAGTATGATGATTAGGATAAGATTTCAATTGTTGTTACAAGGGATTATATTATCAAACAATATACATATGATTGATTGGAGTAGGTTTGACTTTATCATACGATGTGGGTCATTTTGGGTATAAAGATAAAGAAATCATATAATACGATAATCATACTTTGAGAGATTCTCTTGGTTAAATCCTTGCCAATTGGACATGGCTATGATATGTTGGTGGACATGACTTATAATCGGAAGAAATGTCTTGAGAAAAAAAAATTCTTCTAGAGCGGAAAAATTGAAATTGTTCTAATTTTATTACTTAATTGATTAGTAAATGAATTAATTATTTTCAAAATTCAACTTCTCGTATAAACCTAATGGGTTGCACACTATAGGAAAATGAAATTTGAAGAGTACTTGAAAAAGAAACGGGTAGTAATGTTGAACTGAAGAAGTTTAGATGGTCAAGGTTTAAATACGAAAAAGAAATGTTCCATGGTTTTGAACCCCAGACAAACTTTATAAGATGAGGAAGACCATCATTGGTCGCCTAATCCTTATAGTTTCGGCCACCCTTGGTCTCTCAAGGAGAGTTATCTCATTGTCTATGAGATTTTGTTTTTCGTATTTTTAACTTACTGATTTGAATCTTACTACCCCTAAATTCAAATAAGAGGTATTCTAGAATTTTGAGATTATATTTGATCTTAGAAATTCCTCGAACATTCTTTTATCCTAGATATTCTGTGTGGATACTGTTAGATGATATATTTATGTCATTTCTGAGAGATTCGTTCTCCCTTGCCAATTCTTGTTTATTTTAAGACGCTCTAAGAAGAGCGTATTCGATCTCGCATCGGGAACTACCAACTTTGAGGCGGAAGCACTAAAAGAGGTTATCGTCTTAAATTTGATTTAGTATTGTCTGATTTATTATTTTAATGTTAATACAATTAGTTTTTTTTTTTTTAAAAAAATAATATTAATTGCAATTTAAAATTTCTACATTCCATTGCGTAAATCTTGTATTTATAATATCCGATCCCTTTATGTAAATAATGAAAGTTGCCCTAGATGATGAGGTTTGGTGAAAATATCACTTGTCTTGTTGGAGGAGCAAGCTAACTGAAGATGGATTGTGTTATGAAATAAGTGACAGTGTATAAAATGATAATCAGTCTCGATACGCGCTCGTGAAAGACGTGAGCAATCTCGTTGGAACTCTGATTATCATAATAAAAAATAATCTTATTGGGGGAGGGCAATCTTATGCTATCAAGTAATTACCGGAGGTAAAGTAAATTTGAGTGTCATTAGCAAAAGCGTGATACTCTGCAACTTGCTAGATCGAGGAACAACCGTTTACTTTTTACTATACCTCGAAATTAGAAGATTTAAAAGAAAAAAAAATATCATTCAGTAGAGCATAGGGGTAGTTATGGGCTGGGTCGGGCTGGGCCCAAAAATTAAAGCCCCAGCCCAGCCCTATATATATAGTAGTCGCATCATCTGCTTGGCCGAAAGTAAGAAGCTCCCTTGATAGCTCCTCATCTGCAAATGCAAATGATTCTCGATGTGAAAACACAGAGCTAGGAGGCTGATATTTGAATAAGAAAAAGAGTGGATCTGCAGGGTCCCAAATGAATTAGTTTTCTAGAAAAAAACATTGTTCAGTGGAATATATATCTCGTGGCTTATAATGCAAGGTTCCATTCTGCAAGAGCGTCTCTTCATTCTCTTCAAGTTCATCCTCTTCATTCTCTTCAAGCTCATCCTCTTCATTCGCTTAATAATTTAATAAATAATATATAGCGCAAATTGAAATTGAAATTGGAGAGAGAGAGAGAGAGATGACCTACGCTCTAAAACTAAAGCTATAAGGAAAGATGTCATACAAGCATTAATTACACTTTCGTGAACGTGATGTCGACTTGACGTTACCTGACTGATCCACAAATATATATATATATATATACACGCACTGTGATAATTTTTTTTTCTCCAAAAATATATTTACTCACTTCAAGATTCGGGAATATATTTGTCCCAAATATTCACAACAAAACCACAAAAAACGAAATTGAACGTTCCACGGTCACACTTGTCTAGTCAACTCTCCAAAATGACACCACCTCCTCACTTTACCTAGTGCTAGTAGTGGACCCACTCCTAACTGCAGCACCTAAAACCAAATATTTTATCGCTGTAAAGTCTAATATAAAAATATTTAATGGATCTAACATAATTATCAAATATCACTTTTTAAAATATAGTATAATATAACCGCATACCATGCCGAAATAAATTTCCACTGTCATCATTGCAATAAGATAATATATTTAAATCAACCAATCCAACATTTCGACATATAATAAAATATCGCACTCATATTTCTTACTAGTCATATGATCGTTTCACCTCACGATCGGGAGTTACGACAGTATCGTAATTTGTACAACTGTGCCATCTAAAGTGACTATTAATGCCAGGGCCATTTAATATCCCCAATGGTAGGGGCAACCACCCTCAAGATTTACACTCCTGTTAGGTCCACATATATCAACCCTGTAGGACTTGTCTGACAGGTAATAACAAATATCCACCCTGCAAAACTTGCTTGATAGGTAATAACAAATATCCACCTTGCAGGACTTGCCTGACAGATAATCCATATCTCGCAGGACATGCTCTCCTGACAAGAAGACAATTATGGCATAGTCGGATAATAAACCATTTTTCACATTTAAAAATCTATGTGATCCACATAATGTTATAAAATGATCCATTTTAGTAAGCCCCTTTTTTCACATTTTAGTATGAAAATATAATTTGACAATTTACATAGAAGACAATATATTCACCTCTATTTTTATGTTACTACAATCAATGTCGCCGGAATACTACGTGGGCGGCATTGCCTGTGAACCTTACAGCGATAGGGTCTAAATTAATAATTTATTTAAAATAAATCTAATATGCAATGCGTGACCATAAAATGCACAATTTCCCATTCCCCACATTTTTTGATTATATGAAATTTCTACATGCCCACTTTTCTATATTAATATTAACTGTACAAAAATTATTATAGTAACGATTACAAAAATAATTTTGTTAATAATTTAAATTTGTAGAAAAATATTAATCGACTGTTAAATTTTTTATTAGTCGATGAAATACTAAAACTTGTCGTTTTAAAAAAATTTACAATCTTTATTTTAAACTGTATTATTTACAAATTAGATATTTCTATACCGACTGTATTTCTCAAACCCGTCATATATATATTTTGACATAAATATACATGTATATATGTTCGCATAATTAGTCCAATGAAGTAAATGTGATATATATACTTATATGAAAACCACCGCCCTACCTTTTGATCATTTTGTTTTTTCCAAAATTTCAAACATCTTACACATGTCTAATGTCAAAAAAAATTGATATGCAAAGTTAATATTTACATTTTACACCCTCAAGTTATTAATAGTTATGCTTTAAATAACATAATAATCTCAAAATTTTTAAAAGTCAAAATTAATATTTCCATATTAACCCCTAAAATTGTTAAAGTAAATATTAAATGACATAATGCACCCCGTTATTTTCTAAATGTTTCAAAATGCGATTAAAAATTATGCCCATGCAAAACTTGGGTCTTACAATCCTTCCCCTCTAAAATAAATTTTGTCCCAAAATTTTTAGTTACCTTGAACGAATAAATGCGGATATTTATTCCTCATCTCATTTTCTCGTTCCCACGTCGCTTCCTCCACCGAGTGACTGCGCTAGAGCACTTTCACCAATGGAATCGTTTTCGTCTGTATCACTTGATCTTTATGTTTTAAAATATGGATTGTCTCCTCAACGTATGTCAAGTCTTCTTTCAATTCGATTGGTTGAGAAGTCAACACATATGAAGGGTTTGACATATATTTTCTAAGCATCGATACGTGGAAAACGTCGTGTAATCTGAACAATTCTGGCGGTAGGGATAGTCGATAGGCTGCCGTGCCAACCCGTTCTAGAATCTCGTATGGCCCGATATACCTCGGACTTAGCTTTCATTTCTTCCCATATCTCATTATGCCCTTCCACGGGGATATACGTAAAAACACATGATCACCCACTTCAAATTCCAACTCCCACCTACGCTTGTCAGCATAACTCTTTTGTCGACTCTGAGTAGTCTTCAGTCTTTCCTATATCACTTTCACCTTGTCTGCCGTCATCTGGGCTATATCCGGCATCAATAATTTTTGTTCTCCCACTTCAGTCCAACAAACTGGAGTTCTGCATCTTCTACCATACAACGCTTCATATGGTGTCATCTCAATTGTCGAATGATAGTTGTTACTATAGGCAAATTCCATCAACGTCAAATGATCATCCCAGCTACCAGGAAATTCTAGAACATAACCCCTCAACATATCCTCCAACGTTTGAATCGTATGCTTTGATTAGCCGTCAGTCTGATGATGGAAAACTGTGTAGAATTTTAACTTGGTACCCATGACAGCTTGAAGATTCGGCCAGAATTTCGAAGTAAATCTTGGATCTCTATTCGACACTACGAAAACCGGCGCATCGTGCAATCGGCCAATCTCATCAATATACAGTTTCGCATACTTGTCTAGGGAGTACGTCGTCTTTACGGCCAGAAAATGAGCTGACTTGGTGAGCCTATCAACAATCACCTAAATGGATTTATGTCATTTTTGAGTGCGAGGTAATCCTGAAACAAAATTTATTGTAATATGTTCCCACTTCCACTCGGGGATAGGTAGAGGCTGCAATAACCTACTTGGACGTTGATGCTCAATCTTAACTTGCTGACAAATGAGACACTTGGAAACAAATTCGGCAATTTTCTATTTCATTCCATTCCACCAATAGTGTTCTCGCAAATCTCGATACATTTTGATACTGCCTGGGTGCATTACTTATGCTGAGTTGTGCGCTTCCTCCAAGATATATTTCTTCAGATTGGCATTATTAGGCACACAAAATCTATTTTCAAATATCAAGGCTTCATTGTTATCCCGGATGTGATAGTCGACTCTGTGACCATTCTTTACTTTATCTCTGATATTTCTCAATTGGCCATCCGATTTCTACTCTTCAATGATACGGTTGATCAATGTTGGTCTGAAAGTCAAAGTCGCAACAACGCTGCCGTTTGACCAACCGCCAACTGGATTTGTAGAGATCTCAACTTAACATATAGATTAGTGTGAACAACTTGAAAATGTGCAATTGAATTTGTCGATTTTCGACTAAACGCATCTGCTACAACATTGACCTTTCGAGGATGATAGTGGATGGTGCAGTCATAATCCTTGATTAACTCTATCCAACGTCTCTGCCTCAGATTTAGTTCATTCTGAGTAAATAAATATTTCAAACTCTGGTGGTCAGTGTAAATCTTGCAAGTCTCGCTATACAGATAATGTCTCTAGAGCTTCAAGGCAAACACAATTGCTGCCAACTCCAATCATGTGTCGGGTAGTTACGCTCATGATTATTCAATTGTCGGGAGGCATATGCAATCACGTGACCATGTTGCATTAGTACACATCCTAGCCCTTGGTATGAAGCATCACTGTAGATCACAAAGCCACCGCCTTCAGTCGGGAGAGAAAGTATTGGCGCAGATATCAGTCTATTTTTTAGCTCTTGGAAACTCTGTTCACATTTGTCAGTCCACTCGAATTTAGATTCCTTGCGGGTTAATCGAGTTAATGGGGCAGCTATAACAAGAAATTCCTATACAAACCGACGATAATAACTCATTAATCCCAAGAAGTTTCGAACCCCGGTAACACTTTTTGGTCTTTCTCATTGGACAACGATTTCGACTTTATTTGAGTCAACTTGAATACCATCCCTTAAGATAACATGCGCAAAAAATACAACTCTATCCAACTAAAATTCACATTTACTGAATTTTGCATACAACTGTTTCTCTCACAAAGTCTGCAACACAATCTGGAAGATCCGATTCATGAAATCTATAAAAGCAGCAGGGACATTCGTCAATCCAAACGGCATAACTAGAAATTCGTAATGGGCATACCTCGTACGAAATGTCGTTTTTGACACATCATTATCTCTGACTTTCAGCTGATGATATCCTGATCGAAGATCTATTTTGGAAAACATCTTGGCCTTTTGCAATTGGTCGAACAGATCATCAATTCTAGGCAACGGGTATTTATTACGAACTGTTATCTTATTCAACGGCTTGTAATCAATACACATCCTCAGCATATCATCATTCTTCTTTACAAATAACACTGGGGCTCCCCACGGAGAAACATTAGGTCTGATAAACCCACGGCCCAACAGATTTTGCAACAGAATCTTCAGTTCTTTTAGCTCGGTAGGCGCCATACGATAGGGTGGAATTGATATAGAAGAAGTTCCTGAGAGGAACTCGATAGTGAATTCAATTTTCCTATCCACTAGAAACCCTCGCAATTCTTCTAGAAATATATCGAAAAAATCCCCAACCACTGGAATATCTGTCACCTGCACTTCCTTCCAACTAGTGTCAATCATATGCGTGAGGTATCCTTGATCCCTTATTTAATAATTTCTTGGCTTCAAAAACTGAAATCAAACTGACAGGGGTAATGATTCTGTCCCCCGAAAATACAAACTCTAGTTCGCTTGAAACCCGAAAAATAACTTTTTTTTTAAAACAATCCACCATGGCATGATAACCGGATAGCAAATCCATACCCAGTATCGCATCAAAATCATGAATACTTAAAGGTAATAAATCCACCAACAATTCTTTATTACCAACACGAAGTGAAGTGTCTTTATACGTACTATTTATCAACATGAACTCGCCCATAGGAGTAGAGATAATAGTATTATATGATAGAGAAGTAGAAAATTTGTCTGCATGCGTCATAAAAGTCGCTGAAATAAATGAATGAGTAGAACCGGGATCAATAAGTATACGTGCATCTCTATCATATAAAGACATGATACCTATAACCACATCCAGGGTAGCCTGGGCATCCTGCTTGGTAGTAGTAAATACACGACCTCGAGTTGGAGGTCTACCAGCCGATCTTCTACTACGCCCCTGAATATTGCTAGGGCCAGTACTACCCATACTACTCACAGATGGCGCAGATATAATAGTGGATTTCGGATAATTCGGAGATATATGACCCGGCTCATAACAACGAAAACATATTGGGCCTCCCATGGGACAATCCCTGGCAAAATGATCCGGTGATCCACATTGGTAGCATATGGGTGTCCCAGCTCGACTAACCATCTGGCTCCTACCCTGCCCTCGCTGGCCAACACTCGGTTCAGACACATTCTGCTGTCGCCAGAAGTATGATTGCTGTGGACCCCGGTTCCTAGCGGATTGATCGATTGTTGGGGCCCGAGAAAATGGCGGTCGAACTACAACTCCTCGAGAAGTGTCACCTAAATATCTGTTAGGTGATTGAAATCTACTCTTTTTATACAGCTCGTGGTTCTTGGCTGTTTCTCGTACATCCTGCTCTATTAATTTCGCCGTATTTACCAATTCCACATAACTTTTGATCTGCCTGCCCGTCAACCTGGAACGTATTTTTAGATCAAATCCTTTTTGGAATCGTCTACATCTTGCCTCTTCTTTTCTTACCAAATCAGGAGCAAATTGGGACAGGGCATCGAATTTGATTTCATACTGCAGGATGGTCATCTTCTCCTATTTCAGTGATATGAATTCCTCCTCCATTTAGAACCGATAGGATTCAGGAAAATATTTTTCATTAAACACAACAACAAATCGATTCCAAGAAATCTCCTTTCCTGAAACTGCAATTAACCTCTTCATTTCCTCCCACCAATGTTTGACATATTCTTTCAACTGAAAGGTGGCAAGAGGAACTCGGTTGTCATCGGTAATTCCTCAAGTATGTGCCCCATGCTCCTCAATCAATTATTAGCATCAGTCGGACTCGCAGTTCCCGTAAAAGCCAAAGCGTCCAATTCTTTGAATTTCTTCAGGAGTACTGCTTGGGAAGTAGCTGTGTCGGTTTGGGCCTTCTGGCATTCCATCATCTTTGCCTGCTACTCTGTCAGTTGCGTATCAGCTTATAAAATTCGCTCAACGGCATCCAAACTTTCCTGCGTCCTATCCCCCTTCTTCTGGGGTCCAGTACTTTCATTTTCACGCTCCATACTCAAGATCTGAAACGAAATTTAATAAGCAACATGGCCAACAGACAAACGACAGTACATGACACAAATGTATTATTTAATTCAATAAAATAACTATCACTCACGTGCCGAATCTACCTATCAACACCCTATCTCATGGTCCACTACTGACTAGACAATCTGGCACGTCTACAGAACCTATAACCCAAGCTCTGATACCAAAAAATGTCACACCCAAGCTCTGATATCAAGTATAATTATCAAATACCACTTTTTAAAATATAATATAATATAACCGCATACTATGCCGAAATAATTTTTCACTATTATCATTGCAATAAGATAATATATTTAAATCAACCAATCCAACATTTTGACATATAATAAAATACCGCACTCATATTTTTTACTAGCTATATGATCGTTTTACCTCACGATTAGGAGTTACGACGGTACCGTAACTTGTACAACTGTGTTATCTAAAGTGACTATCAGTGTCAGGGCCATTTAATATCCCTAATGGTAGGGGCAACCACTCGCAGAATTTGCACTCCTGACAGTTCCACGTATATCAACCCTGTGGGATTTGCTTGACAAGTAACAACATATCCACTCTACAGGATTTGTCTGACAGATAACAAAAAATATCCACCTTGCAGGATTTGTCTGATAGGTAATCCACATCTCGCAGGACATGCTCTCCCGATGAGAAGACAACTATGGCATAGTCGGATAATAAACCATTTTTCACATTTAAAAATCTACTTGATCCACATAATATTTTAAAATGATCCATTTTAATAAACCCCTTTTTTCACATTTTATTATGAAAATATAATTTGACAATTTACATAGAAGACAGTACACTCACCTTGATTTTTACGTTATTACAACCATTGTTGCCGGAATACTACGCGGGTGACGTTGCCTGTGAACCTAACAGCGATAGGGCCTAAATTAATAATTTATTTAAAAAAAATCTAATATGCAATGCGTGGCCCTAAAATGCATAATTTCCCATTCCTCAAATTTTTTAATTATACGAAATTACTACACGCCCACTTTTCTATATTAATATTAACTGTACAAAATTATTATAGTAACGATTACAAAAAAAAATTTGTGTTAATAATTTAAATTTGTAGAAAAAAGATTAATCGATTGTTAAAATTTTTATTAGTCGACGAAATATTAAAAATTGTCGTTTTAGTAAAATTTACAATCTTTATTTTAAATTGTATTATTCGCAAATTAGATATTTTTATACCGGCTGTATTTCTCGAACCCGCCATATATATATATTTTGACATAAATATATATGTATATATGTCCGCATAGTTAGTCCCATGAAATAAACGTGATATATATATATATATACACACGCACATGTACATATACCTGCAGGCGAAAGCACGGTGAGTTTATGCTTTTTTTTTTTTAGTTTTAGAATTTTTTTCTTTACTTTTACGCAGAGGTGTATTTACATTTTATATCTTCAAGTTATTAATAATTATATTTTAAATAACATAATAATCCTAAAATTTTTAAAAGTCAAAATTAATATTACCATATTAACCCCTAAAATTGTTAAAGTAAATATTAAATGATACAATACACCCCGTTATTTTTTAAATGTTCTAAAATAAAACTAAAAATTATGCCAATGCAAAACTCGAGTCTTACATTATTACTCTCTGATTTTGATATATATTAATAAATGGTCGGGTCGGGTCAGACCTAAATGAAAATGGTCAAGCCCTAGTCCGACCCTAAAAATGAATGAGACTAATTTTTTGGGCCTTAACCCTGCCCATGGGCTCAAAAACCAAGTCCAAACTCTAAAAAAATGGCCATGGACAAGGCGGGTTGGGCGGGCCCCCGGGCCCATGACCAGCCCTACTAGAGCGTTGACCAATGAGATACTTAATTGATAGTCACTATAGGCATGTAAAATCGAAAAATACTGCAAAGAAAAGTGGTGAACAAAGAAGAATGTACAATTGATGCATAACAAAATATGTAGATTCATTAAGTAATGAACTATTTGTAGTGTGGATAAGAACTGACTCACTTGGTGAACTGCATAAATAATGTCTTGTCTTTACCCTATAGAAAACATATTTTTTTATTGAATTTTGACTAACTAAATTAACGTCTACCAACATGTCATAATTGTGTCGAGTTTATAAGAATTTAATTTAGAGAACTCCTTCACTCATAATTAACGTATTATTTGATCTCTATATCATTGTTCATGTAGCATAATATCTAATATCAATATGATATTAACATAATTCAAAATAACACAATTACGACGATTTTTTTTCTTTCAAATTACTAATCTATAAAATGGAAACACAAACACAAATACAAACAAGAGGATATTTGGATCAGATGAAAATAAAACTTTAAAAGAATTATTTACCCATTCCACTGCATGAGATAGACACGAAACGGTTATCAAATAGGCCCTTAAATTCTTGCCGGCTCATCTATCTTCATTTTTATTTCAATTTGATAATTATAATAAATAAAGAGGGTGCAATCCATAAATTATGGGTAAACTAGTAGGAAATTAAAAAAAAGGGGGTTGCCAGCTAAGCAGAAATCATGTGCGTCAGGTTATGGACAAAAAGGGAATGGCTCTTAAATTTTTAAAATATCATAAAACTACGATAAAACAGTTGTACCGATACAATCGCTGAAATTACAAATTTTTCCTTGAATTTGTAACTTGTAACTTTTTTAAGACGATCTTGTAACTTCAACAGTTGTATCGGTGTTGTAGCTAAACCCTTAAAATATTTATTTATTTTTAATTAAATTAAATATTTTTTTTAAAGTGCCGTGAAAAAACTATAAACTGCCAATAATACACCGTTTTGATAAATCTATTGTCCAGGAAAACGGACGTGGCGTTTAAGAAAAAGAGGTGAAGCCACGTGTCATCATACATGTACACTTGGCAGCTCTGAAAATTAATTAAAAACCATTGCTTATTTAATAGCTAGCCAACCACTCCTCTTTCATGCTGTACTAAATTCCAAAACAGCTTCTATCAGTTTAATTTTTTTAAATTACTGTTTTTTTCACAGGGGTAAACGCCCCCGGTAACGGGTGTAACACCTTAATAGGGGGCGTTTCACCCCTGTTGATGAACACCCCCTGTTAAAGGGGTGAAACACCCCCCACTCATTGTTTTGGGGGTGAAAACATCAGGGGTGTTCACACCCCCAAAACAGGGGGTGTTACACTCCTTAATTGAGGGCGTTTCACCCCTTGTTAAAGAGATTAAGAAAGAAAAAAGAAAATTAAAAGGAAAAAAAAAATTATTAAAAAATTAAAATTGTGTAAAAAGACCATTTTACCCATTTATTCTGTTAGATTTGACGGATTTTTTGGACAGAGAACTATTTAAAAATATACTGATACGTAGAGGGTTTAAAATAAAACATGCAAACGGAGAGGGACCATATAAAAAAGTATAAATATCTAGAGGGTTTAAAATGTAATTTTTTCCAAAAAAAATTGAGAATTACCTGTTCTTTTTTTTTTTTTTCTCTGTTTGTTTCGACTGAATCTGTATGAACTTATATATATACACACACACACTAAAATCATAAGCCACTGTCACTTCCTCCTATTGTTTTTTTTTTTTGGAAACTCACGGCCACAAGTTTGTGGTTTTTTTTTTTCTAGATTTGGATGAGATCTCATTTTTTTTTTTGAGATTTTTTTTTTTGAATTATATATATATATATATATATATATATATATATATATATATATATTTTCAAATTACATTAACCTCCCTCAAATCTCTTTAAGATATAATTTAGGCTCAAAATCTAAAATTAATATTTTAAAAATAATAATGGCCCCAATTTTTTTTAAATAAATATTAAATGACATAATGGATCCCGTTATCTTCTAAATATTTTAAAATACAATTAAAAATTATACACATGCAAACATCGAGTCTTACAATAGAGAGAGAGAGAGAGATAAAAACAGTTACTTTTGCCGAAGAAGGGAAAAAAAAGAAGAACTGGGAGTAAAAGTGGAAGAAGGCAGGTGCATAAAGTAATTTTAAAATAGTAGGCATTTTAAAATGTGTCTTTCCCCGACTGTCCATTCCATTATCTTTTTTTTTTTTTTTTTCAACTATTAGTGGCTAATGTCGGTAATGACACGTTTTATTATTGATAAGGTTGCCTAATTTGCATTAAAAAATTACACTTGCCACCCAGCTGGACTGCACTATTTATAGACCTGCACGTCCTAGAGTTGTATTTAAGATCTTCACCCCCTGATACCCTTGCTCCACCCAGGTCTCTCTCTCTCTCTCTCTCATGGAGCTACATGTGCAAAGATGGGAGGGCACAGTCTCAACAAGGGTAACGAGAGCAAGCGCAGACCAGATTTGGTCCCTTTTGAGTGACTTCTGCAACATAGCCAAATGGTTCCCTGGCCTCGACACTTCCTATTGCGTCTCCGGCGAAATCGGCCATGTCGGCCTTATCAGGTACAACTCCGGCACGACCTTCCAACCCCCAGGCGGCGGCGAGGGGTCCGTCGGATGGTCTTTCGAGAGGCTGGCTGCCATCAATCAGACCAAAAGGACTTTCACTTACGAGCTTCTGGACAATAACATCGGCTTCACGTCCTACGCGGCGACCTTTACGGTTATCCCCGTGGCGGACGGTGGCTGCGTGATTGAGTGGTCGTGGGCTACCGATCCGGTGGAAGGGTCGAGCTTGGATGAAATGACGAGTAACTACAACACGTGGCTGCAGCAGATGGCTGAGAGGATGGAGCATGCGCTGGTGGGAACCATTGGAAAACATGTTGGGTATATGTGAGGGGTGAGAGTGTATGTGATGCATCTCTCCACCAAAGCATGATTAAACAAAATAAAACGGATGGAGCATGTGAGTGTCTTTTATGTATTGTGAAATAGTATCGGAAAAAATAATAATCCAGTTATGGGTTTGTTTGTAAGTGTTTATGGAGAATGAGAATATTATTATTATGTATCTGAAAATTTTCTTTTGTATACTTGCTAGAACTTTTACCCGAAGTTTTGTTGAAAAAACCAGTCTTTCATTATTAAATACAAAAACGATACATACCAAAGTTTATACCTTAAAGAATATTTAGTTTATTTTCTTTGGGAAGATATAAAGTTCAAATCTCTTATCAATATATGTGCTAAAAAAAATTGTATGAAAAGGGTGTTTGTTACTTTAATTATGTGGTGATATAATTATTAAAATGTTGAAATTCAAAAAAATTCTTATTTAGTTATTCTAAAACATGGATGATTAAAAAAAAAAATAATAAAATAAAATAAAAATGATATTGTACTTTTCTCTATTTTTAAATTCATATATAAATATATGAATTTCACAAAAAAGTTGAAATTCACAAGAAAAAAAATTAATACTGATGTGAGTAAAATTGAACTCCTCCACGTGTCAGCCACCTGGATCAGATCTGCCATGTCACTGGTTCCACGTCGTCGACGACCTGAGCCAGCCTGGTGTATAGACAATCTGGATGGCTCCCTAAGTCGGTGGATGAGAAGCACACGAGGAACTCCTCTAAAAGGTCTCTGAAAAATCGTCGCGCAATGGCAGGTCGGCGGGCCCAGACCGACCTGCGACCTCTTGACCGGTCTAACCTGCCCCCACGACAGGTCGGACCCCGGTCCCCGCCATCTACAGTGAAGGGCCTCTGGCCTAGGTGTAGCGATCCGAGAAATTTTACAAACAACGGCGACAATTTTATTTATCAATGACAATAATTTTACTAAATAAATAATATTTTAATTAATAAAAACTTGATAAATTTTACACGCGACGACAATAATTAGGATTATCAAAATTATAATTTATCAATTTTTCGAATCGAATTTACGAAGGTAAATAATAAATACAAACAAATTTTAAATAGAAATTCAACAAAAAATTGTATCGCCGTTTCGCTCCCACTGGGTCTGTAATCAAAACTGTGGGATTGTGAGTCAACGCTCAGCAGAACTCCACCCCCTCTAATACGTGTATTTAATTAATACAACAAATAAAGCACATTAGTATGATTTTCACATAATTATAATCGTTTCATGAAATTTAACAGTTAAAATTCAACAATAATAATAACATGAATCACACAATAGAAAAATTAAATAAATTTTACTTGAAATCCGAAACCAAAATCCAAATGAAATTATACTGTATTGATGGATGTTGATTACCTTTTTTTTTTTTTTCGTCAGTCTTTTTTTTTTTTTTTTTTTCTTGCACCAAGAAAATCAACTCCCCCACCTCCATGTAATATACCTATAAATAATAATATGATATACTTTCAAGAAAAACAATCAAGTCTACCTTGACCAACTTTTCATCATTTATGCTCACATATATGCATGAAAATATGAGATGTTTTTGTGGCCACAATTTTTTAATTTTTCTTTTTCTTTTTAATTTTTTTTAAGGGCCATAAACCGTTTGTTTAGATATTAAGTTTTAAAAATTACGTTTAATACCCATTATTATAAAGTAACTTGTATTGAATCCACTTATCTCTCTAAAATTATCAAATATCTATTATAAATTTTCATAATATACAAAATAACCCAAAAATATTAAACTTATATGAAAAAATATTTTCGAAAATAAAAATTTAACATTTAACTACAAAAATTTTAAAGTATATATATACAACACAAATTTACAAAATCGTCTCTAAAAATATTAAATTTATATAAAATAATATTTTTCAAAATATAAATTTTCGAAGTAATACAATCTATCTCCCTTAAATAAATTTCGTCCTCAAAATTTTGTTTAAAACAATAATAATTCAGAATCGCACTGCACGGTCATGTTAGTCACACTCGATTCTAGAACAACTATTTTCTATGTAGGGTCTTATAACCGAAAGTCACCCATAATTCATAGTCGTCAAAATTCATTCCACTCATCGCAACATTCTCATTCACAGCGGCCCACGTTATATCCAACAACATACCGACATGGTGCACTTTAGTCGGTAACACCTAATACAGATAACCAATTGCCAAAGAATCTTATGTTTCTAAATGTTTCCGCTGCGCTACTCTGATAAAAATAGCAATAAATATATATGCCCAATAAATATATTTTAAATATCATGGTAGTCTTACTTAGATTGAGTCTATCTCAATTTCAACAGATCCACGACCTCAATAATTTTCTCACTTGGCATGACTTTTGAAGTCCACCGACATATCTCATAACCAACATTTTATCAATTTCCATCCAACATTTTAACCAACATGTTCACAACTAACCTCATACGCAGTAGATAGCTCAAATTCCCCGTGGACTGTCCCATGCGACTAAAAATAATCATCTCCAATATCCACATTAAAATTATAATTTAATTCCATAATATCGTAAATTCCTTCATAAATATCGAACAATCCAAATTTCAAATAATAAATTTTTCGCAATGCATCTGAAAGCACATAAATACTTCTCAACTACATTAATACGTCTCAAAATATCCAAATACGTCTCAATCCTATAAATATTTCTGGAACACATAGATACATCTTAACCATGTAAATGTGTCTGAAAATACACAAATACGTGTTGAAATATACAAACACGTCTCAACTATATAAATATGTAACGAAACACATAAATACATATGAATCATATAATTACGTTTAATACCCCATTATTATAAAGTAATTTGTATTGAATCCAATAATTACACTTATCTCCTCAAAATTATCAAATATCTATTATAAATTTTCATAATATACAAAATAACCAAAAAATAATAAACTTATATGAAATAAAATTTTTAAAAATATAAATTTAACATTTAACTCCAAAATTTTTAAAGTATATATGTACACCACAAATTTACAAAATAGTCTCTAAAAACTGTAATGGCCCGGTTTCCCCGGGCTTCTATGCGATTTCTCCCTAAGGAGAATTTATACTAAAATCGAACGACCAATATCTGTTTGTTAATACAATCGAGAATTGTTACGAATACGACGAGGATAACTCACCAAATCCATTATCAATAATGAATTAACATTAATAAACATATTAAATTATGTTAAAATAATTATATTCAATTTATCAATTCATTTTCACAATAGTAAATAATAAATACAATTATTACAAATAGAAATTCTTGGTGCCATACTATTTTCAAATATATTTAAATAAAGTCTTAGCGCAATTCCTCTCTCCTCGGCCCTGTAATCAAAACTATGGGGTTGTAAGCCAACGCTCAGTAAAATTTCAACCCCACTGCCTGCACCCTTTTTCTCCTCCCTTTGTCTATTTTTAATCTATATAATGTACGTATATCCTGTGACGACTCGGTTTCCCAGGGTCATCACTTGGTTTCTCCCATTGAAGAATTAACGCTAAAACCGATTTTCACCGAAATTTCAGTTTCACCAAATCAGATAAATTTATAATGCGACAGTGTCCAGTAATTAATAATTCATCTTATGAAAGTATTTTAATTTACCATGCGACGGCGAAAATGGTAATTATTGAGAACACCGATATCGGTTTATCGAATCAATTTACAGCGTAAAAAAATAATAATCAATACAATTATTTCAAATTCAATTATAAATACTATTGGGATACAAGTAATTAACCCCATTAAAATTACACTTCTTAAAATTTATAGAGTTGATGTATGTATAGAATTACGGTGACAATTATAATTATCGATTTAAATTTTACAATACGACGACAATAATTATATTCAATTTATAATTTATCAATTTATTGAATTGAATTTACGACGGTAAATAATAAATACAACTATTACAAATTTTAAATAGAAATTCAACTAAAATTTGTATCGCCGTTTCGCTTCAACCGGGCCTGTAATCAAAATTGTGGGGTTGTGAGCCAACACTCAACAGAACTCCAATCCCTCTAATACGTGCATTTAATTAATACAACAAATAAAGTACATTTGCATGATTTTCACATACTCATAATCGTTTCATGAAATTTAACAGTTAAAATTCAACAATAATAATAATATGAATCACACAATAGAAAAATTAAATACGTATATTAAAAAAGTTAGAAATTCTACCTGAAATCCAAAGTCGAAATCCAAACGGAATCAATACTGTATTGACCGATGTTTATTACTTTTTTTTTTTTTTTTTTTTCGGTCTGGCTTTTTTTTTTTTATTTTTCTTGCGCCAAGAAAATCAACTCCCCTACCTCCAAGTAATATACCTATAGATAATAATTTGATATACTTTCAAGAAAAACAATCAAGTCTTCCTTGACCAACTTTTCATCTTTTATATATATTACACGTGTTCCCCCATTTTTGTGCGCACAAATATATGATATGTTTTTGTGGCCACAATTTTTTAATTTTTTTTAATGGCCATAAACCGTTTGTTTAGATATTAAGTTTTAAAAATTACATTTAATAACCCATTATTATAAAGTAATTTGTTTTGAATCTAATAATTACACTTATCTCCTTAAAATTATCAAATATCTATTATAAATTTTCATAATATACGAAATAACCCAAAAAAATTAAACTTATATGAAATAATATTTTCGAAAATACAAATTGGACATTTAATTCCAAAATTTTGAAAGTATATATGTACAACAAAAATTTACAAAATCATTTCTAAAAATATTAAACTTATATAAAATAATATTTTTCAAAATATAAATTTTCGGTGTATTACAATCTACACCCTTAAATAAATTTCATCATCAAAATTTTGTTTAAAACAATAATAATTCTGAATCGCATCGCAAGGTCATGTTACTCACACTCGATTTTAGAACAATTGTTTTCTATGTAGGGTTTCATAACCGAAAGTCACCCATAATTCATAGCCGTCAAAATTCATTACACTCATCGCAACATTTCCACTCGCAGTGGTCCACGTTATATCCAATAACATACGGATATGGCACACTTTGGTCGGTAACACCTAGCACAAATAATCAATTGCCAAAGAATCTTATATTTCTAAATGCTTCCGCCGCGTTACTCTGATAAAAATAGCAATAAATATATATGCACAATAAATATATTTTAAATATCATGGTAGTCTTACTTAGATTGGGTCTATCTTAATTTCAACTGATCCACAACCTCAATAATTTTCTCACTTGGTATGACTTTTGAAGTCCACTGTCATATCTCATAACCAGCATTTTATCAATTTCTATCCAACATTTTAACCAACATGTTTGCGACCAACCTCATACACAGTAGATAGCCCATATTCGCCGTGAACTGTCCCGTGCGACTAAAAATAATCATCTCCAATATTCACATTAAAATTACAATTTAATTATATAATATCGTAAATTCCTTCATAAATATCGAACAATCCAAATTTCAAGTAATAAATTTTTTGCAATGCATCTGAAAACACATAAATACTTCTCAACTACATTAATACGTCTCAAAACATCTAAATACGTCTCAATCTAGTAAATACTTTTGGAACACATAGATACATCTTAACCACATAAATACGTCTTAAAACACACAAATATGTGTTCAAATATACAAACACGTCTCAACCACATAAATACGTACCGAAACACATAAATACATATAAATCATATAATTACTTTTAATACCCCATTATTATAAAGTAATTTGTATTGAATTCAATAATTACACTTATCTCCCTAAAATTATCAAATATCTATTATAAATTTTCATAATATACAAAATAACCCAAAAATATTAAACTTATAAGAAATAAAATTTTCGAAAATATAAATTTAACATTTAACTTAAAATTTTTTAAAGTATATATGTACACCACCAATTTATAAAATCGTCTCTAAAAACTGTAATGGCCCGGTTTCTTCGTAAGGATAATTTATACTAAAATCGAACGACCAATATCTGATTGTTAATACAATTGATAATTTTAACGAAAACGACGAGTATAACTCACCAAATCAATTATGAATAATGAATTAACATTAATAAACATATTAAATTATGTTAAAATAATTATATTCAATTTACTGATTCATTTTCACAACAATAAATAATAAATACAATTATTACAAATAGAAATTCCTGGTGTCGCACTATTTTAAAATATATTTAAATAAACTCCTAGCATAGTTCCTCTCTCTTCGGTCCTGCAATCAAAACAATAGGGTTGTGAGTTGACACTCAGTAAAATTTCAGCCACATTGCTTGCACCCTTTTTCTCCTCCCTTTGTCTTTTTTTAATCTATATAATGTATGTATATCCTATGACGACCCGGTTTCCTATGACCGCCACTTGGTTTATTCCATTGGAGAATTAACGCTAAAATCGATTTTACCAAAATTTCAGTGTCACAAAATCGGATAAATTTATAATGCGACGGTATCCAGTAGTTAATAATTCGTCTTATGAAAGTATTTTATTTTACCATGCGACAACGAAAATGGTAATTATCGAGAACACCGATATTGATTTATCGAATCAATTTACAACGTAAAAAAATAATAATCAATACAATTATTGCGAATTTAATTATAAATACTATTTGGATACAAGTAATTAACCCCATTTAAAATTACACTTCTTAAAATTTATAGAGTTTATGTATGTATACAATTATAGCAACAATTATAATTATCGATTTAAAATTTACTATACGACGACAATAATTCTGTTCAATTTATAATTTATCAATTTATCGAATCGAATTTACGATGGTAAATAATAAATACAACTATTACAAATTTTAAATAAAAATTCAACTAAAATTTGTATTGCCGTTTCGCTCTCATCGGGCCTGTAATCAAAATTGTGGGGTTGTGAGCCAACGTTCAGCAGAACTCCAACCCCTCTAATACATGTATTTAATTAATAAAACAAATAAAGCACATTGGCATGATTTTCACATAATCGTAATCGTTTAATGAAATTTAACAGTTAAAATTCAACAATAACAAAAACATAAATTACACAATAAAAAAATTAAATATATATATTAAAAGTGTTAGAAATTTTACTTAAAACCTGAAGCCAAAATCCAAACAGAATCGATACTGTATGGACCGATTTTATTACCCTTTTTTTTCTTTTTTTTTTTCATCAGTCTTTTTTTTTTTTTTTCTTGCACCAAGAAAATCAACTCCCCCACCTCCATGTAATATACCTATACATGATAATATGATATACTTTCAAGAAAAACAATCAAGTCTCCCTTGACCAACTTTTCATCTTTTATATATATTACACGTGTTCCCCTTTTTTTGTGCCTACATATATGCATGAATATATGAGTTGTTTTTGTGGCCACAATTTTTTAATTTTTATTTATTTTTTAATTTTTTTTAATGGCCATAAACCGTTTGTTTAGATATTAAGTTTTAAAAATTACGTTTAATACCCCATTAATATAATGTAATTTGTATTGAATCTAATAATTACACTTACGTCCCCAAAATTATTAAATATCTATTATAAATTTTCATAATATACAAAATAACCCAAAAATATTAAACTTATATAAAATAATATTTTTGAAAATATAAATTTAACATTTAACTCCAAAAATTTTAAATTATATATGTATAATATAAATTTACAAAACCCTCTCTAAAAATATTAAACTTATATAAAATATTATTTTTCAAAATATAAAATTTCTAGGTATTACAATCTACCCTCCTTAAATAAATTTTGTCCTCGAAATTTTGTTTAAAACAATAATTGTAAGACCTCAATTATAGTATGTACGTCATTTTAGTTACATTTTAGTGTAACTGGAAAAATTCGGGGTGAAATTGGATCAATAAAAATTCAAATTCAAAATCTAGGGGTCAACTCGCAAATTTAGAAACATTAATCCAAACTTTGGGGGGGTAAATTGACATTTAACTTTTAATTGAAACTTAAAAGGGTGAAATTGCAAATCTTAGAAACTTTTAAAAGTTACAATTGATTAAAATTAAGATTTAAAGGAAGTTGGAGGAGGAAAGAGTAATTAATTAAAAAGTTTATTATATATATATATATATATGCTGGTAATCGGATGCGCAATCGCCGACAGGAAATAGGGAGAGCAGCAACGTGGCAAGCTTGGAGGAATTGAACCCACTAAATGCATTCAATATATATGTGTAATGATCAAAACATCTCATAAAATCTGAAATTAAAAAGAAAATCAGGAAATAGAGAGAGAGAGAAAGGTCGGCAGTGGGCTCCGGTTGTGCGTGTGTGTGTCCGTCCATCCAGCCGGTGGTGTGTGTGTGTCGCCGGCAAAGTGAGCGCTGTTCAGACGACCGTCGTTTGGAGAGTGGGTGTATAGCTGTGTGCATGTGAGTGTTGGGTCGTGGATGCTCTGTTTTTTTTCGGTAGTGTATGTGGGTGGGTGTGCGTGTTGTCGTCGATTTCAGGTGAGGGAGTAATAGGCCATCGTCGTCGGTCTACTGTGAGTGTGTAGGTGTGTGTTCTGTCCACCGGCAGTGTGTGCTTGATCGTCACCGTTCGTCGGCATGTGCGTTCGGTTCGTCGTTGAGTGTATGGGCTGCCGGCAGTGGGTGTGTTCTGGTTGTTTGGCCACTGTGTGGGGGTGTGTGGTGGCACCGTCTGGTCTGGATGTGTGATCATTGACGGCGTGGGGGTGTTCCTCCGGTGTGAGGTTGGGTGCTGTCGGCCGGAGTGTGAGAGAGAGAGAGAATGTGGGTATCGATTTCGGGTAAGTGTTCTGTTCGGCGTCATGGGTGTTCCGTCTTCGTGGATGTGTGGCATGATCGGAGCAAGGTCGGTCGCCGGCGAGTCCCAGAGCAGAAATAGAAAACGAAGTGAGAGAGAGGGAGTCGTCGGTGATGTCGTCGTCCGGCGGGGAGTTCGTTCAATCGACGGTGACTGGGGGGGGGGGGGGGGGGGAGTGCGTGTGTTCGACATTTGGGGTGTGTGTAATCTGTGACGGTGTGCTCGTGATTGGAGTAGGTCGGTCGGTGGCTGGTTCAAACAAGAACTGAAGCAGAAGCTGAAACATAGAAGAGAAAAAGAAAAAAAAAGAAGGAAGAAGAAGGGAAAAAGGAAAAAAAAAAAGAAAAAGAAAAGGGAATTACACAAACCACCCCACTGAAAATTAAAAACCCCTCTCGTGGTCGCCAAACGATTCGGAAACAGGTGAAATTTCAATCGATTAATAATTTTCGTTAAATTAAATTTTATTTAGCGTTACAAATCCCAAAATCGTAACAATTTCCTAACGATTAATTAATTTTAATTACGTGGTGCATAAAATAGTAACGATTCGGAATATAGGGTCTACATTGCATGATTCAGATGTTTTAGATAAGATATTAATTTAGGCTCTGTTACTATTAGGCTCGCAGGCACCGGTGTCCCGATAGAGTATGGTCAATGAAGGTTTTGGAGAGCGGTTTACGAGGTGAGTGTACTGTCTTCTTACCAAACTATTTTTCTATGAATATGTATGATGAAATATCTGATTATTTAAACTGTATGAGTTTATAAATGATATGGATCAAGCAGGATTTGAGTGAGTTGGTAAACTGAATTTTCGAAAGATTTCGATAGTTTTCAAAAAGAAGTTGAAAATGAATTTTTGCTGCATTTGGTGAAATTAGACGGTGTTTTTAAAAAGAGAATAGAAAACATCTATTTTTCTAAAAATGCCTGGTCCTAAAAATAAAGGGTGGAAAAGTGATTTTGATAAAATCGAACGTTTCCTTTAAAAGAAAGTGTGAAATATGATTTTTGGATTTAAAAGTTGGTTTCGAGGAAAAGAGGTAGACGTGGTGATTTGACGATGTTGAGTAGACGATATTTATGGAGTTGTGATTCGATGATGCTATATTTAATTTTGACAATGCCATGGTTGTTCTTCCCGAAAGGGGTGTGGATTATATTTCTCCCCGTAAGGGGTGTGGATTCTTCCCATGGGATATAGATGTTTCTCCTCGTAAAGGGTGTGGATTATATTTCTCCCCAAAAAGGGGTGTGGATATTTCGTAGGAAGGCATTCCTACGAATGTTACGGTGCCGTTGCAACTCCCGATCGTGAGGTTAAAACGATCACTATGGCTAGTCAGTGTGTGTTGTAGTGGAGTGGGTGTTTGAGATGTAATGTTTTCCTTATACTGGGTGATTTATTAGTTATTATGGTGATTGGTATCATTTTACAAGATGAGTTGGAATGGAACTTATATTTGTTGCTTTATTTTCACTGCTATTATTATGGAGAATTTTACTAGTTACGTGCTAATTCTATACACAACGCTTGATCCATTTAGATGTTATAGAATGATTTATTATTACAAAATATTTTTACTAAGAAGATAGTACACTCGCAGATAAAATAGCTAGGAGTCAATCGGTCCCCTACTGGCGCTAGATAGAGTTATACGGGTCACGCAAAAAGGGGTCATTTGAGAAAAATTTTGGAGACGAGATATCAGAAATGAAATCTAAGTGAGGTTCAGGGGTTTTGTTTGATTGTATTTATGTTTTGGGACGGTGTATCCCTATCAGAGGGAACTTTTTATATGTGTTGTACAAACTTACAATTTTGTTATTGACATATTGGGGTTGGCTAGTTAGTTGGGCGGTGCCATGTCTACGTCACGCCGGCCCCACATGTCGGATGTCTGGGGTGGGGTGTGACAATAATAATTCAGAATCGCACCGCACGGTCATGTTAGTCATACTCGATTCTAGAACAATCGTTTTCTATGTAGGGTTCCATAACCGAAAGTCACCCATAATTCATAGCCATCAAAATTCAATTCACTCATCGCAACATTATCATTCGCAATGGCCCACCTTATATCCTACAACATACGGACATGGTGCACTTTGGTCAGTAATTTCCAACACAGATAATCAATTGTCAAAGAATCTTATATTTCTAAATATTTCAGCTGTGTTACTCTGATAAAAATAGCAAAAAATATATACGACCAATAAATATATTTTAAATATCACGATAGTCTCACTTAGATTGAGTCTATCTCAATTTCAACAGATCCACGAACTTAATAATTTTCTCACTTGGCATGACTTTTGAAGTCCACTGCCATATCCCATAACCAACATTTTATCAATTTCCATCCAACATTTTAACCAACATGTTCGCAACCAACCTCATACGCAGTAGATAGCCCAAATTCCCCGTGGACTGTCCCATGCGACTAAAAACAATCATATCCAGTATCCACATTAAAATTACAATTTAATTCTATAATATCGTAAATTCCTTAATAAATATCGAATAATCCAAATTTTAAATAATAAATTTTTCGTAATGCATCTGCAAACACATAAATACTTCTAAACTACATTATTACGTCTCAAAACATCCAAATACGTCTCAGTCCTATAAATACTTCTGGAACACATAGATGCATCTTAACCATGTATATATGTCTCAAAACACACAAATACGTGTTGAAATATACAAACACGTCTCAATTATCAATAATGAATTGACATTAATAAACATATTAAATTATGTTAAAATAATTATATTCAATTTATCGATTTATTTTCATAACAGTAAATAATAAATAAAATTATTATAAATAGAAATTCTTGGTGTCGCACTATTTTCAAATATATTTAAATAAACTCTTAGCGTAGCTCCTCTCTCCTCGGCCCTACAATCAAAGCAATTGGGTTGTGAGCCGACGCTCAGTAAAATTTCAACCTCACTGCCTGCACCCTTTTTCTCCTCCCTTTGTCTCTTTTTAATCTATATAATGTATGTATATCCTGTGACGACCCAGTTTTCCAAGGCCGCCACTTGGTTTCTCCTATTGGAGAATTAACGCTAAAATCGATTTTATCGAAATTTCAGTGACACAAAATCAGATAAATTTATAATGCAACGGTGTCCAATAGTTAATAATTCATCTTATGAAAGTATTTTAATTTACCATGCGACGGCGAAAATGGTAATTATCGAGAACACCGATATCGATTTATCGAATCAATTTACAACGTAAAAGAATAATAATCAATACAATTATTTCGAATTCAATTATAAATACTATTGGGATACAAGTAATTAACCCCATTAAAATTACACTTCGTAAAATTTATAGAGTTAATGTATGTATACAATTGCGGCGACAATTATAATTATCGATTTAAATTTTATAATACAACGACAATAATTATATTCAATTTATAATTTATCAATTTATCGAATCGAATTTACGATGGTAAATAATAAATATAACTATTACAAATTTTAAATAGAAATTCAACTAAAATTTGTATCACCCTTTCGCTCTCACCGGGTCTGTAATCAAAATTGTGGGGGTTGTGAGCCAACGCTCAGCAGAACTCCAATTCCTTTAATACGTGCATTTAATCAATACAACAAATAAAGCACATTGGCATGATTTTCCCATAATCATAATCGTTTAATGAAATTTAACAGTTAAAATTCAACAATAATAACAACATAAATCACATAATAGAAAAATTAAATACATATATTAAAAGAGTTAGAAATTCTACCGGAAATTCGAAACCGAAATCCAAACGGAATCGATATTGTATTGACCAATGTTTATTACCCTTTTTTTTCCATTTTTTTTTTGTCAGTCTTTTTTTTTTCTTGCGCCAAGAAAATCAACTCCTCGACCTCAATGTAATATACCTATACATAATAATACGATATACTTTCAAAAAAAACAATCAAGTCTCCCTTGACCAACTTTTGATCTTTTTGTGCTCACATATATGTGGGGAAATCCCATTTACACCCCCTTGAACTATTGACAGTAACCACGAGAATCCCCTCAACTATTAAAACTACATGGGACACCCTTAAACTCTTTGGTTAATGGACAGTCAGACCCCTAACTTATTTTTTCTTTCGAGAATGCCCTTTGAAAAGTCAAAATGTCAATGTTAACCCTCTTGACCAAGTAAAAAGACCATATTACCCTTGTATTAAAAAATATGATAGATCAAAATTAAATTTCATAGAACATTCAGGGTATATATTGTAATTAGAGCCTAGAACTTTCCTCTTACCATTTCATCCTCCCCAAATCCCTACCACCAACGCATCTTCCCAAATCCCCACCATTGAACACCACTAAGGAAAACTACCGTAAGATACCATCGCCGCCGAACACCACCACCCAACCGAACACCACCATCGCCGAGCACCACCACCGCCGAACACCAAAGGAACATCACCACCACTACCTCTGTCGGGGACTTCAACAAAGGAATACCACCGAAATCCTTGATTTGCTGAACCAACATTTGGGGATGTCAATGACGAATTTCAGAAACCCTTAATTTCTCTCTCTCTTGGATTTGCTCAATTCCTCTTTCATAACCCTAAATTCCTCTACAATACCACCAAAAACTTCAGCAAAAGTAATTGAATCGGCTAAATGAGGAGGATTGAACCTGAATTATGCTTTCCTCTGTTGATTGTAGGGGATCGATTTGGCTCTGAAAACCCTAGATTATCAAAGTCATTACCTAAATCGGCTCCCTTCGCATCCCATCAACGGCCAAAATCTTCGTACCCTGACCATCGACTCCACTGTCAATTCGCCGATTGACATTTAAATCAACGACTTCAGATGCTGGTCTTTATTTCTAGGAGCTAGGGGTGATCCCGGTGGTTTCGACTGAGAACCCTTCGGAATCAGAGGAAGACGAGGACTGAGCTTCAAGGGTGTTATGTACTCAATCTGCTACTGTTCATCTGCATCTTCACAAATCAATCTGAGGTTTGATGATTTTATATTTCATGAATTAAATTCGTGTTTTGAGGTTTTTCCTAGTTGTTGAATCGACCCATTTGTTCAAAATCTCTTCAATTTTATTTTTATTTTTTAACGAATTTTCGTCCATGGATACCCCCGTCCATGGATGAAGACGACCTGGAGAACAAATCTTGACGTTCAGGTGATATCATGTCGATGTCACGCCGGCCCCAGGGTGATGGGTGTCCGGGGTTGGGTGTGATATTTGTGGTATAAGAGCCTAGGTTATAGGTTTTGTAGACTTGTCAGTTGTTGTGTCGGTAGAGGACCATACTGTTCACTTCCGCCACCAGCACCTGATCGTAGACCACCCTTTGCTTGATCCTATCTCCGCAATTCCTCTTTCTTCTGCTCCAGCGCTTCTAGCTTTGGAAGGACCAAAGACCGGAGGTTGGTCGTATCATCAAACCATCACCCATTAATACAACACCAACATTATTTGATTCCAAATTCAGAGCAATCCCTATTGTACCCTCATGAGATAGGAAGACGTGCTAGTCGTCTAGTCAGTAGGGGACTTTGAGATAGGGTGTCAGTGGGTGATTTTGGTACTCACGTAATAGTTATCTAACGTATATTAATTACTGTCATTTTTTTCTGGTCGGCTTAGTTAGTTGTTGAGTTGAATTTCTATGGCTGCTAATAGGAATAGAGCGTGGAGACGAAAGCTTTGGGAGTGTGAGATCCCAGAGGCAGGTAGAACTCCCGAGGCAAGAGGAACCTCGGGAACAGCGTGATAGGTTGCAAGGGAGCTTAGATGCGATTGAAAGAATTTTGCAGGCTGTTGCCCAGCTGACAGAGCAGCAAGCGAGAATTATGGAAAGTCAACAGGCCTAAAATGATACTGCTATATCTCAGGCAGTACGCTTGAAGAGATTCAAAGAAATAGACCCTCCGATTTTCACCGCAACGACGGGTCCAACTGATGCGGAAAATTGGATTAGAGGTGTGGGTCACGTATTTGAGGCGATGAGGATTGTCGACGATAGTCAAGTTCCCCTTGCCACTTTTCAGTTGAGGGAGGAGGCCGAGCATTGGTGGGAAGAAATGAAAAGATTGATTACTGGTTCTGGCGAAGAGATCACGTGGGATCGTTTCGTTGCCGCGTTCATTGAAAAATATTTTCTCGAGTCTTATCGATTCCAGATGGAAGAGGAATTTATAGTTCTAAAGCATGAGAAGATGACTGTTCAGCAGTATGAAGTTAGATTCGATGCTTTATCCCGTTTTGCCCCGGATTTGGTAAAAATGGAAGAGATGAAATGCCGACGTTTTAAAAAAGGGCTCAATTTAGAAATACGTTCCAATTTGACTAGCAGACAGATTAAGAATTATGCAGAGCTGGTGAATACAACAAAATTAGTAGAAAGAGATGTTCAGGAAGCCATTGAGAGTCGTGAGCAGTCCAAGAAGAGCCGATTCCAGTCACCTAGTAGATTTTCGGGTGGCACTTCGCAAGGGGCGGTATCTCGACCGCCAGTTGTTCGGGCCTCATCCTTTGGCCAATCCGTCTAGAGTCGTGCTCCCCGACAATCAAACCCCGGAAGACAACAGAATGCATCGGAATCTAGTGTTAGTCTGCAGAGGCATGGGAAGAATCAACCGTTTAGTCGAGCTGGGGAAGGTAGATGCTATCAGTGTGGGGCGTCGGGTCACTTCGCCAGAGACTGTCCTATGGGAGTGCCAATACGTTTTCATTGTCATGAGCCGAGTCATATCTCTACAAATTGTCCAAAATTTGCTTCTGCATCTGTATCTCCTGCGAGTAGTATAAGTAGTGCGGGTCCTAGCACTGCCCAGGGGCGTGGTAAAGGATCGGCTAGTAGACCTCCGACGCAAGGCCGTGTTTTTGCTACCACTCGACAGGATGCCCAGACTACTCTCGATGTGGTCACAGGTATCATGTCTTTATATGCTAGAGATGCTCGTGTACTTATTGATCCCGGTTCTACGCATTCATTTGTTTTGACAATTTTCATGATGCATGTAGGCAAGTTTCCCATTTCTTTATTATATTATATTGTTATTTCTACTCTGGTAGGGGAGTCGGTATTGATAGATAATGTGTACAAAGACTGCCCGCTTTGGGTCGGTGATAGGGAGTTATTGGCAGATTTATTACCCCTGAGTATTCACGATTTCGATGTGATACTGGTTATGGATTTGCTATCCGAATATCATGCTACCGTGGATTGTTTTAAGAAAGAAGTGATATTTCGAATTTCAGGCGAGCCAGAGTTTGTATTCTCGGGAGACAGAATTATCACTCCTGTCAGTTTGATTTCAACCCTAGATGTCACACCCCACCCCGGACACCCGTCACCATGGGGCCGGCGTGACATCGACACGACATCACCTGAGCGACAAACCAAACTAGAAAAAGACAATATGGATTCATAATTATACAACCACAAAATTAGGCCATAAACATCTTCTGTAACTGGGGATACACCCGTCCCTGAATTATAATAACAACTAAAGATAAAACAACAATGAACCTCTCTTACGTTCGCCTCAGGCAGCACCTCCCAAAATACTCCCTCGCTATACCATCGCCGGACTCTATCCAGTGCCAGTAGGGGACCGACTCCTAGCTGTTTCACCTGCGAGTGTACTGCCTTCTTAATAAAAATATTTTTAAATAATAATACATTCTAAATAATACAATATTTAAATATAGATCAAGCATAAGTATATAGACATCACATAGCTTGTAAAAATCTTCATAATATACGTTCCATTTCAAAACTATCCAGTATAAATATCATACCAATCACCATAATAAATAATAAATCACCCAATATAAGTAAAATACCACCTCTCAAACACACATATCAAACTACCATTCCACCAAAACAAACACTAGTTAGCCATAGTGATCGTTTTAATCTCACGATCGAGAGTTGCAACGGTACCGTAACATCCGTAGGAATGCCTTCCTGCGAAATATCCACACCTCTTTTGGGGAGAAATATAATTCACACCCCTTACGGGGAGAAGCCTAATCCACACCCTTACGGGGAGAAATATAATCCACACCCCTTTAGGGGAGAAACCATACCCCTTTTGGGGAGAAATATAAACCACCTATATCTAACGAAAATTATTTTTAATCCTTCTTTTTAGAAACCAACACAATTCCCTGGAAATGCATTTTATCAACTCACCTTAAAAACCTGCTTGATCCATATCATTTATGAAATCGTACAGTGTAAGTAAACACATATGTCATCATATATATATAGAAAATAGTTGGCAAGAAGACAGTACACTCACCTCGTTTCTTGTGCTACAAAAACAATACCGTCCAAAGCCTACCGGGGTGTTGGCGTCTGTGAACCTAGTAATGATAGGGTCTAAATTAAAATTTTATGCAAAATAATCAAAATTGTGCAATGCAGACCCTAAGTTCCGAAATTTTCTATTTCCCACATTTTACTTATAAAAATTATTATTTTGGTTAATTTTTATTTCATTAAAAATTACTGCATAAAATTTAGTAATACGAACGGTCCTAAATTTATTATTCCAGTTCTAAAATTTTGGTGCTAGAACTTAATTTAATAAACTAAAATAAACTTAACAAAAAACGTTATTAATTCCGAATCGTTCACGAGCCGCGAGATGGGTTTTTGGTTTTTATTGGGGTTGTTTCTGCAATTTTTTTTTTTTGATGGTTTGAAGTTCGTGCCGACACAATCCCCCCAACGCTCAACCTCAACGCCGGCCGTCCACCACACCCACACCACCGAAAACTCTCTCTTTCTCTCATTACTTCTACCTCACCGCCGACCACCCTACACTTGATCACACTCACAGATCGAAACACACACACTGGAGCACATACACACGCTGATGACGCTGAGCACACCCACCCACTCGCACGGTCGCCGGCCGAACAGAGCAAAACACACACATGCACAACACCGAATCAGAACGCCCACACACAATCGCCGAGGGTTGACAGACGACGATCCGAACAACACTCCTATATACCTATATTCTACAGTATTAAACCAAAACAGAGGACGCACACACGCATGCACTGCCGTAGCGGTGACACACACCGTCGGCCGCACCGTGGCGACGATTACACACGCATGTAGTCGAAGCAACACACACATACACACACTGCACGAAACAAGAATCAGAAACACATACACTCCGTCGAAACGCCACTGTCGGACAAAACCGAAACCCACCGGCGATCCTACCGCCGATCACATACACATGCATGCACACACCCACTAGAATGATCAAATAAATACGCATAAATACTCACCAGATCGAAGATGGTTGACAAACTAAACAACCGAACCCTCACCGGCGATGCTAAGAACGCACCTGTCACTCCGTCGATGAACCACCCCATCGGCCGAACCACCTTCGCTCTCCCCTGAAACTGACGACGATATCCACATGATCACGCATACGAGTAATAGCCACGACCACCCTGCCGGAGGAACGCCGATTCAAGGAAGTTCGATGACCTCTCCCTTGCTCCGGTCCCCCCCTCTCTCTAGAATTTATCAAATTTAAGATTTGATGGAGGTTTTTTGATCAATACACATGCATGAGTGAGTATACATTGCATGAAATAAGTGGTAGAAATTGGTGTTACCACGTTGCCTCTCCCATTCTCTTCCTTCCGGCGGTCTCACACGCACAAACGTATGCGTGTATATATATGTGTGTGTGTGTGTGTTTAAAAAACTTTTTGTTAAATTACTCTTTCCCCCCTCTAATTTCTTAAAGTCTTCTTTTTGAGTTCAATTCAACATTTATGAGTTCCTAAAATTGTAATTTGATCCCTAACATTTTCAATTTTAGATTTTAATTGGCAATTCGTATCCCAAGTTGAGAATAATGTTTTTAAATTTGTAATTTGACCCCCAACTTTTGATTTGAGTTTTAATCAATAAAAATTTTTACCTTGAAATTTTCCAATACTCTAAAATGCAACTATTTATGATGTACGTTCTACGATTTAGGTTTTACAACTCTTCCTTCCTAAAAGAAATTTCGTTCCGAAATTTATTAATTAATTAATTAATTTTTTATTTTTTATTTTTTTTTACCTGAGTCGAACAAATGCGGGTTTTTGTTCTTCATTTCTTTCTCTCGCTCCCATGTCGCCTCTTCCACCGCATGACTGCGCCACAACACTTTGATTAAAGAAATCATTTTCGTTCGCAACACCTGGTCTTTACGGCTTAGGATTTGGATTGGCTCCTCAATGTAGGTCAAATCTGTTTCCAACTCAATCGGCTGTGAAGTTAACACATGAGAAGGGTCTGACACATATTTCCGGAGCATCGATACGTGGAAAACGTCGTGTAGTCGAGACAACTCTGGCGGTAATGCAAGTCTATACGTTGTCGTGCCAACCCGCTCTAGAATTTCATATGGTCCAATGTATCTTGGACTTAACTTCCTTTTCTTTCCGAACCTCATTACGCCTTTCCATAGAGAAATACGTAAGAACACATGATCTCTCACCTTGAACTCCAACTCCCGCCGGCGCTTGTCTGCATAACTCTTCTGTCGACTCTGAGCAATTTTTAATTTTTCTCGAATAATTTCTACTTTGTCTGCTGTCATCTGGGTTATGTTCGACATCAACAATTTACGTTCACCCACCTCAGTCCAACAGACTGGGGTTCTGCATCTCCTACCATACAATGCTTCATACGGAGCCATCTTGATTGCCAAGTGGTAGCTGTTATTGTAGGCGAATTCTATCAACGAAAAATGATCATCCCAGCTACCAGAAAATTCTAGAACACATCTTCTCAACATATTCTCCAACGTCTGAATTGTACGCTCTGATTGACCGTCTGTCTAAGGATGAAAAGCGGTGCTAAATTTCAACTTGGTCCTAAAGCAGTCTGGAGACTCGGCCAAAACCTCGAAGTAAATTTTGAATCTCTATTCAACACTTTAGAAACTGGCGCGCCATGCAACCTAACAATTTCATCGATATACAATTGGACATACTTTTCAAGAGAAAATGTCGTCTTTACCGCCAAAAAATGAGCGGACTTGGTAAGCCTATCAACGATCACCCAGATGAAATTATACCCCTTTTGAGTACGGGGTAATCTTGAAATGAAATCCATCGTGATATACTCCTACTTTCACTTTGGAATAGGTAGAGGTTGCAACAACCCACCTGGACGTTGATGCTCAATCTTTACTTACTGACAAATAAGGCATCTGGCAACAAATTTTGCGATTTTCTGTTTCATTCCGATCCACCAATAATGCTCACGCAAATCTCGATACATTTTGGTTCTCTCCGGATGCATCGTGTATGTTGAGCTATGCGCCTCTTCCAAGATATCATTTTTCAAATTGACGTCATTAGGCACACACAGCCTATTTCCATACATCAAAGCTTCGTCACTATCCCTGATATGATGATCAGTTCTGTGACCATTTTTTACTTCATTCCGAATCCTCTCCAATAGAACGTCTGACTTTTGAGCTTCAATAATGCGGTCAATCAACGTTGGCCTCAAAGTCAAGGTTGCAAGCAATGCTGCCATCTGACCAACCGCTAACTAAACTCATAACGATCTCAACTCTGCATACAGGTTAGCATGAGCGACTCGAATGTGTGCGACCAAGCCTGCCGATTTTCGGCTCAAAGCATCTGCTACAACATTAGCCTTTCCCGAATGATAATGGATGGTGCAATCGTAGTCCTTGATTAACTCCATCCAATGCCTTTACCTCAGATTTAATTCCTTCTGAGTAAACACGTACTTCAAACTCTGATGGTCGGTGTATATTTCACACGTCTCGCCATACAAGTAGTGCCTCCAAATCTTCAGGGCGAACACAATTGCTGCCAACTTCAAATCATGCGTCAGGTAATTACGCTCATGGTTCTTCAATTGCCAAGATGCATATGCGATTACATGACCATACTGCATCAGAACACATCCCAGCTCTTGGTGTGACGCGTCACTATAAATCATGAAACCACCTCCTTCTCACGAGAGGGACAATATTGGTGCCGATATCAATCTACTCTTCAACTCTTGGAAACTCTGCTCACATTTATCGGTCCACTCAAATTTGGATTCCTTACGAGTCAATCGAGTCAACGGGGCAATTATAATGGAAAATCCCTGTACAAATCGTCGATAGTAACCCGCCAATCCTAAAAAGCTTCGAACTTCGATCATATTTTTTGATTTTTCCCACTGAACAACAGCTTCAACTTTCTTTAGGTCTACCTGAATACCATCTCCTGAAATAACATGCCCCAAGAACACCATATGATCTAACCAAATCGCATATAAGTGCTTTTCTCGCAACATCTGCAATACAATCTGGAGATGCTTTGATGCTCTTCTCTACTTTGGGAATAAACTAATATATCATCAATGAACACAATAATAAATTGATCCAGATAAGGTTGAAAGATACGATTCATCAAGTCCATGAAAGCAGCAGGGGCATTGGTCAATCCAAAGGGCATAACAAAAAATTCATAGTGTCTATATCTTCGTACGGAACGTTGTTTTTGCCACGTCACTATCTCTAACTTTCACTTGGTGATACCCCGATCGAAGATCTATCTTGGAAAACACTTTAGCGTTCTGGAGCTGGTCAAACAAGTCATCAATCCTAGGCAATGGATATTTATTGCGAACCGTCACCCTATTCAGCTACCGATAATCAATACACATTCTCAACGTGCCATCCTTCTTCTTCACGAATAGCACTGGGGCTCTCCATGGGGAGACACTGGGCCTGATAAACCCACAGTTTAATAAATCTTGCAACTACACCTTCAATTCTTTCAACTCGGTAGGCGCCATACGATAGGGTGGAATTGATATAGGAGCAGTGCCTGGAAGTAACTCAATCGTGAATTCCATCTCCCTATCTACTGGCAACCCTGGCAATTCATTCGGAAACACATCGAGAAAATCTCTGACCACAGGAATATCTGCCTTCGCGACTTCTCTCTGACTGGTGTCAATTACGTGCGCAAGGTATCCCTGACATCCTATCTGCAATAATTTCCTGGCTTCTAGGGCTGAAATCAAACTGCCAGGAGTGATACTTCTGTCTCCCACAAAAACAAACTCTGGCTCGCTTGAGATTTGAAAGATAACTTTATTCTTAAAACAATCCATAGTAGTATGATATTCAGATAGCAAATCCATACCCAGTATCACATTGAAATCGTGAATACCCAGGGGTAATAGATCCGTCAATAGTTCCCTATCACCGATCCGAAGCGGACAGTCTTTGAATGCACTATCGATCCATATCGACTCACCCACCGAAATAGAAATAACAATACGATATGATAAAGAAATGGAAAACTTGTCTACATGCATTATGAATGTTGTCGAAACAAATGAATGCGTAGAACCAGGATCAATAAGTACACGAGCATCACGTGCATATAATAACATGATACTTGTAACAATATCAGGTGTAGCCTGAGCATCTTGTCGAGTGGCGGCAAAAATACGGCCTCGTGTAGGAGGTCTACCAGCCGATCCTCTGCCACGCCCTTGGGCAGTACTAGGACTCGCACTACCCATACTGCTCGCAGGAGGCACAAATGTAGAAGCAAGTTTCGGACATTGCATAGATATGTGACCCGATTCATGACAATGAAAACATATCAGTCTTCTCCTAGGACAATCTCTAGCTAAATGACCCGGTGCTCCACACTGATAACATATGTTTCCCTTAGTTTGAGTAACTGGCTAACTCTTCTCATACCTTTGCAGACCTACACTAGCTTTTGATGCACTTTGTTGTTGCCTGGGGTATGATTGCCGGGGACCACGGCTCCTGACGGATTGGCCAAACGATGAGGCCCGAGCAACTGGCGGTCGAGATACCGCCCCCCGTGAAGTGCCACCCGAAAATCTGCTAGGCGACTCAAATCTGCTCTTTTTGTACTGCTCTCGACTCTCGGCGGCTTCCTGCACATCCCTCTCCACTAACTTTGCTGTATTCACCAACTCTGTATAATTCTTAATATGCTTGCTTGACAACCTGGAACGAATCTCTAACTGGCAGTCGAGATACTGCCCCCCGTGAAGTGCCACCCGAAAATTTGCTAGGCGACTCAAATATACTCTTTTTGTACTGCTCTCGACTCTCAGCGGCTTCCTGCACATCCCTCTCCACTAACTTTGTTGTATTCACCAACTCTGTATAATTCTTAATCTACTTGCTTGTCAACCTGGAACGAATCTCTAACTGAAGTCCCTTCTGAAAACATCTGCATTTCACCTCTTTTGTCTTTACCAGATCAGGGGCAAAATGAGATAAAGCATCAAATTTGACTTCGTACTACTGAACAGTCATCTTTCCCTGCTTCAGCACTATAAATTCTTCCTCCATCTGGAATCGATAAGACTCAGGAAGATATTCTCGTTAAACACGGCAACAAAACGACCCCACGTGATCTCCTCGCCACGTGCTCAACCTCCTCCCTCAGCTGAAAAGTGGCAAGGGGAACTTGACTATCGTCGACAATCCCCATCGCCTCAAATACGTGATCCACGCCTCTAATCCAATTCTTCGCATCAACTGGACCGGTCGTCCCGGTGAAAGCCGGAGGATCTAACTCCTTGAACCTCTTCAATCGTATCACCTGAGATGTGGCAGTATCACTTTGGGCCCTTTGACTTTCCATAATCCTCGCTTGCTGCTTCGTCAGTTGGGCAGCGACCTGCAAAATTCTTTCAACCACATCTAAACTCCCTTGCAACCTATCACCCTGTTCTTGGGGTTTCGCTTGCCCCGAGGGTTCCACTGGCCTCGGGGGTTCCACACTCCTAAGACTTTTGCTCCCACTCTCCATACCTATTATTTGCAATAAAATTTAACTCAACAACTAACCAACTAGGCCAACCAGAAAAATGACAGTAATTAATATACGTGAATTAAGTACTAAACGAGTATCAAAATCACCCACTGACACCTTATCTTAAGGTCCCCTACTAACTAGACGACTAGCACGTCTCCTATCTCATGATCCTTTACGCTACAAACACTGGTAAGTCTACAGAACTTATAACCTAGACTCTAATACCAAAATTCTCACACCCCACCTCGGACACCCGTCACCATGGGGCCGGCGTAACATCAACACGACATCACCTGAGTGACAAACCAAACTAAAAAGCGACAATATGCATTCATAATTATACAACCACAAAATCAGACCATAAACATCTTCTCTAACTAGGGATACACCCGTCTCTGAAATTAATAACAACAAAAGATAAAATAACAATGAACCTCTCCTAGGTTCGCCTCTGGCAGCACCTCCCAAAATACTCCCTCGCTATTCCATCATCGGACTCTACCCAGTGCCAGTAAGGGACCGACTCCTAGCTGTTTCACCTGCGAGTGTACTGCCTTCTTAATAAAAATATTTTTAAATAATAATACATTCTAAATAATACAACATTTAAATATGGATCAAGTATAAGTATATAGACATCACATAGCTTGTAAAAATCTTCATAATATACGTTCCATTTCAAAACCATCCAGTATAAATATCATACCATTACCACAATAAATAATAAATCACCCAATATAAGTAAAACACTACCTCTCAGACACACATCTCAAACCACCACTCATCCACAATACATACTGCCTGGCTATAGTGATCATTTTAACCTCACGATCGGGAGTTGCAACGGTACCGTAACATCCATAGGAATGCCTTCCTACGAAATATCCACACTCCTTTTGGAGAGAAATATAATCCACACCCCTTACGGAGAGAAATATAATACACGCCCCTTACGGGAAAAAATATAATCCACACCCCTTTCGGGGAGAAACCACACCCCTTTTGGGGAGAAATATAAACCATTCATATCCGACAAAAATTATTTTTAATCCTTCTTTTTAGAAATCAACACAATTCCCCGGAAATTCATTTTACCAACTCACCCTAAAAACCTGCTTGATCCATATCATTTATGAAATCGTACAGTGTAAGTAAATACATATGTCATCATATATATATAGAAAATAGTTTGGCAAGAAGACTAAACACTCACCTCGTTTCTTGTGCTACAAAAACAACACCGTCCAAAGCCTACCGGGGTGTTGGCGTCTGCGAACCTAGTAATGATAGGGCCTAAATTAATATTTTATGTAAAATAATCAAATCGTGCAATGCAGACCCTAAGTTCCAAAATTTTTCATTTCCCACATTTTACTTATGAAAATTATTATTTTGGTTAATTTTTATTTCATTAAAAATTACTGCATAAAATTTAGTAATACGAACGGTCCTAAATTTATTATTCCGATTCCAAAATTTTGGTGCTGGAATTTAATTTAATAAACTAAAATAAAATTAACGAAAAACGTTACTCATTCCGAATCGTTCACGGGCCGCGAGATGGGTTTTTGGTTTTTATAAGGGTTGTTTGTGCAATTTTTTGTTTTTTTTTTTTTTTTTTTTTTTTTTTTTTTTTCTGGTTTGAAGTTCCTGCCAACACAATCCCCCCCATGCTCAACCTCAACATCGGTCGTCCACCACACCCATACCACCGAAAACTTTCTCTCTCTCACTACTTCTCCCTCACCGCCGACCACCCTATACTTGATCACACTCACAGATTGAAACACACACACACACACACTGGAGCGCGCACACACGCTGATGACACTGAGCACACCCACCCACTCGCAAGGTCGCCAGCCGAATAGAGCAAAACACACACATGCACAACACTGAATCAGAACGTCCACACAGGATCACCGAGGGTTAACGGACGACGATCCGAATAACACTCCCACATACCCACATTCTACAGTATTAAATCGAAACAGAGGATGCACACACGCATACACTGTCGTAGCGGTGACACACACCGTCAGCCGCATCGTGGCGACGATCACACATACATGCAGTCGAAGCAATACACACATACACACGCTGTACGAAATAAGAATCAGAAACACATACACTCTGTCGAAACGCCACCGTCGGACAAAACCGAAACCCACCTGCGATCCTACCGCCGATCACATACACATGCATGCACACACCCACTAGAATGATCAAATAAATACGCATAACTACTCACCAGATCGAAGATCGTCGACAAACTGAACAACTGAACCCAACGTTCGCTCACCGGCGATGCTAAGAATGCACCCGTCACGCCGTCGACGAACCACCCCACCGGCAGAACCACCTTCGCTCCCCCTGAAACTGACGACGATATCCATACGATCACGCATATGAGTAACAGCCACGACCACCCTGCCGGAGGAACGCCGATTCAAGGAAGTTCGATGACCCCTCCCTTGCTCCGGTCCTCTATCTCTCTCTCTAGAATTTATCAAATTTAAGATTTGATGGAGGTTTTTTGATCAATACACAGGCATGAGTGAGTATATATTGCATGAAATAAGTGGTAGAAATTGGTCCTAGCTTGCCACGTTGCCTCTCCCGTTCTCTCCCTTCAGGCGGTCTCACACGCACAAACGCATGCGTGTATATATATATATGTGTGTGTGTGTGTGTGTGTGTGTGTGTTTAAAAAACATTTTGTTAAATTACTCTTTCCCCCCTCTAATTTCTTAAAGTCTTCTTTTTGAGTTCAATTCAACATTTATGAGTTTCTAAAATTGTAATTTGATCCCTAACATTTTCAATTTTAGATTTTAATTGGCAATTCGCATCCCAAGTTGAGAAAAATGTTTTTAAATTTGTAATTTGACCCCCAATTTTTTATTTAAGTTTTAATCAATAAAAGTTTTTACCTTGAAATTTACCAATATTCTAAAATGCAACTATTTATGACGTACGTTCTACGATTTAGGTCTTACACTAGAAATCAGGAAATTATTAAAGAAAGAATGTCAGGGATACCTTGCGCATGTGATCGACACTAGTCAGAGAGAAGTTTCGTTGGCAGATATTCCAGTGGTCAGAGATTTTCCCGACGTGTTTTCAGACGAATTGCCAGGGTTGCCAATAGATAGGGAGATGGAATTCATGATCGAGTTACTTCTAGGAACTACTCCTATATCGATCGTATGGCGCCTACCGAATTGAAAGAATTGAAGGCGTAGTTGCAAGATTTAGTAGACCGTGAGTTTATCAGACCTAGTATTTCTCCATGGGGAGCCCCAGTGTTGTTCGTGAAGAAGAAGGATGGCACGTTGAGAATGTGTATAGACTATCGGCAACTGAATAGGGTGACAGTTCGAAACAAATATCCATTACCTATGATTGACGACTTGTTTGACCAGTTTCAGAAAGCTAAAGTGTTTTCTAAGATATAATTTCGATCGGGGTACCACCAATTGAAAGTTAGAGAAAGTGATGTGGCAAAAATGACATTTCGTACGAGATATGGACATTATGAATTTCTAGTTATGCCCTTCGGACTGACGAATGCCTCTACTGCCTTTATGGATTTGATGAATCGAATTGTCCAACCTTATCTGGATCAATTTATTATCGTATTCATTGATGATATATTGATTTATTCCCAAAGTAGAGAAGATCATGCAGAGCATCTTCAGATTGTGTTGCAGACGTTGCGAGAAAAACGGTTATATGCGAAATTCAGTAAATGAGAATTTTGGTTAGATCATGTTGTATTTTTGGGACATGTTATTTCCAGAGATGGTATTCAGGTGGACCCAAAGAAAGTTGAAGCTGTTGTTCAGTGGGAAAGACCGAAAAATGTGACTGAAGTTCGAAACTTTTTAGGATTGACGGGTTACTATCGACGGTTTGTACATAGATTTTCTATTATAGCTGCCCCGTTGACTCGATTAACCCGCAATGAATCCAAATTTGAGTGGACCGACAAATGAGAACAAAGTTTCCACAAGTTGAAGAGTAGATTGACATCGACACCAATACTATCCCTCCCAGCAGAAGGGGGTGGTTTTGTGATTTATAGTGACGCATCACACCAAGGGCTGGGATGTGTTCTCATGCAGCATGGTCATTTAATCGCATATGCATCTCGGTAATTGAAGAATCATGAGCGTAATTATCTGACGCATGATTTGGAGTTAGCAACGATTGTGTTTACCCTAAAGATTTGGAGACACTATTTGTATGGTGAAACGTGTGAAATATACAGCGATCATCAGAGTTTAAAATACCTGTTTACTCAAAAGGAGCTAAATTTGAGGTAAAGGCGTTGGTTAGAGCTGATTTAAGATTACGATTGCACCATCCACTATCATCTAGGGAAAGCTAATATTGTAGCGGATGCGTTGAGTCGGAAATCGGCAGGTTTGTTCGCACACCTTCGAGTAGTTTATACTAATCTGTATGCCGAGTTGAGATCGTGGAGAGTTTAGTTATCGGTTGGTCAGACGGCAGCATTGCTTGTGACTTTGACCTTGAGGCCAACGTTGATTGATCGTATTATTGAAGCTCAGAAGTCGAACATGCAATTAGGGAGGATTCGTAATGAAGTGAAAAATAGTTACATAACTGATTATCAGGTTAGGGATAGTGATGAGGCGTTGATGATTAGGAATAGGTTGTGTGTCCCTAATGATGTTAGTTTGAAGAAGAATATTTTGGAAGAAGCGCATAGCTCAGCGTACGCGATGCATCCAGGCGGTACCAAAATGTATCGAGATTTGTGTGAGCATTATTGGTGAATTGGAATGAAACGAGAAATTGCAGAAATTGTTGCTAGGTGTCTTGTTTGTCAACAAGTTAAGATTGAGCATCAACGTTCAAGTAGGGTGTTGCAACCTCTACCTATTCTAGAGTGGAAATGGGAACATATCACGATGGATTTCGTATCGGGATTACTCTGTACTTAAAAGGGGTATAATTCCATCTGGGTGATCATTGATAGGCTTACCAAGTCCGCTCATTTTTTGGCCGTAAAGACGACGTATTCTCTTGAAAAGTATGCCCAATTGTATATCGATGAGATTTTTAGGTTGCATGACACACCGGTTTCTATAGTGTCGAATAGAGATCCGAGATTTACTTCGAGGTTCTGGCTGAGTCTTCAGACTGCTTTGGGTACCAAGATAAAATTTAGCACCACTTTTCATCCTCAGACGGACGGTTAGTCAGAGCGTACGGATTCAGACGTTGGAGGATATGCTGAGGGGATGTGTTCTGTAATTTCTTGGTAGTTGGGATGATCATTTGCCGTTGATGGAATTCGCCTACAACAACAACTACTATTCGGCAATAGAGATGGTCTCATATAAAGCATTGTATGGTAGGAGATGCAGAACCCCCGTCTATTGGACTGAGGTGGGTGAATGAAAATTGTTGACGTTGGACATAGCCCAGATGACAGCAGACAAAGTAAAGGTGATTTGAGAAAAATTAAAAATTGCTCAGAGTCGACAAAAGAGTTACGCAGACAAGCGCCGACGGGAATTGGAGTTCGAAGTGGGGGATCATGTATTTTTGCGTATCTCTCCGTGGAAATGCATAATGAGGTTCGGGAAGAAAGGGAAGTTGAGTCCAAGGTACATCGGACCATATGAAATTTTAGATCGGGTTGGCATTACAACGTATAGACTTGCATTACCGCCAGAGTTGTGTCGACTACACAACATTTTCCATGTATCGATGCTCCGGAAATATGTGTCAGACCCTTCTCATGTGTTGACTTCGCAGCCGATCGAATTGGAAGAAGATTTGACCTACGTTGAGAAGCCAGTCCAAATTCTAAGCCGTAAAGACCAGGTGTTGTGAACGAAAATGATTCTGTTAGTCAAGGTGTTGTGACGTAGTCATGCAGTGGAAGAGGCGACGTGAGAGCGATAAGACGAGATGAGGAACAAATACTTACATTTGTTCGTTTAGGTAATAAAATTTCGGGACGAAATTTTTTTTAGGAGGGAAGAGTTGTAAGACCCCAATCGAAGCATGTACGTCATTTTAGTCGCATCTTAAAGTAATTAGGAATTTGGAGTGAAATTGGGTTAATTAAAAATTCAAATTAAAAGTGTAGGGGTCAAATTGAAAATTTAAAAAATATTCAATTCAAAATTTTTACATTTAATTTTTGATAATAAACAAATTTTTGGGTGAAACTACAAGTTTAGAAACTTTTAAAAATGGAAGTTGGCTAAGAAGAGATTGTAAGCAATTTGGGGAGGAGAGAAAAAAGCAATTTAACCAAAGATATTTTTTATACATACATACATACATACATATATATATATATATGCCATTATGCATGTGTGTGGGTGAATTGAGATCAACCGGAAGGAGAGAAAGGAGCAGGCAACGTGGCAGTGGGATCACCACAAGTTTATGTATATATATATTGGTTCATGCATGATATGATCACAAATTTTAAGAAGAAAAGATCTAGAAAACCTAGAGAGAGGGAGAGAGAGAGAGAACCGGAGGAAAGAGATCTCGGAGGTTCGTGATCGCCAGTGATGGTGGGTTCTTCAGCGTGAGAAGGTATTTTGGTGTTGATCGTTGTTTGGTTCGGCGGAATATGTGCGTGTGCCGTCCAATTGTTTCGTCTGACGACAGGGGGTATGTGAAACGGTGGGTATGTGCTCTGTTTTTCTTTTGTTCTGGGTGTGTCATGTGTGTGTGTGTGTGGGTGAAGGTGTTGTGGTGTGTTTTGATCAGGCTTGAGGGGGGTGTTGTTGGTAAAACGGGCTGTTGTGTAGGTATGGTTGGTCGTTGAAATGGGGTGGTGAAAGAGCCGCCGGAGTAGTAAAGAAAGGGAGAGCGAGACGACGGGTCTGATCACAAGTGGGAGCTGAACGAAGAAGATGATCGTTCGCCTAGGCGGTAACAAGATTCTCCTAAGCGGTGGAACATCAGTAAGTAAAACAGAAAAGATGGCAAGTGTTCTCGCCTAGGCGGAGGGGTGCTCGCCTCGGCGGAGAAAGGTCAGTGTGCAAAAACAGAGAGAAATGGAGCGTGTTCGCCTAGGCGGAGGACCTACGACCTAGGCGGTGGAGCATCAGTGAGTAAACTAGAGAATGGAGGAAATATGTTCGCCAAGGCGGTGGGAGCAGGAGCATAAACTAAGAAATTTTAAAGGAAATCGACAACCGTTTCGGAATGGGTAACATTTCTTGTTAAATTTTTTGATTGATTAATTAAATTACTAGCCTTAAAATGTCGAAATGGCGATAATAATTATTGAGACGGAGCGATACTAGTCAAATAGTAATTTTTCCTAATAAAATGTGGGGAATGGGAAAATTACGGAACGTAGGGATTGTATTGCATGATTAAGTTATTTTTACCTAAAATATTAATTTAGGCCCTGTCACTAATAGGTTCGCAGGCATCGGAGTGACGGTAGAGTATAGTCGATAAAAGTTTTTCAGAGTGGATCACCAGGTGAGTGTATTATCTTCTAGTAAATTACAAAATCTATTTTCATATATATGATGGAAAAATGTGTTTACCAAAAATTGGACGAATTTGTAACTTATATGGATCAAACAGTTTTGGGTGTGTATGAAATTGATGGTGGACAAGTCGTTTGTTGTTGAGATGGAAATTGGTGTTGGGTCCGACTACGCCATAGTATTATTTGCTCCGGCAGAGTAGTGATTATCTGCTTGACATAGTCCGACAGAGTGACAATTATCTGTTTGGCATAGTCCAGCAGAGTGACGATTATCTACTTGCTATAGTCCGACAGAGTGGTGATTATCTACTTGGCATAGTTCAACAAAGTGGTGATTATCTGCTTGGCATAGTCCAGCAGAGTGGTGATTATCTACTTGGTATAGTCCAACAGAGTGACGATTATCTGCTTGACATAGTCTGACAGAGTGACAATTATCTACTTGGTATAGTCCGGCAGAGTGGTGATTATCTGCTTGACATAGTCCAACAGAGTGGTGATTATCTGCTTGGCATAGTCCAACAAAGTGGTGATTATCTGCTTGACATAGTCCAGCAGAGTGACGATTATCTGCTTGGCATAGTCCGGCAGAGTGTTGTGACCCGTTAGGAAGGCAAAATCCTACGGGTGGTTCGGTACCGTTGCAACTCCTGATCGTAAGGTTAAACGATCCTGTGGCTAGTCAAAGAGTGTGTGGTGTTTTGTCGTATATGGTGAATAGTGTGTCCGTATATACATATATTGGTGTATTTGTCGTTTAAGTTGTTTTATACCATTTGGTGGGATATAGTATTCTGGTGAATTTTCACTGCTTGAGTAGAATGTGACGTGTAGATATATATATATATATATATATATATATATATATATATTTTCTGTGGTGATAGAAAAAGAGAGTTTTCCTTGTGGTATGTGATTTTTATATTATTGTTTTTATACTTGATCCATAGTAAAAATGTTTTTATTATGAAGACAGTACACAGATAAAATTTTTGGTTTCAAGTGCTGCAGCTAGAAGTCGGTCCCCTACTGGCACTAGGTAGAGTCTTGTGACGGTGTCGTGTGGGAGTTTTTGGGATGAGTTGTTTGAGTCGAAACAGTGAGAGGTTCATTATTATTTTATTTTGGTTGTTATTATATTCGGGGACGGGTGTGTCTCCATTTGAGAGGATGTTTATGGCTTGTATATGTGGTTGTATAGTTATGTATGTCCTTTGCCGTTTTCTAGTTAGTTTGACGTTCAGGTGATGTTATATCGACGTCACACCAGCCCTAGGGTGATGGGTGTCCGGGGTGGGGTGTGACACCGGTCGTCCTCCCCGAGAACGCGTGTCTCCAATGAGCCCGGAATTGCGTATGTGGAGCGTAGTTCCCAGACGTCTTTTCCGACAAGTCGTGTCACGACCCGCCCCGGACACCCGTCATCTCAGGGTTGGCGTGACGACAACAAAACATCACCTATTACATACATTACTTCTTATACATAAAAAATTGCATACATTACTATACAATTGAATAATCAAGACATACATAATCTTTGTTTTTCACATGGTTCACCACTGACAGCTCAACTCAAATTATTCCCAGATGACTCCACCTAACGCCAGTAGAGGACCGTCTCCTAAAAGATTCACCTGCGAGTGTACTGCCTTCTTAGTAAATTTTTTTTTTCATAACAATAATGCATTCTAAATAATACAACATGTAAATGGATCAAGCGTAAATATATATCCACCACACAGTTGGTAAAATCTCCAGTATCAAATAAGCAGTGAAAGTAAAACAGTATAATTAAGTTTCCAAACACCATAATCAATAATAAATCACCCAATATAAGTAAATCACTACATCTCACACATACCTTAAACACAGCACTCCACCACAACATACACTGGCTAGCCATAGTGATCGTTTTAACCTCACGATTGGGAGTTGCAACGGTACCGTAACATCCGTAGGAATGGCTTCCTACGAAATATCCACACCCCTTTTTGGGGAGAAATATAATCCACACCCCTTACGGGGAGAAACATCCACATCCCTTGGGAAGAATCCACACCCCTTACAGGGAGAATATAAACCACACCCTTTCGGGGAGAATTTCCAAAATCATGTTTTTCACTCTTCTTTTTAAAAGTACCACCCATATCCAACAAAAAATATTTTTAATCATTCTTTTTAGAAACCAACATAATTCCCCGGAAATTTATTTTACCAATTCACCCCAAAAACCTGCTTGATCCATATCATTTATGAAATCGTACAGTGTAAGTAAACACATATGTCATCATATATATACATAGAAAATAGTTTGACAAGAAAACAGTATACTCACCTGATTATCCATTTTCGAAAACTTTAATCGCATATTCCCTACTGGTACTCCGGTGCCTGCGAACCTAATAGTGGCAGGGCCTAAATTAATATTTTATGTAAAATACCCTAATCATGCAATGTAGACCCTAAGTTTCGAGTTTTCCTAGATTTCATTGGGGGAAAAATATTATTTTGTTCGTTTCGTTACGTTGATATTCATCACACCAATTTATTTAGATTGGCGATAAATAAAATATTACTACGATTATGAAATTTTTAATACTAACAATTTAGTTTAACAAAAAATAATACCCGATTAAAATTTTACCTGATTTCGAATCTCCTGCCAGCCGCGAATTGGGTTTTTGGATTCTACTGGGATGGTTTGCGTATTTTTTACTTTTTCTTCCTCTTTTTTTCTTTTTTTTTTTTCCTTTTCTTCTTCTTCCTTCTCTGTTTGCATTTACTGTTTCTGATCCCTCCGCACCGCGTCAACACCGACCGACACTCACTCCTCTCGTCAATCTTCACCGCCAACGGTCCGAACACACACACGGCACACAACACACACACACACACGGCAAACACAACGATACCATCGCCGCATCACCGGACCATCGCCGACCCTCTCTCTCTCTTCGTTTTTTTTTTTTTTTTTTTTTTTTTTGCTTCCGCTACCTTTCAACCAACCAACGACAACACCAACCTACTCACACCATGACGACACCGATCACCGATCACACACACACAAAACTAAAACCAAACTCACCTTTTCTCTCTCTCTAACTCTACGTTCCGGCGACGACGGCAACCACACCCACACCGCAACCATTGAATACACACACTCACACAAACCAACCATCGTCGGACCCATTTGAACTACAGCACGGGCACACACACACACATACACACACTGATGAGACCCACAAACCCACCGCCGACGCCGCTTTCTCTCTCCTTCTCTCTGGTTTTTTTTTTTTTTTCTCTATTTCGGCTTCTCCCTTCTCTTGTGTGTGTATAATTGTATATACATATATATTGACAAACAAGCCACCGACTTCCCTCTTCTATTTTCTCGATCCTTCGGCTGAGCTCACGGCACACGTACGATCTTATATATATATATATATATATATATATATATATATATATATATATATCTTTGTTTTAATTATGCTAACCCACCCTTCTTTTTAGTTAGGAAATTAATTAAACCCATTCTCAATTTTAATGTGTATAAAAATTATAATTTGACCCCTAAATTTTTAAATCATATAATAGTTGAGAAAATCTACCCCCGTTATATACGAAATATTTTAAAATATGACTAAAATTATACGTATATTAAAGATCGGGGTCTTATAGGTCGGACCCCACCCTCCAAACCCAAACGTCCGGAAGAACCTCGTAGGCCGGTCGACGGGAAGTCGAGCTCGCCCAAGGAGAATGGCCGGACGTCGATGGTTGGGCAGCCGCTGGGCCCTCGGTAGAGCCCGCATCGCTTTTCGTCCTCCTCCTTAGAGACCCGCTCGAAGTACCAGGCGTAGGGAGTGCCCCTGTTCCGGTCTCTCCATGGGACTCCTCGAAAAAAGATGTCCACTGAACAACGATCTCTTGGTCGCCTGCCGGCCTGGTGGCCAAGGGAACACCCGCCTCGTCTGACTCCGTCACAGACGAGCTGAGCTCAATCTGGACGGTCGGGGAGTCGGCCGCTATCACATCGGTTCCTGACGCGCTGTTCCCCAACGAGCCGGACTCCTAAACATAAGACATGACGAAAAAGAAGAGAAGAAAATGATAGGAAGAGTACCGTACGCAGAGGTCAAGTGGAGCTTTCGCAATACTCTGGTGAAGAAATTCAAAAAATGAGGTGTGTATTTATAGGGATGCCGAGAAGCCAAACCATTGCATAAAATCGAATGGTTCGCAGAGCGTCGATCCGCACGCCTTCAACCACGTGTCACGCATCAGATCAGGGCGATAATCAAACTTCTTGGGAAAGCCAAAGGTCGCGACCGGTCTAACTTCTCTGACCGGGCCGACCTGAGCTTCCCGTTATCCCCTGTTTTCTATCATCTCGGCTGATCGTCCCCAAACGTCTGACCACTGAACCCTCAGCGCCTCATGTCCCATTTCCACGCTAAGGCTTAGGGGGTAGCTGATGTGGGTAAAAAAGAACACTCACCACATGTCAGCCACCTGGATCAGATCTGCCACGTCACCGGTTCTATGTCATCGATGACCTGAGCTAGCTCGATATATAGACAGCCTGGATGGCTTCCCAGGTTAGTGGATGAGAAGCACACAAGGACCTCTTTCAAAAGCCCTCTGAAAAATCGCCACGCAATGGCAGGTCGACGGGCCCAGACTAACCTGCTCCCTCTTGACCGATCTGACTTGCCTCCACGACAAGTCGGACCTTAGTCCTCGCCATCTACAGTGAAAGGCCCAGGCCGATAGCTCTAATCCACCGTGCAGCCCACGCGCCTGACTGCTTACCGATAATCCAAGCTTAAGGCCCTAATCTTGCTTATACTAATCATATTTTCGCCTATAAAAAGAAGGCTTCCCCAACACTTTTTGGGGACAACGGAAAGGATCTCTAGAGAGAGAAACTCTACCACAGGTCGCTCAGACATGTCGAGGTAACAGTAACCTTCCAATCTGAATTTCTACCTCGGGCTCTTACTCTCACGTCGGAGGGGACACGCAGGCAAAAACCCAGCCCGTCCTTTGTGCAGGTGACGGATTGGAGGTCGGCTCGGACAACAACAAGGAGCAGAAGACTAAGAGCCAGAGACCCGGGCCTGGACTCAGGCCGGACAACGCCAGACCGACCCGGCTGCTACGACTAAGAGACGGACATGATCATTCAAGCATCATCCCCATTTTCCCTGGTTAGAGGGTGTCCGGACCATTCTGCTGATTGGCTAATTTCCGACACCAATAATTACAAAGTTGAAATTAAAAAAAATTATATATATATATACGCGTGTGTGTGTGTGTGTATTTGAACTTTGAACTCAACCACGCCTAACTATACATTTTTCTTATATTAATATGGGTAGAACAAAGATGTAAAAGTAGACTTTCGTTTGTCGAGATAATAAGGTGGCGTTTGGTAACCGTTTCTGTTTCCATTTTAGCAGTGAGATGAGAATGGGATGAGATGAGAATTTTATTTCCTTCCTGGGAGTAAAATCGCGTTTGGTAATGATTTTTTTTTTTTTTTTTTTTTTTTAGAAAGAGAATCGCGTTTGGTAACAATTTTATCCTAAAATCAAATTTTTTTTTTTAGATGGCCGGAGGGCGGTGGCGGCGGTGACCAGCGGGTGGGTGACGGTGGCGGACGACCGGAGGTGACTAGCGACGGTCGCCGGAGATGGCCGTCGGACGGCGGCTGCGAACGGTGGCCGGCAGCGGCGGATGAACAGTAACGGATATTGGGAATGGAATGAGAACGAGAAAAAAATGGGCACAATTCCCAAATGGGAATGGACTGGGAACGAGAACAAAAATTACCAAATGCTATTTCCAAACAGAATTTTAAAAAATCTGGGAATAGAATGAGAATTTTTGGAATGGAAACAGTTACCAAACGGGGCCTAAGTGTTTATAAATGAACTTTTCAATTAAATAATTAAAATGTAAAGTTAAAAATGCATAACATTTTCAAAATAATTAAAAACAACAAAATTAATAGATGGAATAAGTTATGAATAATCTTGCTTTATACAACTAAAAGGCAGTCTCATTGTGAAATAGTAATAAATTATGTGCATTGTCTATGTTGTAAATATTTGTTTCCTTGTCAGCTAAATTTCGGCTATTCTTGCCGATACCCTAAAAATTAAATTTTGAATGTATAAGGCTAATATGAGAAAGTGCATTTTTAATATTACTCGGTGAAGTGATTAGGTGATATGTGTGTAAACTATCTGCACAAATCTTTTAAAAAATAATAAAAAAAATAAAAATTAATGTGGATAAAATCGGGTCTCCTCGACGTGTTAGCCACCAAGGATAAGTTTGCCACGTCGCCAACCGCCGGTGTATAGACAGCCCGGGGTGTTCACTGCCCGGTAGCCGACCGGAGGTCGGAGCGCCTAGACCAACCTCCCCGTGTGGGACCGACTTGGCCCATCTCCTCAGCAGGTCGGACCCCGGCCCCCGCCATCAATAGTAATGGGCCCAAGGCCCAGGCCCATAACTTTAATCCGCCATGCCGCCCATGCGCCTGACTGTTTACCGGCAATTTGAGTTTAAGGCCTTAATCTTATTTACGTTAATCACGCCTCCGCTTATAAATAGGAGGCTTCTCCAACATTTCGAGGGGACGAAAAATACCATTCTAGAGAGATAAACTTTGCCTCAGATCGGTCAGACAGATCGAGGTAACAGTAACTTTTCGACCTATATTTCTACCCTGGACTCTTACTCTCACGCCGGAGGGGACACGCCGGGAAAAACCCGGCCGTCCTTTGTGCAGGTGACGAATAGGAGCTCGGCTCGGACAACGACTAGGAGAACGGAAGGAAAAGAAGACCCGGGCTCGGACTCAGGCCTGACCAGATCCGTCCGACCCGGTTGCAGCACGCTAGGAAATTCAGTCTTTTACACCCCTAATGCTCCTGATCCGAGAATGCTTAGACTATACTGCTGGTTGGACCAATTTCTGACACCAACGAAAATAAATAAATTTAATGAATTATTTCATGCACATAGTAATTATAAAAGGACAACTCTTAATGTACTTGTTTAATTTTTCGTAAAGTAAAGAGTTTGCACAACAAAGTCAAATTTTCATTGCATAAGCAAAAGCCAAATGTTACACATAAAAATTAGTAACTTATTACTAATTTTAAATTACTTTTACCTATGATTAAATATCCTCATATATATATATATATATATATATATATATATATATATATATAATTTAATATGTTTAATTTTATAATTTCAAAAATTGTAATATTATTTTAAAGTTTTTCTTCACTTCACAATCTCAAGATAATATTTCACTTTAAAAAATAGATCATCTTATCTTAAACATTTAATTTTCAGTGGTAACACAATAGATGTTATAGTTTGTCAATGTGAACTATATTTTGAACACCTGTCAAAATTTTTTTTTTGGTAAGTGTACTAAAAAAATATTATAGGACTAAATTAGGCATATATAAAACAAATAACTAAACTAAAACATATATATATATATATATATATTACCTATATTCTTCAATTAATAAAATAGGGATTTACGCTAGTTATGTTCTCTATAATTTTACAAATATTGATAAATCTCTTATCGTATTTGGTCAAACATTATTTAGTACCGCTCCATCTTTTTTTTTTTTTGGTACATAAAAGAGCAAACAAAAACAAAAAACAAAACTATGGGCATCTATCAAAGGCACTCACATTCATCTCAGCAAACATCAAGTTCGTCATATCTTCCGAAGGAGACTCCAAAATCATCAGATCCGTGCCTTCGTTGACTCTTTTCTTGGCCAAGAAATCGGCACATTTGTTCGCTTCTCTAGGCACGTATTGAACAACATAATTGTTATTTTTTAAGAACCTTTTACAATCTTCAATCCTTGGAAAGTATCTATGGGTATCTGAACACTCTGCCACAATGAGTTGAACTGCTTCCTGGGAGTCTGTTTCAACAATCAAATGTGGAAATTCTCAATCTAAAGCGAGTATGATCCCCATGTGGATGCTTTTGATTTCAGCTCCAAGACTTGTACATTCCTGTAATTGGCTATAATAGCCAAACATCCAAACTCCATATCTATCTCTAACCAACCCTCCAATCCCACCTTTTCCCAGGTTTCTAATAGCGATTCCATCCGTGTTTAACTTGTAAAATCCTGCACATGGAAACATCCAATGAGAAAATTTCAAAACCGCTCTATTATTAGTAGGATAGGAAGAACAAAATGTTTCCATTTAATCATCTCTAAGTCTCACTATACGGTTTAGAGTCAAAATCACATTAGACTCCACTCTTTCAATGACTTCTTTATTTCTATCCTTCCATATTTCCCAAATAATAGCCACAAAAAAAAATGTTTTGAAGGATTAGATGATCTCTCTTTCAAATGCCTTTTAACCATTGTTGAATGTCCAAGTACATAAGATTGAAACCTCCATGCGTAGCTGCTAAACCTCTCCAAATCCTACCCGTTTTAGGGCATTTCCTCAAGAAATGATAAGAATCAACGAGCACCATCAGATGATCAGCTATATATTCCAGTTGGGCTTATTAATAGGACAAGATCCAAGAAAATCAAAATAGCACTTAATGGGCTAATTCAGGAGACTTGGCCCGTATCTACAATAGTTAAGCCCAAATTAGGCCCATCGGACATGCAAGACCTAATTCATCTCATCAAGGTAAGCAAATGGGCTTAGACATGAACTCAAATGGACCAAGTCATGTGGACCACGAAATTCTTAGCATATTTATTTTATTTATTAGTATTTTATTTTTTAATTTAGATTATTTATTTGATAATTTGTAAGCTTGATTGCCAAGTAAATCATTTCCTTTTCCAATTAGGAATATAAGGCAAATTAGGAAACTTCCTTATTCTTTATTTAACAATTAGATTTTAGAGTTTCTTTTTTCCTCCATGTAGACCCACGAATTTCAAAGTGTATTAGTGTTTCTTTCTTATTCTCTTGGCCGCCTATTTAAGGGGCTTTGTAGACCTAAGAATTTTACATTATTTTTTATTAATAAAATTGTGAAAGTTTTCTCTTTAATTTTTCAGAGAATTTTTCCTGAACTTATTAAGAGTTTTTTGTGGCGTTCAAACTTATATATTTGGTTCGTAATTCATATAATCATTGGGTCAAGATCATTATACCATTGGTTCGCGTTTCATTCATAAATGTTGGGTTAAGGTAATCTATCTTTTAATTCCTGTATTTTTAGTTAGCTCAAAAAATCTGATTTAGTTTCGATCTTCGTGAAAAAACCCTAAGTTGGTTTCGAATCTCACTAATTCTTAGTGAGGTTCGCATCATTTGGTAATCAAAATAAGGTCTAAATAACTCTTTATTCTTCTTCGTTCATCGTTTTCTTTTCCTTCATACTTGAACTTTCTTAGCCGAAATATTTATATTTGGTTAAATTTTTCGTTTTTTTTTTCTTTGGTACTAAGCATCTTCAATCTTGATTTAAGTTGCTGCAAAAAAAAAAAAAAATAGAAACAAAAACAAAAAAAGAAGAAAATAAACAGAATAAAAAAAAATCCCGCAGCTCCAAAATTCGAAATTTATTTCTTCTTGTTCTATTTCGCAAATTTATCCTTTGTGCTCTTCTTGTTCACTTTATTTTTGTCCTAAATCTCATTCTTAGTGAAAGTGATTTGTTGAGTTTGAATTGTCATGAGAAATTTCTGATTAAGTTTGGTTAAGTGAATTCAATAAAGAACTAAAAGAGTGAATTAAAAAGTGGAAAAAGGCAATAGAGTGTGAGCTCATAAGAGGGTAAAAGCCAAATTTGAGTGAAACACGAGCCCGAGTGCCATCAATCTTGAGGGAAACACGTGAGAGAGTGTTTGTGAGGTTTGCTAACTTAGTTTTGCAGATTATTAAACATGTCTCAAGAAATAAATAAAGGCTCATCTAATGAAGCACCGGAAAAGATGGACGTTGTGGATGTCAAAGTTTTCTACAAAGCCTTAGAGCGAAAGTTTGAACAATTGAACTCGAGATTTGATGAAGTGCATGAACGATTAGATAAAGTTGAGTCTAGTTCACGGCAACCACCTAAAGCTCCTAATGCACAACGATGAGAGAGGAATCTTCCTCGGTATGAATATCAAGATGATGATGGAGATGACCTAGATGAAGAGGATCGCATCTCTAATGCGAGCTTCCGCAGATTTGGGTATAGATATGGCAATAGGGGAGATAGATATGGGGAGAGGATCGATAATAACTTTGGAAGCATCAAGATGAAAATTCCATCGTTCCAAGGAAAGAACGACCCTGAAGCGTACTTGGAGTGGGAGAAGAAGATGGAATTGAGACGTGGGCTGAAATAAAGGCCATAATGAGGAAGAGGTTTGTCCCAAATCACTACTATAGGGATTTGTACCAGAAGTTACAAAGTCTTACTCAAGGATATCGGAGCGTAGATGATTACTACAAGGAGATAGAGATCGCTATGATCTAGGCTAATGTCGAGGAAAATAGAGAAGCTACCATGACAAGGTTCTTGAATGGGCTGAATTGGAAGATTGCCAACGTGGTGGAGTTGCAACATTATGTGAAGTTGGAGGACATGGTGCACATGGCAATAAAGGTGGAACGACAACTTAAAAGGAAAGGAACTCGGTAATCTAAAAAAAAAACCACCACTTCATGGAGGCCTAATAGGAGGAGAGATGAAGGGGCTGGTTTTGCGTCCCAAACCCAACCGCCGAACATGAGAGATGATGTGTCCAATACCAACAAAGGTAAAACCGAAGCCCAAACTCTTAATCGTGATATTAAATGTTTTCGCTGTTTGGGAGTAGGTCACATTGATGGAGAAGTGGAAACCAAAAGCGAGAGTGATGATGACCAGATACCACAACTTGAGGATACTTGTGATGATGAAGTGGAGTACCTGGTGGAGGGAGAGATACTTGTGGCTTGGCATGCTATAAATGTTCAAGTTGCGGAAGATGACATGGAACAACAAAAAGAGAATGAGAATCACATGAAATTGAAAAGAGATAATGAGTTGAAAAAAACTTGTGAGATTAGTGCAAAAAAAGATGAGAAAGAGGAGTGTGAAAAGGGAAAAGAGAGTAAAAAAGAGAAAGAGAGTGAAAAAAATGAGGAAAAAACAGAAAAACAAATGAGTTTTTATGCTAAGACGAATGATGTCAAGAGGGTTTTTTTATACAAATCAACCTATATTTGTACTTTTGTACAAAGAGGCTTGTTTTACTACTAAGGAAATTGACAAATATTTGCCTAGTGTTGTTGTTTATTTATTGCAGGAATATAAGCACATGTTTCATAATGATGTGCATAGCGGATATCTTTCTAATAGAGGGATCGGGCATCAAATCTATTTTGTGACCGGAATAATGATTCCTAACCAACCAGCCTATGGGCATAATTCGGAAGAGATAAAGGAACATCAAAAGCAAGTTGAGGAGTTGATGGCCAAATGACACATACGAGAAAGCATGAGTCTGTATGCGATACAAGTGCTACTTGTGCCTAGGAATGATGGGACTTGGCTAATGTTTGATGATTGCCGAACTATTAACAACACTATGGTGAAGATTCGAGGACGAATCATTTTGAAGAGAGGGGGAATGATGAGAATCAACGAGCAACATCAGATGATCAGTTACATGTTCCAGTTGGGTCTATTATTAGGGCAAGATCCCAGAAAATTAAAGTAGCACTTAATGGGCTAATTCATGAGACTTGGCCCATGTCTACAATAGTTAAGCCCAAATTAGGCACATCGGACAATCAAGGCTTAATTCATCTCATCAAGGCAAGCAAAATGGACTTAAACATGAACTCAAATAGGTCAAGTCATGCGGACCACGAAATTCTCAGCATATTTATTTTATTTATTAGTGTTTTATTTTTTTTAATTTAGGTTATTTATTTGATAATTTGTAAGCTTGATTGCCACGTAAATCATTTCCTTTTCCAACTAGGAATGTAAGGCAAATTAGGAAGCTTCCTTATTCTTTATTTAGCAATTAGATTTTAGGGTTTCCTTTTTCCTCCATGTAGACCCACGAATTTCAAAGTGTATTAGGGTTTCTTTCTTATTCTCTTGGCCGCCTATTTAAGGGGCTTTGTAGACCTACGAATTTCACATTATTTTTTATTAATAAAATTGTGAGAGTTTTCTCTTTAGTTCTTCAGAGAACTTTTTCTGAACTTATCAGGAGTTTCTTGTGGCGTTCAAATTTATATCTTTGGTTCGTGATTTATTATAATCATTGGGTCAATATCATTATACCATTGGTTCGCGTTTCGTTCATAAACGTTGGGTCAAGATAATCTATCTTTCAATTCCTGTATTTTTAGTTTGCTCAAAAAATCTGATTTAGTTTCGATCTTCGCGAAGAAACTCTAAGTTGGTTTTGGGTCTCACTAATCCTTGGTGAGATTCGCATCACATGGTCAATGGATTCTGTTTCCACCTGGCATATTTGACAAAAACTCGAGCCATTATCACATCTTATGGATCTAAAAAGATTAGTAACTAATTTACCATGCATAATAAGCTACACAAAATATTTGAGTTTTTTAGGGAGTTTTGACTTCCAAATCCAATTCCATTTGATATACTCATTCATTTGTTCCTTATTCATTGAATCATAAGCAGACTTTATGTTGAATTTTTGGGTGTTCCCAATCATCCAAATAGGTTTATCATCTATCTCTATGTTAGGGCGTTCATTATTCAAGATGATATCTATTTGAGTGTCACTAATAAGATGTAGAATTGGTGTTAAAAACCAATCCCCGAACTCATCAATAATATCCGCAACTTTTAAATCCTAATTAGATTGGAGTTCATCATTTCCCAAGGGGGCATCACCACACCACCACCAATCATTCCAAATATTCACATTTACACCATCTCCTGTTTTCCATTTGATCCCATCCCTAAGCATGTTCTTAGTTTTGGCAATACCCTTCTAAAGATAAGAGTTTTGTGGTTTCACTTTCCATGTACTCGGGCTTTTATCAAGCTTATATTTTCCACACAAAATTCTAGCCCACATACTTTTCTTAGTAGTCGTAATACTCCAACCTAGTTTAGCCAAAAAAGTTCTATTACTTTTCCAACTTCTCTAACACCTAATCCCCTTCTTCTTTAGGTTTACAAACATTATCCCATTTAATCAGATGAAATTTCTTTTTGTCATTAGCCTCACCCCAGAGGAATTTACGATTAATGTTATCTATTTCATCACAAAATTTCTTAGGGAGGGGAGATACTTGCATATTGTAATAAGGAATCGTAGAAGTGACAAATTTGATTAGTAAAGTCCTTCCTGCCAAAGATAGCATGTTCGCTTTCCAACTAGATAATCTTTTCTGAATTTTCTCCAGAATAAAATTATAGTGCCTCTTAGAATTTCTCCCATGAATAAGGGGAACTCCAAGGTATATGCCTAGGTTCTCAACCAAATTAATATTCAATTTGTTCCCTATATCCTTAGCATTAACCTTATTAATGTTGGGAGAAATAAACATTTTTGATTTGCAAAAAATTATTTTTTGGCCCGAAGCCCCCGAAAAATTTGACATAACTTCCAGAATGGAGTTTACATTCTTGTCGTTGGCTTTAGCAAAAAGCATTAAGTCATCCACAAAGAACAAGTGGGTTAGAGACGGACTTCCCCTACCTATTTTTAAACCATTCCATTTACCCTTTCTTTCCTTCTCATTAATCATATGAGATAGCCTTTCCATGCAAAGGACAAATAGGTAGGGGTAAAGGGGGTCCCCTTGCCTCAAACCTCTAGTCGGTTTAGTTTCTTCCAACGCTTCTCCATTCTAAAGAATGGATAGAGCTGAAGCTCTCACGCAACTCATGATAAGCTTGACCCACTGGCTTGGAATATTAAAATTTATCATTGTTTTTTCTAGAAAATCCCAATTGATTCTATCATATGCTTTCTCAAGGTCAAGCTTTATAATCATACTTGCCCCTTTATCTTTCATTTTTTTAAGGGAGTGTATAACCTCTTGAGTAACAATAATATTATCTGACGTCATTCGCCCTGGAATAAAGTTACTTTGATTCGAGCCCACGATCCTGTCAAGATAAGGTCTCAACCTAACCACAAGAATTTTCGTAACCAATTTATATGAAGTATTACACAAACTTATGGGCCTAAATTGATTAATCATTTTAGGGATATTAACCTTAGGAACAAGAGCAACGAGTGATTTACTATTATAAACTGACATTTCCCAATTCCTAAAGCAATCAACCACAAAGTTATAAATGTCATTTCCAACCACATTCCAGTTTTTTTTTAAAGAAGATAGCTTGGAACCCATCAGGTCCTGGAGCTTTTAAGTCCCCAATATTTTTAAGATTAGTCCAAGTTTCTTTCTTAGTAGGCATACTAGTAAGAGAGTAATGATGGTGATCCTCAATTATAGGGCAAGCATTCAAAATTCGTTGTCTATCATTGCTCAGCATATCTTCCAAGAACAAATTACTAAAGTGATTCTTGATGTGATTTTTAATTTGTCCCGAATCCTTAATCCACTCATTACCCATCTTAAGCATATTAATTATATTTCTTCTTCTTCTTTGAAGAGCCATGTTATGGAAGAATTTGTTATTTCTGTCTCCCATCTTCAACCATAATATTCTAGATGTTTGAGCCCAAAAAATTTCCTCCTGTCTAAGAATATATAAGTACTCATGACGAAGGTTATTATCCAACTGATTGAAAATTTTTGTATAATTTCTATCTTGGGCCAATTGGATACCTTTTAACCTAGCAAAGATATTTTTCTTTTTCCTAAACAGATTCCCAAAAATCTCCTTATTACAATTAATTAAATCCTTAGTAATCTTTTTAAGTTTATCCTTTAGGTCAATTTCTTGCCTATTTCCGTTAGTATCAAGGAAGTTCGCAAAGTCATAATGAGTAAGCCTCAGCGCTTCAAAGCGAAATGATTTATTTCTAACAATTCTACAATTACCCAACATATTAATGAGAATAGGAAAGTGGTCAGAATACGTACGCAGAAGAGATTCCACGATAGTTTTCGGGAAGTTCGAGCACCACTCCTCATTAGCCATAGCGCGGTCCAATCTCTTACCAATTTTAATATCGAATCTATTTGTACCAGTCGACATGAATTTGGGCCCATTGAGTACCTCTCCATCTTCGAAATGATGAATATTGTAAAAGGACTATTGTTAATGTACTTGTTTAATTTTTTGTAAAGTAAAAAGTTTGCACAGCAAAGTCAAATTTTCATTACATAAGCAAAGCCAAATGTTACATATAAAAATTAGTAATTTGATTACTAATATTAAATTACTTTTGCCTATGATTAAATATCTTTTTCATATATATATAATTTAATATGTTTAATTTTATAATTTCAAAAATTGTAATATTATTTTGAAGTTTATCTTCACTTCACAAGCTCAAGATAATATTTCGCTTTAAAAAATAGACCATGTTATCTTAAACATTTAATTTTAAGTGGTAACACTATAGATGTTATAATTTGTCAATGTGAACTACATTTTGAACAAGAGTACTAGTAGAAAGGTTATTTGTAGTGTTCAAAAAAATAATTTGGTAAGAGTACCAATTTTGCCAAATAAAGTAAAAATTCATTGGGAGACAAGATCCTAATAGAAAGGTTATTTGTACTGTTCAAAAAAATAATTAAACTCATGATTGATCCTTTGTTATTGTTCAATATTTCATAAAAATTGATTCAAATGTTGGATAAAATGTTTAATTCGTTATCAAAATAAGTTTGAATAATTTTGGCCTTCAATGCATGCTCAATTTCAATTTTTGGTTCGATTAAGAAAACATATTTGTGCAAATTAATTGATCGGCTCAATTTTTGGTTAACAGATATTCATATAAATCAATTTTAATGAGACACTATCCCAATCGGTCAACAGTATGGTTGATCGAATTCTAAAAATGTTCAAGATGCTGTCGAAATTGGTCAATTGGTTTGTCCATCGGTTGTCCAATTTCTAATTTCCCTTATTCTTTGAAGCCGCTGGACTTATCGGTTGATGAAAATGGGATTCAGTCGTTTAGACTATCCTTAGTTGTATTATAATGATCTTACATCCTAAATCGATTGACTAAAACAGGGATTGATCAACTTGTTTTTATAGGATTTCAATTTTATTGATTTTTTAACTACAACTCTTATACGATTTCGATTCTAATCATTTTAGACATATCTTCATCCTTATTTAATGAATCATACATACATAACACAATAAAAAAATTCCACATAATATCATTCAAGTATTTGTGAATAATAGTACATTTGATAAACATGTTTCTACTTTTTAATATTTTTCAAAAATTTTAAAGTAATTCTTAAATACCTATTCTTAAAAACCCAAAAAAAAAAAAAAAAAAAACCTTGATTCTTATTTAGTCCCACAAAATTATTTCCGAACTATTTCTTAAGACTAAATATTGAGAACCACCACGATGCTGGTCACATCTCAACACTGGCCACCACCCACACTGGCTAACACCACCGTGCTGGTCATCACCATTGCACATCTTGATCTTCTTCTCTCATCTCCTTTTTATATCTATCCCTCTCACACACACACATGTATAAATGATCCAAATTTAGTCGCAACCAAATATATATATATATATATTATTTTAAGAAATTATAAAAGTATTTAAAAAAAAAAAAAATTATCAGTACCAAATGCAATTCCATTATAATAATACTTCAAAACGAAAATGAAAATTTCATCCTATTTCATTGAGAGTAGAAATGAAAAAAAACGAAAACGTTAATCAAACGCCATCTTTAAACATTTAAAAAAAAAATACTATAATGAGTTACGTATTTATTGAGAATCCTTACTAATTGTGTGTTAAACGACACTGCATCATGCCTATTGCACTCCAGACATAATCTACAGCTGTGGGAATTATCATATGTCGAGACTAATGCCTTTTTAGTATTTTGTTCTTAAGATTAACGTTAGAATCCAATTTATTGATAAATAAATTTGATGAGGGTATTTTTGGGCACCTCTGAGTCAGCACTTGAGACCCAGCCACGTGTGAACCCTCGCAATGACAGGGACGTATTCCAAAATGCACAACACCACGTTGGAGCATACACCGACTATGGTTCCTCCCTGGAATCTCATTTACACCTAGGGAGGAGCGAGGAGCCCCACAAGGACGTGTCGCTCTGAGCTCTACGCCGTGCCCTCAGCGATCAGTTTCAGGGACTCAGTCGCTCACCTCGACCGACTCTCATTTTCACCTTGTTTCTTCTCCAGGATTCCACGGATCTCTACGCTCCTCCACCAGCTCATCGCCACAGGCTTGTCAAAAGCCCGCAGGCTTCGCCAAATGGGCCCAAAAGCCCAAGCCTAATGATTATTTTCTAAACGCCCCAGATTATCGGCTAAACACAGATTTTCGATTAATTAATCGTGTTTAGGCCCGACTAATCATCTCCAACGCCTATATATATCGGGGGCTATGTAAGCCCGAGGTATGCTTTAATGACTTACATTATGTGCGAGTTCATTTGTTTCCTTAATATATTTTGTACCTTTTCTCTCTGAGCACTGATTGCCACGCCGGAGGGGCTTCACCGGGATAAACCCCGATCTGAGCCTTCTGCAGGTACACTCCCTGAGGAGCAGGACTCTAGACACAGCAGGTCAGTCATCCCAGGACCCAGCATAGCTCACTCGAGGACTTTTCAATCGACGACTCCATCTCAGCAAGAGGACCCACCTGTCATCCGACTGGACCATACTCGAGGTGTGTACCAGTTTTATGCACCAACAAAATCAAACATATATTTTCGGGGTTTTGATACATTATACCCTGAAGTTTGACCAAAATCTTACTTTGGTCCTCATAGTTTTAATTTGAACATTAACACGTTAAAGTTTCTTAATCATCTCACTATTGGGAAAAAAAAAAAAAAAAAAGAGTATAACTTAATATATACATACATATTCCCCCCCCCCCCCCCCCCCCCCCCCAACAAAAAAGATGGTATACAAGAGGTCGAAATGCTAATAAAATTTCCTAAAAAATAATTAGGTCAACGACAATTGACTGTTTGTCATTTAAAATTGTAAATGGAGTTATTATTGGTACTAAGAGAGAGTAGTTTGACATTTTACATTACTAAAATAAGATATTTTTTTATTTTTTATTTTTAAATTTAAATAACTAATTTGGCCATTTATGTGGGAACCCAATGGATCTATCTACCTCACTCTCAAAAGTCGCTTTTAAGTGGAGGATCGCCTTAGGTTTTATATATAGCTCCTGATCAGGTAACACAAGAGATGTGAGATTCAACACACCCCTCACGTGCAGGGTGAGACTTTGCCAAACTACTGCGAACGAATAACGGGGGCTCAACATCAACGTGAGATTCAACACTTTCTTTACGTGCAGGGTGAACTTTGACAAAAAAACTTATAATTGATATCAAGAAGCCCAATATCAATGTGAGATTTAACATGTCTACTCATGCACAAGGTGGATTTTGACAAACCACTACATACGGATACCGGGACGCCCAACATTGATGTGTGATTCAACATGCCCAACATAAAACAAAAGGTCTGATTTTGATATCATGTAAAAACTCAATGACCATAACTCACTCGTAGAAGACACCCAACATATGACAAAAGGTCTGACTTTGTCCTAGGCGTTATATATTAGATCAAAATCAAGTAACACAAATGAAGTGGAATTCAACACTCCCCCTCATGGGTAGAGTGGACTTTGCCAAGTTGCTGCAAACGGATATTGGGAGGCCCAACATTAATGTCTGATTCAACAATTTATTTGAAGTTTATATTAATAATGTAAAATAAATATAAAAAAATAAAAAAATTGCCACATAAAACTAAAAGAAGAGAGGTAGCGGTTGGCAAGATCATGTGCAAGCTAATGAAAATAGAGAAATTCCCCCAAAAGTCTCATCTTAAAAAAATATTACTGTATGGGGTCCTGTAACAATAATTTTTTTACACTTAAAATAATCCTTAAAAAATTATTTTTAGAATCTTGTACCTCTCAAAACGTTTTTCATGAAAATGTTGGGTGACTAATTAATGTCATTAAAAAGACTTTTGACGAAAAACAGAAACACCTCTAAGACTTTTACCTATGCACAGTTCATATGTATAGACCATAAGATTATAGAGATATAGGGCAAGAAATTATTGTGCTTTTTTTTGGTAATAATTGACAAAATTAGGTTTTTAGTATTAATAATTGGTCAACATATAATTAATATGGTGTTTTGACACTTTGCTCCCCTAAAGTTTGACTATTATTTCATTTTGGTCCCTCAATTTCAATTTGAATAGGTAGCGCTCTGAAGTGTAATCAACCCATTTCCCTCCAAATCAGTAACTCTATTAAAAATTTGGACAACAAACAGTTAATTGTTGTACAAATAACTATTTTAGGGAACATTTCTGAACTCTTCCGTGGTTTCTCATTTACAAATTTTCTATAAAAACAACTTATATTTATTTTATAAATCAAGACTTATTTTATATTTTATACATTTTGAATCGTTTGATCAACTTTAGATCCAACGATTGAGATCGAACAACCTTTTAAACTTATAATCTCATCACATATAATATCTCAAACAAATTAACAATTCACTTCTAAGACAGTTAAATAAAATTATATTTTATGACCTTTAAATTTTACATTAGTATTTAATTGGACAATCTTTTTATTATTTAGTATTTTTTATATTATAAATTAAAAAATCAATATAATGTCTTTAGGCACAAGAAATCTCTAGCATTTATTTATTATATATTATGTTACTTATATATTTATATTTCTAAGTATTTGGGCGAAAAGGAGAATGAGAGAGAAGGAAGAGATTGAAACTGCCTATGAGATCTCTTAAAAAAAGTCATATACATGGCAAGTGATGGTTTTTCATCCACAATTATAATAGAATGATGGGATAATTAAGAAACTTTAAGGTGTTGTATGGTCGATTTGAAATTATGAGAACCAAAGTAAGATTTTGGTCAAACTTAGGGGTACAAAGTGTCAATAATAGGCATCAATTAACATTCCATTTTACCTTTTTTTTTTATACCCACGAGTGTTCCCACACTAACATGAGGTGTGAGACTAATCTCGTTCGAGGTGCGTGTTTACCTCTCCCAATAAATATTTTTCCACAGGCTCGAACTTCTGACCTTGCAGAGATCACTCAACTACTTTAATTCAAACAGATCTTACCACTTAAGCTACACTATATTGGTGATTCCAAATAACTTTACACAGAATTATAAAAATTTACACAAAATTCTCTATATTCACTAAACAATAAATTAAAAGGTCTTCAATAATTAAAAAAAATAAAAATAAAAGTCCTGAATAATAATATATGGTAGATGTAGGACCACAATAAAAAAGAGGGGCAGGAGCAGCAGGGTGAGAAATTTAGGGTGTGGTTCAGTACATCCTGCACTCCCCCTCAGTTTACCCTTTTTTGGAAAATTGAATTATTAAAGACTTCCCAAATTAAAATTAAAATAAAATAAAATAAAATTATATATTCTCTCAGAGTACCATTTTTCCAAACAAAATTATATCGATGGTGAATGTTCACTGCTCCTATTTTTTTTTCCCCAGTTTTACGGTAATATGTTGTCCGAACCAGCTTACGCGTGTCTCGATTAATCACTTCTCCAAGCTATCTAAAGGACGCACTTCTCTGCATCGATATGATATATTCAAGATTTAATATGTAAAGTGTTTTCTAAAAGAGTCAAATACTAGTTGATAAGAAAATAAGACATCCTCTCCTGCCCTCCATTCAGTTAACATTCACTAATTACACACGTGAAAAATATGTAGTTAAGGTTAATCTAGTTAAACCCAAGAGGTGTTAGTCCAGTTGGTAAAGGGCCGGAGATGTTTTATTTTCTTATTAATTAGAGTTCGACTTTTTTGGGTAGCACTCAAGGAATTAAATCTTGAATGCACGTGGCCGATGTGGTGGAGAGCGTCCTTAAAATCATCCGTGGAAGTGATTAGTCAAGGCGTGCATAAATTAGACCGAACACACTTAAATGTTTAATCGGAGGAAAAAAAAAAAAAAAAAAAAAAAAACGTTAGCCCAATTAACAAAATCACATTAGTAATTTAACGAAAAGACCTATCTACAAGACTGCAACATCGAATCAACATACACTAAAAATATCATGTAGTTAACATTCATGTCATCACAATATATAATAAAAACGTGTAATAGAGTAGTTAACATTCATGTCATCACAATATATAATAAAAAATAAAAACAAGTAATAGAGGCAAGAAAATATTATGTAAAACATTCAACATGTTTCATGTAATAGAAGAACCTAACAATGAAGAACATGTTAATTTAATGCTCATTAATAAACTCGTTTAGTTAACATTTGAATCTGCATTGCAATGGAACCAACGACTACAACTGTTTCTCTTATAAAATTCAAAAAAAGGAAAACAAAGAGAGAATTACATAATCAAGATTTTTCATGCCTAAAGCTTGCTAAAAACATGATGGGTAAAATGGTCAACACAATATACACATTAATTGTATAGAGGACTAAAAGATAATTCACATTTGTCAAAATATTTTAAAAATAACTAAAAAAAATATACGGATAAAAAGTCACCCTACTTTTTATGGGTAGACAGTTTTTATCCATTGTGAAATAAAAAATTATTTTTTCTAGTGGTGTTTAATTAGAAAAAACTAAAAAAAAAATAACAATTTATTTTAAGAGTTGTTTACATTATTATTATTTTTTTAAAACAAAATTACTTAAATAGTGTTGTTTGTAACTTATTTACAAAACTAGTGTTACTCGGGGTTCGGATCCCCGGGTATCTAAACAGGGTTCAGAACCCCGTGTAAATATATTGGGTACCGTATACCCGAGGATCCGTTCCTCGGGTATAATTATTTATTTATTTTTTTTTTTTATACATCATACCCCAGGATCCGATCCCCGGGTATACACTGTACCCGGGGATCGGATCCTTGAGTACCAAAAAAAAAAATTTAATTTTGTCGGGAACGGGCATTTCGCCCGTTCCCGAGCAGCCGCTCAGGCTGCCTGCCTGCAGCCTGCAGCGGACATGAGATAACCCTTTGAAGGGTCATCTCATGTTGAAAAATTTGAACTACAAAATTTTAAAATTTTATACCGTTTGGAGTCCGAAGTCTGGCGTAAATTTTCTATAAATTCTCTACAATTGTTTCTATCAAATTTATTCTTTGATAATTTTTTCTTCTTCTTCGCGAAGCACAATTGGTTTCTTCAAAATATCTTCCCCTATGGGAGGTAAGTTTATTTTATGTGTTTTGTTTAATTTATTTATTAGTTTAATCTATTATAATTGGTTGGTTAATTAATTTCTCTACAAGTTTCTCTATCAATTTAATTAAATTTTATTTTTTAAATGTGTTTAAAAAAATTATTTTATTATTAAAAAAAATTACTTCTTCAATAATTTAGTATTTCTGTTAAAAAATTTAAATATTAAAAAATGTACACGATGAGAGATCTGTATCGTTCAATAAGACGTTATTGGCTTTTGGAAGATGAATACTCATACTCTTTCAATCCAAGAGTTCGTTACTCTTCACGGTGGATTGCAAGAATGCGGGAGGAATACACTTATCGTGTCAACCAATCTGAGATTATAGTGGACGGATGCAGGCAATATAATATTCCAATAGTGCATCAATTAGCTAGAACAATGCCAATAGACACGCCGCATAACCTTCAGATGGCGTTGCATAGGTACCGCGAAGAAAATAACCGAATGCAAATTCGAATTTTTCGACATGAGCTTGAAACGACAGCACGTGAGCGTCTCGAACAAGGTTTGGTTGTCGAAGCGCGTACTTACATGAGATGCGTAAGAAAACCTCAATATCAGTCAGATATTGAAATGTCTGATGATGAGAGTGATGTTTAATACTTTTGCGTTGATGAATTGCAGTTTAACTATGTATTTCCTTCGAAGTCTAATGTATCGGTTCAATGTTAAATTATAAATAACGCTACTTCTACCGGACAACTGATTTTCTCTCTTTCAATTGGTAGTTAGTGTTGGGTTAGTTTTTTTTAGTTAAGTCTCGTGTACACAAGTCTCTTTCAATAATTATGTTTTTAAAAAATCTAATTTTTTTATGCAGTATAATATTTGGAAACAAACTATTCAACCTATAATTTTCGTGATGTCTTCAAATATTAATTCAAGTGAAGAAAGCTCATTTGGTTTTTCAAGTGAGGAGAACTCGTACAGTGTTTGGGGTTGGCTTGGACCATGGGATCACCAAAGATGTTGGATTCTACGACCATACTATGATGACTACTGGAGTGATTAAGACACCAACCCGATAGAGTATCGGGTCGGTCTACGCCAAGAATGGGAATACAGGGTGAATGAGTCTGACAACCTTGTATCTCGTTTGAGAGATCTGAATGCACCAGTTCCTTATCGTAGAAGTCTTCAGATGCCTAGACGATGTATAGTTGATGACACAACCGAGATCGAAGATGCAATTACACAAATTCGCCTGGAGAATAATCGAATGTTGTTACGCAGGAATCGATATTATCTACTACAACTAGCCAATGAAATGGCTGCCGCAAGTAACAGAGCACTATCTCCAAGCGAATACCATAACGTCATGAATAATAATGAATATTTATCTGAGGGGTACATGTCAAATGAAGAATAAATATTTTTTTTGTAGTTCAATTGTCATTTTAAGTGTTTTCTTGTAACTATTTTCTTGATTTTATATATTGTATTTCTTATTTATTGTCTTTTTTATGGGTTTTGTACCGAACACTGCTAAACATGATTCTAGTTTATGTAATATTTTTTTTATGTTTATAATTAATCGTACTTACATTTCCATAGAAAGCTGTTGATCTACTGTGTATATTGCTTTTGAAATGGATAAAACATTGAAATGGGAGATCGAATAAGAAATTATTAGAAAGCATACAAAGTGGAAATTGGTTAAAATGAATATATGTATATATATGTATATATATATATATATATATATATATATATATATAATAAATCAGTTCATTTACATTCACAGCCGTCCGATGTCTCTGGATAATCGTAACCGTTGGATGTCTTTTGATATATACAACATCTATATACAACACATATCTATATAATATATCTATCTATAATAATAATATACTATTCAACACTTACCATCAAACTTTTTAACACTTACCATCATCTACAGTCCTGTCCTTGCCTGGCCTGAACCACTGAACCACCGAGCCTTCTTCTCCACTGAACCAGAAATTAGGTTCGTCTCTCTTTCTTCCTCCCTCGCGCTCCCTCTCCACTTCCGACGATAGCCATCACCGTCCACTCCCTCTTAGCCTCCTCCTCCATCCCCTCGCCACCGCCACTGCCACCTCCGCTCTATTTCTCTTCTTCTCCACTGAACCAGAAATTAGGTTCGTCTCTCTCTCTTCCTCCCTCGCGCTCCCTCTCCACTTCCGACGATAGCCATCACCGTCCACTCCCTCTCAGCCTCCTCCGCCATCCCCTCGCCACCGCCACTGCCGTCTCCGCTCTATTTCGCCGCGATGTCATCGCCTCCTCCGTCATCCTTCCTCGCGCTTTCTCCAGACGACGACGGTAAGCCTCTTTTTCTCTCTCTCAACCACCACGATTCACAGCTCTTGATTCGATTTTGCAGTAGTTCAAACTAAAAATCTTTGTTTTGAAATTCATTGGTTTGAATTTGATTTTTTTTAAGGGTTTCTGAAATTAGGGGTTTCGAAACCCTTAAAATTGAAGCGCTCTCTCTATCTCGGTCGTGCTGCCTGTAAGAAATCACCACCATCATCGCAATCAGGTCACTTTCATCAATGGCATACGCTCCTATCGTTTTTCAGTTTTTCCAGGTTCGTCTTTCTCTCTCTCCTTCTCCGTCTCTGCTTTTCGTTTTTCAGTTTGTTCAATTTTCAAAACCCTCACTCGATTTGAGTTGATCTGAGTTGGGACACCGATTGTGGCGTTGATCTGAGTAGGGACACTGATGGTGGCGTTGGTTTCAAAAACCCTCATTCGATTGGGTACCTCCGCCTCCTGCCTCGCACTCTCGACGACCGTCAATCACCGCAAATCGATTTTTTTCTCCCTCTCGCACCAACATTCCGATTTCCCTCAGCAAACGCCGCTGCTTTCAGGTACGATCTCTCTCTTCTCTCTCACTCTCCTTTCACACATTCCAAGTACACTCCTTCAGTCCTTCTCCATTTGTTCATGCAGGTTCTTCAGCTGCTCTGTTTGATGCTGCTGCTCCAGATTCTTCATTCCTTTACTCCACCAGTTTGTTGCTGCTGCTCTAGAATCCAGCCAGTTCGTTGCTCTACTCCAGTTCGTTGTTGATCAAAACCTCAGGTATGTGCTCTATTCGTTGCTGCTGTTTTTGTTTATTTAAACCAAATTTAGTTCCTTTCAGTGAATAAGCGAGACATAAATGGCATTATGAAAGACATTCCCAGGTATGTGCTCTATTCGTTGCTGCTGTTATTGTTTAGGGAAGAATTGGGAATGGCATTATGATGTCGCATTTGATACTGCTAAAGCCTGTCTTTTTTGGGCTTCTGCTGATGCTGCTGAAAGTAGCAGGCCTTTGGAGCTTGCAACAATTAGGTGTCATTGTTTTTAATTTTGATCTACGTAAATGTGATGTTTTATCCCTTAATTTACATGAGGTTCTCTTGCAAATCACAGTGATTGAGTGTTTATTCTTGAATTTTCATTTGATTGCATAAGGGGATTGAAGCATATAGATATAGAGGCACAGGCTATTGCCAGATATAAAGAGATTTCTTCGCTTGATTTTTTGACATGTAGTTTGCGATTTTGGCGATTTTGGCTTACGATTTCAATTTTGCAATTTCTTCGATATGTAGTTTATCTCTTTGCTACCAATTTTCTGTTTTGATTATCTCTTGGCAACAGGAACAAAGTCACCATAACCAGAGCAGCTATTTTAATGGAAATGAGCTCGGTTTGTTACCGTTAACAGCTAACGGCGACATGGGTCTAGGGGAGCTTCTGAACCGGGCTGTGAAACCGGATCCGGGTTAGGAAAACGGGTGGTCGGAATTCGGAAACCTTAACGCCGGTGAGGAAGGCTTGGGTTATGCCGGCGCAACTGGGTTTGAGTTGAATTTCGCTATTTCGAGGACAGCTAGCTGCCCTCCGGTGGTTGCCGCCACCATGGTGGAGCTGGCAACTAATACCAGAAATTTGCACTCCGCCGTGGGGGGAGAGAGAGAGGGCACCAAGAAGAGAAAAAACGACCAGACCCAGAACCTAAAGGTAATTAATTCATTTTATTTTTTATTTTATCGGCTAATTTCATTGGAAATTGAGGTGAATTTAATGTCTAATTTCAGGTAGTTGAAGAAGAGGAATCTAAAGAAAAGAGGGTCAAAGGATGCAGTATTCAAGAGGTGGACGATTCCAAAATCACAGAACAGAACAACAATAATAATAATAACAGTGGCAGCGGCGATACTTCGAAGGAGAATTCAAAGGTTTCTGAAGTTCAAAAAACACGACTACATTCACGTTCGAGCACGCCGGGGACAAGCCACGGACAGCCATAGTTTGGCTGAAAGAGTATGTGTTTTGCCCTGTTTTTTCTGTTTATATAGATTCATTTTTGAAATACTTTGTTTTGGGGTCAAATTAGGTGTTTCCAAACAGGACTTTAAGTGAATTGATGTGAACTTTAACTTTTTGTTCCATGTTTCTGTTTCTGTTCTATGTTTCTGTTTCTGTTCCTGCTCCCTATTTCTGATTCTGTTTTTGTTTGTGAAAAAAGTTACACAATTTGATACTCTGTTACTGTTTCTGTTTTCTTTACCCCCCCAAAAAAATGTTTCTGTTTTCTGTTCCCAAAAAACTGTTTTTGTTTCTGTTTTCTGCACCCAAAGAAAATTTGGGTTCATAAATTGATGTTCTGTTTCTGTTTAAATTTTCTGTACCTAAAGAACTGTTTTTTTTTTTTTTTTTTTTTGTTTTTTTTTCAAAAATAAAATAAAAATATGGCTCTGTTTTCATTTCGCAAAAAAAATAGAACTTCTCTTCAGCATTTTCGTATGAAAATTCTATGGTTTATTGTTCGGTCATGATATTAGACATGATTCTCATATATTTTAAATGGATAAATTCCCAATTCTCCAGGTATTTGCCCAAAATACTGTTTCTGAGTTTTCTGTTTTTGTTTCTGTTCACGATTTTCAGAATAAAGAATCAATACGTTGTGAGAATTAGTTTAGTTTTTTGAACTAGAAAATTTCCCAATTCTCCAGGTATGTTCCCGAAATACTGTTCTGAATTTCTGTTTCTGTTTTTGTTTCTGAGTTTTCTGTTTCGGTTTCTGAATTTGTACAATAATTATTTCATATCACAATTTGTAGCAAAAATACTAACTTGATTTGGTGCGAAATTGTTTAATTCCCAATCGACAAATTAATAGTGAGTTGAATGTTTTTTACATAATGATACTACCGAAGAGGTTAAGAAAATATTGGGGAAGAGCCATGGGTAAGTGAAACGCCATCTTAATGTATAAAGGCATTCATTAATTTCGTTGATTGTTGTACGAATTGGGTGAAAAAGTTCTACATTGTTAGAGATATTATAAGGTAATTAAGTTATCGTTATTTGTTTTAGTAATGTTTGTTTCAGGCACAGATTTGTTGTCTTTGAAAACACGTGTTAACAATTTAAATTCATTATTGTTTTTTATGTTTGTGGTTGTGGTTACTGACAGTATATTTTATAATGTTTTTTTTTATGTTGGGTCTGTTGATTTTTCTACTTAATTGCGTAAGTATTAGGTTTTCTTTTTTCGCCCGTGCCTTCAGGCACGGGTTATACACTAGTATATACATATAGAGAGAGAGAGAGAGAGTTCTTGACATAAAAAATATATTTATAAAATTTAATTTCTGAAAACATGGTGGTTGAATCTTATTTACGAAGATGAGAGTAAAACGCAGATAAAAAATGCGCTTTTTATAAAAACGCAATTCCTTTTTTTGCGTTTTAAAAAAAAATGAAAAACGCATTTAGAAAATGCGTTTCTCAAAGAAAAAAAAATAAAAAAAAAACGAAATTAAAAAATGCCTTTCTAAAATAATAATAATAATATTATTAATAATAATAAAAAAATTAAAAAAAAAATCGCCGACAGGTTTACCCCCAAAAACAAAAAAAATTGGCACGATAATTTTCGGCAACTTTGAATTGATTAACGGTGATTTATCGATATTTTAAATAAATCTAATTTTTTTGTGCATAAATTACGTTCGAAACACTCCATAATACTTTTTACAACACTAAAAACGGACAAGTGGATGAATTGTAAAAAATCGCCAAAATTGACCAGATGAATTGTAAAAAATCGCCAAAGTTGCCCAAAAAAATTCCGTCGTTGTTGAAACAGCTCATCTGGTCAACTTTGGCGATTTTTTAAAATTCATTCACTTGTCCGTTTTTAGTGTTGTAAAAAGTATTATGGAGTGTTTCGAACGTAATTTATGCACAAAAAAATTGGTTCATTTTTGTTACGGACATGCAGTCTTTTGTTAATTCGAAAGTTGCCCAAAAAAATTCCGTCGTTATCGAAATAGCTCATCTGGTCAACTTTGGCGATTTTTTAAAATTCATCCACCTGTCCATTTTTAGCGTTGTAAAAAGTATTATGGAATGTTTCGAACGTAATTTATGCACAAAAAATTTGGTTCATTTTTGTTACGGACATGCAGTCTTTTGTTAATTCGAAAGTTGCCCAAAAAAATTCCGTCGTTATCGAAACAGCTCATCTGGTCTACTTTGGCGATTTTTTAAAATTCATCCACTTGTCCGTTTTTAGTGTTGTAAAAAGTATTATGGATTGTTTCGAACGTAATTTATGCACAAAAAATTTGGTTCATTTCTGTTACGGACATGCAGTCTTTTGTTAATTCCAAAGTTGCCCAAAAAAATTCTGTCGTTGTCGAAACAGCTCATCTTGTCAACTTTGGCGATTTTTTAAAATTCATCCACTTGTCCGTTTTTAGTGTTGTAAAAATTATTATGGAGTGTTTCGAACGTAATTTATGCACAAAAAATTTGGTTCATTTCTGTTACGGACATGCAGTCTTTTGTTAATTCCAAAGTTGCCCAAAAAAATTCCGTCGTTATTGAAACAGCTCATCTTGTCAACTTTGGCGATTTTTTAAAATTCATCCACTTGTCCGTTTTTAGTGTTGTAAAAAGTATTATGGAGTGTTTCGAACGTAATTTATGCACAAAAAAATTAGATTTATTTAAAATATCGATAAATCACCGTTAATCAATTCAAAGTTGCCGAAAATTATCGTGCCAAAACTTTTTCTTTGTTTTTGGGGGGGTAAACCTCTCGGCGTTTTTTTTTTTTTTATTATTATTATTATTATTATTATTTTAGAAAGGCATTTTTTAATTTCGTTTTTATTTTTTTATTTTTTTCTTTGAGAAACGCATTTTCTAAATGCGTTTTTCATTTTTTTTTTTTAAAACGCAAAAAAAGGAATTGCGTTTTTATAAAAACGCATTTTTTATCTGCGTTTTACTCTCATCTCCGTAAATAAGATTCAACCACCATGTTTTCAGAAATTAAATTTTATAAATATATTTTTTATGTCAAGAACTCTCTCTCTCTCTCTCTCTCTCTCTCTCTCTCTCTCTCTCTCTCTCTATATATATATATATATATATATATATATATATATATATATTCATTTTAACCACTTTCCACTCTGTATGCCGTCTAAGAATTTGTTACTCGATCTCCCATTTCAATGCTTTATCCATTTACAAAGTAATATATACGGTAAATTTACAATTTTCTAAATCTCCAAACATTACAAAAAAAAAGATTTACTAACTACATAAGTTCCTATATAACTATATATTTACAAAAAATATGTATTTACATTCCTATAACTAAACTAATAATTACATAATAAGCTATGTACCGCAGCCTCGAGGTCGGATGTTCATCCGCCCTCGTCGTTGAGCAATAGAAGGTTCCTCAGCCTCCTCGTGAACTTGTGTAACTTGTTCAAAGTCCATGAACGACTGCTGCATACTTCCCGGGGTGATAACAGCGTCGTCCCCAAACCACTGTACCGGTGACACCTGTCTTTGTAATCTTCTTGGTTCGACAAATGTCACCGGAGGAATGACTCCTGAAGTTGAAATAATTTCGCTCATATTCGGAGTATAGAATGTGGATGAGGGTCCGGCATCAGCACCCATGTCGTACATATCAGACGATCCGGCATCAGCACTCATGCCATACATACCAGACGGTCCGGCATCAGTGCCCATGCCGTACATACCAGATGGTCCGGCATCAGCACTCATGCCGTACATACTAGACGTTCCGGCATCAGTACCCATGCCGTACATACCAGATGGTCCTGCATCAGCACTCATGTCGTACATACTAGACGTTCCGGCATCAGTACCCATGCCGTACATACTAGATGGTCCGACATCAGCAGTACAGGGTTGGGAAGTAGGCTGAGGAGCAGGATGGACACCACGTGCCATGAACCTCGCACGTGATCCTGTTGCTAAATAACCCACGTCGGGCCAGTACTCCGGGTTGACCAAGAACCTTCGTGTGATTCTCCAATACCAGTTCATGTATTCATGGTCAACCCCTATCCCCTGCAAGAAGCTGCCCATATCAGGTGCTTGTCGACTGTTCCACATATCTATATGTTGGCGGTGTAATACAGTTCAGTCAGCACCGTAGTGTCCTCGCCGACTAAGGGTGTGCAAGTTCTGATACCAAGTATACTGCTTCGGAATTGGTTGCTGATATCCGAATTGTCGTAGTACGCGTAGGGGATACGTGTACTCGACAATCTCGTAGCAGATGAAGGGCAGTTCTGCCATCCATATTTGTTCTCCATCTCTAGTGTATGGAGGCAAATCCTGCTGGTCATATGGCATCCAAATAACCTGTCCAAAAAATATGTAAATAAAAAAATAAATTAAAAATTTGATGTAAATAAACAATTAACCTCATCATCCTGCAATCGATCTAACTGATCACGATACACGATCAAAACGTGCATCGGCTGGTGTTCTGTACTGAATCTAAGGGTCCACCTATACATCAATAAAATAACCAGAAGTTTAATTAAATATAGATGAAAATTTACATTACATGATAATAAAACAAAAAATAAATTACTAATTACTTACCAAGCACCCCTCGGAGCCGCTGGGAACAAAAAGTTGTCCAAAACCAATTGTCCGTACAATCCATCATAATCAGGAATAGGGACAACATCCGGTTGAAGCCTCGGCAATCGCTCCCAGGCCCAACACTCTAACAAAAATAGACACCCGGTAATATCTTTGGTTGTACCCTTTGCTGCCTTGCATAACTCGCGGTATAGCACAGCTAGTGTCGCACTGCCCCAACTATACTTGACAAGCGGTGTCAAGTCACGGAGTAGTGGGAGGTAGACGAGCTTGACCATGTTCTGCGATTTATCAAACAACAACATGGTGCCAAGCAAAAGCAAGCAATATGCCCGGGCGTAGCAATGGATGGTCCGTTCGCTGGTATCTTCAGGAACTTGGTTGAAGGTTTCCTTTAACCAATTCAGCTTCATACAACCGTTCTTTATTACACCCGGCGGCGGTACCACGCCGAGAAGATTAGAGCAAAGTTCCTGCCAACTCTATACCGACCGCGTGTCATTAGGGCCGGTAACAGGTTGCCCGTGCACAGGCAACCCCAACAAGACAGCCACGTCCTGTAGCGTAATCGTCATCTCCCCAATGGGTAGATGGAAAGTATGCGTCTCCGGACGCCATCTCTCTACTAATGCGGTTATTAGGGCCCTATCTAACCGTTTCGGCCACAGCCTGTAAGGGCCATATAATCCGGCCAATTCAATTAGCTCAACGACTCGAGCGGGGGTGTTTGCTCTCCATTCCCCCACATTAAATCCCACACAGTCTAGGACACCAATATCCTGAAACATTAATTAATATTAATTAAGACAGAATCAATAACATAAAATGAAAAAATTAATGTAATAAATTAAATATTAACCTGTCCTGCCCAGACTAATTCAGATCTATGTTGGGCCTGCAAGTGGAGAACTGTAGTAACTTCTAGGTCAGGGTGATACATAACTGAAATTTTTTCCCCAACACTTGCGTTAAATTTATTAGTACCAAATTAAGATTTAATGACATTTACAAACAAAATATAGCATCCATTACAAATAAATGTGCGCGACAAGTGCATAAAATTTATAGTACATAAAATTTGTCATATCATATAAATAAATTAGAAAAAACATTCATTACAAATAAAATTGTGTGACAGAAAAATCCATAAACATCAATTACAATGATTGGACAAGATTAAATGGGTGTATGGCGAGGTCGGGATGGACACTTTCGTCTATCATGTCCAGTCTGGGAACACAAACTACATTGATTTGTCATAGTTTTTCGCGACTGATCCATCTCGTTTCGAATGCGAGTGGATATCGGTCGACCACGCTGCACCACTCAAAATCTATTATGGTCCGGAATTAGGTTCGGTAAACTTGTCTGTGGCCAGTAATCCTCGTGGATAATCGATCGAAAAGATGACTCCCACGCCATCAATTGATTCACCAATGTGTACTCAGTGGCAATATACTGGAACGCATTATTGCCACTATACTCGGTGGCCGCAAGTATATGGGAGCACGGATATCGCCATATTTTATACTTCCCACAAGTGCAATCAGCGTTATCCCCTAACGTTACTTGGTGAACGATGAATCCCCCAGTAAGAGTCTTTTTTGTTCTGACATGATAGATTGCGTTCGCTCTACAAAAATATATATTAAATTAATTTATATGTCCCAACAATTATATGTAACCTGAAAAAAAAAATAATAACTAATAATTTACCAATCAAATATCTGAATCTCGTAAGTTTTGGACTTGGCTTGAGATTTCTGTATTTTTTCGACGACGTGTTTAACGTATAGGTGACCTTCACTCGACTTATTTATTGCTTGTTGTCGACCAACATCGAAGTATTTAACAATCCTGTGAAAAGTAATTTTTACGGATGCAGTAATTGGAACATTTCTTGCACCCTTCAAGCAATTGTTAAATACCTCAGCATAATTGGTGGTCATCACTCCCCAACGCTTGCCATCGTCGTGTGCCCTGGTCCATTTATAAGGTGCAATACGTTCCAACCACCTATAAGCCTCAACATTAATTACTTTTATCTCCTGCATGATTGCATCGTATTTTCGAATTTGATTTGCAGCACCCGCCTTCCAAGCAAGATTTTTCAAATGTTGATTTTTAGCGAAAGTGTTAAAATTGCTGCAAAGGTGCCGCAAACAATATCAATGATATCGGACGGGCTCGTTCGGTTGGTTAAGCCACATGTTGTCAACCGCACTAAGAATACCCCCGTGTTTGTCAGATATCAATGTTACCTCAGGACGATCTTTAACGATATGGCGCTTAAGCATGTAAATGAACCATCGCCAGCAACGATAGTCCTCCTTCGGTACGACGGCAAAAGCCAAAGGATAACACTTATTGGACGGTGTCATTCCAATGGCAATTAGGATCTTCTCCTCGTATTTACCATACAAGTGGGTGCCGTCAATCGTGACAACAGGCCGACAATAACGCCATCCGTCAATTGAAGGTTTGAATGCCCAAAACAACATGTCAAATGTCATGTAACTAGGCATATCAGTTAGAATAGTGCTCCACTCGACAATCGTACCCGGGTTGTAATGCTGCAATGTGACCATATACTTCGGCAACTTTAGATATGATTCGTCCCAATCTCCGAACACAGTCTCAATGGCTTTAGATCTGGCCAACCAAGCTTTTCGATAGGAGATGGTGAATCCGTGAGACTGTTTCATGGAAGCCACGATAACACTCATCTTTAATTCTGGATCCTGTTCGACTTGTCCAAGTATTAAGTTCGAAATAAAATCAAGGTCCAAATTTTTATGATCTAATGCCGTTTGATTAAAAAAAACATGTGTGTTGGCCCTCGTATTGCGTAATCTGGAACATACCGTGGCTTTGTTTTATAATCGCCCGCAACCTCCAACGGCATCCATGCATGCATTTAGCCACCCACACCTTCTTGGTCGATTCCAGCACACGATACTCTTTGTTCTTCATGATGTGGTAAAACTTGATGGCATGCTTGACATGTTTCTTATTTTTAAAGACGTTACCGATACGAAATTCATCCATCTCCGTTGTCCAGAAATTTTTCTGCAACTTCGGCTCGTATTTCGCCAAGTCATCTTCATCGCCCCACTCCAAGTTATTGAAAAATGGAATAACCTTTTCCAACTTGAATTGTTGACTGTCACTCCCTTGCCCGCTTGGCCCAACATCTAGATCTTCATCCCTATTCCCATCATCCTCGGGCTCCAACGCAACATCTGCATCTAACTCTTCTTCTGACACACCGTGACTATCAAGTGTATCAAACTCACCACCATAATTACTTGTATTGTATTGCGGTGGACTAGTTGGTGAAAAATGGTAATGTGGAGAAACAGAACTGGTGCCATAATCACGATGTTGTTCTGGAATGTAGGGGGGTGGGACAGTGTAATCAGAATGATATTGTTCTGGGATGTATGGGGACGGAAGGGCGTGATTAGACTGTACTGTCTGGGGGTACGATTGGGTATTGTACGGATTAGAATTTGGAGTCATCAATTGGGTGAAATGACCAGTTTGGGAAAAAAAAATTGGATTATGATCAAATCCTCCTTCTATTTCAACATACACCTCAACAGCAAGAAGTGAGGATATGTAAAGAGGTAACTCGAACACTTGGTTTAATGCTAAGTCGTCCCCAATAGAAAACAAGGTATATTTAAAATTTCCCCCCAACAGTGCCATCGGCATCCTACACTTTAATTTTAAATTTCTAGTAGCCCCATCCTCAAAAACACACGGTTTTAACATTTCAATCAATTCATTCAAGGTTATTCCCCTTTAGACAATCAAAGATTTTACTGATGATGTACTATAAGAAATCCCGAATTCAGTACCTTCTAATATTCTCTCACCCCAATAAAATAACAAGCGAACGTAATCCATTTCAAGCGGCTATCATTTCACAAGTCAAAACAAAACAAAAAAATATTACGATCAATAAAAATTAAAACTATTTGTAACAATTGTTTTTAAAACAAAATTTCCCTATTTGTTTTATAACAAATTTATTTTTTTTAAAGAAAGTTAAAAAAACGAATTTTTAAGAAAAATTAAAAAAATTATAATTAAATAAAAAAAATTATAAGAAATTTTGCCTATTTGTTATAATAAATTAAATTTTTCTTTTTTTGAATCTTCGAAACAAAAAAATAAAATATTAAAAAAACATTTTTTTTTTTGGAAAAGTTAAAAATCATTTTCTTTTACAAAAGTTAAAAGAATTATAATTAAATAAAATAAACTAATTTTTTTACCTTTTTTTTATAGCAATTTGTTTTTATAACAAATTTTCTCTATTTTATTTTATAACAAATTCATTTTTCAGTTGAATTTTAAAAAAAAAAAAAAATTACAAAAACGTTTTTTTTTTTTTTTTAAGATAAAAAATTAGTATAAAGTGATTTTTTCTCCTTTTTATGTTTTTTTTTTAAGAATTTTTTTTTACTGATTTTCGATTTTTTTTTTATTTTCGTATTAATTAAAAATTAAAAAAAAATATAAAAAATATTTTCTTTTTTGCAAAGTTAAAAAAATTTAATTAAATAAAATAAACTAATTTTTTCCCGATTTTTTAATAACAATTTTTTCCTATTTTTTTAATAACAAATTCTATTACATTTTTTCGAAAAAAAAATAAAATTAAAAAACACATTTTTTTTTTTGGAAAAGTTAAAAAAATAAACTGATTTTTTTCATTTTCAGAAAGGTAAAAAAAATAATTAATAAAATTAACAAATTTTTGCTCTTTTTTTTTATAACAAATTTATCTTTTTTTTAAAAATAATAAATTCATATTTTTTCCAAAAAAAAATTTAAAAATTAAAAGAAAAGTTTTTTTTGAAAAATTTAAAAAGAATTAACTGATTTTTGTCTTTTTCTGGTTTTTTTATTTTCTTAGAAAAGTTTTAAAAAATTAATTAAATAAAATAAACTAATTTTTTTATATCAAATTTTAAGAAACAAAAAACCTTTTTTTTTAAGAAAAGTTAAAAAAAAATTAATTAAATAGAATAAACTAATTTGTTTCCTATTTGTTTATGACAAATTTTCCCGTTTTTATTAATCACAAATTTTTTTATTTTATTTTTAAAAAAAAAAAATTTTAAAAAAAAGTTTTTTGTTTTGGAAAAGTTAAAAAAATAATATGATTTTTTTCTTTTTCCGTTTTTTTTTTTTTTTTTCTGTTTTACAATACTTAAAAAAAATTTAATTAAATAAAATAAACTAATTTTTACCCTATTTTTTTATAACAATTTTGTTTTTATTTTTTTAATAACACATTCATTATTTTTTTGGAAAATAAAATTATAAATTAAAATAAACGATTTTTTTGGAAAAAGTTAAAATAAACTAATTTTTTTCCCTATTTTTTTAATAACAAATTCTTTTATTTTTTTTCGAACAAAAAAAAATTTAAAAATTAAAAAAAACGTTAAAAAAATAATATGATTTTTTTTTCTTTTTCCGTTTTTTTTTTCTATTTTAAAAAACTTTAAAAAAATTAATTAAATAAAATAAACTAATTTTAACCCTATTTTTTTTATAACAATTTTGTTTTTATTTTTTTAATAACACATTCATTATTTTTTCGGAAAATAAAATTAAATATTAAAATATACGATTTTTTTGGAAAAAGTTAACTAATTTTTTTCCCTATTTTTTTAATATAAAATTCTTTTATTTTTTTTCGAAAAAAAAATTAATAAATTAAAAAAAAAACATTGTTTGTTTTGGAAAACTTAGAAAAAATTTAATTAAATAAAATAAACTAAATTTTTTCCCTATTTTTTTTATAACAATTTTGTTTTTATTTTTTTAATAACACATTCATTATTTTTTCGGAAAATAAAATTAAATATTAAAATAAATGTTTTTTTTCTAAAAAGTTCAAATAAACTAATTTTTTTTCCCTATTTTTTTTAATAGCAAATTCTTTTATTTTTTTTCGAAAAAAATAAAATTAAAAAATTAAAAAAAAACGTTTTTTTGTTTTGGAAAAGTGAAAAAAAATAATATGATTTTTTTTCTTTTTCCGTTTTTTTTTTTTTCTGTTTTAAAAAACTTAAAAAAAAAAATTATAACCCTCTTTTATGAGTAGAACCCTCTATTTTTTTTTATCAAAATAAAGACCTTATGGTGTGACTCTTCAAAATAACTATTTTGTTTTCACGTGAGCATCTACTAAGTCTACTTTCCGCACGCCTTCAAATTATTCTTTATAAAGTTTTATGCGAGTTAAACTATCATTTAATTAACATGTACACATTTTAACTACTCAAATTATTATTTAATTAGCATGCATACATATTAATACTAACTAAATTAACAACTAAACTAATTCATTAACTCATTTATGTAGTATAGCAATAAGTAAATTAAACAAAACATAACAAAACTATTTAATCAAATTTAACTAATAAATAAATTAAATAAAACATAATAAATAAACTTACCTCCTAATAGGAAGAAAAAACCGAAGTGAAGAAGACGAAATCAAATGGTAGAAGTAATCAATCTCAACTCAATAAGCTGCAATCAATCTCAACTCAATTCTAATTTGTAAAAAAAAATTACTTAAACTCTCAAGTCTCATTTGTAAGTTGTAAAAAAAAAATAACCAAAGCTTTTATAGAGGAACGGACGTGAAACGAAGTAAAAATTTCTCACATAAATTACACTATTCAGGTCAACATGAGATGACCTTTCAAAGGGTCATCTCATGTCTGCTGCAGGCTGCAGGCAGGCAACCTGCAGCGGCTGCTCGAGAACGAGCGAAACGCCCGTTCCCGACAAAATTAAAAAAAAATTATTATTTTTTTTTTCTGGTACTCGGGGATCCGATCCCCAGGTACTGTGTATACCCGGGGATCGGATCCCCGGGTATGATGTATAAAAAAAAAAAAAAAATTATACCCAGAGATCGAATCCCCGAGTATACGGCAACCAATATGTGTACACGGGGTTCTGAACCCCGTGTTTAGATACCCGGGGATCCGAACCCAGGGTAACACTAGTTCGGTAAATAAGTTGCAAACAACACTATTTAAGTAATTTTGTTTTAAAAAAATAATAATAATGTAAACAACTCTTTATTTTAATGTAATTTATAATTTTATTCTCATATATTATAAAAATAAATGAAATATTTCATTATTGAGAATATAATTGTAATTTTACTATCTTCAAGAAAACTCTCATTTTTCTCACTTTTTTTTTTTTTTTTTATTTATTCTTTTTTACACCCAAACAAACGCACCCTCAGAGTGCAAAAAATAACACAACCCTCTATACTTGCTATATTAAATTAATTTCATTTCTTTTTTAATTGAATATAAAATATAATAAAATATAAAATGGCATTTACTCGTTTTATTTTTTTAACATACACAAGTACGATACCTTGTTAGAGATGCAATTATAATAATATAAAAATATTTAATTAATTAATCTATAATTTATAATTAGATGTGAAAGTTTTAAAGGCACTTTTTAATTAGAGTACAAGTTAGTTTCTAGAAAGGCAAAAATTATCATACTATTTTAAAGATATTTAATTATTTTTTTGTTCATTGAATTTTACTATTTCAAATAATTTTTTTGACATTTAATATCACTTATATAATTCAAACTAAATGTTGAACTCATTTTAATGTTATAATTATAATTAATTTATCATGTTTTACTTATATAAATTTTCATATTAGAAATTAAAATTTAATAGGACGAAAATTTAGATAAAACGCAAAAGAAAATGATTCAGGGTATGTTTGGTTGGATTGATGAAAAAATTTAAAAATAAATAAAAAGATAATATTTTTATTTATTGTAAAAGAATTTGTTTGGTTAAAACATGTTAAAGAAGGAAAATATAAATTTTCATATTTGGTTATGAACGGAAAAATAAAAGAAAGGAGAATAATTTATTATTTTATCTTTATATATTATAAAAATAAATTAAATATTCTATTATCCAGATATAATTGTAATTTAATATTTTTAATAAAAATTCTTCTCATATTTTTTCATTTTCCTTCCAAATTAGTATAGAATAAATATTTACTTAGAAAATCGTACATTTTTCTTCCTATTTTTTTCCCTCATTTTTCCTTCATATCAATTTTTTTTTTCTTTTTTTGTTTTTCATACTCCTTTTCTTCTTCTTTTTTATTTTTATTTTTTTATTTACCCAAACAAACGCACCAAAAAGCTCCAAAATAAATTTCTCAAAAATAATATAAAATTATTTTTTCCTAATTTTTTTTTGTAAACCCATCAATTTTATTTTATTTTTGTCATTTTCATACAATATTTTTTTCTACCAAAACAAACGCCGAGAAACCCGAAATAATTTTTTAAGAAATATGATAAAATTATGTTTTCCTATTTTTTTTTTTTTTTAAACCCAACAATTATTTAGTATTTAATTTTTTTTTTATTTACACATGACACCAATATTTTAACCCAAAAAATTGTCATTTTTTGTCATTTTCATACAATTTTTTTCTACCAAAACAAACGCCGAGAAAACCGAAATAAATTTTTAAGAAATATGATAAAATTATGTTTTCCTAATAAACCAACAATTTTTTAGTATTTAATTTTTTTTTATTTACACATGACACCAACATCTTAACCCAAAAGTGGGGTCAAGAAGTTAACCACAAATATAGAACCCAGGTTTAAATTAAAAAGAACCAAGTCGTTAAGAAGGAGAACCACATAACCAAACCAAAAGATTTTTTTTTTTATTATTACTAATATTTATTTTATCTTTTATTATTATTATCTACAGTCATCACTACTCCTCGTCGTCGTCGTCATCTTCTCTCCCTAAGCCCTCTCTCTCTCATCTTCTTCAACCTTCCATGGCCACAAAACCAAAACCTAACCCTAAACCTAATGAGCTCTTAACCAGAATCTAGCTGGACTGGATTCTCTAATACCCTTTTACTACTTTTTTCCAGCCATGGAAATAACCACCACCGTCACCGCCAATGTCAATACTCCTGAAGCTGAAACCGAGACTCCTACCCGGATCCAACCCACTAAGGCCCTCCCCTTCACCAGCGGCGTCCTCAAGCGCCACCATCGGACCCCCTCTCCGGCGCTAGCTTATAAAGAATGTCTCAAGAACCATGCCGCCAGTCTCGGCGGTCACGCCTTGGACGGTTGCGGAGAGTTCATGCCTTCCCCCACGGCTACTCCCTCAGACCCAACTTCTCTCAAATGCGCTGCTTGCGGCTGCCACCGTAGTTTCCACCGCCGTGAACACAAAGAGCTTCTCCAAGTTCCCAGCGCCGTCCCTGCAATAGAGTACCAACCTCACCACCGTCACCATCCGCCTCCACCGCCGCCGCTGCAACGAGCCGGAGGTCTCGGAAGCAGCCCGAATTCTCTTTCCCCGCCGATCCCTACTATCCATCGGCTCCCCACATGCTATTGGCCCTCAGCACCGGTTTATCGGGTCTAGCTCCAGTTCCTACCGAAATTCGCGGGTTGGAATCAGCTACTCAAGCAGCTTGGGGTCCCCATAGCTCGTAACTCTGAGGCTACGGTAGTTCATGCTCAGCCCATTCCATCTGTTCCTGCACCTGGGGTCGGCACCTCTGCCTGCAGCCCCAAGCCTGCCAAGGACTTCTAAGGAGTAGATGCTTCAATTGCCGAAAGAGATAGGTCCGTCAGTTTCAGATGGTCAATAAATGTTTGAGAACGCCATCCGATTCCTTTATGAGAAATCCTAGGAGAAAAATCGTCCTAAGGTCGAGAAACGTAGCAGGGCAGAGCTCTTCCGATCCCTTGTTTGTGCGATTCTTCAGGTAATGTTGGATTTGCCTTTACAATCCGTTTAAAGTGCTGGATGAGATTCTGAGTAAATTCGGGTGTCTTGCAAAGTATCTATCTGTCATCTGCCTTGGCTGGGAGCTCCGATGATACATCCAAGATGGACACCCAGCTCATGCAACAGCTGACTGAGTTCAGTTGGTTAGAGGACGATTTTCGCATTCTGCAGGAGAGGAAAGCTTCCCTTGAAACCGAGCTGGTACTAGAGAGATCTTCAAAAGAACAATCTGAGTCTAACTTGCAAATCACTCGTGCTCAGTGTGAGTTTTTTCAGAGCAGTAATCGATCCCTACTCGATGAGAACTCCAGGCTTTTGACCGATGTCAAAAGATTGTTAGTTGAGAACTCCACATTGGGGGAGAAGCTCAACAAGCAGCAGTCTGATATTGGTCTGAAGAACGCAGAGCTAGATGTCAAAATAGATGCCCTCCAGCAATCAGAGAAAGGGAAAAAATTGGTTTCCAACTAATTGAGATCTGAGAAGGCTAAGACCTCAACACTCGAGGTTAAATTCAGCCATGGAGGCTAGGTCAGCGAAGCAGGCTAAGACCTTAGCGGAGTTGACCGCAGCGGCAAAGCAGAACAAGGTCAAGCATGAAGAAGGGGTCAAAGAGAACACTTCGAATCGCTCGAAGAGAGCATTCAATTGGTTGGCTTCCAGTTCTGCCGAGCACAGGTACAACAAGCTCACCTTGAGTTGGATCTTACCTTTTTGGACTAGTGCATCCCTAAGGATGAGGAGGATCCCATCTTTACTTCAGAGCAACCGCTGAGTGCAGAACTCCCAAGTGTTGGTGCAACGTGCCCATCTCTTCATCCAGGTTCGATTCTCGTTGATCAGGCTTAGCTGGGCTCTGACCAAGTTGAGCCCTGTTGTGAACAGGTTCTGTCCAATAATAATTACATTCTCAATCTCCAATATGCTCTCAGAGAAGAGAATAAATGTTTGATTTTCTTGTGAAGAAATAAGTTAACAGATGAGTGGATTTTAAGATTATGGATGATAGTGTTAGTTGAAATGGATGTAAGCTTCTTTGATAGATGCTAGTAGGTGTTTGTGTGTGTTTTTTTTTTTTTTTTTTTTTTTTTCTTTTTTTTTTTTTTTTACCAAAAAACACAATATAAATATTTATTGAGGTTTTTATTATTTAATCCCCTTCCATGGACTATGTAGAGAAAAGACTTTTTAAACATTTCACTTAACCTTCAGACCTCATAGTCCACCCAATTAAGTTTTTAGTCATTGGCAGACAAAAAAAGCTTTTTAAAAGACAATTATACCCCTGAAACTTTCTCATTCATGTTAACCGTTAACGTACTCTCTCTTTTGTCCCTGATTACTCCACAACCACATGTCGTTCACTCACAATCAAATATCACGAGAGAGAGTCTCTCTCTCTCTCTCTAAAAACCCTAGGAGAAGCAGACGATGCTCCACTGCGAACTCCCGTTGATCCTTCGACAGCTCCACCGCCGTGGCTATGCGACCAAGTACAACGACATAGTAGTGGTGGAAACCGACAACAGTCGCTCATTTGTCGTCAAGGTGGAAGCTCCAAATCTCCAAATTGACGTCAGAGACTACCCTCCCTCCCGTTGCGACCTAATATGCAAACTCACGTGAATGCTTCAGTCACCATACTCTTCGCCATTGGTCGATCTATGTCTCTCTCTCTCTCTAAAAACCCTAGGAGAAGCAGACGATGCTCCACCGCGAACTCCGATAGCTCCACCGTCATGGCTATGCGACCAAGTACAACGGCAGAGTAGTGGAGGAACCAACAACAGCCACTCACTCGCCATCGAGGTGGATGCTCTGAATCTCCAAGCAGAAGATGAACGCCATTGTGGTCTCTCTCTCTTATTTTGCTTCTCTCTTTCGGACTTTTATCAGATCTAGGTTTCCAGACCTGAGATGTAGTTTCGGCGAAATCGTTAACACCCAACGCCGTCGCTGTTGCTTGAAATCGTAAGATCCGACAACTCCTTACTTCATCGTTTTTCGCTTTTGAATCAGAAGTTCCGACGAAATCGTTAACGGTTGTTCACTTTTTCTCCCTCTCTCTTTAAATCAGATCGTTAACGTTAGTGTTTGTATAATTTTTCATATATATTTTTCTGGATAACATGAATGTGTTAACGTTAACATAGAAGAGACCCAAAAAAATGTGCATTAACGTTAACACAAACACGACCCAAACACACATTCAGATTTGAATTGGAAAATTTCTTAGGGTCTGTTTGGTTGTTCTTGATTTTTTTAGGAAATTTTTAGATCTGAATTGGAATATTTCAAATTTGAATTGGATTTTATTGTGGCATTCAGATCTCATTCATTTCGTGCCGCTCATTCTGGGGCGTGTTCAATGTTTTTTTGATTGTGTTGAAATATTGATTGCTTTTGCTGGATGGTGGTGGAGTTGGATGGGGTGTTCAGTTTTTACGTTAACGTTAGTGTTTGTGTGATTTTTTCACACATGTTTTTCTGAACAACATGAATTTGTTAACGTTAATACATGAAAAATCTCAAATAATGTGCATTAACGTTAACGCAAACACGACCCAAACTCACATTCAGCGTAAAAATGACAAAATAATACATAACATGACGTTAATACACAAAATTCTAAAAAATAAAGATACGTTACTACTAAAAGAACATGAAAATGCGTTGAAATTAACACATAAAAAAAAAAAAAAATATGCATTAACGTTAACGCATAGAACCTTAAAAATATGTTAACGCTAAAACACATCGATGGTTAAAATGCGTTAACATTATATAGTACGATCATGTTAATGTTAACTCACAGTAAATCCCAAAAATAAGATACGTTAACGTAACACATACAAACATATGGGAAAAATGCATTAACGTGCAAACACAAAAAAAAAAACATGAATGCAATAATGTTAACGTAAAATTCAAAATATAATTTTGTAATATAGGTAATGTGTATTAGTTGAACAGTTTTACGTTAATGTTAATACATTGTTGTCCAATTTTGTCTTGTTGTATAACACAAAATGACAGAATTGTAAATATAAGTGAACAGAGTGGTCAAAATGTAGGAAACTTTTTCTAAAAATTCTTAGGGGACTAAAAATTTAATTATGACTAGTGGAGGTCTGATTCCTTAATACGATCTTTTATTTCATTTTTATTTTTTTTAAATGAATTTATTCCATGTAAAAGAAAAAGGCAAAAGTGAGAAACCAACGCATGTGCTCGCCCCTGCTCAAAGCTGCGCCCTATGCATGTGACAAAACTAAAGTGCGGACCCTGCGCTGTACCCCACCCCACCCCACCAGTCTCAATTATGGCTGGGGCCTACCCTAATTTTGAACACAGACAAATATGATTACAGGTTGAAAAGCCCATGGGCCTTTATGAACCCATCAATAGTGCAAATTGAGGCCCAATTAAAGCATAAATATGTGGCTTCTTATGGTCCATAGATCCTTGGATTAAAGGCCCAATAAAAATCAAATATCCATTAGGCTGTGGCCCATGTGAGTAAATTGTATTCTTGGGCCGGTAAGGGTGGGTGTCTATTAGGGCTGTGCAGGAAGCCCAAAGAACCCGATCTGCCCGCAATACCCGACCAGCCCGGCGCGAAATAGTCGAGTATTATATGTATAGAAGTTCGGATCGGGTAAAACCCGATCCGATAGTTTAACAGGCGTTTTGGTCGTTGGATTCCACCTCCGACGACCCGTTTGCACCCGACCCGACCGGAATAGACAGTGCAGCACCCTATATGTGCTCTCAAATCTCAGATTCTCAGTTCATGTAAACCCTAAGCGCCGCTCAATCATCTTCATCTACTAAGCGCAGACCTAAGCGTTGCTTAATCTCAGCCTTCTCAGGTCTAATTCGAAATTTCAAATCTTGCCTGGTAGGCTGATAGAAAGCAGACCTAAGCGCCGCTCAATCTCTAGGCTCTTGCGACGCTTCGATTTGTACATCAAATTCACTGATTCATCTTCGACAAATGACAATGGCTATAAAGGTGAGTTCTTCCTCTCGGCCGTCTCTTCTCTCGTGTTCGATTCCCTTGTTTGATTTGAAGCCAAAATTCAAAACTAAGGTTAGTTCTTCTATTTGTTCAATTTGTTTGTTATGGATTAGGGTTTTTGAACTTTGAATCAGTTGCCTTTTATTTTGTATGATATCATATGTTTCTGGGTTTTTTTTTTCGGTTTCTAATTTTTGTTTCCGTTTCTGATACATGATATGTTCTTGAATCATTATTATGTTTGATAGTGTTCCTGTTTCCATGCTTAGTGTTCTGTTCTCGTGTTCTGTTCCCATATTCTGTTCGATTAGTGCTCTATTTTTTTTTTTTGAAAAGCTATGTGAAAGTGTATTTTTGTTCCCATGTTTGACTGCTTCTGTTTTTGTTTATGCTTCTGTTTGACAGTTTCTGTTTGATTAGTGCTCTGTTCCCGTGTTTTTTTCTTCTTCTTAACGTCTTTTTAGTGTTCTGTTCTTATATATTTATGTTATGTTCCCATATTAAAATAGTTTTGTTTGATTAGTGCTCTGTTCCTATGTTTAGTGTTTTGTTCCCTTGTTCTGTTCCCATATTCTGTTTGATTGGTGCTCTGTTTTTTTTTTTTTTTGGAAAGCTATGTGAAAGTGTATATTTGTTCCCATGCTCTGTTCCCATGTTTGACTGCTTCTATTTCTGCTTCTGTTTGACTGTTTTGTTTGATTAGTGTTTTGTTCCCATGTTTAGTGTTCTGTTCCTATGTTATGTTCGGTTGTTCTTGTTTTTATTCCCATATTAGTGCTCGACCACATTTGCTTATATGGAACAAGTTAATGTTGAGGATTCTTCTACACCCTTCAAAGGTAACCCTTCAACTCTTGCCCCTGTTCCCCCTATTGAAAAACCACCACTACCGAAAAATGTGAAAAAACATGGTAGAACTAGTAAGATTACTTCTGATGTTTGGAATCATTTTTCGAAATTTGAAGATGAGGATGGAAATAAAATAGCGTCTTGTAACTATTGTGGGAAAGTGTATTAAGCCGATCCAAAAACTCATGGGACTAATAATTTAAAGGCTCACATTCACATTTGTAACGATCGTCCACATAGGGAGTTGGATAGTGGACAAACTCAGTTAATTACTCAACTTAAAAAAGATGGACAAGATAGTCTTATATTAACTAGTTTTTCCGTGGATAAAGTTAGAAGAGCGCTAGCGGAAATGGTAATTTTGGATGAATTGCCATTTAGATTTGTTGAAAATTATGATTTTCAAAAGTTTTGCTATGCTTTGCAACCAAAATTTAAAAATATTTCATGTCATACTACGTTTGCTAGAGACATCGTGAAGATATATCACAAGGAGAGAGAGAATTTAAAGAAAGTTATGTAAGGTCGTAGAATATGTTTGACCACTGACACTTGGATTTCAATACAAAATTTTAATTATATGTGTTTTACGTGTCATTTTATTGATGATGATTGGGTTTTGCATAAAAGAACATTAAGTTTTTGTGTTGTTGAAGATCATAAGGGGGAAACGATTGGAAAAAAAATTGAGTCGTGTTTACGAGAATGAAATATTGACAGTTACTTCATCTTGACGGTTGATAATGCGAATTCTAATAGTACTACTGTTAGATTCTTACAATGAGTAACTAAAGACTGGAAGTATACAGTCTTAGGTTATGAATTTTTACACATGCGTTGTTGTGCTCATATTTTAGATTTGATTGTTTGTGATAGATTGAAAGAACTGCACGAGTCAGTAGTTAAAGTTCGAGAAGTGGTTAGATATGTTAAGCGTTCTCCAAATAGATTTCTTCTTTTTAAAAAATGTGTTGAACTGTTTAATATTGAATCAAAAAGTTTCTTGTGTTTGGATGTTCCAACTCGTTAGAATTCCACATATAAGATACTAGAGAGTGCGAAAAATTTTGAAAAAGCTTTTGGCAGATTGGAGATTGAGGACGGAAAATATTGAGTCACTTTTTTTATAACGATATTGTTGATGATGAGAGTGGTGGAAGTCAACCAAGTAGTCTAGATTGGAAAAATGTTCGTTGTTTTGTGAAGTTTTTTAGGCTTTTTTATTTGGCTACAAAACAATTTTTGGGTACTTTGTTTGTTACGTCAAATAAGTTTTTTTGATGAAATAGTTATAATTCATGGAAAAATAAATGAGTTGATTCAAAGTGAAGATCATTTGCTATCGAAAATTACTTTTAGTATGAAAGCTAAGTTTGATAAATACTGGAGGGCTGGAGATAAGATGTTACTATTGTTTTGGATCCGAGGAAAAAGTTATCTTATCTTCAGTTTTGTTTTTGCGATATATATGATGACGTGTATGTAAATGAGTTAATTGAAAAAATAAAAGATGTTTTGAATCAGTTGTTTGGTTGTTATGCTTCTTTTGAGTCGTCAACTATTGAGAATATTTTCGATGGTAGTACTAGTGGCGTTAGTGGAATATCAAAGAAGTCGGTCGATGTGGATGTGAATGATTCCCATAGATTAATCGCTTCTCGTTTTCAAAAATTTTTAGCGGGGAGACAATCTTTGGAGGGTAAAAATGATGTAGAAAAATATTTGGTTGAAAATCCCCAAGGTGCAAGTGATGAGAATTTTGTCATCTTAAGTTGGTGGAAAAGTAGCAATAGTAGGTTTCCAGTATTATCTCAATTGGGGATAGATGTGTTGGCTGTACTGGTTTCTACGGTTGCGTCGGAATCGGCATTTAGTACTGGAGGTCGTGTGCTTGATCCGTTTCGTAGCTCGTTATCTCCATTGATGGTAGAAGCTCTTATTTGTTGTCAAAATTGGCTTCAAGCTTCTGTGTCAATTTCACTTCGAAAAGAGATGGATGATATTGAGGAGTTGCAACGAGATTTAGGTAATTTAAATTATAGTGTTTTTTCTTAGTTTTTTAATTAGATATTTAATTAATATTTTTATGATAAGATTATAAAAGCAATATTTTATTTTTGTAGGGAATTTGGATTTAGAGATATCAAATCCTTCGCAAGGCTCATCTTCAACTCAAGTTATTTATTTAATTGTTTTCTCTTCTTTGTATATTATTTTAATTATAATTTTTTTTTGTAAGTAATTTCGTGAAGTTCTATTTGCATTCTACAAAGTAAATGGAAAAAATTGGAAGACGCATCGCTTCAGCCTTCAAGGAGTTGTGATTTTTTTTTATTAAGTTATGATTTTTTTTGGATTTTTTTTTTGTGAAGTTGTGATTTTTTTTATTAAAAATTGTATCCGTAATATTGGTTTTGGATGTGTTTTTTGTTTTTTTGTTTTAAGTTATGATTTTTATTTTTATTTTTTTTGAATGGTTTCCCCTAAATATCAAGGTAGTTCAAATAATTAAAATATATATTTTTTGAATTGTTTGAAAATTACCCGCAGCCCAGACCTGACTCGTACCCGCCCTACAATCGAAGAACCCGAAAAACGTCGGTTGAATATATGTAACGGTCGGCCGGCGGGTCACCCGTCTTTCCACCCGACAAGATCGGGTCACGGGTCGGGTTGGCCCAAATTTTGGCCAACCCGACTCGTGCACAACCCTAGTGTCTATGTAGATCATGAGTTTTGTCGAATTGTATATTTTGTCTCCCAGAGTTTTACATTTGTTTCAATTTTACAAACTTGTAAATGATGTTGATGATTTTGGATGAAAAATATAATGTACTCAGCATGTGGCCTATTGATGAGATATGTTTAACATTTCATCACTCTACTAAAGTTAAGGCGTTTTTTCCTAACAACAATTCGTTAAAAGAATGCAAGAGAGAATTTTGAATCGTTGTTATGAGATTTTTTTTTTTTTTTTAATTTTGGTGAAATGATTAAATGATGAAAATATCCATATTTGAAGGCTACGTGCTGAGTACAACTCATTTTCCATCCAAAATCATTAACGACGTTTTCAATTTTTGTGAGATTGAAATAAATATGTAATGTGAGAGATAAAAGGGATAAAGACCTTTTTGGTCCCTGAGAAATATCTCGGGTGTCCAATTGGCCCATGAGAAATGCAATTCAACAATTTGGCCCTTGACATTTCAAAATAGTGTCCAATTGGCCTTTTAAGCAAATTCCGTTAACAAAATTGGGGGAAAATGGATGGAAAAGTCACGTGACAAGCACGTGACATTTGACCAAGGGTACATGCGTCATTTCATTCTTACTAATAGATTGAGACCTATTTACATATTTTGTTAAACTTAAGGGGTAAAAAATATTTTTTTTCTTTAATTTTTTTCCCAGATCGTGTTCTTCCTCTCTACCGCTGCTCGTCGATCCTTCGTTCAGCTCTGATCCCTCTGCCACGTCGGCGACGCGTGCTTCGATCCTTCGTTCACCTGCGTCGTCTTCGTCTTCTTCGCTATCTTCGTCTGCGTCTTCACCTGCGTCTTCTTCGTCTTCTGCGTCTTCATTCACCTGCGTCGTCGTTTGTGTCTTCTTCGATTAATTAAGGGAAGTGGAGGCTAGGGTTTCGATTAAGAGAAGTGGGGCTAGGGTTTCGATTTCGAAATCGAAACCCAAATCGATTGGGGATTTCGATTTCGAAATTGAAACCCAAATCAATTCGGTTTCGTTTTCGAAATCGAAAACCCCAATCGATTCGGTTTCGTTTGGGTTGCGATTTCGATTTGGGTTTCGTTTTGGTGGCGATGTTCAGTGGTGTTCTTCGATTTCAAAATAAAAACAGTGGTTCGATTTGGGTTTCGATTTCGATTTCGAAATCGAAATCGAAACCTAAATCGAAACCCTATTTTGATTTTGAAATCGAAACCCCTAGGTTCAATTTCGATGGTGTTCGTCGTTTTGGTGGCATTTTTTTTTCTCAGATCGTGTTCTTTCTCTCCGCCGCTGCTCTCCGATCCTTCGTTCAGCTCCGATCCCTCTACCACATCGGCGACGCGTGCTTCGATCCTTCATTCACCTACGTCGTCATTTGTGTCTTCTTCGTCTTCTTCGATTTCAATTGATTGAGGGAAGTGGAGGCTAAGGTTTCGATTAAGGGAAGTGGGGCTAGGGTTTCGTTTGGGTTTCGTTTTGGTGTCGATGTTCGATGGTGTTCTTCGATTTCGAAATCAAAACCGTGATTCGAATTGGGTTTCGATTTCGATTTCGAAATCGAAATCAAAACCTAAATTGAAACCCTATTTTGATTTTGAAATCAAAACCCCTAGGTTCAATTTCGATGGTGTTCGTCATTTTGGTGGCAATATTCGGCGGTGTTCTTCGATTATGAAATCGAAACCCCTAAGTTAGATTTCGATGGTGTTCGTCGTTTCAGTGGCGATGTTTGGCGGTGTTCTTCGATTTCGAAATCGATTTCCTATTTTGATTTCGAAATCGAAATTGAAATCGAAAACCCAAGGTTCGATTTTGGCGGTGTTCTTTGTTTTTTATTTCAGTGTTCGTCAGTAGTGTTGTTCGTTTTAGTGATAGTATTCGTTGATGTTGATGTTCGTTTTGGTGATGGTGTTTGTTTTGATATCGATGTTCATTTTCGTGTTGATGTTGTGTTTTAATATGAGAGCAAAAAAAAATGATTATGTTCTGCTCCTTTATTTTTAGCACAAAATTCTTAGAATATAATAGAATTGCTCCTATTTCCTCTTTCATAGAGGTTTGTATTTGGTTTGGTTGAATATGTCATTCTTTTTGTATTCTTTGGAATTTTTAATTCCCTTTTTAATGGAAAAAAAAAATCAAATAATATTTTCAAAAAAAATATTGTTTTGTTCCCATAAATTTGTTGTTCCATAATTAAAAAAAAAAATATTGTTCCCATATTCAATTGAGAAAGAAAAACAAAAAAAAAAAATGATTATGTTCTTACAATTGATAAAGAAAGATAAAAAAAATATTTTGACCCCTTAAATTTAGATGACTTTTCAAAATTAACCTCATTGTACCCGTAAAGACTAAATTACCTTTAATGTAACGTTGACCGTTAGTTGACTTAACGGAATTCGCTTGAAGGGTCAATTGGACACTATTTTGAAATGTCAATGGCCAAATTGCCGAATTGCATTTCTTAGGGACCAATTGGACACCCGAGACATTTCTCAAGGACCAAAAATATCTTTATCCCGAGATAAAATGTGCAATTTAGTAGACCTTAGGGTCAACATAAAGCCACACCTATACTCTAGGGAGCAAAAATATAATTCTCCCTTAATTTTATGTAAAATTTAATCTAAGTCCAAAATAGAGGAACAAACATCAATACCATGAAAACATAGTTTAGTTTGTACCCAAGAGGGATTAGTCCAGTTGAAAAAGTGGAGTTTGTTCTTAAGATCACTTAGGGATGTGAGTAGTCGAGGTGTACGTAAACTGATTCGGACGTACCTTACCGTAAAACTAAAAAATAAAAATATCGTATACGATAAAATTTCGTCCAAATTAATTCGGTTATGCTATGAAACTGACTGATTTAGTATCACACATACTCACAATGACAATCAAGAGCCATTCTCTTTCACTAAATTTAATTTTTTAATAAAAAATTAAAAATAAAATAAAATAGAAATAATTGAGGAGTTAAATATGATTCAAAATCATTGTAGGGATGTGAAGATATTATAGGTTGAAAAGATTAGATTGGCTTTCAACATCAAAGTGATTGGAGAGATTTGTAGTACAAACAACACCACAAACATACATCTGCAGTGATTAATAATGTGTTGTCCCTCAAACTTCATTCTTACACTTTCCTCAAACTAATGCTAACTTCAGACACATTCACATGCTTTTGTTTTTTTTTTAACCTTTTTAAATTTTTTAATACAAAATATTTTAAATCATTTCCTTCAACCAAATGGCCCAATCTTACAAATATAAAGATTACACATTTGACGAAAATTTGATAAATTCAATTTTTTTTAGGATTGAATTTTGAATTTATTAGAATTAAGGAAGAAAGAAGTGGAAAAAATTCATGTATGTGTAAATAATGAAGTACAAGGAAGAAAAAACTTTTTACAATAAGACCTACTAAGGCTAGGGTTAAAGAGTAAGACTAGGGTTAAAGGGACTTGGGACTTCAAGTAAGGTAATGGATCCAAGTCATATATACATATCATATCATGACATTCTCCCTCAAACCCACGTTGGTAAAGCAAGTACAAACATTGATTTGAAAAGTAATATTAAATGTAAATTTTATAATCGATCTTGTAATTTTATATTTAAGATTATATTCGTAAAAAAATTTAATTTTATATTTAAGATCATATTTGTAAAACGTTTCAATGTTAAATAGTAATAAAAATCTTCGATATCAAGTTGAAGTGTCTTGAGTATTTAATAAGATTGAAAAAATGAGACTGAACACATTTGGTAACTTAATATTCTAAATTGCTCATAGTCCATATTAGATTGTTAAAAATACTCTTCAACAATTGAGGCTACCTTTTTTTTTTTCTTTTTTTTTTTTTGGAATAGTGAGTCTCAAATCATTAATATGACATACTAGAAATGTTGTCATCATCTTTGATATCCAACATGTTAGCTTTGTTCAATGTCAAAATATGATATATTGGGTGTGATAGTATTTTTGATCTTTTGACTTGAGCTGTTGTATATTACATATGTGGGTTGTTATATTTTGGTAATACTAAGTGTTCTTCTCTAACTAAGCGATTTCAAAGGTATTCATTGAATATAATAGGATATACATGTGGATATACTAAATATGCAAGATAAAATCTATCATTCTTAGCAAAATACATGCGCCCAATGTGATTCTATTTAACATAGCTCAACCAAATCTCTAGTTAGAGTAGTGTGATGATTAGGATAATATTTCAATTGTTGTTAAAAGGGATTTTATATTACCAGACAAAAATCTATATGATTGATTGGAGTAGGGTTTGACTTTATCATACCATGTTGGTCATTTTGGGTGCAAAGATATAGAGATCGTATAATACAATGATCATACTTGGAGAAATTCTTTTGGTTAAATCTTTGCCAACTGAACATGACTATGATATATTGGTGGATGTGACTCATAGTCGAAGGAAATGTCTTGAGAAAAAAAAAATTCTTCTAGAGCAGAAAAAGTGAAATTGTTCTAATTTTATTACTTAATGCCTAGTCAATGAATTAATTATTTTCAAAATTCAACTTCTAGTATAAACCTAATGGATCACACACCATAGAGAATTGAAGTTTGAAGAGTACTAAAAAAATAAACGGGTGGTAATGCTAAACTTAAGAAGTTCGAACAGTTAAAGTTTAAATATAGAAAAGAAATAGTCCAAGGTTTTGAACCCTAGACAAACTTTATAAGATGAGGAAGACCACCATTGGTCACCTAATCCTTATAGTTTCGGCCACCCTTAGTCTCTCAAGGAGAGCTATCTCATTGTCTGTGAGATTTTGTTTTCCGTATTTTTCATTTATTGATATGAATCTTACTACTCCCTAAATTCAAATAAGAGGTATTCTAAAGTCTTGAGATTATATTCGATCTTAGAAATTTCCCAAACATTTTTCTATTCTAGATCCTCTGCGTGGATACTGTTAGATGATATATTTGTGTCATTTCTGAGAGGATCGTTCTCCCTTGTTGATTCTTGTTTATGTTAAGACGCTTTTAGAAAAGCGTATTCGATCTCACATCGGGAACTACCAACTTTGAGGCTGAAACATTAAAAAAGGTTATCGTCTTAAATTTGATTTAGCATTGTCTGATTTATTATTTTAATGTTAGTACACCCCCGTAATAGGGGGTCCCTGTTGAGGGGGTGAGAGATGATCAAGAGAGAGAGAGAGAGAAATTAAGGGAAAAAATAAAAAAATTATTAAAAAATATTGTTTTGTCCCTATATTCTGTTAGTTTGGATGAAATTTTTTACGGAATGATCGAATAAAAACGTGTTGATACATAAAGGGTTTAAAATGAAACGCTCAAATGGAGAGGGACCAACTAGAAAAGTGTCAATACCTGAAGGGTTTAAAATATAATTTTTCCTTGTTTATATGGTAATTAAAATTTTGTAGGAGATTTTATCAAAACAAAAAGTTTTTTTTTTTCTTGACAAAATATATATATATTAAAAAGTAAAGTTGTTTCATTAGAAATTTTGAACTACAAAAAAAATATATATAGTAATACATATGTGCACCTTAAAAAAATATTTCTCACTTCTGGATCCAATCAAAAATTTCAGAAAATAATAATAATTAATTTTTATCCTCTCATACTTTGATTTTTTTCATTTTGTTCTCTCTATTTATAATAAATTAAAAAATTAAGTTTGTTTTTTCTTTTTCTTTTTTTTTTTCTTTTTTTAAATTTGGTAAAATTTGTTAGTTTTACCATTAAATATTGAATATAAATTTGACAATAAAGAAATAAAGTTATTTTGTATTTTTGGATAAAATAAACTTTCTGCATCCATGGTACCATAGTAGAAGGGGGTGGTTTGTAAAATTTAAAATAAAAGGGTTAAAATAGAATAAGAGTAAAGTATAAGGTGGTATCAAATGAGTTTATAAAGTGGGAAGAAGATAATAACACATTTAATATATTATTATCTCTTTTTTTTTTCCCCACAAATGCTGAGAAGGCAGATAAATGTGGTTCTTGCCCCTCATCTATTCTCGGCTATTGTCTTCCACTTTTAGTATATATAACATGATAATAATCTTATTGGGGGAGGGCAATTTTATGCTATCAAGTAACCACCGGAGGTAAAGTAAATTTGAGTGTCATTAGTAAAAACACGATACTCTACAACTAGCTAGATTGAGGAACAACCGTTTACTTTTTACTATACCTTCAAAATAGAAGGTTTAAAAGAAGAAAATATCATGCAGTAGAGCGTCAACCGATGAGATCTTCAGCATAATTGATAGTCAGTATTGGCATGTAAAACTGGAGAAGATTGTAAAGAAAAGTGGTGACCAAAGAAGAATGTCCAATTGATGCATAACAAAATATGTAGATTCGCTGAGTAATGAACTATTTGTGGTGTGGATAAGAACTGGCTAACTTGGTAAACTGTATAAACAATGTCTCATCTTGCCCCTATAGAAAACATATCCTTTATTGCATTTTGACTAACTAACGTTAACGTCTACCAACATGTTATAATTTTGTCGAGTTTATAGGAATTTAATTCAGAGAACTCCTTCACTCATAATTAATGCATTATTTGATCTCTATATCTCTGTGATCCTAAAAAGAACTAACAAAGTCAAAATTCATTGTTCACGTAGCAAAATATCTAATATCAATCTAATATTAACATAATTCAAAATAACACATTTACGATGATTTTTTTTTTCAAATTACTAATCTATACTTTAACAAAATTTTCATTTCACCTCATCTCATCCCATTGTCATTCCACTATATGGGATGGGCACGAAACGGTTACCAAACGGACCCTTAAATTCTCGCCGACTCATCTATCTTCATTTAATAACAATTTGATAATTATAATAAAAAAAGAGGGTGCAATCCATAAATTATGGGTAACTAGTAGGAAATTAAAAAAAAGGGGTTGCCAGCTAAGCAGAAATCAAATCATATCAAAGCCAGCCACCATCATAATCGGAAGAAAGGTTTTATGAATTCCGACAGCATGGGCTTTCTGGCCCACCCACCTCGTCTTTGGGCCCACTTTTCCTCGTAATGGACCTTTTTTCCCCTTAATAATTTAAATTTAATTATTTAACCAATTTTTTATTTGAAAAATTACATTTTTGTGTATTGGGGGTTGTCTATGTAGACCTTTAGGTTTCACACAATGCGGATTTCATCCCTCAAATTTTATAATTATTTCAATTCTGAAAAATTAAAAACGTTACTAATAATTTTGGATGAAAAATAAATTGTACTTAGTACATGACCTTCTAATAGAGATATTTTATCAATTTATTATTCCACTAAATCTAAGATATTTTTTCATAACATTTTACTAACAACAATTCATCTAAATAATGAAATAGAGATACTTGCATACGTTTCATAATTTTCGTTTGAAAATCATTAACAAACCTTTCAATTTTGAGAAATTGAAAGAAATAGGTTTTTGTACTATGCACCTCTAAAGTTTAGAGAAATTTTATTTTAGTCCATGTATTTTTCCAAAATGATAACTCTTTCATTTTTCATAATGAAAATCAGTCACGTGTACATGGGTGAATTCCATCATAAAAAATGACGGAATGATTAACTTGTCATGATTTAGATATTTCAAGGTTTAATTTGTTCAAATTGAAAGGACATGAGTTAAAGTGAGATTTCTCTGAAACTTAAGGGGTAAAAAGTGAAAATGCAATTTTTTTTTTTTTTTTAATTTGAATAGAAGGCGACACAAAATTAATTTGTTTTTGACTTATTATCATGTGCGTCAGGTTATGGACAAAGGGTATGGGTCTTAAATATTTAAAATTTATTTCTTTTTTAATTAGATTAAATATTTTTTATTTATTTTTAAAGTGCCGTGAAAAAACTATAAACTGCCAATAATACACCGTTTTGATTGACCAGATTGTTAAGGAAAACGTACGTGGCTTCAAGAAAAAGTAGTGAAGCCACGTGTCATCATGCATGTACACGTGGCAGCTCGGAAATTAATTAAAAACCATTGCTTATTTAATAGCTAGCTAACGACTCGTCCCTTCATGCGGTACTAAACTCCAAAACAGCTTTTATCACCCATTAGACCACCTTGATTTTTTTTAATTATTATTATTTTATTAATTTAGAAATTCAGTATTTATCAAAACCACTAGATACAATTTTTTTTTTTTATCCAAACCACTAGATACAAAATAGCATCACCGATCTAAGTTGTCTAGCGATACTACTTGGAATCTCACTACAAGAAAAATAATATTTGGCTACAAAAAAATTTTGTAGCCAAAACCCTAATTTTGTAGCGAAAACGTTTTAGCCAAAGCCCTAATATGTCGCTAAAACGTTTTCGCTACAAAATTAGGGCTTTAACTACAAATTTTTTTTGTAGCCAAATGTCATTTTTCTTGTAGTGAGATTACAAGTAGTATCGCTAAACAGCTTAGATCGATGACTCTATTTTGTATCTAGTGGTTTGGATAAATACTGAATTTCTATATAAATCTCTTCATGCTATATAAATTAACGTCGTTTGTTACCGTGACTTCCACGTAATAGAATAATTTTAAATTTTGTTTCTTTAGTATTTTTGCTTTCTGATTTTTGTTATTGTTTCTAAAATTTTGGATTAATATATAACAATACATTTGATAAACATATTTTTATTTTTTAATATTTTAAAAAAATTTAAAGTAATTCTTGAATTCTTTAAGAATTTGAGGAGAAAAAAAACTTGATTCTTATTTAGTCCCACAAAATTATTTTCGAAATATTTCTTAAGACCAAATATTGAGAACCACCACGACGTTAGCCGCATCTCGGCGCCGGCCACCACTTAGGTTGGCCAACACCACAGCCCCGACCATCACCATTGCACATCTTGATCTTCTTTTTTCATCTCCTATTTATTTCTATCTCTCTCACACACATACATATAAATGATCCAAATTTAGTTGCAACCAAACATGATTTTTTTTTTATTTTATTTTAAGAAATTATAAAAGTATTTTTAAAAAAATATCGCTACCAAATGCAATTCCATTATAATAATACTTCAAAACGAAAATAAAATGTTTATCCTATTTTATTGAGAGTAAAAATGAAAAAACAAAAACGTTAATCAAACGTCACCTTAAACTTCTAAAAAAATTATTGTAAAGAGTTAAGCATTTATTGAGAATCTTTACTAATTGTGTGTTAAACGACACTGCATCATGCCTATTGCGCTCCAGACACAATCTACAGCTGTCAAAATTATCATCTGCCGACAGTAATGCCTTTTTAATTTTTTGTTCTTAAGATTAACGGCAGAGAATCCAATTTATTGAAAAATAATTAAAACATATATTTTTGGGGTTTTGATAGGATTATACCCTAAAGTTTGACCAAAATCTCACTTTGGTCTTCATAAACATTAACACCTTAAAATTTCTTAATCATCTCACTATTAGGATTAAAAAAAAAAAAAAAAAAACTTCATTCCCATCTTCTTCCATGAATTGTACATATAATTTAATATGCATATACATATTTTTTTCCCAAAAAAGAAAAGGCGGTAAAGAAGAGGTCGAAATGCTAATAAAGTTTTCTTAAAAATAGTTAGGTCGACAATTAACCGTTTGTCATTCAAAATGATAAATGGAGTTATTATTGGGACTAAGAGAGAGTAGTTTGATATTTTACATTACTAAAATAAGGTTTTTGTTTTGTTTTTTTTTTTTTTTTAATTAAAACAACTAATTTGGCTATTTATATGGGAATCCAATGGATCTCTCTCTCTCAAAAGTCGCCTTATATATAGTTCATGATCAGGTAACACAATCGATGTGGGATTCAACACGCCACTCACGCGCAGGGTGGGACTTTGCCAAACTATCCCAAACGAATAACAGGGGGTTCAACATCATTGTGAGATTCAACACTCTCCTTACGTGCATAGTGAACTTTGACAAAGAGCTTATAACTGATATCGAGGAGCCCAACATTAATGTGAGATTTAACACATCCCCTTACGCGCAAGTTGGATTTTGACAAGCCACTGCATACGGATACCGGGAGGCCCAACATTAATGTGTGATTCAACATGTCCAACATAAGACAAAATGCCTGACTTTGATACCACGTAGAAACTCAATGAACCTAACTCACTCACACAAGATACCTTATAAGAGAAAGATTGTCTTAGGCGTTATATATTATATCAGAATCAGGTAACACAAACGAAGTGGGATTTAACGCTCCTCCTCATGAGTAGAGTGGACTTTGCCAAGCTACTGTAAACAGATATTGGGAGACTCAACATTAATGTTGGATTCAACAATTTATTTGAAATTTATATTAATAATGTAAAATAGATGGAAAAAAATAAACAATTGCCGCAAAAACCGAAAAGGAGAGAGGTAACGGTTGGCAAGATCATGTGCAAACTAATGAAAGTATCGGGTGACTAATTAATATGTCATTAAAAAGACTTTTGACCAAAAACAGAAACACCTCTAAGACTTTTACCTATGCACAGTTCATATGTATAGACCATAAGATTATAGAGATATAGGGCAAGAAATTATTGTGTTTTTTTTTGGTAATAATTGACAAAATTAGGTTTTTAGTATTAATAATTGGTCAACATATAATTAATATATGGTGTTTTGACACTTTGCTCCCCTAAAGTTTGACTATTATTTCATTTTGGTCCCTCAATTTCAATTTGAATAGGTAGCACCCTAAAGTTCTGTAATCAACCCATTTCACTCCAAATCAGTAATTTTATTATAAATTTGGATAACAAATAGTTAATTGTTGTACAAATAACTATTTTGGGGGGCATTTTTGAACTCTTCTCTAGTTTCTCATTTACAAATTTTATTTAAAAACAACTTATATTTATTCTATAAATCAAGACATATTTTATATTTTACATATTTTGAATCATTAGATCAACTTTAAATCCAACGATTGAGATCAAATAACTTTTTAAACTTATAATCTCATCATATATAATATCTCGAACAAACTAAAAATCCACTTCCAAGACAGTTAAATAAAATTATATTTTTTACTCTTTAAATTTTACATTAGTATTTAATGGGACAATCCTTTTATTATTTAGTATATTTTTATATTTGTAAATTAAAAAATCAATTTAATGTCTTTAGGTACAGAAAATTCCTAGCATTTATTTATTATATATTATGTTATTTATATATTTCTAAGTATTTGGGCGAAATGGAGAATGAGAGAGAAGGAAGAGGATGAAACTGCCTATAAGGCCTTTTAAAAACAGTCATATACATGTCAAGTGACGGTTTTTTGTCCACAATTATAATAGAATGATGGGATAATTAAGAAACTTTAAGGTGTTGTATGGTCGATTTGAAATCATGAGAACCGAAGTAAAATTTTGGTCAAACTTTAGAGTACAAAATGTCAATAATAGGCATCAATTAACATTCCAAAGAACTTTACTTTTTTTTTTTTTTTTTGGGTATACCCACGAGTGTTCCCACACTAGCATGGGGTGTGAGACTAATCTTGTTCGGGTTACGTGCCTATCTCTCCCAACAAGTATTTTTTCGCAGGCTCGAACTCCTGACCTTACAGAGATCCCTCAACACTTTAACTCAAACGGGTCTTATCACTTGAGTTACACTATATTTGCCGGTCCAAAAAACTTTACACAGAATTATAAAAATTTATACAAAATTCTCTCAATTCACTAAACAATAAATTAAAAAGTCTTCAATAATAATAAAAATATAAATAAATAAAAAGTCCTCAATAATAATATATGGTAGATGTTGGGCCACAATAAAAAGAGGGGGCAGGAGCTGCAGGTTGAGTGTTAATGGAGATCACAGGGTGGGGCGGGGGGTCATCAGAACGTTTGAGAAATTTAGGGTGTGGTTCAGTACATCCTGCACTCCCCTTCAGTTTACCCTTTTTTTGGAAAATTGAATTATTAAAGACTTCCCAAATTAAAATTAATTATATATTCTCCGAGAGTACCATTTTTCCAAACAAAATTATATAGATGGCGAATGTTCATTGCTCCTCTTTTTATTTTTTTTATTTTACGGTAATACGTTGTCCGAGCCAGTTCATGCGCACCTTGGCTAATCATCTCTCCGGGCGATCTAAAGGACGCACTCCCCTACATCGATTTGGTATATTCAATATTTACTTTGCGGAGTGTTTCTCAAGAGAGTCGAACATTGATTGACAAGGAAATAGAACATCTCCCCTTGCTCTCCATTCAGTTAACATTCACTGATTACACACGTGAAACGTATATAGTTAGCGTTAACCCAATTGAACCCAAGAGGTATTAGTCCGGTTGGTAAAAATAGATGTCTTATTTTCTTATCAATCAGAATTCGACTTTCTTGGGGAGCACTACAGAAATTAAATCTTGAATGCACTAGGCTGATGTGGAGGAGAACATTCTTAAGATTGTCCGAAAATGTGATTAGTCGAAGTGTGCATAAACTAGATTGACCACACTTAAATGTTTAATCAGAAAAAAAAAAAAAAAAAAATATTAGCTCAATTGACAAAATCACATTTATAATTTATCAAAAAAACTTAATTACCAGAGTGCAACATCGAATCAACATACACTAGAAATATCATCTAGTTAACATTCATGTCATCATAATATATAATAAAAACATGTAATAGAGGCAAGAAAACATTATGTAAAACATTCAACATGTATCACGTAATGGAATAACCTAACGCTAAACAATATATTAAATTGACTCCCACTAATAAACTCGTTTAGTTAACGTTCAAATCTGTTTTGCAATGGAACCGACGACTACAACTATTTCTCTTATGAAATTAGAAAAAGTAGAAAAATTACAGAATCACGGCTTTCCAAGCCTAAAACTTGCTAAAAACATGATGGGTAAAATGGTCAAACACAATATAAGGCTAAAATAAATCACAATTGACAAAATATTTTAAAAATAACTAAAAAAAATAGGACAAAAAATCAAGAATATAATTAAAATTTTACTGTGTTGATGAAGAACTCTCTCTTTCTTTCTTTTTTTTCTTTTTTTCTTTTTTTTTTTTTTCTCTTATCTATTTTCTTACACCCAAATAGAAAATTGGATACGATCTAAACTTGCAATATTAAATTAATTTTTTTAATTGAATATAAAATATACGATCTAAAACAAAGTACTATTTATTAGGTATTTACTTGGTTTATTTTTTTTTAACATACACAAGTACAATACATTGTTAGAGATGCAATTATAATAATATACAAGTATTTAATTAATTAATTAATCTATAATTTATAATTAGATGTGATAGTTTTAAAGGCACTCTTCAATTAGAAAGGCAAAAATTAATCATATTATTTTAAACATATTTAATTATTTTTTTGTTCATTGCATATTACTATTTTTAATATTTCAAATCAATTTTTTTGACCTCTTAAATAATTCAAACTAAATGTTGAATTCATTTTAATGTTATAATTATAATTAATTTATCATGTTTTACTTATATAATTTTTTATATTATAAATTAAATTTAATAGGATTAAAATATAGTTAAAACACAAAAAAAAATGATTCAGGATATGATTGGTTAAAATGATGGAAAAGTAAAGAGTAAAAATAAAAAAATAAAAATATTTTTATTCATTATAAAAGAATTTGTTTGTTTAAAAAAATGTTAAAAGAGAACATAAATTTTCATATTTAGTTATGAAAAAAAAACGACAGGAAGAAGAATAATTTATTTATTTAATTTACTATTTTATCTTTGTATATTAAAAAAATAAATTAAATATTCTATTATGAAAGTGTAATTGTAATTTTAATATTTTTAATAAAAATTCTTCTAATATTTCTTCATTTTCCTTTCAAATTAGTAAAGAATAAATATTCTCTTAGAAAATCGTACATTTTTCTTTTTATTTTTTATCTAATTTTTCCTTCATATCAAATAATTTTTTTCCTTTTTTATTTTTCATACTCTTTTTTTTTTATTTTATTTACTCAAACAAACGCATGCTCCAAAATAAATTTCTCAAAAATAAAATAAAATTATTTTTTCCTATTTTTTTTTTTAAACCCATCAATTTTTTTTTTTTCATTTTCATACTTTTTTTAAAAAAACAAAAATCATCTATTTTTATTTTTTCCACCCAAACAAACGGGGAGAAACCAAAATAAAATTTTCAAAAATAAGATAAAAATATTTTTTCTATTTTGTTTTTTTTGTAAACCCAACCATTATTTTATTTAGTATTTAATTTTTTTTTGATTAACACATGACCCCAACATCTTAACCCAAAAGTGGGGTCAAGAAGTTAACCACAAATATAGAACCCAGGTTAAAAAGAACCAAGTGGTTAAGAAGGAGAACCACATAACCAAACCAAAAGATTTTTTTTTTATTATTACTAATATTTATTTTATCTTTTATTATTATTATCTACAGTCATCACTCATCATCATCATCATCATCAGCCAAAACCACCTTCATCACTCTCCTCTTTCTCCCCCTAACCTCTCTCTCTCTCATCTTCTTCAACCTTCCATGGCCACAAAACCAAAACCTAACCCTAAACCTAATGAGCTCTTAACCAGAATCTAGCTGGACTGGATTCTCTAATACCCTTTTACTACTTTTTTCAGCCATGGATATAACCTCCACCGCCACCGCCAATGTCAAAACTCCTGAAGCTGAAACCGAAACTCCCACCCGGATCCAACCCACTAAGGCTATCCCCTTCACCAACGGCGTCCTCAAGCGCCACCATCGGACTCCCTCTCCGGCGCTAGCTTATAAAGAATGTCTCAAGAACCATGCCGCCAGTCTCGGCGGTCACGCCTTGGACGGTTGCGGCGAGTTCATGCCTTCCCCCACGGCTACCCCCTCGGACCCAACTTCTCTCAAATGCGCTGCTTGCGGCTGCCACCGTAATTTCCACCGCCGTGAACCCGAAGAGCTTCTCCATGCTCCCAGCGCCGTCCCTGCAATAGAGTACCAACCTCACCACCGTCACCATCCGCCTCCACCGCCGCCGCCGCAACGAGCAGGAGGTCTCGGAAGCAGCCCGAATTCTCCTTCCCCGCCGCCGATCTCTTCTGCCTACTACCCATCGGCTCCCCACATGCTACTGGCCCTCAGCACCGGTTTATCGGGTCCAGGTCCGGACAATAATCCGTCGATCGCCGCCGCAATTTCAGGAAACCCAAATGGGAGAAAGCGTTTCAGAACGAAATTCACCCAGGATCAGAAAGAACGGATGCTGGAATTCGCGGAGAGAGTTGGATGGAAGATACAGAAAAGGGACGAAGAGCTAATTTCAGAGTTCTGCAACGACGTCGGGGTCGACAGAGGCGTATTGAAGGTGTGGATGCACAACAATAAGAACACCTTTGGAAAGAAAGACCAGTCCAACAACAACAACAATGGCGTCAGCAATTCCGCCGGAAACGGCAACAGACACAGTCTCGAAGCCACCCAATCCTCTTACTCGCAGCCGCTCCATGATAAAATCAAGGACGAGAACTACCACAGCCACACCCACCAAGAACTGAGTCGCCATCTCCTCAATAACGATATTGTAAGTCACGCCCATGTCGCCGCCGCCGCCGCCGCCGCTGCTACAAATGGGTCTTCTTCTTCTTCTTGATCTTGTCTTACTTAATTTGATGATGTTGATGATGAATGAATGAATAAGAGTTAGCAGAGACAACAAGCTGTTCCTGTTCGAGGATGGTTTCATTATTAGTTACTAGATTTTAATCTTGTTTTTAATTAGCTTTCTTCTCACCTTGGTTGAGGATAATTAACAATGAAGAGGTTCATCAATGGAGATTTTAATTTGTTCTTTTTTTTTTTCGGTTTTACGGCCACCTCGAACGATTTTAAGGTCGCACTTTGTTTAATTTGTTGATTTTTAATCCTCTGCTCCATCTGGGGATTATTATTTTTGTGTTTTAAATTATGTCTTGCTGCTGGGGATCATCAAATTTTGAATGGGTTCTCATGATGATTAAGGTTCTCTACCTGCTAAAGTAAAAACCATATCTTCCTTCTTGGAATAAAGTGAGATTGTTCTGATTTCTGAACCTGCCTACCTAGAGAGGGATTTCAATTGTCTGAGATGAAGAAGCAACCCATGGTGTAGCATAACTAGGGCGGTTGCAAAGCAATATTTAATTGATTCTTTATGCATTATTCTGGAATTAATCTTTTTTGTAGTGGACATAGATACTCATGTCGAGTTTAAATTCATTATTTTAGTTTGTTTTGGTGAAGAATTTATAAATTTAAATTTTTTGATTTTTTCGGAAATCTAAGACGAGGTTTGGTTTGTGTTTTCGCTTTTCTGTTTTTACATCTAATAAATTGAGTTTGTGTTTCCGCTTTTCTGATTTTACATCTAATAAATCGAGATGAAAATTTCATTTCCGTTCTAGAGTATTTTAGAAATAGAAATATATTTAGAAACGATTATTGTCCTGATATTGTTTCTTTTAATTTATTAGAATAGAAATAAGAAATACGTGTAGTTGTAACATTTATTTTTTTTTTCTTTTATTTAAATGTACAGTGGCCGGCGTCGTGGTGGTGGTTGACAGGATGATACTGGATATAGTTTTGTGAGAGTAAATAAGAATCAATATTTTTTTATTTCTCAGATTTTTAAAAAATTAAGAAAATACTCCCAAAATATTCTCAAAATTTTGTGAGTGGGAACAGAAATCAGGGAACGAAAATAGTAACCAAACGAGGCCTAAAATTATTGCATTATATGTCCATACAATTCATGCAGTACTGTAATTTTTTGGAAATCTAAAATTATTACATTATATGAACAACGTGGACTGTAATTTTTCGGAAATCTAAAGTTATTTAATTATATGAATGAAACTGCAATTTTTTTTGGGGTGAAAAATCACAATAACTTTTATATTGTGGACTGATTTTAAATTTTGAACAGAATTATAGCATTTTTTTTTAGAATTTAGGACAAAAAATATTCTTCATTCTTTTTTATTTTGCCTCTCATTTTCAACCCACCTTAATCCTCCCTTTTTTATATCCTCTAATGTCAAGTGGATTGGATAATGGTGATAATGTTCTTGTGGTTCTTATGTTCTTATCAAGATTAGGATCTAATAATTGTTTAATTATTTCTAAAGCAAAAAAGTAATGTTTATTTATTCTTTGTTTAACATGTCTTGATTTAGAAATAACGTTATCGATTAGTTGCGTGTGGGTTTAATTAATATTTTAATGAAAGGGTTTAGGGATTGGTTTAAGGAATAATTAAAAAAAATTACTTTCCTTTTAAGGGAAGACGTGTTTTGTAATAATGAGGAAGGGTGACGAAGGAGAAATGTCTTGTCCTTTAACCACTTCTAGGGTTTGTTTGTTTGGCTTGCTGGTCATATTGGTGAACTCACACCTTTGTGTTTATTTTATTTTTTTCAAGATCTAAAATTTTATTAATATTATATTATTATTTTTTGTTGGGATGTACTCGTCCTCACACTCACACAGGTTGTGACATTAATCTCATTCGGAGTACATAATTGACTCTCATAACAAGTATTTTTTCGCAGATTAGAACCATAGATTTTGCATAAATTTCTCAATTGCTTTAACTCAAGTAAGTCTTACCACTTGAGCTACCCTATGTTAATAATATTATGTTATTTTTTATTTTTAAAAATATAAAAACAAAATAGGTTTTTTAAGGCACACAAAATTTAATATATATCATTAGTTCTCAAGATATGACTTTTTTTTAATCAAAATAAAACTTTTTATATTGATATTTATGAGATTTCAACTTAAAATTATATGATATTAAGTAAAATATAGTAAATTGAAAATTCTCAAATAATCGATGTGAGACAGAAATCAAACAAGTCAAAAATTTAGATATACATACATATATATAAATTTATTGTGAAGTTTTTATTTGAATTTTCTCGTGCCATGTAGTGTTTATCTATAATATTTTAAAAAATATTTTTGTTAAGAATTGTGATTGATTTGAAGGCAATTTATGAATAAAACTAGATTATAAAGATTTTACCAAAAAAAATTGTCACAAAATTATATATATATATATATATATATATGTTGATGTCAAAAGTCAAAAAGTGGTGACGGGTCAATGGTATGGTCCGGGAGGATATTGGGGACACAAGACGGCTATCAGCACTGCAATTAGTTGAATTCAGGGGTGGTGACAATCTCCGAGCTGAGCTTCACTCTTCTACTCCGAGCACTTGCACAAAGACCCACCAGGGTTGTACCCAGTAAAATTCCTCCGGCGTGAGAGTAAGTATTCGGGGGTGAAGGGCTGAAAATATAGTGAGTTCAGTAGTGGTCACGTACTTCTGGGCAGTGGGTGCCCCGGTGTATTTAGAGGCGCCAGTGGTTGATTAGTGACGCGAAATTAGGGAGTCAATCTCAGGTTAATTGACGTAATCCGTTGGACAGCCAATGAGCAGGCAAGTTAGCCCTCTAAACGTCTGGGTTGGCTTTTGAGCCCATATATAGAGGTCCATGGGCCAAAACCTCACAACGGCCCGATGAACTCCCGAGTGCGGAGTTGGCGAGCAGAGGGTGCCTTAGCTCGTCAGTTCGGCAGGTCGAATTGCAGCTTGCCGATCCGGATTTCTTCACTGAGACAACCCTCAGGTCGGCTGGAGGCATCCCAGCTCGGTACTGAGGGAATTTCAGCTCTCATCTTGGCCGCTCTTCTATAATTGGACGGATATTGACCACGTGGTATATCTGACGGGATTCTTCTATATCAATATATATATATATATATATATATATATTAAAATTTTACGATAAAGTGTGATCGGAGTAGGTTACACACTCACACTCAAACTATTAATACTGTGCAATTAAATTATATTTGTCCTATGAATGCACGAGGACAAATATAGTTTATTCTTAAAATACTCTTAAAAAAATTCCTAATTGATAAAAAGATATGTCTCTTTATCAACTTAACTAACCTTCCTCACTAAAATACATATCTTTTTAATACTAATAACAAGATTAATCTCATTTTTTGGGTATACTCATGAGTGTCTCCACATCCATACAGGGTGTAAGACTAATTTTCTTTGAGATGTGTGACTGTCCCTTTCAACAAATTTTTTTTTATAGACTTAAATTTTTAATTTTATAGATTTCACTTAACTGTTTTTAGTCAAATAATTAACCCTATTTGATAGTCAAATTGGAGGCATATGGTGGTCATAAATTGAGAGAGAGAGGGAGAGTGGGTGTAGGCTGTATTGTAGCTGGATGGGTCTGTGTGTGGATATTATCATTTATGATAGGGGTCAGATTAGTAGAAGAAGACAAACGAAGGGCCTTATGTGTAATTATTACTGTCGCCTGCACCATTTCACGCACCCCCGACTTTGAGTTGTCTGAAACCAAATTAAATGCTTTCCGCACATTATAAATACAACTGACCGTGTCATCTATTTTGTGGTTTGTATTTTTTTTTTTTAATTTGACAATACGATGTGATCGCGATATCTTTACTAATCATTTTACTGAACAATCTTAAAACATATTTTGCTATATTAGTATGATGTATTTAAAATTTAAATCTTATAGTACTTTTTAGGAGAGTCAAATTTTGACTGAACACTTATTCTTATTAATTGGACTAAAATTTATTTAGCAAAAAAAGCCGTTATAATGTACTCAATTTTCATTTTTTTTTTGTTCTACGATAAAGTGTTATTCGAATCAATTTATACGCACTTTGATTAATCATCTCCCCGAGAGATCGTAAGATGATGTTTAATATACGGGATTAGAATGACCATGAGAATTGTCATTCGATTCTTATATTTAGTACATGAAATTGAATCTTATTCCTATTACCAATAATTCCTTAATCGCACAAATCATGCCAATTATTTGAGATTAGGTTTTAATCATTCATCGGCAAAAAAATGAGACCACATATTTGAATTAAAACGAAATTTAATCAAATTAACTATTATACCATTTGAAAATTTAATTAAAATACTATTTTATCATTGGACGTCATTCTAATACCACATGCAATCCTTTTTGTCACCAAATATAGGAATGGTAATGATTAATCCATTCCATTACCATATTAATTTCAATCCTATTGTCATTCTATTCCAGTGCACTCTATCACATTGCTCTAATGCATTCAAAATTAAATTCAAAATTTAATTTTTGCAATACTGCGTAAAAGAGTTGAACTCTGGTTGACAAGGAAAGAAGACACATCTCTTTATCAACCGGACTAACATCTCGTGTGTATTTATTTTTGAGATTTTTATTATTTAGTTCCCATTAGAGAGACCATTGAGAAAAAAAACATTCTGAAGTGTTTGGTTAGGGATCAGACTTCCCCGTACAGGAAGTTTAGACCCCGTTTGCTAACCACTCCCATCCCAAAAATTATCATCCTATTCCCAGATTTTTATTGGACATAGCGTTTGGTGACTACTCCTATTTTTTTGTTTCCATTCCCATCTCATTCTAAAATGGGAATTGTGCCCATTTTTTCTTAAGGTTTGAGAACAAAAAAAAAAAATGTTTCTAAAAATTCTCATCTCATTCCCAAAAATTAAAGAGGGCCGCCGCTGCCCAACCACCGTCCGCTGCCGGCCGGCCACCGTCAGCCGCTGGCTGCCATCTTCGGCAACCGTCGTCGGTCACCTCCGGCATCTCCAGTCGCCTGCCTGCCACTGTCTGTCGCTGGTCACCGTCCGATCGCCACCTGCCGGCCACTGTCCGGCCACCTCCGAGACAACCGGCCGCCACTGCTGGTCAAAACAAAAAAAAAAAATGTTCTCAAAACAAATTTTTTTTATTGATTTTAGGATAAAATCGTTACCAAACGCGATTATGTTCCCAAAATAAAAAAAAATTATCGTTACCAAACGCGATTCTACTCCCAATAAGAAAACAAAATTCTCATCTCATTTCATCACATTCCAATGGGATGAGAATAAAAATGGTTACCAAACAGGCTCTTAATTTTTAGTTCTCCAAAAGACAAAAAGAGCAATAAAAAGACACATATGCCCCTGAACAAACCTAATATATTAACATTCAACCCTCAATGTTCACTTACTCTCACTTTATTTTTTTTCTCCCTATACCGGTTGGACCATACCAACTTAACTCTCTATCTTCTCTCACTCTAACCCATAGACATCTCTCTCTCTCTCTCAAGTCTAAATCGGCGGCCCATAGATCACCGACTGCTCTCTAAATTCACCGCAAGCCACCGATGTTTGCCGCTCACGTTCTCTCTCTTCCTCAGCTGCCCATTACCGCTGCAGACATCACCACCGCAAGCCAAGATCTTAAACCCACCCCAAGATCTGAAACCCATCGCTAGTGATGTGGTCTGACTTCTCTCCTCCTTGTGTAGAGATTTGGTAACCCAAACCTTGGTTTTGCGATTTTTGTTTTCCTGATTTTGATGCTCGTTTTGACGTTGGTGTTCATTTTGATGGTGTTCTTCGGTGGTGTTGATGCTCAATTAGACAGTGTTGTTTGGCGGTGGTGATATTCATCTTCGATTCGAACAACCATCGGTCACCACAAGCCATTTCCGGCAACCAGCCGAATCCGGACCTCCCTCACTCTCTCTATCTCTCTAGTTCATGGTATTTCTTATTATTATTTTTTATTTTTTATTTTTAAGGTCGATTTGGCGGTGTTGTTCGTTTTCGTGGTATTCTTTAGCGTTGTTGATGTTCGTTTCGGCGGTGGTGATGTTCATTTTCTATTTGGTGGTGTTGTGTGGTGATGGTGATGTTCATTTTCGTTAACGTTAATACCGGTATTGATGTTCGATTCGGCGGTGGGGGTGAAAATGATCATTAACATTAACGTACATCCATTTTTATTTTGTATACGTTTTTTCTGGGTAATGTTTGACGTGTTAACGTTAACGCATACGAGACCGGGATGTTTTTATTCAATGTCTTTTTGATTGTGTTGAATTTATAGATTGATTTTACTCGATTTGTGGTGGAGATGGATGACGTGTTCATTTTTTTTTACGTTAACGTTAGTGATCTGGGACAACATGAATGTATTAACGTTAACACAGAAGAGACTTAAAAAAATGTGCATTAACGTTAACGCAACACGACTCCAACACACATTTAGATTTGAATTAGAAATTTTCTTACGGTTTGTTTGTTTCTTGATTTTTTTAGAAAATTTTCAAATTTGATTTGAAATATTTCAGATTTGAATTGAATTTTTATTGTGGCTCTAAATGGGGGTGGAGGTGGAGGAGGTGTTAATTTTTACGTTAACGTTGGTGTTTTGAGTTATTTTTATTTCACACATTTTCTAGACAACATTAAATGCGTTAATGTTTAACACAAAGAAAGACAACAAAATGTGCATTTAACGTTAACGTAAACCCACCCAAATGCGTTAACGTTAATGCACACAAAACAAATAAGAAAAAAAACGGTAATGTGAAATACACGCAAAAAAAAAAAAAGTATTAACGTTAACACACACACATAGATGGACAAGATGTGTTAACGTAAATACGCTAAATATTCAAGAAAAAACACACACAATACGTCTGGTGGTGAAATGAGTTAACGTTAACGTAACGCACAAAACAGACAGATTGGGAGATGATGCGTTAACTTGCAAAAAAATATAAAAATAAAGTTGGATGCAACAACGTTAACGTGAATTCCAAATATAATGTTGTAATATAGGTGAGAGGTATTTACTTGAACAAGTTTACGTTAATGTTAACACCCTTCATTATCCAAATTTGTCTTGTTGTATAAGGACAAAATGACAGATTTGTAAATAAATGTTAATATGGAAGTCAAAATGAATTTTTTTTTTCTAAAAAATTTGTGGGATCTGAAAATTTAATTGTTCATGTCAGGAGATTTAATTTCTCTATTGAGTCTCTATAAAAGACTAAAAAATTAATTACCCTTTATTTTTTATTTATATAAATATGTATATATTGAGAAAATAATAGAGTAGACAAAAAATTGGATTTGACGGAGGACATTAATTTAGTGGGACGTAACAGCACTGAGCAATTGGTCCTCATTAGTCTAATTTAATTTCTAATTCACCATTTGAAAAAATAATAAAATGCATTCGGGACCATTCTATTTTCCAATTCCATTTCCATTTCAATATAAAATTAAATTTCTGACATGAAAATAACGTTTTAATTTGGAAAAAAAAAGGAAATTGGAAGGGCATCTTTCAAGAGTACAGGGAAGAATTGACTATTTACATCTGCTTCTTTTTTAATTATTTTTTTTACCAAAAGTCCTCATACTAATTAGGGGGGAGAGGTCCCCCACACTTTTTTGGTCTAGAATTTATTATCTTATTTTCTAGTAAATTTGTTTGGTAACAACAATTAATATTTAACATTTAAAATTTAATAAATTTAAAATTTAAACGTTATTAGATAGACCGTTAGCGTTAGCGACTCCTTTCTTGGCCTAATGTAAATGGGTAAGGCCCTATTTGGTTATTGTTTTTGTTTTTTGATTTTTGTTCTCGCTCTTAAAATTTTGGAATTAATGTACAAAAGCACGTTTTTGTTCCTAGAAAAAATATCATATTTCTAAAATTTTAGAAGTAATTTGAAACTATGCCCTGAATTCCTTAAAAATTTGAGAATAAAAAAAAAATGTTGATTTCTGTTCATTACCATAAAACTATTCCCATCACCACGCCAGTGACCACTACAGATTTGAAAAAGAAAAGAAGAACAAATATTACAACCAAACGTGTCTCTTGTTTCTGTTCTCATAAATTAAAAAAAAAAAACAATTTCAAGACAAAAGTCGTTACCAAACATATTTATATTTTTGAAACATTTCAAAATAAAAACAAAATTCTCATCCGAAGTAAAATTAGAAAAACAAAAACACTAACCAAACACGACCCAAGATGCTAATTTAGAATTTGAGTGAATGGAGACCTATGAGAAGCGTGCAAAAACGTAGGTAATTTGAGGAATGATTATATAAAGTGAGACGGGCAAATTGCATGGTGGTGGACTACTTCTACTATTACTAGTGGTATTTAAAAGCAAAATTTGGACCACCAACCTAAAAGATTACTACCCATTTCTGGATTATTTTCTTATGTCTGTCTACCATGATGCCTCTATCCCTCTTGTGGTCCTCTCTCCCACACTCCCTCACAAGAATAAGATGAGATTATCCCCAACTTCTTACCTTGCTTTTTGGGTAAGGTATTTGGAGATGGATAATAATATTGTCATGATACACCAAATTTTTGAGAAGTTCAATAATTCTATTAAAAATTTAAAATTAATGCACACTAAAAAAATCGTCGTAATTTTTTATATAAATTTTTTTTTAAATGACTTATAATTTATTATAATTTTAAACTTTGAAAAAATTATTATAACGTGTGAACTGTATATGGATAAAAATTTTAGGGTTGTGAATTATTCATTAAAAAAAGGGCATGTGTTTGTTTTATAAGATGAAAGTGATTGGATAGAGGAGGGACTTTTTCTATTGGGCCCATTTTGTTAGGCCTGTCTAAAATAGGCCTTGGACCTCAAAATTAATACCCATTGATGTGAAACACTTTATGAGTTGGGCTTTTTATAAATGGGCCCATGAATTTTGTTTCAAAGAGAAGACACTGACCCAGCCTTTTATTCACCATATGAGTGATTTTAGTTGGGTGTTCAAAACTTAAAAAAAAAACAAAAAAAAAACACTTTATTTTAGTGAAAATAATTGCTCCTCTCTTGTAGGTAGGGGTGGTCATGGGCAAGGACCGTCCAATCCATACAGCCCATTAATTTTTTTTAAGATTTGGACTTGATTTTTAGCCTATGAATAGGCTTAGGGTCCCAAAATTTAGGCCAATTTGTTTTTAAGGTTGGGATTGGGCCTGACCAAATTTTGTTTAGACCTTGCCCGGCCATTTATTTAATTTAATATATATATGTATATTAATTAATTAAGAATTAAGGTTGTTTGAGTTTATTTCTTTGTTGAACTATAATTAATTAATATGAAATTATGGATGTATGTTTTTTATTTCGGTTTTGGATGAAATGTATTTTATTTTAGTGTGAAACGTAGATGAATAGTTTTTTTTTTTTTTTTGTTGATGAAAATTAATACTGGGAAGTACTACTTACTATGGATTAAAGTATTTTATAATTTTTATTTGTTATTTAGTGATAATTTTTTGAATTATATATAAAAAAAATTATAGGGCCGACCTAGTCCTAGGATCGGGTTTGGGTTTAGAAATTTTACAACGGGCGAGCTTGGGTAGGATAACAGGGTCCGACGATAGGATCGGGCCTAGATTCTACTTAATCATTTTTTTAATACCTTAGGTAGAGCCTGACCCAGATTGGCCCATGGCCAGCCCTACTGACTGTCAAATTTATTGACACATTTAATTTTTAATAAAATTTTAAGTAATATTTCAATAGTATTTATTTTATATTGTCTTTACTGGAAGTGGTATAAGGATGATATTTTTTAGAAATTTAAATATGTGATGGAAAAGAAAGTTATTTTAGAAGAAGTAATGAAATATATTTGTTTTAAAAAATAAAGATATGACGCGTCCCGATTTTTTCGAAAGGAAAGATTTAAAACATTTTATGCATTTTTGGAAAATGAGTGACAAGAGGGGTTTTCAAAAGCGTCGAAAAAAATCTTCTTTTTTTCCCTTCTAAACCACTCAAGTAGAAAGTATGGAGTTTTCCACCCCGTTTTGTCAATACATTATATTAGAACAAAACATCAAATTTTCAAGCCAAAATTTTGGCACATTAACGACTTCTTTTTCTCATTTTTAACGCATATATAAAATTTACAAAAGATCAAAGTGCAGAAAATGAAAATAATACAAGAAGATAAAAAATAAATACAGGAAAGTAAATACAAAAAATAAAAAAGCGTGATAAGATGCAGAACAATAAAATAAATGTAGAAAAATAAACCGATTTTAAAGTGTTCCTTGGAACGTCCTCTTAATTATTTTTTTTTTCAATTTTAGATCGTCCTTTAAAGCAGTTTAAACGGAAAATAAAAGTATAGTAAGCAAGTTGAAAAATTGACCTTAGTTTAGAGTTTCTTTCCTTATTTTCTTCTCTCCAAAGAACGATCTATCTCTAAAAATTTCTCTCTCAAGAAGACTTCTCCCAAATTTCTCTCCTTTAATCGGAATTCTCCCAAAATTTCTCCCTCTAATAAGAATTCTCCCAAAAATTTCTCTTCCCAAAATTTTCTTCTCTTCTTATTATCCTTCCATTTTCTTTTCATTTTTTTCTCTTTTTCTTTTATTTTATATTTTTGTGGGACAGTCAAAATACCGTGTTTACAACTGCTTCTCTTTGTCTTACAAGTTTCACTTGCTTAATAAAGATAGGAGATCACGTTATTTTGATCGTTCCATTTTGTGGATTATTTTAAAGCATTTTTTTTCGATAACAGAACAAATAAAACATGAAAAATGACTCATGACGATACTCATGACGAATAAGTGTTCATTTAGAAGATCGTTAGAGTAATGAATAATGAAAATGACTTATGACGAACAAGTGTCCGTTTAGAAGATCATTTAGAGTAATGAATAATGAAAAATGACTCATGACGAACAAGTGTCCGTTTAGAGGATTGTTTAGAGTAATAAAAAAAATGACTCATGACGATACTCATGACAAACACGTGTCCATTTAGAGGATCATTTAGAGTAATGAAAAATTACTCATACCGAACACATCTCCGTTTAGATGATTGTTTAGAGTGATAGAAAATGATTCATGACGATACTCATGACGAACAAGTGTCCGTTTAGAGTTATATATAAAATGACTCATGATGATACTCATGACGAACACATGTCCGTTTAGATGATCATTTAGAGTGATAGAAAATGACTCATGACAATACTGATGACGAACACGTGTCCATTTAAAGGATCATTTAGAGTAACAAAAAATGACTCATGACGAACACGTGTCTGTTTAGAGGATCGTTTAGAGTGATATAAAATGACTTATGACGAATAAGTGTCCGTTTAGAGGATCGTGTAGAGTGATATATAAAATGACTTATGACGATATTTATGACGAACACCTGTCTGTTTAGAGTGATAGAAAATGACTCATGGCGATACTCACGACGAATATGTGTCTGTTTAGAGAATCATTTAGAGTGACAGAAAATGACTCATGACGAATAAGTGTCCGTTTAAAGGATCGTTTAGAGTAACGAAAAATGACTCATGAAGAACACGTGTCCATTTAAAGGATCGTTTAGAGTGATAGAAAATGACTCATAACGAATACGATTCATTTAGAGGGGTGACTCATGATGAACGGAGTTCGTTTAAAGGAATGTGAGATTACTCTTGACAAACAAAGTTCGCTAGAGGAATGGGGAACTACTCATGACGAACAAAGTTCACTTAGAGGAATGAAAGATAACTCATGACGAATAAAGTTCATTTAGAGGGACGCAAACGACTCATGACGAACAAGGTCCGTTTAGAGGAATGAGAAACAACTCATGACAAACAAAATTCGATTAGAGGAATAGGAAACCACTCATAACGAACAAAGTTTGTTTAGAGGAATGGGGAACCACTCATGGAGAGAATAATAGATTTAGAATCTCAACAATGGGTAGACATCACATAATGTGCCCCAGCCTGTGGCTGGGGCTAACGAGCTCAAATTTTAAAACCCAAAGATGGGTAAAAATCACATAATGTGCCCTAACCCAGGGTGAATAAGAGATCACATGTGTAAAATGTACCCCAACCTGTGGCTGGGGTTGACACTTGGATAACCGAACCTCAATAGATTGCCTACGTACCTCAGCATTATATTGAGGATCAGGTTTAGCATGGTTCACTAATGTGAATGAAGGTTTATGGGATGTCGCACTTGGATGACCAAACCTTGATAGATTGCCTACGTACCTCGGCATTACACTGGGGATTAGGTCTAGTGTAGTCCACGCGTGCCCCTTTTAGGGCAAAACACAATTATTCAAAAAGATGCCCATCAAATGGTAAAGAGACAACCGACGCATTTAAGAATTATACACAGACAAGCATTGTAACATTTTTTTAATTTTTTTAAAATAAAATATTGGTCATCTTTCAGCAAACCATAATTTTCATTTTTCTTTTGTCTTTTCCAGGCTATAATTGCAATTTGGGACCTTTCTCTCTCTTTAGATTTGAAGAGATTTTGTTTTTGACCTGTTGAGGGGATTGAAAAGAGCAGTGCACTCTGACCTTTATAGTACAAATTTGATTTGACTTTCTTAGGTATTGAGATTAATTTTGACACTTGGGGATCTAGAATCCTTATTTGCTTTGCATTTCAATCAACTTTTACAACTGTATTACCAAAAAACGCACAAAACTTTAAAGTTTATTTACTCAAATATCCATCTTTACCTGATATGATTTTCTATGCTGATTTGATTTGAGCATGACAAATATAATTTAGATAATAGTTAAGATTCTTCTCCAAAATTAGTGTCACAAAATGACCCTCCTCGTCTAACGAGTATATAGATCATTTTTCGACAATGAGACTTTTGAGTAACCAAAATAAATATGCTTCTGTTTTTTATTTTTCATTTTTATTTATTTATTTTTTTGGGAATTTTCTCTTCTTTTTTTTTGGGAAGCATCTATATATGAGGGACACGTTTATTGACAACAAAAAGTTTTAGGGATAATAACTTTACTTTATGATGGATTGCCTAGCCATTGGGGGACAAAGCTCTAGGTAGGAAAAAAAATTATTTTTGGGGTTGTGGCGTTGCTTTATGACTGATTGCCTAATCGTTGGATGGGTCATTTGAGAAATGGATTTTAGAAGATGGCCTTTTGGATATGGGTTTTTTGGGTAATGACTTTACTTTATAACGGATTGCTTAGCCGTCTAGTTTTGGGCCTGTTTTTTGTTTGTTTTGGGTAATAGATTTTCAAGTGATGGCTTTGCTTTATGACGGATTGCCTAACCAATTGGTTTTCACTTTCTTTCAGATCAAAATCTTTTTTATTATCGAAATCATATTTATCATGTTCAAGTTGATTTTCAACATATAGATCATATACAGACAATTTTGAAATATTTGAAAAATAAGCATTAAACTTTTGAGACGTCCTTTAAAAAATACAGTAGCAATTATTGAAAGTTTCGAGATGTTCACAAAGCAAATCCTTTATCATCCAGAAGGCTAATTAGATAGAGTGGTAGATCTTAGAATTTTTCCTAATTTTATCAAAGAAATAAATCCCAACACACCAAGGGGTATAAATCAGGTTCAACAAATGATAGGCTTTGGCTCGTGATCGGGTAGAATCCCTTATTAATCGACTAAATTTATTTGGAAGATAAGACATGAAGGGTTCATGGTTATTTGGTGTGGATAAGATAGGATCATGAGGTGGAAGGTTCAGGTTTGGCTGATAGGTATGGCAAATGGGTGTTAGGTTTTGGTCAGCCTTCGAGGGTGCTACTTGAATTGGGAATACGAGTCACTACGATTTCATTTATGATTGACTCATCTCATTCGGGAGGAAAGCCTTGAGAATTTTTGGTAACTTTTTTTTTTTTTTCGTTTTTTTTCATTTTTTTCTTCTTTTTTTTTCGTCATTTTTTTTATTCACTGTTACATGACCAATATTTTCTTCAAATTATACTTATTTACAAAAATAAAATAAAATGAAGAAATTACAAAATAAAGCAAGACATTTAGATTTAGATTTTTTGGACTTACTTGGATATCATATGCTCAACCTTCAAAAATAAATCCTCAGTGGAGTCGCCTACTTGCGCGCCCCGATTTTCCAAAAGGAAAAGAATATTAAATATTAAAAGCGTTTTATAAATGCATTTTTTGAAAACGAGTGACGAGAGAGGTTTTCAAAAGCATCGATTTTCTCATAAAAACACTTAAGCCAATTTGTTTTTAAAAAAGATAAGTCGTCACCTAACATTGAGTTTAAATGATGTGCTAGGTCACCAGATTTTTATTTTTTAAAAACAATTTAAAAATGGCTTAAATAAAATTTTGACTCCAAAAATACAGTTCAGCCAAAGATTCATTTTAAAAGGTTCGGAGGTCAGTTAAACTCGGGAAAAGTGTTAGGCACACCAAGACGCCCGTCTAAAGATGATATCTTATCTAATTAAGTCCAACCAAATTTAAGTTCGAATGTTTTATTTTATTTTGGAATACTTTCTTAAAAAATTCTTTTTTGTATTTTTATTTTTTATTTTTTTAACTTATGTCGAGGAATTTACATATCAAGGGGAACGATCTCCCTTCTAAATCGCTCAAGTAGAAGACAATGAGTTTTCTACCTCGTTTTGTCAATATATTATATTTAATACAAGTTAAAAAACACACACACACATATACTTGAGGGGATGATCTCCTTCCTAGAACTGTCCAAGTAGGTGGTGTACATGGAGTCCTCATCGATTTGTCAACTTATTAAATTTATCATAAGTTTATAAATGTTAGAACAAAACATCAAATTTTCAAGCCAAAATTTTGGCATAATAATGACTTATTTTTCTCATTTTTAACGCATAAATAAAATTTACAAAAAATGATAGTGCAGAAAATGAAAATAATATGAGAAAATAAAAAATAAATGCAGGAAAGTAAATACAAAAAATAAAAGCGCGATAAGGGGTAGAACAATAAAATAAATGTAGGAAAATAAACCTATTTTAAAGTGTTCTGTGGAATGTACCCTTGGTTTTTTTTCAATTTTAGGTCCTCCTTTAAAGTGGTTTAAACGGAATATAAAAATGTAGTAAGCGAGTTGAGAAACTTACCTTAACTTAAAGTTTCTTCCCTTCTTCCTTTCTTTTTTTCTCCTCCAAAGAACGGTCTAACTCTAAAAATTTCTCTCTCAAGAAGACTTCTCTCAAATTTTTCTCCTCTAATAAGAATTATGCCAATAATTTCTCCTCTAATAAGATTTCTCTCCAAAATTTTCTCCTCTAATAAAAATTTTCCCCCAATATTTTCTTCTCTTCCTATTATCTTTTCATTTTCTTTTCAATTTTTTTTCTTTTATATTTTCTGAAAATAAAACAAAAATAATAAATAAAGCATAAAATATGTTTACGAGACGGTCCAAATGCCATGTCTACAAGATAACAATCAATTAAAAATATTATTAAAAAATAAAATAATTAATTTGGAACAGAGATAATATTTCTGCAAATCTACATCCTCACAAGCTCTTTATAACATGAAACTGAAAAAAGGAAAAAATCTATTAATTATCCTAACAAATAACCCATAATCCATAAATTATCCAAATAAAAAAATATTGTCATTTTTAGCTAAAATATTTTATTGTTTTTTTATTATTTTGTGATATTTAATGTATGCGTCTATTTTCTTAAATATAAGAAGTCTAATAACTCTAATTTTTAAGGAATCCCAAACTTAAAAAAAAATGTATTTAAGTTCCTAGTTTGCAAAAAAGATTCCCAAGTGAGAAAGTTTAAAGAATATTTTTTTTTATATGAGATTTTGCATCAAAATTTTGCATACAAGGATATTTTTCCTATCCAAATAAGGAAATTCTGAAATTACACAATCGATTTTAGATATCTAAATAAAAAAATTATAAATAAAGAAATTTTAAAATGCAGAATTTGAAAATCTCATTGTTTATAAATTTTAAAAATTATCAAATTTTTTACCCAAACGCGCAACCTTAAATTATTTGCATTGATTTCATATTATGCATCAAACACTCGATGCTACTCATCTCTATTTGTAGTGCCTTATTCTCTGTCAACTCTTAAAATTGAATTTAGTGTGGATAAGATAAGAATGACCCAAATACTAGATTCGTTATTTTCCTACTCCCTCTTCTAGTGCATTATTGTCATTATACCCTATTAATGCTAAGCATCTTATCACTTCTTAAATAAGGTAAAGAAAACTACACAAAAGCCATTTAAAACTCTTACATTTTTAGTTATTCCACACAATATTTCCTTATGTAGTATATCATCTTTATCTTTATCTCCATCTATATGGAATACACTAATCCTCCATGCTTCTTAGATTTGACATCTACCTTATTCACATTAACTTTGTACCTAATGTATTGGCCCCTCACTTCACATTACCTAACTCATACCTTTTCTTCTTTGTCCACTTCACATGTAGATGTTTATTTTGTTCTTTAAATTTTAACCAAAAGTTTAATTGTCATAATTATTTTAAATTGATAGTTGAGGAGACATTAGTAACCCAAACATGTACAACCTAGAAAAATAATAATTGGAGTCAATGACACTTTCAACTAATTAATATAATGAGCCATTGCCCAAACAAACTTTATGAAAATATCTTATAAAAAAATTCTTTTAGTACAATTTATTTTTTCATTAATTAGAGTTAAATTTCAAAAAAACAAATTATTTTAAAAAATAAAAATCACTTCCTCTCTCTCAGCCTTAAAGCATTTGCCATTGCAAATGATGCCACCATCTCTCACTATCCACCGTGATGAGGTAACTACCAAATTGGCCACAACCATCCCTATCGTCCACTGCGGCAACAATGATCTCCACATGATGCCACCGTGATGACGCCACAACTAAAGCAGCCACCACCATCCTTATTCTCTGTCCTCTTTGAATCTGGAAATTTTTTCCAATTTTGTTTTTATATGTTTTTTTCGAACGTGCAGTTTGAGATCTGCAATTCTCCATCCGATTGAGTGAAACTGCACACTATGGATTATTCCAACTTATTTATTGTTAATTTTGGTTTTGAAATTTGTTGTGCTATTTTGGAATTATTTGATGCTGATTTGTTGTTGATCTTTGCTTACTATTTGATTTTCAATTTTTTTGATGTTTGGTTTTGATTTATTTGCAAACTTTATTGCCAAATCTTTTTCTTTTGTTGATTTTCTTTTTGTACTTTTGAAAAGTTGTTGCAAATTTAGCAATGCTTACTGTTTTTGTTTGATATTTAGTGTTAATCTATGTTGCGTGTTGATTTTGGTTCTTGAATTTCTTGTGCTTTTTTGGAATTGTCTGATTAAAATTTGTTGTCCAAGTCCATTTGGTGTTAGATTTCAATTTCTTAGTCGTGTGGTTTTGGTTTGTTTACGAAATTTACCATATAGACCTTTGAACACCAACCACTAGTTTAATACCCACATTGCCCCAAGAGAATATGGTACCAAAATTTAAAGAGTAAAAAATATTTATCCTAATTTACCCGAATAGCCAATGAATTCTTTTCTTCTTTCCTTCTAGGTACTAAGAATAACTTCTTTTTTAAATAGTATACCACATTTACTATCGATTTTAAAGAAAATCTTACCAATTTCATTCTCTAGTTTTGAGTCACAACTACCCATCAAATCACTTTTGAATGAACATTCTTGGCTAAAAAAAAATCCATATCACTTTGAATAATTGACTCGTTTGATTTGCATTGGTAAAAAGGCTCAGCAATTAGCTCAACCTTTTTCGATCCGTGGCTAACATCTTCATGGTTTTAACAGTTTCTCTCCTAGATCAACATTAAGAGAAGTTTTAGCCACTACTTTGGAGTTCAATTCACTGTCTAAAGGGACATTCACTCCACCCACTTGTACCATGCCCTTAACCAAATCAATAGGCAATACACCTTCAATACGACTTGACCTCACTGCTTCTCATTCCCTAGGAATCAGATTGATAATCGTATCGCTAAATTCCAAACTATTTGTACTCACAGACAAACTTAAATATGTCCCATATTCCATCATTGTTTCTACTTTATGCAATGCTATTTTGATTCTATTTATCATATCCCTATATGTAGCAACGATCTTACTATTATAAAGATAATTTGAACATTGAACTACTGATAAATTCACAAAACTTGTGGATGTAGACTTTAAAGAACTAGTACCCTGACACATTGTGGCAAGAGTAGACTTGGAAGGGAAAAAAGAAATAACAACGTCATCACAAATTGTAGATCCTAATCTGCATCCTTCTTTTCTTACTCATTTTTTTTTTCTTTTTTTCTTTTCAAAACATTGGGAACATAACATCTCTTATCGGATATAGCCATACAAATTTGAATCACTTCAATTTTTCATCCTAATCCCAATGAGAACTCTAATAGTAGTCAAAGCTTCATCCAATGTTGAAATTCGAACAAATTCATACTTTGAATTGGGTCTAACTCTTCTCTGCTTTGGGATATAGACATCACGCACTACCCCATGCCATTGGAACATGAATCTTAGACATTTCCTACTCATCTTCCCCAGAATTGAGTCCACAAAAATTGACACTAATTATTCTTTTGACTCACTATAAGTCCTCTTCCAATTGGAGTTTTTTCTACCTATATTAGGTCCAAAAATACAACAAGTATAAAAATCTCACATGAACATTTACTTAGATCGATGGGCATGAACTAGAGAGTTCAACCAGCCTATGCCTGATGCATAAGCAGAAAATAAAGATTAGCTCACCTATAAAACTCAACAATATGAATCTAACTTAAATTGGTCTCCTAATATCTCTTCCCTCTCATTTATGGAAGTATCCGACGGCATATGGAAGAGTCCCAACCGAGCTTCTAGTGTTCCGGTGGTGAATGAGGTTTGTGATCGTGAAGGAGAAAGCCTTCAAATCGAACCTAACTTACATGACGTTTCGGCCTTGTTCATCAGATTTGGCTTTGTTCTGACTCACATCACTTGTCTGAATCAGGTTGCATTATCAGCATCGAAGTAGATCCACTGCCTAAACTCCCCCGGTAGGTTCTAGATCCAGAATCAGAACAAGAGAGATCAAGAGTGATGAGAGAAATATCATGTATTTATTAAATGAATTTTATTTTTCGTAAAAAAAATGGGGTAAGAATATCTTAATATACAATATGAAAAGGATATAGGGGAATAAGAAAATTATATTGATAATTTTTGTACACACATAATTAGCCTTATTCCCCTCATTATATAACCGCAGGAGCATACTAAATTAGGAAGAATATTATGGGCTTACAAAACCCTATAATGAAGATACCAAAAATAGAAATTAACGTATAGATATAATATTTCAACACTTTCCCTCAAGTTAGGGCGAAAATGTTGATGAGCCCTAACTTGCTTATAACTGACTGAAGAAGATATTGTCCTGTAGATTTGGTGAACATATCAGCAGCTTGTTTTGAAGATGGGACGAAGGCTGGTGTGATGATTCACGATTGAACTTTCTCACGAATGAAGTGGATATCCACCTTGATGTGTTTCGTCCTTTCATGAAGAATTGAGTCTAAGGATAACATTATGGTAGACTTGTTGTCACAAAATAACTTAGATGCATTTCTCACAAGAAGACCCAACTCGATCAAAAGATAACGAAGCCAAAAGAGTTCACACGTTCCTTGAGCCATACCACGATACTCAGCTTCAGCAGAAGATCTGGAGACGACGGATTGTTTCTTACTCTTTCACGAGATTAGGTGTCTTCCATTAAAGGTACACAGGCTAGAGGTTGAACGTCTATCGTCCTTTGATCCTACATAGTCAGCATCTGTAAAACAGGAGAGTCCCTCATGTGACCCTGTCATATAAAAGAGCCCAAGACTAGGGCATGTTTTGAGGTACCGAAGGATATGATAGACAACATCCAGGTGTGATGTACGTGGTGAGTGCATAAACTGGCTCACAACGCTGATAACATACGTAAGATCTGGTCTTGTATTAGTCAAATAGATGAGGCGACCCACGAGTCGCTGATGTACTGACCAATTTGATAATAATTCTCCTGAGTCTGCTGTTAATTTAAGGTTCAGATCCATGGGAGTAGAGGCGAGTCTACATCTAAACATTCTAGTGTCATGAAGAAGATCAAAGGCGTGTTTTCGCTAGGATATAGAGATACATTTCCAAGATCGAATAACCTCAATACCGAGAAAGTAACGGAGATGACCCAAATCCTTGATGTCAAAAATCTGTCTGAGATTCTTCTTTATCTGCTGAATACCAGGTGCGTCGTCTCCTGTGATAATAATGTCAGCCACATAGACTGAGATAATGATGTACTGTCCCTGGTGTTGGCGACAAATAAAGCAAGTATGATCCGAGTGGCATTGAGTAAACCCCATAGTAAGGATGGCTTCATTGAATCGGCTAAACCATGCACGAGGAAACTGCTTAAGTCCATAGAGGGATTTTTAGAGTCAACAGACTTTACCCGAATACTCCCCCTAAGTCCCGAAATCCCAGTGGAGCCTTTATATAGATAGTCTCAATCGGGTCACCATTAAGGAAGGCATTCTTGACATCTAACTGGTGCAGAGGCCAAGAATATGATGCAACTAATGAAATAAGGAGCCAGACAGTAGTCAACTTAGCAACTGGGGCAAAAGTGGCGCCGAAGTCTTTGCCCGAGATTTGTGTGTAGCCCTTAGCAACAAGTCGTGCTTTGTACCGATCAACCGATTCATCAACCAGATATTTGACATTGAAGACCTACTTACAACTAACCGGCCATTCACCAGTCGGCAAGTAAACCAAGTCCCATGTCTTATTCTGCTGTAGGGCATCCATCTCTACTTGCATAGTGGTAACCCACTTTGGATTCTGGAGGGCCTCATGAATGGAGCGAGGAATGACAACCGAATCAAGTTGTCCAAGAAAGGATTTATATTGAGCCGAGAGATCCTGAAAAGACAAATACTTGAAAATTGAATGATTAGTAGAACATGAAAGAAGATATCGAGATGGTGGGCGATGTTCCTGAGTCGGGTAACGGCAAGGAACAGGGTCAGAGATAATGGGAGAGGGAGATATACCTGAGTCCAGAGAAGATGTCAACAAGGGATGTGAGACACGTGGACGACAGAAGTAGACTCGTAAGAAGGCGGGTGAGGGGTCATGGTGGGTGTGATGTGGGCATGGAAGGTATATCTAAGACAGGGATAGGACACGGAAGTGAGGGAGGAACCTCGGTAGTGACTGCCTCAATAGGTGAATAAGGTATGGTACCAAAAAAGTAGGGTACAGTCTCGAAGAACGTAACATCGAGAGAGTGGTAAGTACGGTGGGTAACTGGATCGTAGCACCTATATCCTTTTGACATGAAAGAATAGCTGAGGAAAACACACCGGATAGATTTATCATCTAACATAGTGCGAGTAGGGCTCCGATTCTGGGCAAAACACATACAGCCAAAAACATGGGGTAAGATAGAGAAAAGGGTGCTAGTGGATTGCAATATATGAAGAGGGGTTTTGCCTGTAAGGACATGACTCGGTGTGCGATTAATGAGATAGGCAGCAGTAAGAACGGCTGTGTGCCAAAAAGATTTGGGAACATTCATTCTGCGCAAAAGAAAACGGACTACAGACATGATATGATGGCTCTTACATTTCGCCACACCATTCTGCTCAGGGGTGTAGGGGCAGGTAAGTTGCTGAAGGATACCTTGCTTATTAAGCTCAGCTCGAAATTCATCAGATATATATTCTTGACCATTATCTGACTAGATATTGCACACAATGATTTTATATTGGATTTTTATCATTTGAAGGAAGTGGGTAAAGTGAGTGTAAACCTCAGATTTGTGCTTCATGAAATAAACCTAAGTGCACCGACTATAATCATCTATGAAGGTGACATAGTAGCGGTGTTTGAAAATAACTGTAAAAGGAAGGGTCCCCCAATATCAGAATGGATAAGATCAAATGCTTGGGAGGCACGGTGCATGCGAGGAATATAAGAGGTACGCGTGTGTTTAGACAATTCACAAACCACACATTGAAATTTAAAGCCTTTGCAAGCTTTATTAATAGACGGAAACAACCAACACAAATACTGAAAGTTTGCATGTCCTAGACGGGCATACCACAAGTTTAAATTTTTAAAAGAACACATAGATGAATCAAAAACTGGTATTACAGAAGCTTGCATACTAAAAGGTGAAAAGGGTAGAGGTGGAGGGCTGCCAAAGTAGTAGAGGTCATCGCGTTCATATCCCTTGCCAAAAATTTTCCTCGTAGTCAGGTCCTGCAAGAGGCAACGATCAGGTAAGAAAACAACGGCACAATTAAGATTTTTAGCAAGACAACTAACTGATAGAAGATTATAGGCAAATTTAGGAACATCGTAAACATAGTGAAGAGTGATATCAGGAGACAAGCAGACATTTCCCTGACAATGAATAGAGATAGAGGTACAATCAGCAATCCATACAGACTTGTTAATAGGTGAAACAAGGGAGGTGAAAGTAGAAAACTCACCAGTCATGTGATTATTAGTCCCGAAATCCAGAATCCAAGTAAGGCGACCAGACTTACCATGAAGCGCAGTAGGAGTACCCGAGACAAGAGTAGCCGTGAGGCCGAAAGACAATGCCAAAGTGGTTAATTGAGCCTGAAGCTGGGCAAGTTGGGCCTAGACATGGGAAATATTCAGCGGAGTTGATGGAGGATTTGCTAGATTAGGGATAATATCAGCAATAACACCAGTACGTAGTCTTCCTCTGTCTTTCCGCCCTCCTAGGTTTCGGGGTTTCAATTCAGGATGAAGATTGTAACAACGATCAATGTTGTGACTAGGCTTTCGGCAGTGCTGATAGTATGGTCGCGTGCTTGATGGGTGAGGACCAGAGGGGGCCGAAAAAGCCATTTGCGGACCAGAGAGAGCCGAAAAAGCCATCTGCTCAGGGACTGAAGGAGTGACTTCAGGTGGGAGAAGGAGCCGACGTTTTGAATCATTTTCAACAGTAGAGAATGTATTGTATAGATCTGGCATCGATGATGTGTTCAAAATCTGAGTGCGAAGATTCTCGTACTCTGGATTTAAACCCATCAAGAAATGGTATGTGTGTCGACGATCATGGCGCTTGGCTTTGATCGTAGCAGCATCCTCAGAGAATTCACTTAGAGGTTCATACTGCGCAAGTTCTTTCCACCTAGATTGAAGGTAACCAAAGTAATCCTCAACTGAAAGTCGCAAGGATGCCTGGGAAGCGTGGAAAATCTCACGGTAGAGCTCGAAGATCCGTGATTCATTGCGAGAATAAGCATACATCTTCGTAAGAATAGACCATAATCCACTGACCGTCTCGTGAAACATGAAGATATTATAGATCCATTCCTCCATAGAGTTGAAGATCCACCCGAGGATGGTACAATTATTAGTGTCCCACTGAGCAAACTTGTGCTCGTTGATATCTGGCTGTGGCTCAGTGTCATTGAACCATTCGGTCTTACGTTTTCCACCAAGGTAGAGACAGAGAGAGCGGGACCAGGCAGGAAAATTCACTCCATTGAGTAAGACGGTGGTAACACGTTAGACCGTGGCTGGCCTCAGGAGCACGAGTAGAATCCGAACGGGCAGATAGCTGTGGAGCATGAACGGTCTAAGATGGGACGTCATCTTCTCTCCCGGATGCCATTAATACATATGTGATGAGACCGTAGCAATGAAATACGCGGACAAAATTCTATGGAAGATTGATCGGGCTCTAGAGAAAGAAGACACAATTTGAGAAGCGAACTTGAGACAAAGTTACCTAATCATTCAAGAAATCGAAGAGACGGACATGTATTTAAAACATCCGGAATACCAACGACTGGAGAACAATCTGCAATTGGCAGCGGTGGGCAGAAGCTAGATGGCTGCCCGCAATGATGTCGGACTAATGGCTGCAAGGTCTGGCCGCAAACACCAAACATAGTATACAGAGCAAACAGAGTATACTAAGCAATTGATTTGTTCACTCAAGATAGTGTACAGAGACGGTGCACAAAGGGTCGCGAAATCGCAGCTGGGCAGGGAGGTCGCGAGACAATTGCGGGGCTGGTTGGGTTAAGGTGTCGTGCGAAGTTGGTGGCGAAGCTAGGGTTTCGGTGGCGAGGCTGAGAGGCGTAGGGTTAGGGTTCACTGCTATTGACGTCAAGCTAGGGTTTTGGTGGTGGTTTGTCCAGCGACGGCGAGCTAGGGTTTCAGTGGGCTGGTTGCGATCGGTTCGAAGGGTTAGAGTTGCGGTGGCGGCTGGTTTTGCAAGCTAGGGTTTCTTGATTGGTGGCGACGGTTTGGTGGTGGTGAACAGTGGAGTCAACAGCTAGTGGGGACAAACAACTTTTAGGGTTTGGAAAAAAATATTGGCTCTGAATACCAAAAAAGATATAAGGGAAGAAGAAAGCTATATTGATAATTTTTGTACACGTATAATGAGCCTTATTCCCCCCATTATATAGTCGCAGGAGCAGATTAAATTAGGAAGAATATTATGGGTTTACAAAGCCTTACAATGAAGATATAAAAAATAGAAATTAACGTGTAGATATAATATTTCAACAATATGAGCCTTGGGATCCATAAAGAAAAACCCTAATGTTGGCTTGGATATGTATGCATAATTTTTTAGTACTTGGGGAATGGAAAAAATTACATGCAATTATTTAAGAAATCAAGAGTGAGGGGAGAAATATCATCCATTTATTAAATAATTTTTTTCATAAAAAAGATGGAGGCGAGAATATCTTAATATAATTTTTTGTAAAGTAAAAATTATATGCAATTATTTAAGAAATATACACTTATTTGTTTTGCATTTAGGGAGAAAAGATTAAGGTAAAGTAGGTATGTAAATAAAGTTATAAATTGTGGACTGAAATTAAAGGAGTATATATGAACAAGGAAGACAAGTTCAGTGGGTTTTCAGTTTAATAAACTTTAATCACCTTTTTAGGTTTATCATTAAAGAACTCCTCCACCATAACAACCAACAAGATTAGATATTTGAGGGCCCAAAAACTTGGTATAATTCTATTACCATGTCTCAGACAGATTGAACTCCATTGTTTAATATCCGTGAATTACTATTAATAGAATCTAATTGATTAACTTAGTGGAAAGTTCGAGACTAAGAGATACACTCTTTAATTATCTGTAAAATCAGACTAATAATAGTTCAAAGATATCGTTTTTGTCCCTTTTTTTTATTGATTTTTTTTTTTTTATACCAACGACTGTCCCTACACCCACATAAGATGTGAAATTGATCTCATTCGGGATTCCGTGGCTGTCCTTTCCAATAAGTGATTTTCCGCGGGGTCGAACTCTTGATCTTGTAAAGGTCTCTTAACAGTTTTAATTCAGGTGTGTTTTGTCACTTGAGTCACAGTATGTTGGTTTTTTTTCTTGAATCTACCCTAGCTTTCATGTCCAAACATAAGAAAATAAATAAAAAATTGGAAAAAAAAAAAAAGTAATACCCCTAAACATAGAGATTACAAGTAGTACCCGTTTGGCGAAATTAGGATTGGATTTTTTTAAAAATTATTTAATTTTAAAATCTCAATTCCTAATTTGTCATATTCATATAAATATTATCTAGTTCAAGATTGTTTGGAGAGAATTTAGGAATGACATTTATCGAAGAAAAAATAAAAAAAAATCGTTTACGATAGTTTGGATATGCTCATAGAAGAACCATAGAAGTACTAATGAGAATGTGATTTAGTTCAAGTGCGAGACTATTAGAATTGAGACGAGACTATTAGAATTGATTTGGTGACATTAATCTTGACTGTGACTGAGAGAATGACCCTTGATCGATTACTATGGCGTAAACGGATTCATGCAGCCGAACCTACTTAACTGTGGAACAAAGGCTTAGTCGTTTTTGTGTTACCTAGTTCAAGAAACTAAATCTTGAATCCACATCTCTCTCTCTTCTTGGGATTTCAAATTGATCACATATCTTTTTTTATACGGTAAAGTGTGTCTGGGCTAACTTATGTGCACCTTGACTAATCATTTCGCCGGGTGATCTTAAAAGCGCATTCCTCCACATCGCCTAGTGCATTCTACATTAAATTTCGCACCTCGACTAATTACTTCGCCGGGTGATCTTTAGGGCACATGACCTCATATCGAATGGTGCATTCAACATTAAATTTCGATCCTCGACTAATCACCCCGCCGGGTGATCTTAAGGGTGCATTCTCCCACAATGGTTAGTGCATTCAACATTAAATTTAAGATTTAATTCATAGAGTAATCTCTAGAAGAGTCAAATCCTGACCGTGCATCAAATGCGCACTACTATTAAAATTCTTAAAAATAAGGAAAAACAACTGTGATTTTTCCATCCATTCCAAGTATATATATAGCTAAATATGGTGCCTGAATTCATAAGAAGTAAATCTGGAACTCCAGTTACAAGTTGTGCCAAGTCATTGTTCTAATACGATCAACAAAAGATGATAGCTATGACATGTGTAGTCCATTACTAAAACCCATATTTTTCCTTAACAAGATAAACACAGCAACGTGAGTTCATTAGTAACTCACTTATGTCCCATCCTTGTTCATCCTTAACTGGAATATTCGACAACGAAACGCACTTTCACTTCCACCTACCAAAATCAAAATCAAAATTCTCAACTTTCACGAATTCAATTTTTTTTTTTAATTTTTCATAAATCATATGCACGTCAATAAAAAAATTACAGTGGAAAAAGAAAATTTAGCGCAGAAGAAGATGAAGAAAAACGCAGAAAGCTTTCATTATTACAAGAACAAGAACGTACAAGCAATCATACGTATGTAAGAATTGACCAAAACTCGTAGATTTGTGTAGACATAAAGAGTAAATTTACCCTCCTTGAAGAACCAACAGCGAGCACACAAATTAAAACACACACAAAAGACAAACTTACACAAACACATACATAAAGGTGTGTATGTATATATATATACAGGCACAGGTTATGTATTATTGGAAGAACCCTCGGAAACTTCTTCAGTTTCCACTTCTCTCCGGTGAAAGTTACGGTGGCAGCCGCAGGCAGCGCAGGTGAGTGCACCGGTAGTACTTTCGTCCCCCAATGGCATGAACTCCCTGCAGCCGTCCAGTGCGTATCCCCCAACGCCGGCGGCGTGGTTCTTCTGGCAGGCTCCATATCTCACTGCCCTAACGGTGAATGATGAATTTGTTGAACTTCTTGAATGATCTTCTCTTCTCATCACGACTTGTCGCTTCCTCATTTCCTCTGGCGAGCGATCGATCGATCGATCGAGCGAACGAGCGAGCGAGAGCGAGAGAGAGAGAGAGAGGGGCTATGGTTCAGAGATTTGGTTTCACGTCAAACCCTAACCCTAGGAGGAGTACTTATAACGAGGAAAATAATAAAAAGTCTAATGATTAATTTCTTATCTTAATGGAAATTTCTTAGAAATATCATAATATCTGATCTTAATGGAAATCACTGGAAACCCATCACACCCACCCACCACCTTCAATTAGTGTGATTCTTTTAATTTTCGTGCCTGAAAAGATAAAAAACATAAGTCACAATTTGAGATAATTAGTTGTCAAAATGACAATTTAGCTAAAATAATATAATAATGACGTGTGTACTTGATATCACCAAGCATCATCGGGTTATACCTAATCACATGAAATGTATTATATAAGTTAGGATTCGCGTGTCTAAAAATACTATATCGATTTTTAAATTTATAAGGATAAAAAACCAGTAAATAATAAAATACATATATAAAATTTATAGTTTACAAAATATAATTTAACTCAACCCTTTTGAAAATGAGAATGTGAATTTTTTAAGAAGATTTTTTTCTTCCCTAACTTGTTAGACTATAAATTATAATGCGGTCATTCAAACTATTACGCAGAAAAATATTAATATTGTAGATCTTGAATACGACCTATTTTAAGAATTTATTTTCCCATAAAACACATAATGTTATGTGTCACTTCAGATCTCTATATAGCTGCTAGCAAATTCCCTTAACAAAACTTTAATATTGGCTCACTTTCTTCTCTCAGGTCTGGCGAATTTGATAAAATATTTTTTAGAGATATTTCACTCATTTTTTATTTCTCAAATCTCTTCAAGATTTTATTCTATTACATAAATTTCTTATTAGTGAATAATTTCCTAAATAAAATAATACAGATAAGGTTAGTAGACCACATTAAATAGACTTTTAGCCCATGTGAAATAACAAAATTTTCATAATATAATCTCGTTCGTTCATTTCTTGAAATTAATCCCAACCCGAAATAAAATTTTTAAAAAAACAAAATAAAATCATGTTTTATTCAATTTTTATTTGCAACTATGTATTAACTAAGATAAAAAATTTGTTTTTGCTTATATTTATTAAAAAAAAAATCAAACTAATTTGTGAAGGCTAAGATTCTGTGGCCCCTTATCTCACACTTCAAGGGACCGCCCGCTTCCCATTTTCCTCTCTATTATTAATCCCATATATATAGGAGGATTTTTTTTTTTTTCCTTTAATCAAAACTCAATATACACATTAATTTTAATAATTTACTATAAAATAAAAAATAAATAACTATAAATTACGATTAATTTATCATTTTTTTTTTATTAAGTTTAATCTATTTCATCCAAAAATTGAATTGAAAATTGCATGTGAAAAAAAAATAAAATAGTTTTTCGCTTTGTAGAAGTAGGTAAAATGTACATTTTTTGGATTGAAGTAAAATAAAGTGATAATTAGACAAAGTTGAGGGAAGTAAAAACCAATTTATCCAATTTTAAATTTAGCGGTTGAGACTAAACAATATTTTAGCATTAGGGTTAGTCGTCGCCATCTCCTCTTTCTTTAGGTTCTATACGTGTTTCTCTCTCTCTCTCGCCATCGTCGGACAACGTCAATAATTTTTATTCTCATGTTTGCTCCCGCCTCTCTCTCCCTCCCTATCTCCCTCTCTGGTCCCCTCACTAAAGAGACACCATAGTCACTCTCACGATTAATGTTAATTTTTATTTTTATTTTTATTTTTAATTTAATTATTAAAATTAAAATTAGTGGATATACACGTTTCTTTGAATATGAAAATAGGAGTCGAGGCCTCCAACAGGCCCTACATGGATACGCCCTTGCGTCTAACCCACTAGGTATTAGATTTCATAGGCCACTAAAATTTATGGTCAAATACAAATTTGCTTTATTTTTATTTATTATTATTATTTTTGTTTTACGATAAGGTATTGTCCGGACCAATTTATGCATACTTTAACTAATCACCTTCCCGGACGATCTTAAGGACGCAATATCTTGGGAGAGTCGAACCCTAGTTGTCAAGAAAAGTGGGGCACCTCTGTTTGCCAACTGGACTAACACCTCTTGGGTAATTACAAATTTATTTTATGCTATATATTGTTTATACACAAATTTTTACATTTATTGATAACTAAATATTTTATGGTTTACTTTATTTAGTTTTTTTATTCGGGTAATTTCTTTATTTTATTTTAATTGATATTAACTAAATAACAAATAGTTGATACTAACCCAACAACTAATAATTTTTTTGAAATATTAAAATAATAATTCAAAAATGTTAAAAGTAATAAGTGAATAATTTCAAGAAAAATACAACAAATTTTGTTCTTATGTATTTTTAGATAATTTTATTATTATTTTTTAAATATAAACATATGGATATGGACGAGTCAAGCAAAACCTTTTTAAGTTATAGCCTATAGAATATAGATAAAAGTCAAAACGGCTAGTTTTTCCCTTATAGCTCCTATCATTTTGCCACATAAATGTCCATATCTTATTTTTCAAAAATATTATTTGCAGAATTCGAGGCCGGAGTTAGATTTGCAGGGAGAGAGAGGGAGAGAGAGAAAAGAAGGAGGAAGAGGAGGAGAGGAAGAAGAAAGGGGCCACAATAGGGGTGGGTTAAAAGAAATTATAAAAAACTTTGGAGTAAAACATATTTTATTTTTTAGAACACTGGGTGTTAGTGTAAAAAGATAATGGAGGAATATATATATATATAACTAACTTAAAAGGGATAATTATGTATTTTAATTTTAATTTTTAATTATTTTTAAATGTTTAAGGGTGAAATTGTTATACCATCAAAATTTTAGTATTTTTTTGCTTGGAGAGGAACTAATTAGTGTTTGACCAAAACGATAAGAGGTTAACCAATATTTCATGAACAATAGAGGTTTGTGGTTTTAAGAAAAATGACAAGGGAAGTAAGTGATAAACACCCTTATTAAAACACGTCCAACCTTGCTACTCGCTATAGTTGAAATTCAATAATATTGTAAGAGGTTAAAAGTTACTCTACTCATAAAAATCACTGCAAATTTTCAAATAGCAAATTACAGTGATTTTCATATTATCCTAACTTTAGACTTTAAAAAAACTATATATTATAATGCGTGGATTTCATTAAAAAAAAAAAACTTTATATAATGTTAAGGAAGATGGGGTTTGGTTCGTGTTTCTGTTTTTGCGTTTCTACTTCTAATAAATTGGGATGAGAATTCTATTTTCATTATGTAGTATTCCGAGAATAAAAACATGTTTGGAAACGACTATTGTCTTGAAATTGTTTATTTTAATTTAGGATAACAGAAACAAGAAACACATTTGATTGTAATATTCTTTTTTTTCTTCAAATATATGGTGGCCGGAGGGGTGGTGGTGCCCGGCCTATGGTGGTGGTTATTGACAGGCTGTTGGTGGCTGACAGGTGTTGGTGGGGTGGTAGTGAAAAGAGTTTTGCGGAAATAAATAAGAATCAACATTTTTTGGTTTCTCAAATTTTTAATGAATTTAGGAATTAGTCTCATTTTTTTAGAAATAAATCAAGGAACGGAAACATTAATCAAGGAACGGAAACAATAACCAAACGTGGCCTAAGAATTCCAAAATAGACATTGATTTAGTCCATAGTTTTTCACTTTTATTAGGTACATGATCCCAAATGCTTGCTAGGATTGACAATAAAAGGTCCTTTGAGTTTTCATGTGTGTGTGTATATATATATGCACGTTATTTTCGTGTGAGAGTAACTTGTAATTGACCCATAAAATAGGAATGTTTTTTTAAGGTTTTTTAATGATTATATTAGATGATGTGGTGTTTAGGATGAAGACATTTAGAAGACAAATCCCACAGGTTTAGGGTTGTGTCCCAATACATTGTTTACATTTGGCAATGATGAAGAGCTACTTACCCTTTCTCATTGTTCATAAAGTACTTGTTAGTTAACCAATTAAGGCTAATTGAGTTTGTCACAACTCTTTATTAAATCAATAGTTTGACTCATATCTATTGGCAAGGGGCAGAAAATTTAGTGAATAAGAGCGTTTCATAATTTATTAATTTTTACAAGTCGACAAATTTAATTAAGTAATTTAAACCATAAAACCCTAAAACAAAATGAAAAATAAAATAAAAATGAGTGCGATTTGCCTATTGTCTACTGGAACGATAATTTATTCAGTTGAAAATGTAAATTTTTTTTTTAATTTTTTATGTATCTCTGGATTTATGTAAATGTTGTATTTTATCGCTAAATGTGTATGGATTCAGTGACTAACATACTTAAAACATTTAATTTAAAAGATCAAAACAAAAATATTTATGACATTATATAAAAAAAAAAAAAATTGTAGAAGTATGAGGTAGATTTGAAACATTTTTGGTTTCATCACATGCCTAAATCCTAGTTCAATGTATACTTGCACGTTAGTAACATGATCATGCCAATCCCCTCCCATGAACCCATTTCTTGCTTTGGTATATTTTCCTTGCTAGAGAACTTCCTCTACCATGTTTATCTACCCAAAAATTGAAAAGGGGGAGACCTAATTCAATTCCTTGAGGTTCTTTGAACCATTTGGCACATGGGACACAAATACCCCCTTAACTTCTCCCAAAGTTTTCAATTTCCTTTTGTGAGCAATTTTGTTTCAATCCTTTCTCAATGTTACTAGGGTTTCATTGCTTTTCATCTTTAAAGAGAAATTTAGCAGTTATTCTAAATATCTAAGATTAAAATTCATTTTTTTTTCAATTTTTTTTTAAGAATGAAAATGGAAACAGAAATTTAAACAGTATTCATACCCCACTTTGACTCCTTTCTAAATTTTACGAGGGTTTTACTGTTTTTCAATTTTAAAGAGAAATTGAGGTGACATTCTGGGACAAATCTATTAAAGAACTAGGGGGAACTCAAGTTTCACCCCTCTCAACTTTTGAAAAAAAAATACTATTACCCTCACACTTTCAAAAAAAAAATCAATTAAAATTTATTAAAATTTTAGGTAAGCCCCAAATTATTATAAAAATATATAATAAAATCCCTAATAAAATTAGCCCCAAATAATTATAAAAATATATAATAAAGTCCCCAAAAAATAGCCTCCTCAATCAATTTTCTGGATTCCTTGCAGATGATTTCCTAAAAATCTGAGATTCAAAATTATTTTATTTCTTTTTTTATTCTATTTTAATTTTTTTTAAAAAATGAAATCACAAACAGAATTTTAAACAGTATTCATACCCACTTGACAAACAGTATTCTTACCCAAAGTGGGAGCAAGCTAGTTTTAGTGATTAGAGTCAACTTGTTTAACTCAAAAGGAGGAGAATTTTAGGGTTGATAAGGACTTAAAAAATAATTAAAAAAGGAGATTACTATTTGAGAGGGGCTAATGATAGATGAGGTGTCCATTTTTTGTTTCTCAACAACCCAACCTTACTTGTGGTGGTGACGTTTGGGACCATCAAAAAATAGCATCTTTAGGCTTCCCAAAGCTCTCACCTTTCATAATTTGGTTAATTACACTTTGTTCTCTATTTTCTAAATTCCGCTCAAAAATTTCAAATCTATGTCAAATCGACCAGAAAATCGGTCTTAAAGAAACATTTATAAGTCAATTTTATCGACAGTCTTGTCTATCTAGAAGCACACATCGAATAGTGAATGCGTGAATTTTCCGAATGTGAAATTCAACATGAAATTGATATTTTTTGGGTGTAGTATGTGATAATGAAAAGTTTAGAGGTGTGAAATGTAATGTAGCATTATAAAGTGAGATGTAATTGATGTAACAAATCACCATAACTAGGGACTAATCATGGATTTAAGTATGGAAAATGCAAATGGAAATGTTTAATTGAATGAGGAAAATTGGTGTTGATTGATGGAACTTAACATTAATTGTATGCAACACTTTTCACAATTTCCTTCTTAAGGTAAGAAATTGTGCAATTTGCCAGCTAAATGCTTCTTTCAAATTGGGCCACAAATTAAGGATTTGATTTGTAAATAGATTTGACATACTTAATTTCTATATTGAATATATTTCTCAATTTTGGGGGTTATTAATTAAATTTTCGACTATGTAATTCACGCACTATAGTCATTTTTTTTAGACCAAATTTCATACTTTTTCTCCTCAACAAACTATTATGGAAATGAGATTATTATTTAGACCACTAACAAAACGTAGTTATTTTTTAATTCTTTCATGAACATGAATGAACATGTTTACCCCTTATATATAGGGGTAATAGAAACCCTAATCGTTGAGCAAATGTTGAGACCATGTTTTCTGCACTATCCTCTCTCTCTATTCGTCGAACTGCCGTCGTCACTATGCTCAACGAAACCCTAATCCCTTTCTCCCCCGTGCTCGTTGAAGTCGTTGATCAATTTCGTCCTTCCATCGCCGATGAATTTCATCCCCATGCTCGTTGTCGAAGTTGCGGATCAATTTCGCCCCTCTTGACGCCGATGAACTTCGTCCCCCGTGCTCATCGAAGTCGTCGATCAATTTCGCCCTCCCATCGCCGACGAACTTCACCCCCCATGCTCATCGAAGCATATTTCGAATGTTCATACGAGATGATAATACAGCAGAATCCTAATGATTTCTCCATCTCTTAGCCATCTCTCCTCTCCGAAACACAGGTGAATGTTCAGTTTTTGTGAATGTTCGTATATGAGGCTAGATTTGTTTTTATTTTTCATCGTGAATATTCTCCTTTGTTTGATTTTGTTCATATCGATTTTTTTCAGATCTATGTTTTGGGAAGAGTTCTGGGTTTATTTTATTTGTGAACATTTTCTCAAATATGTTCAGATTTTTTATTTATCTGTGAATATTCTCCATATGTATTTGAGTTTGTTTTTTGTGAATGTTCGTATAGGGGTTAAATTTGTTTTGATTTTTTATTTGCCAATATTCCATATTGTTTGATTTGGTTCACATCATTCTTTCAGATCTGTTTTTTTTTGGGAGTTTTTGATTTGATTTTTATAGTGAATATTCCTCAAATCTGTTCAGATTTTGAATGTTTTATATGTGTTGTTTTGATTTTCTGTTTATTGATTTTTGTGTTCCATTTTTCTGTTCTATGAATGTTCATACATGGTTGATGAAAAATGGCTACATCGTTATTTTTATTTGATCTCATTTGGGGTCGATTTTCGTGAATGTTCATATGAAGTGTTTTTCATTGATCTTTTCATAGATTTGAGTTTGGGTTTGGTGAATGTTCAGACGAAGTGTGTCTTTCCACTATTTTTTTTATTAAGTTTTGTGAATGTCCATAAACACTGAATGGTGTTGCAGTAACCTGTTTAACATTCATATGAAGATTCACTTTTTTTTATTTATTGTCCGAAAAAATCGAAAATTATCTCATTAGAAAGAGAATTTTGTGAATATTAATTTGATGTTTTTTTTTTCCACTTCCTGAGCAACGATTCAATCACAGCGTCCATTTTTTGTTGTGGATTTTGATGTTTTTGAAAATTACAACTTACCATATATATTTGGCCATAAATAACACTCAATGACAATGATTTGTAAATACAACATCAATAGAGAGACAAATGCTAGGGACTATTTTATTTTTTGTCACGGTAAAATTCATTGCACTATTAATTTTTTGTCATAATGAAAAATTATTGTAGAAATAGAGAAGAGAGATAAAAAGAGATGAATGCTTTACTTTGCAATTAATTTTTTAATATAGAAAAAATAATTACATAATGATTTACGATTTTATCTTTCTTTCACTATAACAATAATATGTCAGTATGGTATAAAAAAGAGTATCTAAAAGACATAAAAATAATAGGGATTTTTATTATTTAGTCCTCCAAAATAATGTAAATTATTAAAATGATCTTCAATTGCCATAATTAATTTTTGGTTCTCGAAGATTTTTTTGAAAACATTGTACTTTCTTTGACCAGTGATTTCCCCTAATTTACATAATATGTCATTCTACAAAAATGGAAAGTTCATTTATCATGGAAGAAAAACATGTTTATAGAAAATAAACAATGTGAATGTTTCCAGTGTCAAAAAACTAAAAAAATAAATATTTTAATGTAGAACTCACGCTCTTCATTTTAATATACATATTTCATATTAAAAAAATAGATTTCTGAATGTTTAAATCACAATAGCGTGAATGTTCACGTGTGAATAACAGTAGCGTCAACATTTACACATACTGTTGTACAGGTTATTATTTTTGAAATAATGTGAATATTCACACTAATAAATAGTCTCATGTTTTAAGAGTTGTTATTTTTGAAATGATTTGAACATTCACACTAACACAAATATTATCAATGTGAAACATTCATAAATTCTATTTTTTTAATTGTGAATGTTCACACTATTGCAAAACAATAACTATATTTAAGATTATCAATGTGAACATTTATATTTTTGTAACTGTTATTAATGCTCACACGAATTCAAAATATATAATTCGCACCAAATTTAATCAGGGTCACCTCCGTAAACATTCCACAAAATTGAATGTTCATGTTTTATCTCTCTTTTTTCTCTTGGAGGCCATCCATCCATTCGTTGTTATCAAGTGTGTGTGTGTGCGCGAGCGCGCTTGCGTGCTTGCATTATAAGCATTTTGGCTGCAATTCAAACCCTAGAAAATCCAACATCCAGATAAGGAAAAAAAAGCCTCACAAACCCTAGCAGTGATCAAAGCTCGACGACGGCTATCCACCATGTTCGACCATTGGTAACCCCATCACTCTCTTGTTTATTCTACCAAATTCTTCTTTTCTATCGTCTTTCGTTCCTCCTCTTCATTTAAACATTCGATCGTCCATTCTTTCATTTCTCTCACTCTGCTCTTAGTTTATACTTTTTCTCTCTTCTGCGAGTGCTTAGAACAATGTTATTGTCACGCCCCACCCCAGACACCCGTCATGTGGGGCCGACGTGACGTAGACATGACACTGCCCAACTGACTAGCCAACCTCAACAATGCCCATAACAAAATTGTAAATCTATACAATGGTCGCACCCGATAGGGATATACCGTCCCAAATATAAATACAATCAAATAAATTCCCTGAACCTCACTCAGATTTCTTTCCTGGTATCTCGTCTCCAGAATTTTCCTCAAATGACTCCTTGTGTGACCCGCATAACTCTATCTAGCGCCAGTAGGGGACCGACCGACTCCTAGCTATTTTACCTGCGAGTGTACTGCCTTCTTAGTAAAAATATTTTTAAAATAATAATTCATTCTACAACAACTAAATGGATCAAGCGTGAGTATAGAACCAGCACGTAACTAGTAGTTTAATTTTTCATAATATAAGCAGTGAAAACAAAGTAATAAATATAAGTTCCATTCCAACCCATCTAGTAAAATAATATCAATTACCATAATAAATAATAAAACACTCAATATAAGTAAAACATCACATCTCAAACACACATCTCAAATCACCACTCCACCACAACACACACTGGCTAGTCATAGTCATCGTTTTAACCTCAAGATCGAGAGTTTGCAACGGTACCGTACCATCCGTAGGATATGCCTCCCTACGAACACCCATCACTCCGCCGAAACGGATAATCACTGCGCAGTATAAACGTCTAACATCACTCTGCCGAAGCAGATAAACATCACTCTGCCGAAGCGGATAACATCACTCCGTCGAAGCGGATAACACCACTCTACCAAAACAGATAAATACTATGGCATCGTCAAATCAAATACAGCATCATCGAATCACAACACAACAAATATCGTCTACTCAACATCGTCAAATTATCACATCTATCTCTTTTTTTTTTTCTCAAAGCCAACTTTTAAATTCAAAAATCATATATCACATTTTCTTTTAAAGAAAACGTCTGATTTTACTAAAACCACTTTTTCACCCTTTATTTTTAGAAAACAGATATTTTTTATTCTCTTTTTTTAAAAACACCATCTGATTTCACCAAATCCAACAAAAATTCATTTTCAACCTCATTTCAAAAACCACTGAAAACTTCCGAAAATCTAGTTTACCGACTCACCCACCTCCTGCTTGATCCATATAATTTATAAAATCGTATGGTTTAAGTAAACCAACATTACATCATATATATACAAAAATAATTTAGCAAGAAGACAGTACACTCAACTCGTTATCCGCTCTCCAAAACTTTCACCGACCACACTCTCTCGGGACACCGGTGCCTGCAAGCTTAATAGGGACAAAGCCTAAATTAATATCTTATCTGAAACATCTGAATCATACAATGCAGATTCTATATTCTGAATCGTTACTATCTTATGTACCACGTAATTAATATTAATTAATCATTACGGAATTATTACGATTTTAGGATTTGTAACGCTAAATAAAATTTAATTTAATGAAACTTAATATTCGATTGAAATTTCACCTGTTTCCAAATCATTTGGCGACCACGAGATGGGTTTTTTATTTTCAGTGGGGTGGTTGGTGTAATTTCCTTCTTTCTTTTTTTTCTCCTTTTCCTTTCCTTTTTTTTTTTTTTTTTTTTTTTTTTCGTTCCGTTTCTGTTTTTCTGGTTGCAGTCCCAGCCTCGCCAACGTCTTTCTCCGTCTCCTCCCACTCCGACGATCTTACACACACACCTCGCCGAACGACACCACCACCGGTCGAACAACACCCGCACACACAGATACACACAGTGACACACACACACACTCCGGTTGAGCAGAACACACACACGCTCGCTCAAACACCGCTGGCGACACCAACACTTACATGCACCGGCACCGGACAACCAGCCGCAACACACACGGCCCACACATAACACACACACACGGCAGCGCCACACCACCCGATCACTATCCCCACCGATGACCCACACTCACACCCACATATATTGCCGGAAAGTAGAGCACACACGCACACAACCGTCGATGAACAGCAACGCACCCACATATTCGCATAATTGATCACCCACGCACACCCAGAACACACAACCACACACAATTTAGACCGAACGGAAAGCCACCACCCACGCCGGACTGCACTCCACCGCCGGCGAACCTCTCTCTCTCTTCGCTGTCTCTTTCTTCCTTCTCTGTTTTTTTTTTTCCTTTGCGTTTCTTGTTTTTTTTTGGGTGGAGAGGGGGGGGGGGGGGGAGTTTCCCCTGATTATTACATGCATGAACACATTTATATGCATGTAACTAGTGGTTTAGGCGTTGAGCTCCTCCTGCGACGTCGCTGCTGCTCTCTCTCTCCTTCCTGCCGGCTGATCATGATCACACAGACATATATATATATATATATAAACTTTTGTGAAATTACTCTTTCTTCCCCCTATCTTCTTAAAATCTTCATTTGAGTTCTAGTCCCCTTTTAAGATTTTCTTAAATTGCAATTGCACCCCTAAAAATTTTAATTAAAAGTTAAATGTCAATTTACCTCCCAAAGTTTGGATTTAATGTTTTTAAATTTGCGAATTGACCCCTAGATTTTTAATTTAAATTTTTATTGACCCAATTTCACCTGAAATTTTTTCAATTGCTTTCTAAAATTCAACTAAGATGACGTACAAGTTACGATTAAGCTCTTACAACTCTTCCCTCCTAAAAGAAATTTTGTCCCGAAATTTTATTACCTCAGTCGAATAAATGCGGGTATTTGCTCCTCATCTCGTCTTCTCACTTTCATGTCGCATCTTCCCCTGCATGATTGTGCCATAACACCTTGACTAAAGGAATCGTTTTCGTTCGCAACACCTGGTCTTTACGGCCTAAGATTTGGACTGACTCCTCAACGTAGGTCAAATCTGTTCCCAAATCAATCGGCTACGAAGTCAACACCTGAGAAGGGTCTGACACATATTTTCAGAGGATCGATACATAGAAAACGTCGTGTAGTCGAGGTAACTCTAGAGGTAACGCAAGTCTATACGCTGTCGTGCCAACCCAATCTAAAATTTCGTATGGTCCGATATACCCTTGGACTTAACTTCCCTTTCTTCCCGAACCTCATTAGGCCTTTCCATAGAGAAATATGCAAAACACATGATCTCTCATCTCTAACCCCATCTCCCGCGGCGCTTGTCTGCATAACTCTTTTATTGACTTCAAGTAGATATTAATTTATATCGAATCCCCTTGATTTTGTCTACTGTCTTTTGGGCGGTATCCGGCATACAACGCTCCATATGGGGCCATCTCGATTGTCGAATGGTAACTGTTAATGTAGGCAAATTCCATTATCGTTAGATGATCATCCCAGCTACCAGGAAATTCCAGAACACATTCCATCAACATTTCTTTTAATATCTGAGTTGTATGCTCCGATTGTTCGTTCGTCTGGAGATGGGAAACGGTGCTAAACTTCAGCTTAGTACCCAAAATAGTCTGAAGACTCGGTCAGAACCCCGAAGTAAATCTCGAATCTCTAACCGACACTATGGAACCCGGTGCGCTATGCAATCTAACAATCTCATCAATATATAGTTGGACATACTTATCGAAGGAGTACGTCGTCTTCACGGTCAGAAAATGGGCAACCTCGGTAAGCCTATCAACGATCATCCCAAATGGAATTATGCCCCCTGTTGAGTACGGGTAATCCTGAAACGAAATCCCTCGTAATATGCTTCTATTTCCACTCTAAAATAGGTAAAGGCTACAATAACCCACCTGGACTTTGGTGCTTAAGCTTAACTTACTGACAAACAAGACACCTGACAACAAATTCTACGATTTCCCATTTCATTCTGATCCACCAATAATGTGTTTGCAAATCACGATACATTTGGTATTACCTGGATGCATCGCGTACGCTGAGCTATGCACTTCCTCCTAGCCACCCCTTCTCAAATTGACGTCACTAGGCACACCCAACCTATTTCTCATCATTAATACCTCATCGCTTTCCCTAACATGAAAATCCGCTCTGTGACCACTTCTCACTTCATCTCGAACCTTCTTCAATTAAACGTTTGACTTCTGAACTTAGATAATACGATCAATCAATGTCGGCCTCAAAATCAAAGTCGCAAGCAATGCAACCGTCTGACCAACTGCTAACTAACCCCACGATGATCCTAAATCGTCATATAGATTAGTATGAACGGCTCTTATGTGCCCAATCAAACCTGCCGATTCCTGACTCAATGCCTCTGCTACAACATTAGCTTTTCCCCGGGTGATAGTGGATAGTGCAATCATAGTCTTTAATCAACTCTATCCAATGTCTCTGCCTCAAATTTAATTCCTTCTGAGTAACAGATATTTCAAACTTTAGTGGTCGGCGTAGATTTTACACGTTTCGCCATACAAGTAGTGTCTTCAAATCTTTGAGACGAATAAAATCACTGCCAGCTCCAGATCCTGTGTCGGGTAATTTTGCTCATGATTCTTCAGTTGTCGAGATGCGTATGTGACTACATGACCATGCTGTATCAGAACACATCCCAGCCTTTGGGAGGGACGCATCACTATAAAACACAAAACCACCCCTTCCATCGGGAGGGATGGTATTGGTGCCGATATCAGTCTACTCTTCAACTCCTGAAAACTCTATTCGCATTTATCAGTCCACTTAAATTTGGATTCCTTGCAGTCGAATGAGTCAACGAGGCAGTTATACCAGAAAATCCCTGCACAAACCGTTGAGATTAACCCGCCAATCCTAAAAAGTTTTGAATTTCAATCATATTTTCCGGTCTTTCTTACTGAACAACAGTTTCAACTTTCTTTGGGTTCACCCAAATACCGTTCCTAAAATAATATACCCCAAACATATTACATAATCTAACCAAAATTCGCATTTACTGCACTTCCGCCACTTCTGCAACATAATTCGAAGATATTCTGCATGCTTGTCTCTGTGTTGGGGAATAGATCAATATATCGTCAACGAATACGATAATAAATTGATCCAGATAGAGTTGGAAAACCTGATTCATCAAGTCCATGAAGGCAGCAAGAGCATTTGTCAATCTGAAGGGCATAACCAAGAATTCATAGCGTCCACATCTCTTAGGGAATGCCATTTTTGCCACTTCATTGTCTCGGACCTTCAATTGGTAATAACCCCGATCGAAGATCTAACTTGGAAAACACTTTAGCCTTCTAGAGATGGTCAAACAAGTCATCCATCTTAAGCAATGGATATTTATCACGGACAGTCACCCTATCTAGCTGCCGATAGTCGAAACACATTCTCTACGTGCCATCTTTCTTCTTCCCGAACAAACTGCGACTACCCATGGGGACACGTTAGGTTTGATAAGTCTACAATCTAATAAATCTTGCCACGAAATCTTACAACTGCATTTCTGATTCTTTCAGCTTGGTAGACGCCATACGTTAAGGAGAAATCGATATAGGAACAGTTCATGGAAGCAACTCAATAATGAGTTCCATCTCCCTATCTATTGGCAACCTTGGCCATTCTTCTGGAAAAACGTCGGAAAAATCTCTGACCACTGAAATATCCGCCGTTTGAACCTTTTTCTTCTGACTGGTGTCAATCACATACGCGAGGTATCCCTGACATCCTATCTTCAATAATCTCCTAACTTTTAAGGCTGAAGTCAAACCGATAGGAGTGATAATTATATCTCCCGAGAATACAAATTTCGGCTCGCCTGAGGTTTGGAAGGTCACTTTCTCCTTAAAACAATCCGCCGTGACATGACAGCCGAACAACAAATCCATATCCAGTATTACATCAAGATCGTAAATATTCAAGGGTAATAGATCTACCGACAATTTCTTACTACCAATACGAAATGAACTATATTTATACGCACTAACTATTAATATGGACTTATAGTTCTCAGCTATTTCTTGCATATCATTCTTTATTAATTCACGCTGCATTTGCCCATTTCGTATAACTTTTAAATCTGTCTGCCCGTCACCCTAAAACGTATTTCCAAAGTAAATCCTTTCTAGATTAGTCTACATCTTATCCCTTCCGTTTTTGTTATTTTTTTATTTATTATTATTATTATTTTTATTTTTTTATTTTTTACCTACCGCCGAATGGTTGTCTTTTCCTGCTTTAAACATATGAACCTCCCTCTTCACAAAAATCAAGAGCACACCCACACATTCCTGATAGAATTCGCGTATCTCAAATAGCAATGTAAGGTGTTGTGACATTGCATAAACAAAGTGTTTTCGACCGATTTCAATTCAATGAATAGCTTGACATTGGACGAAATAAGTACGCTCTATCATACTGTTGGTTCAGCAATATTACGTACTACCGACAGGAAATCCCAATGTCAAATACTACGGATAAAATTACATATCGGTTATAACTTAATATTCCCAACCACTAGCACCCCCACAATCGCAATCTACCTATTACCCCTACTAGCCACCACCCAAACCACCAACAAGTAGTATCACACTTCATCGCACCCAGTAATTGCCAACCAAACCAGTAATTACGCACGATACCAATATATCATCTACTACAGTGCAACAACTATCACTTGCATGCCAAACCCACCTACCAACACCCTATCTCCAAGTCCCCTATGGACTAGACGACTGACACGTCTTTCTATCTCATGATCCTCTATTGATACAACTACTGGAAAGTTTACAGAACCTATAACCTAGGCTCTGATACCAAAATTGTCAAGCCCCACCCCAGACACCCGTCATGTGGGGCCGGCGTAACGTAGACATGACACTGTCCAACTGACTAGCCAACCTCAATAATGCCCATAACAAAATTGTAAATCTACACAATGGTCGCACCCGATAGGGATACACCGTCCCAAATATAAATACAATCAAACAAATCCCCTAAACCTCACTCAGATTTCTTTCCTGGTATCTCGTCTCCAAAATTTTCCTCAAATGACTCCTGGCGTGACCCGCATAACTCTATCTAGCACCAGTAGGGGACCGACCGACTCCTAACTATTTTACCTGCGAGTGTACTGTCTTCTTAGTAAAAATATTTTTAAAATAATAATTCATTCTACAATAACTAAATGGATCAAGCGTGAGTATAGAACCAACACGTGACTAGTAGTTTAATTTTCTATAATATAAGCAATGAAAACAAAATAATAAATATAAGTTCCATTCCAACCCATCTAGTAAAATAATATCAATCACCATAATAAATAATAAAACACCCAACATAAGTAAAACATCATATCTCAAACACACATCTCAAACCACCACTCCACCACAACACACACTGGCTAGCCATAGTGATCGTTTTAACCTCACGATTGGGAGTTTGCAACGGTACCGTACCATCCGTAGAATATGCCTTCCTACGAACACCCATCACTCCGCCGAAGCGGATAATCACTGCGCAGTATAAACGTCTAACATCACTCTGTCGAAGCAGATAAACATCACTCTGCCGAAGCGGATAACATCACTCCGCCGAAGCAGATAACACCACTCTACCAAAACAGATAAATACTATGGTATCGTCAAATCAATTACAGTATCATCGAATCACAACACAACAAATATCGTCTACTCAACATCGTCAAATTACCACGTCTATCTCTTTTTTTTTCTCAAAGCCAACTTTTAAATTCAAAAATTATATATCACACTTTCTTTTAAAGAAAACGTCTGATTTTACTAAAACCACTTTTCCACCCTTTATTTTTAGAAAACCATGTATTTCTAGAAAACAGATATTTTTTATTCTCTTTTTTTAAAAACACCGTCTGATTTCACCAAATCCAACAAAAATTCATTTTCAACCTCATTTTGAAAACCACCGAAAACTTCCGGAATTCTAGTTTATCGACTCACCCACCTCCTGCTTGATCCATATAATTTATAAAATCGTATGGTTTAAGTAAACCAACATTTCATCATATATATATACAAAAATAATTTAGCAAGAAGACAGTACACTCACCTCGTTATCCGCCCTCCAAAACCTTCACCGACCACACTCTCTCGGGACACCGGTGCCTGTGAGCCTAATAGGGACAGAGCCTAAATTAATATCTTATCTGAAACATCCGAATCATACAATACAGATCTTATATTCCGAATCGTTACTATCTTATGTACCACGTAAGTAATATTAATTAATCATTACGGAATTATTACGATTTTAAGATTTGTAACGCTAAATAAAATTTAATTTAACGAAACTTAATATTCGATTGAAATTTCACTTGTTTCCGAATCATTTGGCGACCACGAGATGGATTTTTTATTTTCAGTGGGGGTGGTTGGTGTAATTCCCTTTTTTTTCCCTTTTTTTTTTTTTTCTTCTTTTCCTTTCCTTCTTCCTCTTTTTTTTTTTTTTTCCTTCTTCTTCTTTCCCGTTTCTGTTTTCCTGGTTGCAGTCCCGGCCTCGCCAGCGTCTCTCTCCGTCTCCTCCCACTCCGACGATCTTACACACACACCTCGCCGAACGACACCACCACTGGCCGAACAACACCCGCACACACAAATACACACGATGACACACACACACTCCGGTTGAGCAGAACACACACACGTCCGCTCCAACACCGCCGGCGACACCAATACTTACATGCACCGGCACCGGACAACCAGCCGCAACACACACGGCCCACACATAACACACAAACACGGCAGCGCCACACCACCCGATCACCATCCCCACCGATGACCCACGCCCACACCCACATATACTGCCAGAAAGCAGAGCACACACGCACACAACCGTCGATGAACAGCAACGCACCCACATATTCGCACAATTGATCACCCACGCACACCCAGAACACACAACCACACACAATTCAGACTGAACGGAAAGCCACCACCCACGCCGGACTGCACCCCACCGCCGGTGAACCTTTCTCTCTCTTCGTTCTCTCTCTCTTCCTTCTCTGTTTTTTTTTTCCTTTGCGTTTCTTGTTTTTTTTTTTGGGGGGGGGGGGGGGGGGGGGAGTTTCCCCTGATCATTACATGCATGAACACATTTATATGCATGTAACTAGTGGTTTAGGCATTGAGCTCCTCTTGCCACGTCGCTGCTGCTCTCTCTCTCCTTCCGGCCGACTGATCACGATCACACAGACATATATATATATATATATATATATATATATATATATATATATATAAACTTTTGTGAAATTACTCTTTCCTCCCCCTATCTTCTTAAAATCTTCATTTGAGCTCTAGTCCCCTTTTAAGATTTTCTTAAATTGCAATTGCACCCCTAAAAGTTTTAATTAAAAGTTAAATGTCAATTTACCTCCGAAAGTTTGGATTTAATGTTTCTAAATTTGCGAATTGACCCCTAGATTTTTAATTTGAATTTTTATTGACCCAATTTTTCCAATTACTTTCTAAAATTCAACTAAGATGACGTACAAGCTACGATTGAGATCTTACAGTTATCTTTGTCATTGACGTTTTTGGTTAGAGTAGCGTTCGTCTGGGTTGGAAAATTTGGTCGGTAAGCGTACCAAAATGGAGAGTAATTCAAGGATTAGAAGGAGACAAGGGAAAGATAAATGAGTATTCATCTTAAAGAAATCTGGGTGTACAAGGAATCGATTCTACCAGATCCGATCGTCGTTCTGCCATAACCGTCGCCGACCATGGTTGTAGAGAATAGGACAGTCCGATGAATTGGTTTCCTTCTGCATCTCTTGCTTGATCTTTCTCCCTCCCCCATGGCTACCATCCCCAAGCTCAAAAATCAATGCCCTATTTATTCCCGAATATCCAGGATGATGAATGGAAGCAATCGGGGTTGTTGATGGTTTTGGGCTTTAGAATGATTTGCGCTGATTAGGGGTGGTGGGGCTTGAGATCTAGGGTTTGGTTCCCTTAGAAATAGCCTTTTTCCATATACATGTTCCGTAATTTTTTGTAAGGACAAAATGGTCCAGTCATTACATTTAAATAACAGTCGAGAACTAAACAGTATAAACTGTCTAAGAATGTTTTTTTTAAAAAAAAAAACTCTAACTTTGATTTTTTTTTTCTATGTTAACTCTTAAATAAGGTTTAAGCAATAAAAACCTTAAAAAAATATTATCCTGATTTTATATTGTAAAAAAGTGAGTTTTTAATTAATGTTGTAAATGTAACAATTTTTTTTATTATAATGAAATAACATTTTAAGTATGAGACTTTTAATGAATTACTAGACTTTTTACAAAATTATTATAATAAGTGGTTTGGGTGGGAGAATAGTCGGTTCCTGTTAGCCCTAACAAAGTAGATGACTACTTGGCACCGACTTGGTGAATTTTACTACCAGATGTGGTGTATGTGGCACAAGTGAAGGCGTAGGCAATAAAAGCACCAACTTGGAGCACGTCAGTGGACAATGGCATTGTAGCACAACATCAGCGAGTGTTGGGTAGTGTTGGCGATCCTAGACGCAATGCTAGGATCGGTGCTATGTGGGTGGCATGACAATGGGCAAGACCTTGGTACACGGCCAAAACAACAAATGTCAAAGATGCGGTGGCATGCGTTAGAAGAACGAGGCAGTGTTGGACCAAACTGTTGAGTACACGTTGGCAAATTTGTGCGCTATTAGGCAATGTGCACGCACATTGGCGGTGTTGGCAAATTGTGCAAGAACTGGAGTCCATGGGTGAGGCATAGAACCAACGGAAGACCTTAGTATGACACCAAGGCAAGGCAACACAACGTAGGCGCAATGCTACATTGTTGGCAGTGTCATGTGCGCCGCATGACGCACTGTTGGGCGCAGTGGTGCATTCTGGTAATAAAAATGTATACGGAGTTGGCAAGTCATTGGGTGCAACGATGCAACAAAGTGCAACAGAACGACATATTTGACTGGACAACTGAGACTTAGCTGATGGGCAAATTTCAATTGAATGTGGCAGTTTTGGGCATGTGCTGATCATGTGGGGTAATTTTTGGACAGTTTTGGTGGCCGGGCAGAAAACTGCCCAAGTAAACTGCCTGTACCACTTGTCTAACATCAGTGGGAGCAGTTTCTTACATGTTTGCCTAGCAGTTGGGGTTGTCAACTAACTTTGTTACCTATATATATTGTATTTTTGAATTTTTGAAAGGGGAGAGCAGTGAGTTGATGTTGCTGCCATCCTTAGGCTAGAAATTTGTATGTGTGTTTCTTTATTTTAACTGAGTAATAAAACGAATTTGATTTCGGCGGTAAACGTTGTGTTGCATGCTTCTTTCTGGTGCATGTATGTGTGTCTAGGTGGGTATAACAACGGTTGTCTAGGAACCATATTAACGGCTGACTAGTTGGTGCGCAACTAGGCCAATATTCGGTTAAAAATTCATAGTGAAAAATTAACCGTGTGACAACAACCATGGCAGTAATCTTCTTCTTTTTTCCCAGCATTCAAATCAGATTTTTTTTTTTTTTTTTTTGTGTGTGTGTGTGTGTGTGGATATTCAATTAAAAAACTTTAAGAAAACACTATTTATAAAAAAAAATATTAAGAAAAAACCATTATCTAATTTTGATATTACCCTTTTCATAAGCAAATAAATATAATCTAATTCACTTTACCCATCTCTCTCTCTCTTGGCTCCTCCATCCACCACTTGATATAACTCCATATCAACGACGACCTCCACACCGTTGTCGGCTTCGTGACATCACCACTGGCCGCCACCATCAATATCAGAAGTCTCTCTCTCTCTCTCTCTCAAAAACACAGGCACCATCACCAGATTTGGATGTAGTGATGGTCAGCCAGATCTTATCTCGATCTGGCTGTAGCTAGTCAGTTCGTGATAGCTCAAAATCATATCTGGTGGTGATACGGTCAGATCTAGTTTGTTTGTTTTTTCAAGATTTAATTTCATTTTTTAAAAAAAAAAAATTGATTTATTTTGTTGTTTTGATTTGTTTTCAAAAAAAAAAAAAATCATCATGTTTTTTGCTATTCAAATTTTGAAATTTTTTGCTTATGTTGAAATAAATTTATATTTTTTTTTTCTATTTTTAATCGTATAATTTTAGTATTTGTTGTCGATTTTTTATTTATTTTTTCTAGTGGTGGTGGTGGCTGAGGCAGTCAATATTTTTTGTGGCGGCGACAATGATATTCAATATTTGTTATGGTAGTATTAGTGATAACAAATATTTGATGTGATTGTACTGGTGATAAAGAATATTTGTTGTTGTGCTGAGTAGTGATATTCAATATTTGTTGTGATAGTGCTAGTGATAGCAAATATTTGATGTAGTGATAGCTATGATAGTGAATATTTATTATGGTGGTGAGCGGTGATATTCAATATTTGTGTGGTAGTGATGGTGATAGCGAATATTTGATGTGGTGGTAGCAGTGATATTAAATAAATTTTATGATGGTGGTAGTGATAACAAAAATTTGTTGTTGTGGTGGTGGTAATAGAAAATATTTGTTATGGTAGTTACCGTATTAAGAATATTTATTTTGGTGATGACGATAGTAAAAGCAAATAGTTATGGTCATAGTAACACTGACAACAATATTTATTGTGGTGGTTGTATTTATTATTAAAAATATAAAAATATTAATGGAGACACATTTTTATCATGAAAAAATATATATTTTTAAAATTAAAAACTTTAATTTTTTTTAGAAAAGGATAAAGGTAAACTTTATTTACTTTGGAGACGCAATGCCAATAAAAACCCTAACAGCTTGTTTGGTTGGACGAAATAGAATGAGAGAAGGAATATAATGGAATTGTCAATGGAATTACTATTCCATTCACTTGTTTGATTGGTACGGAATAAGGGAAGGAATGGAATAGTGAAATATAATAAAAATTTTATTATACTCTTATAATAAAATTTTATTATATATCACAATTCCATTCATTCCCTCGTTTTATTATATTTCACTATTCCATTCAATTTTTATTTTCTGTTATCTAATTTATATTTATATTCTCAATTTTCAGTTTTTGTTCTCTAATTTCTATTTTTGTTCTCAATTTTCAGTTTGTGTCCTTAATTTTCAGTTTGTGTTCGCAATTTTTTGTTTTTGTTCTCTACTTTTCTGTTATCAATTTTCTATTTTTGTTCTCAATTTTCTGTTTTTGTTCTCAATTTTCTATTTCTGTTCTCAAATTTTTGTTCTTTAATTTCTGTTTTCGCTCTCTAATTTTTATTTCTGTTCTGCAATTTCTGGATTGAGCTGCATCATCGATGAATTTTTTTATAATTTTAATTTTGATTCCATTGGGCTAAACTTGATTCCAACCCATTTCAAATAAAATCTCATTCCCTTGGGTTTTATTCCAATAAAATCGCAAAAGTGATTATATTGAAGAATCAAACAACGGAATAGGAATCAAGAACGAAATACGATTCTATTCTGTCCCCAATTTTATTCCGTCTAACCAAACATGCCATAAAAGGTAACCAATAAACGGAGTTAGCCTTCCATGGTCCTAAAATTACCTAAGACTCCAAGTGGCCCAATAAATTAACCCCAAAAAAAGGGGGAAATTTGCTATTGGTTGGGCCTCTATTCAACACATATTGGTAAAGCCCAAATACGTAACATACAAATACAATCATAAGCTCTGTAAATAAAATTGGAAAAATGTATTGCTTTTTCATCCATTTTACTTTATTGAGATATCCCGCACTTAAAGATATTATATAAATAATAAAAAAAAAAGCATGCGACATTATCATAGAAAAATAGCTAGCTAAAGGGAAACTTACCGCTCCGTGAGCTGCGCCTAAACCTCAAGACTTGACCAAAATAAATATGTCAATTTAAAGTGCATTATATCGCAATACGGACATGAAACCAACTCATGTTGATCCCTCCAGGACATCATTATTAAAAAATATATAATATATATATGAAAGCTAAAGAATAAAATATTATTAAATTCAACTGACTTATAAGTGGAAATGTAAAAATTTCGGTGAAAATTTAATCTGCTAAATATTTCATCAACTTATCCTAATCATATATTTTTCTCAAATTAATCCCAAGAGGTGAAGAAAAGACATTTTATGAAGAAAAAAAAAATTGATTTATTAATAGAGTAAGAATTTTCCGTACCTAAAGGCAGTGTGTGTGTGTATATATACACAATTTTATTTATTTTAATAGTTTTAGAAGTGTGTATGTGAAATTTTTGTGAGATATTTTGAAATAAATAGTTAGTTTGTTAGACATATTATCTTATTTGAGTTTATAAGAATTTGAAATAATGTTTAATTTCAACCGTTAGATCTAAAATTAAAATAGTTTGAAATGTCTTAAATGTAAATTATGTCCTATAAAAAATAGATTTTCTTCATTAAAAAAAAAAAAAAAAAGGCATGTCCACATGCCAAACTTAAATACAACGTGAGGTGTCCTTACAAGGGCACATGCCTCTGTTCAATTTTTATTACAAAATTAATAGTAATTAAATGAAAAAAATAAAAAATAAAAAGACCCATGTTTTATGGTATAGACTTTGATATTCATATGAGAAGATGGTGTCCCTATTCCTTTACAGTAAAACTGATTACTATTCCATGGTCAGAATCAAATCCAATTCACATGCATGCATTGAAACACACTTTCTGCCCACACATATACCTTTTTAGTATTATTATTATTATTATTATTATACAATACAGTGTCTTCGAGACAGTTTACGCATACCTTAACTAATCATTTATTTGAACGAGATCACAAGAATACACTTTCTCACACTGACCTATTGTATTTAGGAATTTACTTATGAAGTTCTTTCCAAAAGAATGCAATCCTAGTTGACAAAAAAAATGAAGTATCTCCTTTTATCGATCATACTAATTTTTTTTAGATCTCCCCACATATTCATTAAAAAAATCTATGTATATATGAATTGTGGTTATATATATGTATGGCATAATATTCTAGATTAAGTTAATTAAAATATAATAGCACTAGCTTAGATTATGCATGGGGATTCATCCCATTGCCTAAACGGAGAGATGTTTGTATGTATGTCTCCTTTATTCTTCCAAGTAATATATATCTTATGATATCTATAGTTGATTACCTAGATCATCTTTTCATTGTTAAAAAGTGAGTTCACAATTACTATTTTATCTTTTAAATTATTAATATATTTTTTTAATTTTTTACACTATCATTTTTCTTTCTTCCTCCTTCCTCCCTCCTCCTCCTTGGGCAAGTAGCACCGCCGGCACGGTCAATGTATCCAAAATTTTCTCTCTACTCTCCAAACCCCTCGTTCCCTCCCAAAGCCAGCCTTGAAGTTTACGAGGCCTTTAGGCGAACTTTTAGAATGAGACCTATTTTTTCTATTTGTATTTCTCAACTACCTAACGAATCGTGATTATATTTATAACTATTGAAAATTAAATTAAAAAAAAAAAAAGGATTTACATAACCCTGAGGCTACAATGAAAAAAGAAAGAAAAATTAAAATTAATCAAACAATATTGTGTTTTCAAATTAATTAAAGGAAGATATCACTTATAACTTTTACCTACTATTTATATTTTCGATCTTTATTCAAATCAATATTCCCAATTCAATGGAGATTTTACAAGGCATAATTAATATAACTAGTTTATTAAATTAAACAATTTTAAAATATAATTCAGCTTTATGTATTTATTATATTATGATTAATTTATTAAACTAAATTATTTTAAATACAATCAATTATTTAATATGATTAATATATAAAAATAAATAATATTAAAAAAATAAACTAATACATCCGCTTAGATATTATAATCCACTAAATAATAAAAAAAAATAAAAAAAAATCGTACTATTATATTATACTAACGTAAATAATAATAAAAAAATAACATACCTCAAGCCTGAAGAATGGAGTGGACTTAAAGGAGAAGATTAACGTTTTATTATACTAAGAAAGTGAAGAAGTGGGTAAAAGTAATTAGTTAAGGTTTAATTTTTTTGACTAAGTCATATTAAAAATTAAATAAAATGTTGAATCTAAACATTATACGAAAAAAATGGAGGCCTTTTTTTTTACCAAAAAATGTGGTCCCTGGGTAGCTACCTAAGCCCAGGGCCGACCTTACCTCCCCCAGGACTTAAAGTTATTGGTTAAGGTTTAAATTTTTTGACCAAGTTATATTAAAAATTAAATAAAATATTGAATCTAAACATTATATGAAAAAGTGGTCCTTTTTTAAAAATGTGGTCCTTGGGTAGCTACCTAAGCAGCCTAAGCCCATGCCGACCTTGCCTCCCCCAGAGGACATAAAGTTATTAGTTAAGGTTTAAATTTTTTAACCAAGTCATATTAAAAATTAAATAAAATATTGAATCTAAACATTATACGAAAAATGGAGGCCCTTCATTTTTTTACCAAAAAATGTGGTCCCGGGGTAACTACCTAAGCAGCATAAGCCCAGGGCCAACCTTGCCTCCCCCAGAGGACATAAAGTTATTAGTTAAGGTTTAAATTTTTTGACCAAGTCATATTAAAAATAAAATAAAATATTGAATCTAAACATTACACGAAAAAATGGAGGTATTTTTTTTGCCCAAAAAATGTGGTCCCTGGGTAGCTACCTAAGCAGCCTAAGCCCAGGGCCGACCTTGCCTCCCCGCAGGGTCTCCCCCGCCACCCCATTCCGTTGGTCTCCCACCCTCACCTCCTCTTTTTGTCTCTCCATATGGAGGAAGAAGAGAGTTGGGGACGACGAGAACAGAGGTTGTGGGGATTATTGTTTGTGTCAAGAAAATAAAAAGAATAAAAAATGTAAAATAATAATTTTAAAATTGTTTATTTTTAAGTAAAAAATATAAATTAAAAAAAAATGAGTGCACATATAGATTTATCCTATATAAAAGCCTATTTTACTCCTACTTAAACACTAGCTAAAAGGCAAGCAAGAAGATGTGAATATATAACCCATAATTCATAAACATTTCAAAAGAAAATCAATCAAGAAAACAGAAAAAAAAAAAAAATCATCAATAATCAATTAGTTTGATGCCATTTACACTCTGTTCAAGAATTAAAAAGGATATCCGAACTTAGACTCCTATTTAGCAGATGACTAAACACATCAAAATCATCATGTCAATGGCTACAAAAAACTATAATCCTGATCATGATCATGAACTAAATCATAGCCAACCCAAGAATTAAATTAATTAATCATTTTTTTTGTCTAAAACAAATCAGCATGTTCATCAAACGAGAAATCACTCAAATGTCCTTTATCTTCTTCATCAAGCAGCCAGTCTTCAAGCATGGAAAATGAACCCAATCCACTCACTTCCGGCTTACTCTCACCTTGAAAAACACTAACCTCAGGAGATAATGACTGAGAAAAATCAGAATTAGAAGAACCGAAAGACTCCAAACCAAACAGCGCCTCAAATAATTCACTCCCCTTCTCCTTTTGGCTCTCAACACAAGAGCTTTGGCTACTTGAAGACGCCGTTTGATTCTGCTCTTTTTTGGGTTTCATCCACCCTTTGAGCAGTTTAGCAATATTCTCGGTGCTCGATGCGTAAGTATAATTCTGGGTTTGTTTGTTTTCAGGGAAATTTATAAACCCAGATGATGACTCTTGTTTGGGTATAAGAGGGATGGGTTTGTCTAGTGAGAGAGCATCTTGTAGGGCTTGTTTGGCCGTGTGGATATCGGTTTGAAGCTTTTTCTCCCACTGGCCCCTGGAGATCGAGTGTGGAGATGAGAAAAGTTCTTCTTTTTGGTCGCCGAATTCGTGAAGGCCGCCGGTTTGGAGCTTTCTGAGTTTTTTCTTCAGGTGGGTATTCCAGTAATTTTTTATGTCGTTGTCTGTTCTATCTGGGAGGTAAGAAGATATGGCTGCCCATCTGCACGAATTTCAATTCCCATTAATCAATTATTTTGATGTTCTTGGATAGAGGTCTACCAAGCAATACTCAAATTTAAAAAATAAAAAATAAGAGGTGTTAGTCTGGTTGATAAATTAGATATTTTTTTTTTTTTTACAACAAAGATTCGACTTTTTTAAGAATATTTTAAGACTTAAATCTTGAATTTAATCATGAATATACCAAGCCGATATAGGAAGTGTGTCCTTAACATCGTCAATAATCGTGATTTAATCCAGACAAATTTTACCCTACATATGTTCCTAATGCATGTATACAAATCATTTTTTATGAGGGTTTAAATGTTTAACAGTGCCTAAGAGAGAGAACATTTGTTGCCAAGGACAGAGAGAGTACTTGTTGCCAAGAAGAGCTTGAAGCTGGATAATCATCTTCTCCTCATGATCAGTGAAATTACCCCTCTTAATCCCAGGCCTCAGATAATTAGTCCACCTCAGTCTGCAACTCTTGCTGCATCTACGCAACCCTGTAAGCGAAACCCATATCAATATTTAAGAACCCTCTAAAAAAAAAAAAACCTAAAAAATATCGAAAACAACATATGACCTGAATTAGTAGGAACAGCCCTCCAATTCCCAGGACCATGTTCTTGGACATAAGAAACCAAAAGTATATCTTCTTCAGGAGTCCATGGTCCTTTTTTCACCCCATTTTTATCACAGCACGGAGGTCTACCCATCTCTCTCTCTCTCTCTCTAAGAAAAACAAAGGAGTCTAGGGTTGTTTGATCTGCATATATAGAAATTTTGCTGAGACCTCCTCCTATTCCTGTATTAATGTCTGAAACGAACGGCCCTATAAAAAGAGAAAGAGGAAGGAGGAAGAAAGCTCAAAGGAGTCAAAAGGTGGTGCTGACAGCAAGAGAGAGTGCATTTACTCCATGGGCTAGCAATAGCTAAAAAAGTCAGCCATGGCATTTCCTCTTTTCTGCATCACCGAAACCGCGTGGCATTTAATGCTGGTTTATGAACTGCGACACTAATTAATCTCACTTCACTGCAATCTCGTACTTAATGTGCAGCAGATTTTGATTCTGCTAAAAATTGGAAAAAGTTAAATTTAACTAAACTTGTAGGGGGTGATGGTGGAGTAAAACTTACTCTGATTCAGCTGGTAAGGATAACTTAGGCCGCGTTTGGTTTACTTTTTTTATTTTTATATTTTTACTCTAAAAAATAAGACGAAAATTATTTTTTTGTTCTTAATAATTTTAGAAATAATTGTTACCGATAATTATTAAATTATTTTTTAATTTATGAGAATAAAATCATATATTATTATTTTTTAATTTAAGAAATAATTCTCAGATATTATTATTTTAAATGTAAAGGATGGGCATGTATTTGTTCAGGACGATTAATTATTGAAAAAAATAATTATGCTCCTAGTATTTGAGACGTTGATCACGATAATTCTTTATCTTTTGTCAAATACTAAAGATACTTTTTTTTTAATCAGAATATTGACCTTTGAAATTGGAGCTGACCTATTGTTGTCATCATTTAAATTATAATTTTATCTTTATTGTATCAAAATTATTTTTGAAATTACTTAATTACCCTTCTTTTGAACTAATTTGAAAAAAATATATATTTTTCGATATCTGAGGATAACTTAAGTTGTAGAGGAAAATTTGAAAAAAATCGTTCTTGTGTTTTTTACTAAGAATAAGTCGATAACATCTTTTTGAAAAAATAAATTAATTTTGAAATTGATTTCAAAAAATTAATGATATTTAAAAATAAAAACATATTAATCACCAATTTAAAAGCAAAAATATATATCAACATAGTGTAGCTTAAGTGATAAAGTCCGCTTGAATTAAATTAGTTAAGGGATCTCTGCAAGGTCAGAGTTTAAGCCTGCGGAAAAGTACTTGTTGAGAGAGATAGTCACGCACTCCGAACGTGATTAGTCTCACATCCTGTGTAGGTGTGGAGACCTAATGGGTATATATACCATAAAAAAAGAGAAAAAAAAAAATTAAAAGGAGAAATGAAAGGGGGTGTTTGAAGCTTTTTGGTAACTTGTTCCGGTTTAGAGTAAAAGTTGGTATCCATCAGAAATATGCATTCCCCATGCCTTAGTGATGTGTGCAACCATGGAAGATGAATGTCCTTTTCAAAATGCTGATGTTTGATTTTCATATCAATGGCCAATACAATCAACCTAGCTACTTTTGCATCTCTTCTTCTTCCTTAAACCTGATTTTTGTTTGACGTCTTGTCTTAACGTCTTATCTACACTAAAACAAAATCAAATAAAAAGAAAGAAAGAAATATTGGCACTTTTAATAGTGAAATTTAGGTGCAACAAGTCCCCTTTTTTTTTCTTTTCTTTTTTTCAATTTATTGATAAATTCTACTACCTTAACGGCATGTTTGGTTGGACGGAATGGAATGAGGGTGGAATGGAATAGAAGAAGTAATGGAATGAGAGAAGGAATGGAATGGAATTGTGAATGGAATCACTATTCCATTCTCTTGTTTGGTTGGTATGGAATGAAAGAAAGAATAGAATAGTGAAATATAGTAAAATTTCTGTTTTGCCCTTATAAAATTATTATTTCATTCTCTTCTTGGTTGGTTATAGTAAAATTTTATTATATTTCACTATTCTATTCCTTTTTTCATTTTATTATATTTCACTATTCAACTCAATTTTAAGTTTTTGTTCTCTAATTTCTATTTTTGTTTTCAATTTTCAGTTTTTATTCTTTAATTTCTGTTTTTGTTCTCAATTTTCAGTTTCCTTTTTCAATTTTCCGTTCTCTAATTTTCTATTTTTTGTTTTTAATTTTCAGTTTATGTTCTCAAGTTTTTGTTTTTGTTCTCAATTTTCTATTTTTATTCTCAATTTTCGGTTTCCGTTCTCAATTTTCTATTATCTAATTTTATGTTTTTGTTCTCAATTTTCTGTTTCTATTATCTAATTTTATGTTTTTATTCTCAATTTTCGTTCTCAATTTTTCGTTCTCTAATTTTATATTTTTATTCTCAATTTTCAGTTTATGTTCTCAATTTTCTGTTTTTGTTCTCAATTTTCTGTTCTCTAATTTTATGTTTTTGTTCTAAATTTTTAGTTTATGTTCTCAATTTCTTATTCTCTAATTTTCTGTTTTTGTTCTCAATTTTCGATTTATGTTCTTAATTTTATGTTTTTATTTTCAATTTTCAGTTTCTGTTCTCAATTTTCTAGTTCTATTCTCAATTTTTTGTTTTCAATTTTCTATTTATATTCCCAATTTTTTGTTCTCTAATTTCAATTTATGTTCTCTAATTTTTGTTTTTGTTCTCAATTTTCAAGGCCTTAATTATAAGGGCTATTATGTAATTTAAGATATTGATTCCATTGGGATGGAATCCCATTCCACCCCATCTCAAATGGAATCTCATTCCATCCAATTTCATTCCAAGTGATTCCATTGGAGAACCAAACAATAGAATAGGAATCGAGGGCGGAATGCGATTCCATTCCTCTCTCGATTCCATCCAACCAAACATGCCGTAAAAGTTTCTTGATCATCCCTTCACAGTCCTGCTCATCATCCCCATTACAATTTCGAATCGAAAGAAATCAGCTGCCATTTACCTAACTATTTTTAAGAAGTTTTATTGGCAATTTCAATCTCTTCTTTCCTTCTCATTCTCCTTCCCGCCCTAAAACTATATACACACACACATACAATATAATATCTAGGTTTTTTTTTTTTTTTTGTTCTATTTTGTCTATTCATCATTTTGCTTCCATCCTCTTTAAAAACTTACATTTACTCTCTTCTACTTTAAACAAAGTGAGAAACTAATTTTCTACGTGGAGTTGACGATAGAAAGTACAATTGGAGAATTTGAGAAACGGTGGAGGGATTAGGCAATGTTTTCATAGAGAGATAAGACGTAGATAAACCAAAAACTAAAAGAATTATTTTTTTTATAGTATTTATAATAAAAAAAAATTAAAATAAAAGGATAATTTTATCTATTCATCTAAAAATAATTGAAAATTTAAATTCATATATTTTAAGCATATTCAATTAATATAAACAGAAAAAATTAGTATTGATGGTTTATCATTCAAAATTATACTCGCGTTATTAAAATATTTGAAAAAAAAGAAAAGTAAAGTGGGGGCAAGTGGCTAAATGGATGTCATGAGGTACGTGGGGACCATGCATGCATCCATCACCTTCATTTGCCTAAAGCTTAAACCTTGCGTGACAAAAATTAAAAATGGTTTGGCAATTACTGTGTTTTAGAGTCGATATATATATGACCCAATATATATATATATATATATATATATATATCTGTGTGTGTGTGTGTGTCACATTTTATAAGCCATTTATACACCAATGCATCTATTTCTTCTAAAACTCGTGTTTCACTTCATTAGCCCTTTCTACGACCCTAATGAAAACGACTACAAATTTTCTATCATTCAAATTTAAGTGTAATTTTTAAATATTTAATAGAATTATGTAAAACAATAAATATATTCTTATACAGGCCGATCCATGCGAATAAAAGAAAAAAGAAAAAATAGTGCAAATTAACGAATATTATTCGACACAACTTGACTGGGTATAAATATGAACTAATATTAAATAATTTATTAATTTTAATTTTTTGAAGTATGAATGTTAATTTTAATAAAAAAAAATATAACAATTACACTTTAAGTGCTGATAAAAATAACACATAAATATAAAGTGCAATTCGATCACAGGACAAAATGTAATTAATCTTGTATTTTATTTAACCGAAAATTACAAGAAATCGGACATGTAGAGTACAACAAAGTGGTGTACTATTTAACCGCTTGCTATTTTTTTATTTATTTCTATTTTGTGTCTGAATCACTTTATTCGCACCTTAGCTAATCACCATCCCGAGCAATCTTAAAGGTGCATTTTTTCACATCGGTTTAGTACATATAAGATTAAATTTAATAGTTAATTCTTGAAGTGTTACTCAAGAGAATTAAACCCTGATTGACGAAAGAAATGAGGCACTTCCCTTTGCCCACCTGACTACCACTTCTTGGGTATATATATATATATATATATATATATATATATAGTCCTTTGATCATTATTATTTAAAAAAAAAAAATTACAATAAAGTGTGTCAGAACTAACTTACGCGCACCTTGACTAATCACCTTACTGAGTGATCTTAAAAGCGTACTCTCCTATATCGGTATAGTACATTCAAGATTAAATTCAATATTTACTTCCCAAAGTGCTTTCAATGAGAGTCGAACTCTAGTTGACAAGAAAATAGAACATCTTTCTCTTTGTCGATCAGACTAATACCTCCTAAGTAGTAGTTTGAACATTATCATACTTACATCTCTTGATTTTTAATTTGGAAAAATGTTTTTTTTATAGTCACTATTATTACACTTAATAAATTCTTTACCCAAAAAGTCACACATGCCCAAGAAAAATATATTCCCACCTTTAATTTAAAGTTATATCATCAATTAAAAAATTAAGATTGACAAAATCTAATGCAATTTTGCATTACTAAATTCAAATCTTAAGATTTATTATGATTATGAATTTATGAGAGAAGAAAAAAGTGACATCACATCACTCTACAATAATTGTCATATTTTAGGGGATTCATTAACTAAAAGTAAATCCTACTGTATTTCATGAGGAGTAAATGCGAGGAATAAAGGCATCACACTTAGATTTTTCTAGGGTTCATGGTTCTTAACCCTTTTTTTTTAATTTAATTCACAGGTAGTAATAATTTTTTAAAAATTATAAAATAAACTATACGGGGATGATTAGGAAATTTTTAAGGTGTTATATGTTCAAATTGGAACGATAAGGAACAAGGTGAGATTTTGGTCAAACTTCAAGGGTGCAAAGTGCCAAGCAATATCACAATATTATTACTTTGTTTAGTAATGAATTAATGGTTTTATTAATTTTTGCAATCAAAAAGATTGTGTTGGATTTATGACAATTTTACCAAAAAGAAAAAAGAAAAGATGTTACAGCTAATAATGGGCAGTTCTCTTATATGTGATGCATTATTTCAACCGACTGCTTTCATGTGGGTTTTAATATCAAGATGATGGAACATTAAATTGGATATTATCACTTTTTTTTTTATTATTATTAATTTATTTATTTATTTTTTATTTTTTATATCCACGAGTGTCCTCACACCCACACAGAGTGTGAGACTAATTTCGTTCGTGATTTTGTGTCTATCTCTCTCAACAAGTGTATTTTCACAGGCTCGAACACCTAATCTTACAGAGACTCTTCAATTGTTTTAACTCAAGCGTGTTTTTTCAAGCGTGTTTTTCCGCTTTAGCATGCAGTAATTTTTTATTTTTTATTTTTAATTTTTTTGTTTTGATGCAACAGATTTGCATGTGGTAGTAGTTATTGAAATGTTGAATATTGCACCTTATTCTTTTGATGGGAATTCATGTCTCAATACCTACTCATGCTATCACCCAATACTTCCTACAATCCTATACACACATATACACATCATATATATCTATATAATAAGTAGTTGGGATTTTCAAATCTATAAATATTAAAAAATAATAAATAAATAAATAAATAGTTGAAATGGAACTGAAAGTGAACCATTGACATCCCTATCATCCATCAATTTGCCTCAAATCAATCCTAACCCTTGATGAAACAGAATTTTTGGGGAAAAAATCCCGTAATATCTAGATTTTTATTAGAAAATCCCCATACCTAGAGATACTATATTGATTTTTAAATTTATAATAAATAAAAAAATAATAAATAATACAAACTTAGTCAGTAAAGTACATATATAATAATTAAGTTCAATCGTTTTGAAAAGTGAAAATGTAAACTTTTTAACCATAATTTTTTCTCTAAATATTTCATCTCTGAGCGGTTGAATAGTATAGTGAACTGTGAAATTAATCGGTTGAGAGATTGTAGAAGTTTAATCGCAATCATTTATCTTTTTAAATTAAATTTGAATCGTTAAAATGTCTTTCTGTCTTGATTTATTATTAGATTAACGGAAAATATTATAATTTAGAAAAAATCAAAGAGAACCCCACTTCTACCATTAAAATTAAAATGAGCCACCACTCGCAAGCTCATATTGAGAAAATACGACTTATATATTTATTATTTAAGATAAATTTAAATATATATTCTCTCACTATATCAATTGCAACATAATTAATGGGAGATGCAAATAATACTGTCTAATAACAATATTAATAGCAATATAATGAACGGGGAATAAAAATGTTACTGTACTGCAATAATATCAACAACAATATAATAAATGGGAGAATGTAAATATTACTGTACAACAAACAATTATTATATTAGTATATATCAATTGGATTTTTTTTAAAATTCAAATGACTATATGGGTATAAAAGTAAATTAGTAATGGACTTTGGGACCCATTATAAAATACCTTATAATTTATAATATGGGCCATATGTATGTATGTATATTTGTTCCTTTGGGCCCAGAGTAATGTTTATGTGAACAAGTTAAAGGAGGGCCCAATTGACATGGGGGTCCATTGATGACGGAAACTGACTGTAAATGAAGGCTCTGCGCGACACGTGGTGGTAAAAGAAGGACAACTGGAGGGCCATGTGCAGGTAATAAAGGCGGCGAGACCGACTAATAATAATCCGCCAGCAGGATAGAGAGAAAATAAATGTAATTAAAACAAAAAAGCAAATTATTTAATGAAATATGTGAGCCTGGGCCCATTATTTGTTTGAAAATTGAGAGATGTTGTCCCCAAATGATGGGACATGAGCGATTCCTAAGCCGTGCTCAAACATTTGTGAATAATCTTCTATCAAGGTTTTTAATTACATCGTGGTTGGTTGCCATCTGTTGTCGAAACTCAGATCTTTGGTGGGCGGAGTTTAGTCACGATCGCCGGTGCATAAAGTTCATCCACCGACTGTCGATTTTTTTTTTACTTACATGTAACTATTCTTTTAGTGTATCTTTTAATTACAAATAATTATTTCTTTAGTAGAATTTTCAGTTATATATTGTTAGTGTATTTTTAGTCTTTTATGTATTACATTTATTTATTTTTCAACTATGGATATTTGAAAAATTAGCTAAAAGTAGATAAAAAAATATACATATTAACAAATTTTAGTAAAAAAAATTAGTTCAATGTAATTAAAAAAAAAAAAAATCTGAAAACTAACGATCAGAGTTTTGGTGATCGGCAATTGTCGAAAACTAACGGTGAGTGGATTGTAATTGGCGACGCGGTCCCAACTAGAACATAGTGTTTCCATGAATTTAAATAGATGAAACTAAAAATAAAATATTTATTTATTTTGAGAGTTTTATTAATTTAATGTCATTATTAATAACTCCAAACAATTATACTTAATTTTCATCCCTCATTTAGAATATTTAAAACAAAACATGAGAAATTCAAAATTATTGTATTATATGAAAAAAGTTTAAAGTTAACTTGGTGTCATTTCGATAAATGTTAAAGGGTTATACAATAATACATGAAAGATATCTTATTTTCAATTTAATTATCTAATATACCTATTATCACATCTCATGAATAAAAATATTCTTACAGTATAATATTTCTTTATTCGTATTTTTTTTGTACTATTTATATTTCTATCTTTTTTTCTATTTTTATTTTTTAAATTTGTTACTATTATTCTGTATTTTTTTCTCTTCTTTTCCTTTTTTTTTTTTTTTTCTTTTTCACAATTAAAAAAATCAAAAATAAAAATCTAGTAAGTAACATGTTAAAAAAAGAAAAAAGAAAAAAAAAAGGATTTGATAGATAAAGAAGTTAACGTTTTCTTTTATGTTTTTGGTTTTATAGTTTTTTTACTTTTTATTTTTATTTTTAAACACCATAAAAAATAAAAAATAAAAGTCAAAATAAAATAAATAAGATAAAAAATACGGAACAACAATAAAAATTAAAAATTAAAACAAAAACAAAAACTAGTAGATATTACAAGGGTATTTTTGTCTATAAAATATGAAAAATGATATCTCAACTATTATGAAAACTATAAAGAGTGACTTGATATTTAAAAAAAAAAAAAACTAATTTTAGGTCTGCGCTAAGTCTGGATATTGGATTAATTTGCACGTGTATTTTATTTAATTGTGTAAATTTAGTTTTACAATTGTTGTGTTTGACAAAATGTTTTTGTATTAATTAATAGTCTTTTTTATATTACTTATGTGAGTTAACTATATATTATTGGAATTGTTGAACATATTTAAGATTTTTTTTTATAATATTTGTTTTTAATTAATATTATAAATATTTTAGTTTAACGTGTTTAAACTAAGAGTATTATTTAATGTTAGATGGAACGATAATATTTTAATTGAACATAATTTTAATACTAAAACAATGTGCGATTGCAAATTCATTTTTTGTAAAAGAATAAAATAAAATTATAATAAAAATAAGTATATTTAACTACTTATTTTTTAGTAAAATGATGTTAATCAAATTTTTCTTTTTCTTTTTAAAAGAATCTAATTTTTCTTATTTGATTTTCTCCGTCATTTTTTTTTCTTTTTTATCTTCTACTATCTCTTCAAATAACCAACTTAGCTTTACACACCTCCACGAAAAATATAATTATACAAACATTTATAAAACCCCTAGTTATCTGAAACTATATATAACCACAAATGAAAAATATAATTACATGAATTTTCATACGCTCACAAACCTAAAATATAATATATAAACTCTTATACACTCATAAACAAAAATATAATTATATACATCTTTATACACCAAAGTACACCCAAAATAAAAATGTAATAATATAAGAAAAAATATATTTTATCATTTTAGAAATCAACAAATATTCAATCGTACCCTTAAATTTTCACAATATACAAATAATCTCTCCAAAAATATAATTTATTTTAAATTAGATATTATTTGCAAAAATATAAATTTTAAGGGTATTATAGTGATAGTATTCAATTTTTCATAGGTTTCATAAAAAATGGATGAACTGATATGTTATTTTCAAAATAGAGATTTTTTTTTAGGATTATATCAATTTATAATCAACATGGATGTTTAGCAGTGGAATGAATAAATATAATATTAATAGTGAAATTGGTGTTAAAATATTAGAAGTGGAATGAGTTAATGTAACATTAATAATGGAATGAATCAATCTTGATCATTCATCATTTCAATAGGATTAAAGCGGTGGCTAATACGTCACTCTTATTCATTCCAAGTTATATCTTCCGGTTTTAAGTTTTACTATACGAAATAATAGTATCGATTTTCATATAGTACTACTCATTTGGGATTAAAAAAAAAAAATTACTTGGGCCCCAAGACGAGCCCAAACTGTCTATTTAGGCCCATGATAATTTGTGATTTGGATACAGTTCAGGCCCAAACTTTTAGGTGGCCATAATTTAAAAGTGGCCCAGGTCTGTACTTTTACCCATGAGCTGGTCCCTAAAGGTAATATTATAAGTATAAGGGGCAAAATGCTATATTTTTTAAATGAAGGGGCCTGTTTATATTTTTGTCATAGGCAATGCAACAACAACAACTAAGTCTTTGTCTTTAGCTACATGAATCTGTTTACGCTATAGTGATCGATCAAAGGTCATCTCATCCGTCAGATTTAGTATCATCGAAATAAATTTTAAGTGCTAAGCCTTCTTAGGTCTACTTCTCCTTCTAATAGCCTGCACATTTGTCTGTAGTTAGTAATTAATGGAAATACCGACCTCTTATCTAGGGTTTCAGATGCCAAAGCGTCATTATAGGTAATCTATGTACTTCAACACGTTTTCGGTAGGAGTGGTCATGAGCCGGGCTTTGACTAAGGTATTACAAAAAAATGTTAGGCCTTAACCCGGCCTGACCCTATGGCCGGGCCCTACTTTCATGTCTAAATCTGGCCCTCAAAAAAATTAAGCCCAAACCCAACATTTTTTTTTTTTTTTAAATTTAAAAAGTAAATACTAAAATTACAACATCAAATCAATAATAAATATTAAAATTACAGTTTAAAGTCAAACCAATATTCTAACAATAAATACTAAAATGATAGTTTGAACTACACTCTAAGGTGGCGTTTGGTACACGGGATTCAAGATGAGATTGGAATGACCATTGGAATGGTCATTCCATTCCTATGGTTGGTACATGGGATTTAATCCCATTTCTATTACCAAGAAATCTCTAATCCCATAAAGCATGAGATTAACCAATACCAAGTTAAGCTTGATATTGGTTAATCCCAATTACATGGGGATTAAGTTTTAATCAATAATTTGCCAAAAAATGAGATCAAATACAAAACAAATATTTTAATTCGAATGAAATTTAATTAAATTAATTATTATACTATTTGAAAATTCAATTAAATTACTATTTTACCTTTTGTTGTTATTCCAATTCCACATGTAATCCATTTCGTCACCAAACATAGGAATGACAATAACCATTCCATTTCATTACCATCTTAATTCCAATCCTATTGTCATTCCATTCCTTTTCATTACATTCCAGTGTACCAAACGTAGCGTAATGGAATGAGATTAGGGTTAAAGAATGAAGCTCTCAGCACAACGGCTGAGAAATGAAATTGAGGTTGGGCTTGTTGTTGAATATATATATATATATATTTTAATTAGTCCTTGAGCGGGGTCGGGCACGCCCTAAAACATTTTGGCCTTGCCTGAACCCGGTTTTAAAATTGATCGGGCCTTAAAATTGCAACCCGAACACTGTCCATGGACTTAAAACTAAAATCTAAACCCTAATAATGTGACATTTGATACGCGGGATTCAAGATAAGATTGGAATGACCAATGGAATGTTCATTCCATTCCTATGTTTGGTACATAGGATTTAATCCCATTTCTATTACCAAGAAATCCCTAATCCTACAAAACATGGGATTAACCAATACCAAATTTGGTTAATCCCAATTACATGAGATTAAGTTTTAATCAACAATTGACCAAAAAATGAGACCAAACACAAAATAAATATTTTAATTCGAATTAAATTTAATTAAATTAACTAGTATACCATTTGAAAATTCAATTAAATTACTATTTTACCCATTGTTGTTATTCTAATACCACATATAATTTCTTTCGTCACCAAACATAGGAATGACAATGATCATTCCATTCCATTACCATATTAATTCTAATTCTATTGTCATTTCATTCCTTTTCATTCAATTCCAGCGTACTAAACGTAGCGTAAGGTCATGTTTGATACATGAGATTCATTTTGGGATTAGAATAAAGTTAGGAATGACCATTCCATTCCTACGTTTGGTTGGTGAGATTGGTTTCCATTCTCATTCCCAAGTAATGACTAATTCCACAACTTATGAGATTAGTCAATTCCAAATGAAATGAGATATTATGTAAAAAACCTATATTTTTGTTTCCGTATTCTTCACAACGGAAAATAAAATTTTGAGAACAGAAACAATAATATGGTGGTATTACTTTCATATTTCTGTTCCTAGAAAACATGGAATGGAAACAAAAATATGGGAACAAAAACAAAAACAGTAATCCAGGAACGAAAACAGAAATATGGGAACAAAAACAGAAATATGGGAACAAAAACAAAAACATAAATCTGGGAACATATTTCTGTTTTTGTTCCCATATTTGGGAACATATTTCTGTTTTTGTTCTCATATTTCTGTTTTTTGTTCTTAGATTTTTGTTTTTGTTCCTATAATTCTATTTTTGTTCCCAAATTTCTGTTTTTGTTCCAAGAAAACCTAGAATATAGATATAAAATTTGGAATAAACAACTTTTTTCCTATAAGTTTATTTGTATTCCCAATTTTAAGCGAACAGAAATACTAAACAAAATGATTGGAAAATAATCAGTAAAATAAGAAAAAATTTGTTCTATTTTGTTCTCAGATTTTTATAACAAAATTCTGAAATCAGAATATAAGTAAATCATTTTTTTTGTTTCAGTTATAAGTTTGTTTGTTTTTTTAACAGAAAAAAGGGAAACATAAACATAAAAGTACTTCCAAATCCTTCAGTTTGTCGGGTCAAATGATAACATAGGTGATATTTATTTAGTGTCTCTGAATAATTCTGTTATGTTCTAAAATTTTCGAATATTTAAGAATATTGTTTCATTTTTATTTATCAGTGATTCCAATATCATGATGTTTAATGTATTTTGTAACCAAACGCAGAAATGATAATGATCATTCTAATACCATGTTTAATCTTATTTGTCACCAAATATAGAAATGGTAATGATCATTCCATTTTAATATCATATTCATTCCAATACCACACTCATTCTATTGTATTTCAACGTATCAAACGTAGTGTAAAAATTTAGGACCGGACCGGGCGGGTCCCGGACCCATTACCACCCCTAGTTTTTGGATAGAATTTCAGTCCGACTCAGCTTCCGAAGCTCGAAGAAGATAGAGATAGAGATAGAGAGAGCGTCCTGACGGCGAAAATATGGTTCAGCGACTCACGTATCGGAAGCGCCATAGCTACGCCACCAAATCAAACCAGCACAGGATCGTCAAAACCCCTGGTATTCTTTCAGGACTCGTCTTTGGATACTTTATTTTAGTGTTGTTTTCGTCGTTGATTCATCTCTTGTTGTGAACAATTGATGCGAATCTGTTCTTTACACGATTTTGTTTTGGTTTAACTTCGATTAAAACCTCAAACGATGTCTCCATTTTGAATTCCTATTGATAGAACAGCGCATATTCCGGTTTTTTTCGCTGAAGGGATTGTTAATTGATGCAATGTAATATTTGGATGATTGAAATGGTGCGGGAAATCTAATTTCTAAGCTAAATTGTGGGATTATAGGAGGGAAGTTGGTTTACCAGAGCACTAAGAAGAAAGCTAGCGGACCCAAATGTCCAGTTACAGGGAAGAGAATCCAAGGGGTAAGCCAATCTCTTCCTTTCATGGTTTTCTACATGGCTTTGTGATATAGAATGCTGCATGTTATGCCATTTCAATATATCTTCATTGAAATGCTATGTTCCAAAGCCCAAAGATATCAATTTGGAGAAATATCATTGTAATTGATTTTGTTCTTGAGTAAAACTTAGATGAAGTGAGAGATGTCACCACTGTTGAGTTTGTGCTCTGCACCTCGAGCTCGTAGTAGCTAGCGGTTTCTGTTTATATTGTGCTTCATTTATCTTAGTTGTATGGCCTTTTCACCTTCAATTGTTGTGCATGATTTGTGTTATTTGCCTATTATGTTATGAAAAACTGTTTATGTTTTTGATAAACGACTATTCCCTAGATACATACGTCGTTCTATTGGAGGTCGGATTATTGATGTAAGTTGGTCCACAAAGGAATTCAGTTCTGCTTCTCCGTTGCTGTTGTATTTTTTTCTTTTGAGAGTTTGTTTCCTATCTAATTCATTTCAAATTTGAATTCAAAAAATGAGGTACTGATATCTTGGGAGCATTCTTAGTAACTCCTCAAAATATTACAAAGATTTTCCTCTTTGGACCTGACTATGATTGTTGGGCGAGGATTAGCTTTGGATCCAAAAAATGGTTGAGAGGGGGGCGGGGGGGGGGAACTAAATTTTTGTAGAGAGTTTATTAAATATTTTTAAATTTCATAATTCAGGAGGAGGGGGCTTATGTAAATTTTTTTCAGTTATTTTAATTGATTTTTACTAAAAGCATAGGGGGTAATATGTAAAATATCCAAAAGTTGAGGGGTCCTGCGTCCCCCTTGGACCCTAAATAAATGTATGATTCCTCTTAGAATACCAGGAGACTCATTGATAATTTCTTCACTCTTTGTTAAGTACCTAAACAATTGAGATTTGCAATCAGAAATATAGACCATGCCAATATATAAGTTTTTGTTATACAATGACCTCATTTTTTGGTGTCCTGGTCCTATATAGATCATGCGGAATTCCTAGGACATACGTTGGAAGAACACATGGTGATTCTGTTTCATTTAAATCTTGATTAAGCTGGACCGCTGTTGGATTATCGATCCCTAAAGTGATCATTGCCATGCTTTTTACGAATTGACGAGAGCTAATAGATAATTATAAACCAGTAATTAGTTTATTCAAAACAAATTGGTTTATTTGATGATCTTGATTTTAAAAATCATTCATAATATGTTCTTGTACTTTGTTCGTGTTATCAAAATACAAAAAACAAAGGGTCCTGTGGTTATGGTTTGTGCGCGACAAAACTTCAATATACCTTTGGCTCTACCATGATGTGGATTGTGGACATGGGTTTCTCTCCTAGACACTGTCACCCTGCCTGTAATGTGGTATTGCGCTGAACCGATTGACCCCGGTCGATTGTTTGATCTTTATGCACAGCTGCTTGTGTCCTTGGCGCACCTCCTTAGCGCAACCTTCGCCTAATCTTAACTTCCGCCTCCTAACGTCCTTAGTGCACAACCTAGGGAGGACTTCTCTCTCTTGTACATTATCATTGTTGTTAAAATATGTGTGTGAGATTCTTATTTGAGAGGCCTAAAATGTTTGATTTTTCTTAATCCATCTGTAGATTCCTCACTTAAGACCCACTGAATACAAGAGGTCTAGACTGTCGAGGAACCGTAGGACGGTGAATCGTGCCTATGGTGGTGTCTTATCGGGAAGTGCTGTCAGGGAGAGGTATGGTTTTTTTTTTTTTAATTTATTTATTTATTTATCTGCTAAACATAAGTATTCTTCCCTTCTGATTCTTCACTTAGAAGTAAGGTTTTAAATCGTGATATCAGGTTATATAACCGTAACGGTCGCGGTGTAACGGTGTCACAAGTATGAGCCTATCCGTAATGGTTGTGAATTTTTTTAAGATCACCAGAAAATCCTCAAAAACTTAATAATTGTAATTGTTCTACTAATTTAACCCTTAATAAACACATTCTAATAGATATTATGACATTTAACTATATACAACTCATTAAAAATATAAAATAGACGAAAATAGAAATAAGGAACTATTGTACTGGACATTCTTAAAAGAATAAGAGGATGTACAACATTTAATGAAAAATATATTACATAAACATAATAAAAGGAAACTATATATCATATTATCATGTTGCAAACATTACACTCAAATTCAACGATCAATACCAAAACAAATTGCGTGAAGACTCTTCATAGTCGGCAGTTGGTTGGCTGGGTCAAAGGAGGAATGGAGAAGGACTGGGTGTGAAGAGAAAAGTGAGAGGAATTAGTTGTCCGGGTCAGAGGATGAAGTATCGGATGTAACGACAGTTAGGCCCGTTACAAGCCGATTCGCACATGAAACGATCTACAATCGATTTATCGGCCCGTGTATGTGACTTCTGATACTTCTGAGATCTGCAATCGATCTCAGAATTGCCCCTTTTGTTGATATAAATGGAGTAAAAGTAGTGTAATAATCAACTAGGAATGCCTGAGATTAATGCAAAATTGTTATCGAAAGGTGCCTTATTTGATTTTGGGCAGGATCATCCGAGCCTTCTTAGTTGAAGAGCAAAAGATTGTTAAAAAGGTTTTGAAGATCCAAAAGGCAAAGGAGAAGCAAGCTGGGAAGAGCTGAAACAATAAGTGAACAAATCTGAATTTGATGATGACGACTACCAAGAAATGTGGAAAAATAATAATGATAATAATATTAATTTGATGTGCTTCTAGGTTTCGAAGAAGCATCTATTTTACGTTATATTATGTATTTTACAAGTTGGGTGTTTTTTTAATCTTGTGAACTAATAGATTTCTAGCAATTATGGTTGTATTATTGTGGATTGATGAACTTGATCTTCTTATTCTTCGAAATCAAAGTATGGGAGACAACACTCAGAATTATCAAAGTATAGGAGTTCACACACAATGACGAAGTCATTCTATCTGAATTATTAAGTGCTAATTAATACTCATACGATTATCAACATTTAGAATATCAATTAATAAATGTCTATGATCTCATTCATTTTAATCTCATTAAAAGTTAAAACATTTCAATTGAATATCTATAAAAGCTTAACAATTATATAATACATATACGGTGATATATAAGGCCCCGTTTGGTAACCATTTCCATCCCATTCCGTTCCCAGATTTTTGGGAATTCTGTTTGGGAATAGCGTTTGGTAATTTTTGTTTCCGTTTCCATTTCATTCCCATTTGAGAATTGTGCCCACTTTTTTCTTAAGAAATGAGAAACAAAAAAAAGTTGTTTCTCATTATTCCCATTCCATTCCCAAAATCCATGATCACTATTCACCTACCGGTCGGCCACCGTCCGCCGCCGGTCATCTCCGGCGACCGTCGCCGGTCACCGTCCGGCCGGAATTTTTCCGGCCACTTCCTGCAGTCGCCGGCGACTGCGCCACCGCCGTACGGTCATCGCCGGCGGGGGCACCGCCGTCTCCGACGTCGGAGAACCGTCGCCGGCCGTTTCCGGCCGGCCGGCGACGGCGCCGCCGGAGCACCGCCTGCCGGCCGGCGACGGCGCCACCGCCGGCCAGCCAAAACTGAAAAGAGAGAAAAAAAAAAAAAAAAAAAAAAGGGATTTTAGGATAAAATCGTTACCAAACACAATTCCCTTCCCAAAACAAAAAAAAAATTATCGTTACCAAACGCAATTCTACTCCCAAAAAGAAAACAAAATTCCCATCCCATCCCATCCCATTCCCATCCCACTGCTGGAATTGAAACAGAAACGGTTACCAAACGCCACCTAAAATATCAAGTTTGTCATTTTCATTATTAAATTACTTAAGATTATTACCAAAAATAGGCCTAGTTAGGATTGCCTATAGGGCTTATCCACAACACATTGTTCATACAGTTCGTGTCCTACTAATTTTTTCATCCTGTCCTGATTTTTTTTTGTGGTGAGACCGCTCTAACTGCAGTAATTAAGTATCAGTCACTATATGAGCGTCTTTTCGGTAACCATTTGACTTATTACGATCTCAAAGTCTTTTGATGTGCTTGTTTTGTTCTTCTCAAATTACATGAGCACAACAAGTTAGAACCAATGGTTCACCGATGTTGTTTTCTAGGATATGGCATGAACATAAATGGTATAGGTTTTAGGACCCCATCTCTAAAATTCTTTGTATCTCTCATTGTACCGTCTTTTGGGATCATCAAATATTTTCTTCCATGCGTTCATTTGATACATCATCCATTACTAATTCCAGATTATTTTCTGATCCATCGTTTGAGTTGTTCCCTGAGGATGTCGTTCCAGGGACCTTTAAGCCCACATCAGAACCATCGGTTGATCTAGCCCCGTCAAATCTATCGACCATACCTGAAGCTTCTCTTATGTCTAATGATCTTGCCCCGGCTCCTAAAACCCACTCTCCCACAGCATCAAATCACTCTTGTGGCTCTTGTAGAGTAACTTATCCCCCATCTTATCTCAATGACGTTATTTCCTTTCTACCATACTGAGGAGCCTCAATCTTATAAGGAGGCCAAGACTAGAAAGAAATGGACGATAAGTTTCATGCCCTAGCCAAAACTCACACTTGCGATCTCGTTGACCTCCCTCCTGGAAAATTTTTGAGTAGATGCGAGTGGATTTTCAAAATCAAAATACTTTATGATGACTCTATTGAATGCTATATATCCGACTTTTTGCTAAAGGATTCACTCAGGAATATGACATTGATTACGTCGAGACATTTGCCTCAATGACTAAACTCACATCTTTTCGTACTCTCCTTGTTGTCGATGTTATTCGCAAATGGATCATTTTTCAGATGGATGTTAAGAATGTCTTCTTCAATGGCGTTCTCCTTGAAAAAGTTTACATACATATCTTTCTGGCCTAATTGTTCCTCAATACAAAAATCTATAACCTTCATCGTGCCTTATATGGTCTAAAACAAGCTCTACATGCTTGGTTCGCAAAATTCAACACCACTGTCCACCAGTGTGAGTTTTCATCAAGTGCCCATGATTCTACCATGTTTTTTCGCAAAATTGACAACATCATTATCCTTTTTTTTTTGTTATTCGTGGATGACATGATCACTACATGGGATGATCTACGCGGTATCCCTGAACTCAATAAATTTCTAATGCGTCAATTTAAGATTAGAGATCTTGGTGTACTTACCTATTTCTTTCACCTTGAAGTTTCATCTGGTTTAGATGAATATTTTCTTTCTCAAGCAAAATATGCCTTTAGTCTCCTTTCCAAGAATGACATAATTGATTCCACCACTGCCAATACTCTCCTAGAGTTGAATATCAAACTTACGCCACTCGATGGCTCACGTCTATCTGATGTCACTTTCTATTGTCAACTAGTTGGAAGTTTGGTGTATCTCATTGTTACTCGGCCAGATATTGCCCATGTTATCCATCAAGTCAACCAATTTTTATCTGCTCTGTGGATTACTCATTACTCAGTTGTTCTTCGTATTCTTTGGTTGTCAAATGCACTTTGTTTTACAGACTTCATTTTATAGCGAAGTCCAATCCTACCTTAGAAGTTTATTCTGATACCGATTGGGCCAGGGATTTCACCGACAGACGCTCGACCATTGGCTATCATTTTTTCTTGGGCGACTCACTCGTTTCCTAGAGTTGTAAGAAACAAAATCGTGATTGTCCGCTCCAGTACTGAATTTGAGTATCGTACCATTGTTGATGCAACACAAGTATTACTTTGTCTTTATTGGCTCCTTGCGAACATGAGAGTCTTTTTTCCTATTGTCACTGTTCTACATTGTGACAATTATAATGCTATTCAGATCGTCCACAATGGCGTCTTTCACAAACGCATTCAATACATCAAGAGTGAGTGCCACTTCATCAGTCGTCATATTCTTCATAATACTATTTGTTTCCACTCAGTCAACTTTGCCGATGAGACTGTAGATATTTTCACAAAAGCCTATCCACCTAAACGCTTTCACACTTTAGTTTCCAAATTCAAATTCACGTCTGCCTTATTACCTTAAGTTTGAGGGAAGATGTTAATATATATATATATGGACTTTGGCCCGCTAGGTTACTTAGCACCCAATGGACCAAACAGTAATGATTTTCTATATATAGACACACACATATATATTAAGTAAGCTTTGCACATATTTATATAATTATTTCATATTTTTTGCCAATATTCCACCTCTCAATTATTCAAACAAAATCAATAGTTAACAATCCGCAAAACTAAAAGAAGAAATATTTGAATTACAAACAAATAAATTGCATATCTAAAAAAATAGAAAAATAAAAATAAAAAACAACAACAAACTGCTCCAACAAATATTTGTTGCATCTAACAAATATGTAAATTTTTGTTAGATGCAACAAATATTACTGTATTTTGTAACATGCAACTAATTTGTGTGTAAAAATTTGTTAGATGTAACAAAAATTATACAAAATACATGTAATTAAATGTACACAAATACATGTAATTAATATTAAGCTAATTTCTATGTGTAATATTTGTAACATTTAACAAATATTACACAGATATATGTAATTGTAACATGTATCTAATATTACATTAATACATGTAACAAAAAATACACAGATATATGTAAAAGTATAACAATTATTAAATTGTAACTAATATTCACTATAATACGAATTTACTCACTAAATTCTCCCTACAATCTTTGTAATGCGGGACTAAAACTCAAGCGAAATTCAACTTAAGAGACTAAATCAAAACGTGTATCTTAAGCATGATTTTTTTAGAATTAGATCTATTATTTGAGACTTCCGTCCTATTATCCCTAAAAAAAAATTGTAATTTTTTTAAAAATTACCAAATTTTAAGGATGCTAATTATTTCAAACATTGAGGGGATATGACCACCTTTACACTAAATATAGGTCAAGCTCATATACGTTAGATTTGGAGAGCTGAAAATTGTGAAAAACAAAATTTATAAATGGATCGAGTAGTCTAAGTTGATGGTCTGGACAACAATTTTCACTTATATATATATATATATATATATATAAAGGAAAAACAAATAGTAGAGATTGGTTATAAAGTATCATCATTTTTTATGAAAAGAAAATGTTGTCAAGAATGGGATTCGAACCCATGCCCTGTCGGACCAGTACCTGAAACTGGCGCCTTAGACCAACTCGGCCATCTTGACCTGGTTGATTTTGTCGCCTATCTAATACATTCATAACAAGGTACACTATATCACAAAAAAGCTAATCAAATTTTCATTAATTGCTTTTTAAAGTAAGATTACTAACCCCCACAATTGTTTCTTGTTATTAATTTGAACACAATGGTTCTAAGTCTATCCCAAGTTGAATAGATAAAGGAGTCACTGATGTGTGTAAATCTTCCGCCTCTTACTGACCTAGATATAAAATTCTAAACGGGTCGGATTCGTTATATGTGCTCTGAATTGGAGTCAGGTAAACCTGTCTATTAAGTGGGTTGGGGTAGTATAAGTCCATGTTTAAACACCGATTTGATGATTTTGATGAGCATATGGGCAGCTACTTGATAAGGCCCATATTTGGGTATGTGTAAGCCCAAGGTGTCAAAAGCCAAAGAAAAAATTAGTCATCTCAGAGTTTCGATCTTACCTGTGTACGTTAGAATGAGTCTGAATTGGCTGTACGATCCGCGAGTAATGGGGACCGTTACAGAGATTCTCCCATAACTACGAGGATAATGATTATTATACGTAACGGAAGGGAGATACGAGCAACTGAACGATCTCTCCATTCATACGGTAACAAGCTCATCACCCTATAAAAAGGGTAGAAGATAACTGGTAATACTGATTCTGAATTAAGCGTGCAACTTATTCTTACTATATTCAAATTAATTTATTTTTACGCCGGAAGTTTTTTGGCTGACACCACACCGGTGTCCCCCATTAGAATTCACGGTTTTGCAGATAAAAAATGAAGACGAAAGGTTTTCTGGCGTGTGTGAAGCTTGACATGTGACAGATAATTTTTGGCTACATCAATCAGCTATGTGGAAATCCCAATCTCATCTTATGAAACTTGACTTCAATTTTCAAATGAATTTAATCATAAAACAAGTTAAAAATGCCCAAATTTTCAATACGAGAAAAACACTCAAAAATACTAACCGGAAAAAAAACCAACCTAAAAAAATTAGTTTAACCAATTCATGTAATCTAAATTGTTGGAATTTTTTTACTAAAATGGGCTAATATTAACTGAATTAATTATTTTATAAAAATGGGTTAATAGATAGTCTATTATATAAGTAGTCCAACTAAATAATGATCATATTTTGATTTGAACTGTAGTATTTTTATTTTTTTTTGTGTAAAAGTCCAGTTAAGTGACAAATGTAGGTTTTGGGTTTCATTGAAGTCTGTTATGTGAGGGCTTAATGAGAAACCAATATTATAAGTATTAGGTCTCATCTCTAATCTAAATTAATGGTTTCTTTTCATTGAAAGTCACCATAACAAAAATCTAAATAATAGAGAGGAAGACCTAGTTTATAATCCGTTGCGATGATCAATCATCTACAATGGCTAAAACTTTCGATAACTATTCTTGAATTGTCGTGTACTTTTAATATGTATAATTAAGATCTTTAATTAATTTTTATATTATTGTGATTATGAGAATTATTCAACATAAATAACTAGAAACATGGGTTGAGGTTCAATTTTATCTGCACACAATTTAAGAAAAAAAAGGACAAAAATATGGGTGGATAGTATAGTAATGACCATGCAAAAGCCAAAATGAAAGGTGAAGAAATAGTTAATTTTCTCGTCCTTTTCTTAATTTTGGTAACAAAATGACATTTAAAAATCAATAAATAAGCCAAAATTATGTAACCACTTGAGTTGTCGTTGCTCAAGCACCTTACCCTCAAAACTTACACGTCACCACCATTTCTACACTTCCTACTACTATATAAACCCTAATCAACAAACCCAAAAAATATACATACATACATAGAAAAAAATAATTTAAGGGGTTAAAAAGAAAGAAAAGAAAACATGAAGGGGGTTGTTGGTGTAATTACTTTGTTGGTGGTGCTAGCCATGACGAGGCCGAGCTATTCGGCCATAACCTGTGGCCAAGTGAACTCCATGCTGGCGCCGTGCCTGGCGTACCTAACCAACGGCGGCACGCCGTCGGGGAGTTGCTGCACCGGCGTCGGAAATTTGAAATCGCTGACGGATCGGCAGCCGGCGGACAGGCGATCCGCTTGCGAGTGTGTGAAGGCCGCGGCGCAGCGGAACCCGAACATCAAAGCGGACGCTGCTTCGGATCTTCCGAGGAAGTGTAACGTTCCGACCAACATACCCATCTCCCCCACCGTGGACTGTAGCTCGTAAGCAATCATAAAATTTTAATATTTTTTTTTTGGTTGATTAAGCATCATTAATATTTGCTAATCATGATGATATGGGTTGATATATATTTGGTTATTTTAACTGGTTTTTTTTTCCGACAGTATCTGAGGATCTTGGCCGGCCGCCGGAAATAATGTGAGAGGAAGCTTCGATCGGTTATCTCCATCTCCTTTTTGTGTTTTATTATGTAGTTTTGAGGAAAGAAAGTACTCCTTGTATTGTATGTAAAGTTTGTAGCTCACTCTGTATGTGGGCTCAAGCTGTCTAAATAAAAGGGAGCTGCATGGTTTATATAGTTTATTTGATCTCTGTCGCTGCAATAAACCATTTTCTTTTCTTCTAATTAGGGATGGCAACGGTTCCGTTTTGGGCCGATGTTGTTAATTATATATCATAATCACAATAATATGGAATTAATTAATAATCGTAAACATATATGGATTATAGAATACAACAACGAAGAACAGTAATCGAAAATGTACTTGTCTCGACCATCGCAGGAGATTGAACTGTCGCAGCGAATTACACACTAGGTCTTCCTCTCTATGATCTAAATTATTGTGGTGGTGGCTTTCAATGGGAAAAAACCCTTAATCTAGACTAGGGAGGGGACCTAATTATATATACTAGGGTTTCTCATTGGGCCCTCTCATAACGGGTTTCAACGAAACCCTAAACTTACACTTGTCACTTAACTAGGCTTTTACATAAAAGATGGCACAACCCAAATCAAAATATGATCACTGATTATTTAGGCTGGTTATATAATAGATTATCTATTAACTTGTTTTTATAAAACAATTTATTTAATTAATGTTAGCCCACAAAAAAATTTCCAACAGATGTCACTAGAAATCAAAATAAAAATAAAAATCATTAGGTAACCGAATCGGAAAAAAGTAAGTTTTTTTAGAAGTCATTATTTTAAAATGAACCATTTAATTTTATACAAAAATCAAAAGCAAAATCGCCAAACAGACAAACCATTATGGTTTTTTATATATTTATTAAATTTTCTACAACATAAATGCGTAAAATTATACTTTAATCTAAATTATAGGAGAGGAGTAAGTGCTTATGAGAATATCAAGGAATGTTAAGTGCACTTGGGTCAAACTATACAGGGGATAAAGTACCGTTAACCTTTGGAATTCATACTTAAGTTCTCCAAAATTTTGGAATTTATTTTATGTTAGAATATTTTTCACTAGTAGGAGTTATATTTTTCTTTATATATTTAACGGCTATTTGGTCGAAATTTTCATAGATTTTAATTTTGAATTCAAAATTTAAACTATATTTATTCTTATTTGAAAATTAATTATTCTGGATGATCTTGCATTTAACATTTAAACACTGTGTTACACATTATAAACTATTTATGCACGATTAACATTGATATTTATAAAAATATTGTGTTACATTAGATCCTATCTATACATTTTGTTGCATAAGAATTTGTTGAATGCAATATAGCACCATGTTGAATTCAACAACGTAAAGTTCAATCCAATCATGAAAAAATAATAGATATGGCGAAAAGTTTGAAATAAACACAATTATATATGAATTATGAGTCTTTCCGTGTTTTTGAATTAAAAATAAATGATTGATTTGAAAATAAATGGAAAGACAAGTTGAAATATTATTACGGATTTAAATTCAAAATTTTAATGTGAGAAAACTAATAATAGACGGTTATACAATAATTGTTTTGATGATCCGAACACACATTTATATTCTCCATAAACATATATAGCTTTAAAATGACATTCATTTGTATATTTTGTTGCGTAATTTAGCATTTGCTGAATTAACACATTTTTTTTTCATGTTGAATCCGACATGAACTTTTAAGTGATGAAAAATATTTGAGTCTAGTATTATTTTAAAGTTATTAATCCCACTGTCGTAAATCTGTAAAGAAATCAAGAAAACGATATATAAAAAAAAATCATCGTCATTTTAAGAATATAAAAGTGATTAGTTTTTATACAGTAATTATCCTTTGTTTTATGGCAATGGTTATTTAAGATAAATCAATCTCTCGTTATTTAAAGAATGAGCTATCAATAAATAAGGACAATTTTTACTGAATAATAAAAAATGAGCGGAATGAAGCCCACAAAAAAATTTGGTTAAGTCGATAATTTCTACCTCCAAATGGGTATCCTCATTGTCCCTTAAATTAATAAAAATTATCAAATTAAATAAGTACTTTAATTTGGTTTCATCTATTAGACTTCATAAAAATCCTAATACTTCAATTAGAATTGCAACGATGACCACCACCCTACCACCACCAGACTTTAGCCGCCACTACCATCGGTCGCCGAAATATTTTTAATTACATTCGACTAATTTTTTTTTTTTTTTTATTCTAGTTACATTCATGTAAATTTTTCAGTTTCATTCATGTAATTTTTAATTAAATATTTAATTTTTTTTAGGTAAATTCATGAATTTATGTAACTAAAAAAAAATATTCTAAATTAGTAAACCTGTATGAATGTAAATAAGCTTACATAAATATAGCTAAACCTGCATAAATGTACAAAAAACATCGTAGTAGGAAACTAAACCTAATTTGTTTTTTTTGTTGAATGAACCTAATATTCAAAACACTAAATTTACACAGTGAGATAAAAAAATTAAATCACAATTTAATATCATGTTTCTCTAAATCGAATCTATCCGTATCAACATAAACCAAATAAAAACAAAAAAGATTAAATTCCATTTGATCAATTACCTCTGCCGGTGCTTTCGGCTCGATGTTGGTAGTCCCCGAGATGAGATTTGAGAAGACACGTCCAAGAGCGGCATGATCTAATCAGGTTCCGACAACAAAGATATGGTTCTCTTTGAAGCAACATAAATGTCTTGTTATTAACAGTATCAACACATAAAACCCAGATAATAGTGATCTTAAGATTTCTAAGAATCAATTTTTGTTCCCAAGATATTAAAATATATCTAATTTGAATCTAGTTGATAGTAAGATTTATATCATTAGAACAAACACACAAAAAAAAAAAGGAAACCGAACAAAAGGTTCGTGGCCGAACTCTTTCTTAGATGGTGGCCATTATTGATCTTCCTTTTCAATACTAAGGCCCCGTTTGGTAATCGTTTCTATTCTCGAAATTCTCATTCCATTCCCAAATTTTTAGAAATTCTGTTTGGGAATAACGTTTGGTAATTTTTGTTCTCATTCCCATTCCATTTTTATTTGAGAATTGTGCCTATTTTTTTTCTTAAGAAATGAGAAATAAAAAAAAAGTTATTTCTCATAATTCTCATTCAATTCTCAAAACCACTGCCACTGTTCATCCACCAGCGACCACCATCCACCGCCACCGGTCACCGTCCGCCGCCGCTGGCCATCTCCGGCGACCATCGCCGGTCACCTCCGACATCGCCGGTTGCCTACCGTCCGGCCACCGCCAACCACCTTCTGGCAACTTCCATCGCCGCCTACTGGCCACCGTTAGCCGCCGGCCGTCCGCCCGCCGTCGCCTTCACCGCCGCCGTCCGGCCAAAACAAAAAAAAATGATTTTAGGATAAAATCGTTACCAAACGCGATTCTGTTCCAAAAAAAAAAAAAAATTATCGTTACCAAACGCGATTCTACTATCAAGAAGGAAAAAAAATTCTCATCCCATCCCATTCCCATTCCAGTGTTAGAATGGAAACGGTTACCAAACACCACCTAACTGTCTAAGGTCCAAACCATGGACCCATTTTTGCTAATTTGTATTTTGGCTCCCCAACTTTCAAAAGTCTATCATTGTTATCTATTCTTTTTCAAGGATTTTCTTAACTTTCATTTCCTATTGTGTATGATCTATTTGGTTCATACCAAAAGTTAGATGGTAAAAATAATTAATTAATTAATCTAATCAATAAAAATCGAAACAATTTCAATTTTTGTCCTTCGAGGTGAAAACACTTTTTCCCAAGGTATCTCATCCACCCATAAGTGATGTCTACCAACATATTATAGTCATATCTAATTGATAGGAATTTTACCAAGAGAAACTTCTTAGGTATGATTTTTGTATTATACAATCTCTTTATCTTTTATTCCCAATAGAATCAACATGGTATGGATAAAGTCAAAAATTCCTAAGCCAATCACATATACATCTTGAATTGTATCTCTATTATTCTCATATATAATCATATGCAAGGTGTGTGTGTGTGTGTATATAGCTTCATTCTAGACATAAATCTCTGGAGTCAAGCTATCATATCCCCAATTACTCCAATTACAACCTTAATCAAATCTCTAAAATAGAAAGGTAGAAATTATCAACATTATTCAACATTCCCTCTCAAGTTAGTGCATGGATTTTCGACATGTCCAACTTGTCTAAAAACTTTAAGAATACCCGATTTGAGACTGTTTTGCTAAGTATGTCAGCCAATTGATCCTCTGATCGAATGTTAGGCAATTTCACAATCTTTCTGTCCAACTTTTCTTTAATGAAAAATCTGTCGACTTCGATGTGATTTGTGCGGTTATGTTGAACTGGATTATGCATGATGTCACATGTTGCTTTATTGTCACAAAGCAGTTGGATAGGCTGTTCAGATAGATAACCCAAATCCTGTAAAAGGAGTCTTAGCCATAATGTCTCATAAAGTACATTTGTCAGACCTCTAAATTCAATTTCTGCACTTGAGTGAGTTACAACATTTTGTTTCTTGCTTTTTCATGTCACAAGATTATCTCCTAGAAAGGTAAAGTATCCAGAAGTAGACTGTCTGTCATCCACATCACCAGCCCAATTGGCGTCAGCATAGGCTTCTATGCTTTGATGGTCTATGTTTTTAGTGAATAATACCCATTTTTCTGGATGCAAATAACTGCATTCATATGTTATTATCTAGGATTATGAAAAAAATAGAGGCAAATTTGATACCATCATTTTTTTTTTCTTTTTACAAGATTTGGATGGAATTCAACTTGGATCTGATACCATCTTGAATTGTATCTCTATTATTCTCATATATAATCATATACAAGGTGTGTGTGTGTGTGTGTGTGTAGCTTGATTCTAGACATAAATCCTTAGAATCAAGCTATCATATCCCCAATTACCCCAATTACAACCTTAATCAAATCATATGACATATGATTCTAGACAAGTCTCACCACTCAATCACTCCACTCCAAAAGAAATTGTATAATGGGAATGGGAATTTGAAAATGGGAAGCAACGATTCCAATGAAGTTGAGCTTGAGCGGCGGGATTTGGGAAATGGGAATGGAAATTTGGAAAATTGGAGATGGAGATTCAAGTGGTGGGAATGGGAATTTGGGAAATGGGAAGTTGGGAAGGGAACCCAAAAGAAATTTGTATAATTATATGTAGATTTAATAAAATAAAAAAATTATTGTTCGCTAACATGAATATCAGCTCGCGATCAAGCTTGGCTCTTTTTGGCTTTGTTAGCGAACAAAAACGAGCAGCTCGCGAACAAAGCTCGGCTCGATTCGTTTATTAAACAAATATTTTTTGGAGCTCGAGATCGACTCGTTTATTCTAGTAAACAAGTTTGAACGAGTTTTTTTCGAGTTGAACTCGAGCTGTTCAAGAACAACTCGTTTCATTTACAACCCTAAGTGTACATAAGTTCTGACATTGCTCTTTATTTTTATTTTATTTCTAGATCTATGGGAATAATGGTATAATATTGAATTTTGTTCTTAAATTGGTTTTGAAATGATTAATTTTTATTCCAAAGTTGTAAAAAAATTGATTATTTTTACAATGTTAGATTTAATACTTATGGTTTAGATCGAACGGTTATGTAATAGTTTTTTCCACGATTAATTATTACATTAGACAATTTTATATTTTGGTTTTAATTCACCTAAATAAGAGTAACATTAAAAAACAGAAAGCAATGAAGGAATAAAAAATAGATAATTTAAAATTATGATTATAAGAATAATAAAAATATATAAAAATAAATAAATAATTTATTTTATTGTGTATGGAAAATAAGTGGGAGTTCAGTCGTTATTTTTTAGAGAGAGAGGGGGGCTTTGAAATTCGGGAAAAAGGGCCCCAACCCCAACTAGGGTTGGTCATGGGCCCGAGGGCTCGCCCAACCCACCCAGTCCGGTATCTTTTTTTTAGGGCTTGGATTTAAGTTTTAAGCCCATGAACAGGGTCAGGGTTTAGAAATCTAGGCTCGATCAATTTTAGAGTCGAGTTTGGACGCGACCATTTTAATTTAGGGTAGACCCGGTCCTACCTGACCATTAATAATAATTTATACATATATATATATAATTTCTAACGCTAATATTGAATTATATATGGACTTATTCATTTTATTTGGGTGGATGGATGTATTTTTTTTTTAGTGTGGGATGTGAATGAATGTATTCTATAATTTTTATTTGTATTTTAATGTTTATTTTTTAAATGATAAAAAAAATTATAGGGCCTAACTTGGGCTTAAATTTTTTTGATAGGGCCAAATTTGGGCAAAATATTAAAGCCTGCTTACCAACCAGGATACTATAGATTCTGCATTCAACAGGATATCAAAAATCCAGGTTAACATGTGAACTACTACATCGTGATAAAATGATGAAAACTCTTCAGGCAGGATAATTAGTACAGTCTGCTTCCTCGTATAACATGTTTGCACTTTAGGACATCGTTTGCATCCGTATGCATGAACTTTTGTCTCTGGAAGTATGCATTGAAATGTCTCGCTTAGAGCAGGTTCTTTTTCGAATTTCCTTGTTTAATTCCTGAAGTTGGTCTCTATGATAAGCTTAAAAGACGTTGAAGTCAGTAATGTAGCATATATTTCTTGTTTTAGGAATTACTAGACCATGCATCCTGGTATTTTATTAGGACAGCAGGCTGAGTCTACTTCCTTTTGCATCTTGTTTGCCTTCTTTTTGTATTATTCGCAGGAGGAAGAAAAGGGAAAAGGGGAGTCGGTTTCGTCTGTAGTATACATATATATTTTTTTTCTCGGCAGTTAAATGGCCTCTTTTATTTTCTTCCCTTTGCAGGAAGGAATATACTTTATGGCTGCCAAATTACTTGCTGCCGAGTTCTTCAGGTTGGGTCATGTTGCATCTTCCAATCGGATCATGGATTTGGCGCCTAATTTGTTGGTTCTTTGTCCCTGCGCATCTGGTCTGCAATCATCACACCATACACTCACAGAGAGGGAGAGTATATAAAAAAATGTATGCAAATATTGGCCAATTTTTGAAGAAACTTCCTGTCTTCGACCAAGTTGCTCTTCTGAGCTGCCAATGCATCGGCTTCTCCGTCAGCCTAGCAAGTTTGTCATAGGAGTTGTTCTCATTCAAGTGTGCCTTGGCTGGCATTGCTGGAAACACGTGAAAGCAAAGGGATTGCAAAGGTTCTTGTGCCTCAAAAAGTGCAGGCTTTAATGCAATCAAATGCATTAAGTTGTGTTTCGATTGGTGAAATCTATCCTACTTGAATCTTAAACTAGTTTTTTTTTTTAACCTTCTAAACTTTCCTTTTAGGGTCCTATTTGATAATTTGATACTAATATTGTGAATGTGCTGAGGCGAGTGATAGAGACTTTATTCCATTCGTGAGAGTTGAATATCATACATACCATTCCTAAATGATCCCTGCACCGGAACATGGGATCAAACATTAACGTCTGTGTACATAATTTGATCAAGCAAAGAATATGAGCAAGTCACTCCATTTAAGCTATAGTTTTGGCACAGAACGTAAACGGTGAGGATACCCTGAACTCTGCAAAGGCCTCCTGGACTTAAACTTCCCCTTGCATGCATAACTAAAATTGGGTAGGCCTGTACACGATGTTTCTCAATCAAAACAACAGCTAAAGCCACTTAAAAAGTACTCATTACATTACCCGTCACAATAATTGAATAATAATTACACGCGGCATCCATCAACGTGTTGGAGGATGATGAGGTCAGGCAACAACAAAAGAAACCTCCTCGTGAACTTGCAAAGCTGCAACAATGGTCATGGCTTCAAACATGTTAGAGAAGACAGATGTTAATAGCCAATGTCTCTTCTATCAAACATGAGCCTTCTCGTTATAGCACAACACAACGCAGAATACGCACATCCAATTTTGGTACTAAACATTTGATGAATCAAAATGCATCACAAAAGAACAATTCTTACCGAAATCCAGCAATGTCCATGAGTTTGGTCTGGAGTCCCCCGATGGAACTTTTCCATACTGCTTCTCAGCTAGATCTTTAATTCTTGTCCAATATCCCAACGAGTTCAAAATTAAAATTAACGACTTTACCGGTAAAAGTAAAATACTGACTTTAATGATAAAAGTACACTTGAAAAAATATTTCCGTTTATTTGTGGGGTGGAGGGTGGGGTAGGGCTCTGGAAGGTGCCAAAATTGCTCTTTCGGGACTAAGCGAAATCACGTCTACTTTTAGACTTGTAAAATGTACCCAATTGCGTCAATCCGGAGGCGAGAAAATGCAGTCCAGTACACAAAAGGCTTCACATAGAGGACCCTCATATCTGCAGCCTTCACCTCACTAACCACCTTAGCCACAGCCACAGCCACAGCAACGGCATTAAGCACACGAGAGTGAGCAAACCATCAACAACATGAACTCAACTGTACATCTAAGGAATGATTATTGAAAGAATAACATACATCTTTACAAACTTCAAAGTGAAATCTCAATAATAATATATCGGAGCCCAATTTGTTAAAAGCTCTAGGAGCATTATATGAGTTTCTAACGGTAGTTTTCTAAGGAAATTGAAGCGCATATTAGCATCTTTGAAGATTTCTACGAAATTGGCATGAATCTTGCATACGATTTTGCAATTGTTACTTCTTCTTGCTTCTCTTTTTAGTCGTGGAAACGATTGAATAGACATCGAATCCCGGTGAAGGAAGCTTTTACAAAAGATTTCATTGGTACGCAATAGGAGGTGACTCGTGCAACACCATCATCTGATACAGTGGTGAAGGGATCTTTGATGAAAAGAAAATGGAATTTAGCGTACTTTGGTTGAAGATTGGAACAATACTTCGGTTGGCTATTTCATTGAAAAGCAGTTCCCATTCAAAGTGGTAGAAAACATTGCACATAAGGTATGGAGACTTATGGTTTATATCAAGTTCTTTACAATAATTCTGGTTTTTTCTTCTTCAAGTTTGAATCAGAATTCGCTAGATCTTCTGTGATGGAATCTAATCATTGGCAATTTGCCGGAAAACAGTTGATAATAAAGATGATAATAAGGTTGTGTTTGGGTAAGGGATTTGGGAGAGGAATTTTATTTGGGGGAAGGATTTCAAAATCCATTTTTAACAAATACTTTATTTGGATAATTATGAAAAGGGATTTAACAAATTCTTTTGTCTTAAAAAATAGGTGGAAAGAGGAATTGGGAAATGACTTTGGGAGAGGTGTCATTTAGCAAATCCTTTCAAGAGAGAATTTCACAAATCTCATCTTTCACGACCTCCTTTGCGACGACAGATGACCTTCGCGACACAGACCTCCTTCTCGTGACGACCACCGACAACGATGAGCCCTCCTTCGCGACCACCAACGACAGCCCCTACTTCGCGACCACCGACGACCGCTGAACCTGATTCGCGTCATTCTGCTTCGCTACCACCGACGATCGCTACATCTGATTCGCATCGTTCTGCTTCGTGACCACTGACGACACCGACAATAGGTTCGTCGTTCTTCGATCGCGATTAGGGTTCGTTTGATTCCAATTAGGGTTCGCAATGGAGCTTCTCCTTCGCCGACGACCGCCATATTTGCGTCTCCTTCGTCTTCTGTCTCTTTCACAATTAGGGTTCACAGAAGTGGGATCAGAAAAGTAAATAAATAAAACTATGGGATTAGAAGAATAGTGTTTTGATCTGTTTTGTGACTAATAATTCTGTTTTGTTCCCATAAATTTATTGATGAAATTTGGGATTAGAAAAATGTTGTTTACAAATATTTTATCTATCCAAATAAGGGAATTGTAAATTACACGTTCAAATACTTCATTTCACAAATTCTTTCGTTACCCAAATGCAACCTAAAATTCAACATAATGTTCAGATAGAAACATAGACGGAGAAGGAAGCTATAGAAGAGCAAAGTCTAATTGTTTTGAGACAAAACCTACAAGGCAAGCTACGATGTTTCAAGTAGTTCAAAAACTCAAGCTTTTGAAAGTAGAATTGAGAAAAATCAGTAAATTCATGTGGCTGAGAAAGTTGTCGAGGCTAGAAATGCTTTGTTCAATTGCCAGCAAGCATTGCTACTTGAAACCTCCCCGTGCACCCGTCCGTGGCATTGCTACTTGAAGCCTCCCTATCCCGAGTATGTCTCTTGGAAGCTCCCTCCTTTCTTCTTCTTGGTGTCGTGTGAGTATTTTTTTTTCTTGGCAGTCGGCATTTGAGAGCCCATTTTTGTTGCTTGTTCCTAATTGAACACACCCTTGTATAAATTGGTCATATGTGAAAGTCAAGTATTGTCCTTGTCCTTAGTTGGATCGGCATCTCCATTTTTTCACTACTTTTAGTAAGAATGGGATTTCGAGAGTAACATCTTTGAAGCTTTGGTGTGAGTTCAGTGGATGCTCTTTACGTGATAATTTGACCTTTATTCATTCAATAAAGAATAATAACAATGTTCTTAGTACAACAAACAAACAAACAAACACACTCACTCTGATTAGCTAACTAAACTATTACAGTTCTTAGCTATCAAAAAATCGTGAACCCGCTTGTGAGAGTAATTCTCTGCCTGCATCCTTTCCCATCAGAATCATGTCTTCCACAACATACGGCCCTTTTCTCGATGTTTCAAGTACTGTGATTAAAAACATAACAAACAAGTTTTAAACATTTGGGGGTATTTCATTCTGCAACAACAGAAGCAACAGATGTAGAGAGACCCTGTTTTTACCTCGGTTTCCGTCGGGAGAAGCCACCAATCCTCTAAACAGACAGTTTCCATCCTGATCACGACAAGCATATCCAGCAATCGGAGTTCGACAAGACCCATCCAGTGCCTGGAGAAACGCCCTCTCACATGCAACTGCTAATCTGGTTTCCTCGTGATTTAACGAGCCTATGTAGTTGGCCTGTAGCCGAAAAAAAAATAAAAATTGACCCCTCAAGAAATGGATCTTTTTTCTTTTTTGAAAGTACAAGATATGTCGTTTATTTTATAAGTTCTACAATGTTAAATATAGATTGCCCTCATTATAGGTGTAATAAACAATCTAGCCCGTTTGCAATGTGTGGCACCATTAAATTAGCCGTATTAAACAAACAACTAACAAGTGAGTGTCTTTAGGAACAAGGCATACGCTTAATGCTACTATGCTAGTACAATTACCAATCAGGTAACAAACTTATTATTATTTGTGAAACCGAACTTGAATTCAAAGTTTTAGTGTTTTTCATGTACAAGGTAACAGTTAAATATAGCCCTACTAATATAATGGGTTTACGAAGGCATTACCCTTCAAAAACCATGGTTCGAATGGACATCAAAATGGTCCCCGAGTCAAACAAGAATAAGAACCACCCTCTTATGATCTTATCTGAGACTAAAGAACACGCATACAAAAACCTGGTGGTTGTACAGGGATCAACCTCCGAAACAGGTTAGATAGAGGTAAGCTCATAATGTCAGGAGTGCTTAAAATAACCAAGTAGAACAGGTCATCATTGCAGTCATAAGCTGTCGCATATCTAAAGGGTTGCAGCAGATCAGAGAAGCAAATAGTAAAAGTCGAAGCAAATACAACATACCATTGTCTCATCATTGCTTCGACATGCAATTCCAATTGCCCCTTGAGCAACAGCTGGAAGCATTTCATCTATAGAAAGAATTGATGCTACGTTCTCTGTCATGTTTAGGCGCTTGAGTCCAGCTAATGCCAATAATGTTGCCTGGACTACCCCTTCATTTAATTTCCTTAACCTTGTCTGAACATTACCTCTGAAGTTATCCAGCACCTATACATAATTTTCAAAGTGAATCAACATGGAACTAGGGATGATTCCACATATCAAAAAACCCTTAAACTATTAAGACTGACTGCAGCGCAGAAATATCCAAAATGCATCCCAGAACGAAAAGAACTATGATACTAGACAATTATGTGCCCGCCTTGGCAAGCTTTATTAAATGTAGAATTGAACTGCCAATTACAAATCTTAAACCTAAAATGTGGCCTTTATCCAGTGAATGAGGACATGTTGCTCAACAATATGTAGAAAAGACTTCCAAAAGAAATGGGTAGCATATTATACTTCACAGAGTTCATGGAATCAGCAGCAGTATAATTACTATTTGAAACTACATACGATGGTGACCAATATGGAACAGCGCTCATGTAGGACGGCATTTATAAACGCTGAACGTTTTACAGCCATGGCTCTGAAAATTACATGTCATGTCCTCTCTAGACCCATTTGTCAATCAAACTGATGCTAGCAGTACAAACACATGAAAAATCATTTGAATGAGTAGAGAAACAATGTTGATAAGAAACCATTAACGTTTACTGGTGATGCCTGTTCTAGCAAAACATAAGATTAAATTGCAGTATACAAATGCCCATTTAGCAATATATATAAACATGCAGCAGTACAAGCTACAACTCATGATTAACGTAATCTTCTGTTGGAATAGCCAAAATCCATGCTGCATGGGAGCTTCCATGGGAAATAGATTCAGCCCGACAAGGATACACCATCAACTGAACTCATTGCTGTTTTCTAATAATATTGTTTTTGGGTTTTTACTCTCCTAACATTTATCCACGCGGGTAGGGGTGAAACTTTTCGAAGAAAATATGGTGTGCTTACACTGAGTGATGGATATCTATGGAGAATTTGTGACTTCCTTCTAAGTGAAGCGGTACCCACAGTGCTTCCAGCTGGAAGTTCAGCTAGTGAACCTGCAGATAAAGAAATAAAAGCATCTCGGACATCCTCACGCTGAAGATTGCAAGGCAAGATTGTATTATCCGGCAAATAAGTTGGAACGTCTTTCATTGAGTGGACTGCAATGTCGATTTCTCCATTTATGAGTGCCTCATCTATTTCTTTCGTGAACAAGCCCTTTCCACCTATATCCGCAAGTGGCTGACTTAATATTTTATCGCCAGTTGTTTTTATCACCACAATTTGAATGGCTCCTTCTTCAGCCAATTCAGTGTGTTTAGCCATTAGTTTGTCTCGTGTCTCATAAGCTTGGGCAAGAGCTAGAGGGCTGTCCTAGACAAGAAGTACAAACAAAGGATATTCATTGTAGAAAATTCAGGCAGTTTGTTCCCCACTAGCGAAACAATCATATATATATACACATCAGTTTATGCACAATCGCATTAGTAATGACACACATGAAATTCATTGTATTCATTTAACATCTTCTATTGTCTTATTATTACTTTTTGTTATGGTTGCAAGGGAATCTGTGATAGACACGTGAATGAAGGTGCATTGTACAAAGACACTTTATCCCACAACTCCCAAGTTGAGGTAGCCACCACGTTGCATTTGCTCATATGTATCAGATACAAACTCAAAAGCAATGACACTTCAAAGTGCATAATAAATGCTAAGGAATAAGCATAGACACGCCCCATCCCTCAGTATTACCAATCAAAGAGTTGTTTTGAAATGATCGACAATAGGTTGTGAGTTACTAAAAATACCTAAAGTATACCGAGTTACTAAAAGTAGAGTCATAGGTTTTCTCATTCATCTGTAAATTGAAGCTCACCATTACAGATCAAAGTACTTGCTCTTTTAACACGATTCTCTAAATTTTGTTCTCTAACATGTTTATTTTAACACTTCAACTATGTTTTCTTGAATATCTTTGGGATGGTTTTATTTTTCGGACTTTTTGATCATTAAAAATATTAGACTACTGCAGTCTGGACTCTGGACCCTAGACGCCGAAGTGTTTACTACAATAACCCTAACCCTTTTTTATAGACCAAAACCCAAAAATTTAAAACGTAAAATAGTTTTACTAATATGCTCCTGAAATTCATTCTGGTCCTAAATTCAATAAAATCGACAACAAATAATCGGAACGTTGCTTCAAAGAAGTCAAATTGCAGCAAAAATTTTCATAACTCTGCAAAATCGATAAAAGTTAAAAACTGTTTCAAAGAAATCAAATGACAACAAAAAATTGCCGAACTTAGCAAAATCGATAGCAAACAATCAAGGAAACTGCTATTGCATCCGAGAATTGGGGAATTAAAGCATGCCGAGAAAAAAGTACCTTCCTCTGGTGCCAATCCTGATGAGGGCAACCTTCGTCTTTTGTGTAGGCTGTTTAACGGTAATGGACGCTCTCGCAACCATGAGTTTGGCACGATGGTTTGGGGATGGACGTTTAGGACCAGGTAAAGCCAAGCCAAGCGTCTGACGTAGAGAGGCCGTGATCTCCATCGCAGCTACAAAATGAGAAGAACGTAGACTCTAGGGAGATAGATGAAGGTTCGGTGTGCGGGGTTATCTTCCACGTCATACAATGATCCTGCCATATCATCACCGTGAAATCTCACCATCTCTTCCATGATCCATCCTCGTTAGGCCATCTCTCTCCTCTTCCATGATCCATCCTCGTTAGGGTAGTCAATCAGATGGATCGCATCACTTTTGACGTCGAAAAACTGTCTCAAATCCAACCTAACTTTTGTAATTATCTCGAATTAAGTAATTTAAAAATGGTGAAATTGGAATTTTGATCCATTTCATGGTTATTGCAGATTTGGATCCTAGCTCCGCAAATGGTGAAATTGGAGGCAAAAGAGGCATAAAAGAAAGGGTTAATGGTCCGGAAGTCCCAAATAATAAAATTAATTTAAAAAAAATCCTCATGAGGGCATAAAAGAAAGGTTAATAGGCCGAACGTCCAAAATAATAGTCAATTTTAAAAAAATTCTCACCAAAAATATAAATTTTGATTTAGTCCCTCAAATTGGATTTCATTTGAGTTTTAGTCTCATATTACTGGAATTATAGAGAAAATTTAGTGAATAAATCCGTATTATTGTGAATATTAATTACATATAATGAATATTAATTATAATTAGATAATTATTATATTTTTTGTTACATGTACTTATGTAATGTTAGTTACATGTTATAATTACATACATCTGTGTAATATTTATGACATTTAATAAATATTACACACAGAAATTAGTTTAATATTAGTTACATGTATATGTATATATTTAGTTACACATAACTAATTACATGTATTTTGTGTAATTTTTGTTATATCTAATAATTTTTTACATACAAATTAGTTACATGTTATAAAATACAGTAATATTTGTTACATCTAACAAAAATTTACACACAAAATTGTTACATGTAACCACGCGCGTGTAATAGATTTCTGCCTTTTTAAATAGGCGGGATTAAAATACAAATTACTTCCGCCTCTAAATTATTTTTTTTAAAATTAAGGGTTAAATAAGGAACCTCCCACCAAATAACCCTAAAAGAAAACATTTGAATGGGTGTTGAAATTGCCAATTGAATATTTGAATTTAATTATTATTTTTTAATCGGTCAGTCTTATTGTCAATTTGAAGATTAATTTACCCATATTAAATAAATTGTTATCTTCCATATAAACTTTATCACCCTAAAAATAAAAAACAAATATAGTAATATACGATGTATGAAATTGAAAACAAAACCTACTAATTCTTCCTAATTGTGATTGTTATTCAATGATTTTTTTAACACCACAATTATTTATAAATCATATTCTTCAAAATGAGATATTAATATTTTTTTTAGAACTCTAAATTTGAATGTATGTGAATATTATATATAACACTAGATGGACGAGTTGTTTTCGCAAATAATATATTTTTTTTTAAAATTACTGAGAACAAGCTTTTTTTTAACTTATTTACCAAAATAGAATTACCCGGATATTAAAACCTGGGGTTCACAACCCCGGGTACAAATTTTATTTTTATTTTTTTGGTCAGGAACAAACCCGGGGTACTGTACCTCGGGTTTGCATCTTTTTTAAAAAAAAAAAAAAAAAACAACTCAAAGACAAAGTGAATTAATTAATATTTTCGACAACTTTAAATTAATTATCGGTGGCCTATCGGTATTTTATATAAATCTAATTTTTTTGTGCATAAATTATGTTGAAAACACTTCATAATGTTTTTTACAACACTAAAAACGGATAAGTGAATTATTTTTAAAAAATGACCAAAGTTGGCCAGATGAACTGTTTTGACGACGGCGTAATTTTTTCGTCAATGGAGTTAACAAAATGTAAGACCCAAACTTTTTTTCATTCGCATAATTTTAACTTCATTTTAGAACATTTAGAAAATAACGGGATATATTGTATAATTTAGTATTTAATTTAAAATTTTAGGGGTCAATTCGTAATTTTAAAAATATTAATTTTAGATTTCAAGTTTAACTAATAACTTATAGAAAATTTAGGGGAATTAGTGTAATTTAAATAAATTAAATTTATCTTCTCTTTCCCAAGGAAGGAAAACGATTAATATATATATATATTGACACCCCACCTCGGACACCCGTCACTGTGGGGCCGGCGTAACGTCGACACAACTTCACCTGAGAGACAATTACTATAGGCGACAACATACACGCATCAATAAATATATCACGAAAACCAACATTATATATATACAATTCTCTACCCAGGGACACTCTTGTCCCTACAAAATATTCAATAAGGTCCAAGGTACAAAACCCAAAACCCATTATTATATTCGTCTCAAGTAATACCTCCAAGAAATTCTTTCCCTAATCACACTTCCGGATCCAACCTATTGCCAGTAGGGGACGAACGCCTATATACAGCATCTGCGAGTGTACTGCCTTCTTAGTAAAAATATTTTAAAACAATAATACATTCTAAATAAGACAACATTTAAATGGATCAAGCTTAACGTGTATAAACAAACACATTTTGAACAGTAGTATAAAAATTATATACCACAAAAAAACTCATTCTTTCTACCATTCAGAATCATCATTAATATATATCAAATATAGGAAATTCATCCAAACCATCAGTATAAAATAATATGATAAAACACCAAAGGTGATAAAATAAAACACCACATCACAAACATCACACCACCACATCACTCATTGGCCAGCCATAGTGATCGTTTTAATCTCACGATCGGGAGTTGCAACGGTACCGTAACATCCGTAGGAATGCCTTCCTACGAAATATCCACACCCCTTTTGGGAAAAAATATAATCTACACCCCTTACATGGAGAAATATATTTTATAACAACATCGTCAAAAATCCACACCCCTTATGGGAAGAATATAAGCCACACCCCTTTCGGGGAGAATTTTCAAAATTACATTTATTCAAACCACACCCCTTACAGGGGAGAATTTCCAAACCACGTTTTTTTTTCTCTTTTTAAAAGTACCACCCATTTAGTAAAAACCATTTTTTCACCTTTGATTTTACAAAACCAAGCATTATTAGAAAACCAAATATTTTTCCACTCTCTTTTAAACCACCAAAGCCAACAAAAATTATATTTTTAAATCCTTCTTTTTAAAAACCAACCCAATTCCCCGAGAATTCATTTTACCAACTCACCCCAAAGCCAGCTTGATCCATATCATTTATAAAATCGTACTGCGTAAGTAAACACATATGTCATCATATATATATACATAGAAAAATAGTTTGGCAAGAAGACTACACTCACCTGATAATCCGCTCTCAAAAGCTTCACCGACTCTACACTACCGATCCTCTGATAATTGCGAACCTATTTGTGGCAGGGCCTAAATTAATATTAACGAAAAAATAATCTAATCATACAATGCAAGCCCTACATTTCCTACGTTTTATTTATGAAAATTTATATTCGATTAATTTAGTTTTGTTACACAATACACGTATACGATTTATTTAAAATTAACGGTTATGGAGATATTATTCCAATTACTCCGATTACAAATTTTTTTTTATGTTAGAATTTAATTTAATTAATAACAATATTTAATAAAAAATATTATCCGTTCCGAATCGTTGCCGTGAGATGGGTTTGAATTTCATTGGGGTTATTTGTGCAATTTTTCCTTTTCCTTTTTCTTTTCTTTTCTTTTTTTTTTTTTCTCTTCGATTCTCAGTTCGTTCTGCTCCAGACCCGACAGTCGCCCTTCCCAGCGGCCTCCCATGCCACGTTGATTTCACCATCGGCCCTGCACCACCCACACCACCAATCAACAACTACCACCGGCCACCCCCACAACCGAACATGCCTACCCACAAGATCACCGATCATACACACACATACCTATACCCTCTGCAACACACACACACTGTTGATGACACCCACACCGCCTGAGATTTTCACCGATCCAAACCTGAAACACACACATGCATGCACACACTCACTAAAATGATCAAAGAATTTACACACAATTACTCACCAAATCGACGACGACGAACGACAACTATTACACGGCTGGCGATTTTACCTCCACGGCCGTCGAGTGAACAACCGAAAACCCATACTCACAAGGACCGGACTGAGCACTCCCACACGATCATTTCAAAACAGAACAAACACGGCAACAGAAATGACAGCACACACACGCATCAACGGGACACACGCTCTGCTTGCCGGAAAAACGCCGATCACGGAACTCCAACAACCCCTGGAACTGACGACGAAAATCAACTCACACCCATAATGATGAAATGAAACAGAACACGCACTGACAACCCCACCGGAAAACTCACCACCACTGACGATCGCGAAATCCGGTAACCCCGTTCTCCTCCGATCCTCTTTCTCTCTCTCTCTCTCTCTTTTAGTTTTTCTCTAGAACATTTTCGATCCCCGATTACCCATACCTGCCTATATATATATAGATGAATTTGTGGAGTACACAACACCATGTTGCCCCTCTCTCTCGTTTCCTTCCATTTGATCACAGGGCGCACACACATACATGCATAAATATATAAATATCTTTAGTTAAATTACTCATTCATCCCCCTTAATTTCTAACTCTCTCTCCTTAGTATTTTTAGCTTTTGAAAATTTTCAATTGGACCCTTAAACTTTTAAATTTGAATTTTAAATTTACCCAATTTCACCCGGATTTTCTCAATTATTCTAAATACAACTAAAATTACGTACGATCTGAGTCGGGGTCTTACATATATATATATATATATATATATGTAAAAATCTTGTCGCGTGTCCCCTTTCTCTAATATATATGAGAAAGGGGACATATATATGTAAGAGAAAGGGGACACGCGGCAAGATTTACATATATATACATCCATGCACTGAGATCACAACCTGAAAAGAAGAGAAAACGGAGAAAGATGAGAAGGTTTGGTCGTCGGCGACGGTGTGCTCAGTCCGGCATCATGTGTGTGTGTTCTGCTCTAAGCGATCGTGAGGGTGGTTGGCCATCGTCGTCGGTCATCTGTTGAGTGTTCGGTGGTCGGCGATCGTGTGGGGTGGTGTGCTTGGTCGACGGAGAGTTTCGTGGGTGTGCCGTCGTCAAATCTCAGGAGAGAGACAGTGGTTCGGCGTAGGTGGTGGGTGATCGTCATCAGTCGTCTGGTGAGTGTTCAGTGATGCATTCAGCTCGTCGTCAACGGTGATTGGGTGTGTGTGTGAGTTCGGTTCGTCGTCCGGCAGTGTGGGTGGTTGTCACTGTTTCGACGTCGGCATTTGTGTGTGTGTTGTCGTTCTCCGACAGTGACCGTGTGTGTGTGTTTTCATTCTCCAGCGGTGACCGTGTATGTGTGTTTGCTCAGTCGTCACATGTGTGTGTAGCCGCTACGGTGGGTGTATGATTAGTGTAGGGTGGTCGGTAGTGAATGAGAAGTAGTGAGATAGTGAAATAGGGTAAATAATAATTTTGTATAATTAAATTTGGGAAATGAGAAATTTTGCATTTTAGGGCCACACATTGCATATTAGGGTTTATTTTAAATAAAATATTAATTTAGGCCCTATCACTGTTAGGTTCACAGGCGCCAGCGTCCCGGTAGGTTCTGACATCGGTATTTTTGCAGTGCGAAAATCGAGGTGAGTGTATTGTCTTCTATGTAAATTTACAAATTTTATTTTCGTATAAATTGTGGAAAAAGAAAAATATGTTTATTAAAAATGGACGATTTTGTGACATATGTGGATCAAGTAGGTTTTAAATGTGGAAAGTTATTTTTGTCCGACTATGCCATAGTTTTGATCCCGTTAGGAGGGCATGTCCTGCGGGATGATTTTGACCTGTTAGGAGGGCACGTCCTATAGGTGGTTGATTATTATGACCTGTCAGGAGGGCATGTCCTGCAGGTGGTTGATGATATTACGACCTGTCAAGAGAATTAATCTTGCCGGTGGTTGATTATTATGACCTGTCAGGAGGATTAGTCCTGCAGGTGGTTGATTGATCCATCAGGAGTGTAAATCCTGCGGGTGGTACCCCTACCATTGGGGATAATAAGGCCCCATTTGGTTAGTGTTTTCAATCCAACCCAACCCAAAAATTCTGAGATTGATTTCTGGGAACGCATTTGACAAATACAAAATTCAACCCAACCCAAAAAATGGGAATTGATTCTCAAAATGCTAAGAAAATGAGAAATAAATAAATAAAAAAACATTGTGCAAAAAAAAACTCAACCCAACTGAAGGACACGCTTGGTGTTTTCCTATTTGTTGATGAGGAGCTGTTTGATCGTCTTCTGCCCGCTTCATCTGAACTCCATCGCCGACCATGCATCGTCAACGTCTTCTCTTTGCTCCAAGTTGACCATCGTCGTCGCCAAAGTTCCTCTTTGATCTGTTCGTCGTTGTGTTCAATTTGTTTGACGTCGAAGCTCACCGATGTTCGTCGTCGTCGTTTTGATGGTCAAATCTCACTGACGTCGATCTGTTCTTGAGCACACAATCTGATGGTCAACATCGATCTCTTCTTATCGTCGTCTTCGCCATTTTCATCTTGCCGTCATCACGAAATCGAAAAGCAAAATCAATATCGATTTCGAAACGAAATCGAAAAGATTGTCGATTTCGAAATCGATTTCGATTTTCATTTTGATTTTTGATTTCGAAATCCAAATCGATTTCGCTTTTGATTTCATCACTGATTTCGATTTGGTTTTTGAAATCAATTTAGGGTTTCGAACACGAAATCGATTTGGTTACTGAAATTCAATTTAGGGTTTCATTACTGAAATTCGATTTCGATTTGGTTGTTCATGTAATCGCTTGTTCGTTTTTGTTCGTTGTTCATTCACAATCATTGTTCGTTGTTCTGCCATCATCCATCGTTGTTCATTGTTCATTCACAAAATCGATTTCGATTTCGTTGATTGTTCATGAAATTTTTGTGGAATTCGATCAACGGATGTGGTTTTCGGTGAAGATGATAAAGACAAAGGAAGAGAAAAAGAAAAAGAAAAAAAAATATTTATGAGGAAATAATTCTAGGATAATATCGTTACCAAACACGATTATGTTCCTAGCACAAAAAAAAAATTGCCGCTACCAAACGCAATTCTGTTCCCAGTAGGAAACATAATTCTCAACCCAACTCAATCCAACCCATCCCAGTTGGGTTGAGAAAAGTGGGAACACTAACCAAACGCCACCTAAATGACCCTGACACTGATAGTCACTTTACATGGCACAGTTGTACAGGTTACGGTACCGTCGTAACTCTGATCGTGAGATAAAAACGATCATATGGCTAGTAGAAAAGTGATGTGCAACATTTTATTATAAGATGAACTGCATGAATTGATTGAATTAAATATATTATTTTAAATGAGTTGATGTAAATATATTATTTTATTGGATTGGTTAACTTAAAATGTTTGAATTGAGTGTTTTAAATATATTATTTCATATCATTAGTGGCAGTAGAATTGGATTTCCAGCATAGTATGTGGTTATATGATATTATGTTTTGGAACGTAGTGTTTTGTTAGACCCTAATTCTAAAACGTGCATATTCATTAACCCCATTTTAGAACATTTAGAAAATAACGGGGTCGAATGGGTCATTTCTAATTTAATTTAAAAATTAAAGGGGTTAATTTGTAGTTTTAACAATATAAATTTCTGATTTGGGTTTAAATACAAACTTGGAAATAGTTTAGAGGTAGAATTATGTAATTAAAACCAAAGAGATAACAACAAGTAAACAGGGAATGACGTGAGCAACCCATTACACTTTCTCTCTCTATATATATATACAACCCATACGCTTCGGGAAAGTTCTAAAAAAAAAAAAAACTGGAACACGAGGAAGTGGGTCGGCATGGGGTGTGGTCGTCACCATTGTCGTCGTCGGAGTGGTGTGTTCCTCTGGTAGGATGTGGGTGCGAGTGTCATGCGTGGGTGTGTGCATGGGACATTCGGCTGGCAGTGTTTGGTGTGTGTTACCGTTTCGGTGTGTCCGTTCGGCGATGGTGCTCTGATGGGGTATGGGTGCGTCGCCGTCGTTCGGTGAGTATTATGCGTGTTGCTATGTGTGTGTGTATTTGATCAGACTTGTGAATGTGTGTGATCGGTGTAAGGCGATCGACGGTGTGGCGTCGCCGTCCGATCCGATTGGGTGTGTTTCGACGTCTATGCATATGTTCGTCACATATGCTCGTCGTGTATGTGTGTGGGTCGTCGTTGTCCGTCTGTTGTAGGGGGTGAGGGAGTCGTCGGCGGTAAACTAGGAGCAAACAGAATAAATAAAAAAAAAAAAAAAAAAAAAAAAAAAAAAAAACAGAAACAGAGGAACCAAGAGAAAGAAGAGAGAGAGAGGGTCGGGCTCGGCACCGGCGGTGTACAGACGGGGGTGGTCAGCGATTGTGTGGGGGCTTTGCTGTTCGTATGAAGATGTGGCGTCGTCGTCGTTCAGGGTGTGAATTGTTGCAGGGGTCGTGTTTGTTGTGTGTGTGCCGTCGTCAAAATTTCGAAGAGAGAGAGGTCGGGTTTCGACCGGAGAAGTATTCACCGCCGGCGGTTTGTGGTTGTCCGTTCGGTGGTGCTCCGAGGTGTGTGTATGTGTAAGTTCGGTTAATCGTCCGGCAGTGTGCATCGCCAACAGTTAAGGGAACTGGAGAGCGACAGGGAAGCAGGCGGCTGATCTGTAGAGTGAAAAAAATTCTGCAGACGACTGCTGCGGCGGTGAGGGGGAATCAGGTGCTGTAACAGCGCGAAGAAGAAGAAGAAAAGAAAAAAAAAAAAAAAAAAAAAAAGGGGGGGGGGGGGGGGGGGAAATTAAATAAAATTCAAAATCCAAAAATCCAACCTTTTTGCAAGCGCTTTGGAAACAGGTAAAATTTCGGTCAATTACTATTTCTGTTAAATTAAATTACTAATATTAAAATTTCCGTAATCGTGATAATATTTTTATAACCGTTAATTTTAATAGGTTGGTACAGTGAACAGTAACATAACGAAATGGGATAAATAATAATCTCGCAAACTTAAACTCGAGAAAAAGGAAATTTTGCATTTTTAGGGCTATGCATTTCATAGTAGAATTATTTTAAATAAAATATTAATTTAGGCCTATCGCTATTAGGTTCGCAGGCGCCAGCGTCCTGGTAGGATTTTGGCAGTGACGTTTTTGCAGTACGAAAAACGAGGTGAGTATACTGTCTTCTACGTAAATATACAAATTTTTTGTTTCGTATAAATTGTATAAAAACAATGTGTTTATTTAAAATAAAAAATAGACGAATTTTGAACTTATGTGGATCAAGTAGTTTTGGGTGTTAAAAGTGGAAAAATGATCTTTGGATTAAATCGGTTTTAAAAATGGAGGGTGATTTTGTTAGTCCGACTATGCCATAGCTTTAACCCCGTCAGGAGGAAATGTCCTGCGGTTATGACCTGTCCGGAGGGTTAATCCGGCAGGTAGTTATTGATATTATGACATGTTCGGAGGATTAGTCCGGTAGGTGGTTATTGATATTATGATATGTCCGGAGGATTAGTTCGGCAGGTGGTTGTAGATATTATGACTTGTCCGAAGGGTTAGTCCGGCAGGTGGTTGTTGATATTATGACATGTCCGGAGGGTTAGTTCGACAGGTGGTTATTGATATTATGACCTGTCCGGAGAGTTAGTCCGGCAGGTGGTTATTGATATTATGACATGTCATGAGGATTAGTCCTACAGATGGTTGATTGACCTGTCAGAAATGCAAAATCTGCTGGTGGTACGGTACCGTTGCAACTCCCGATCGTGAGGTAAAACCGATCCTATGGCTAGTAGGAACAGGGTGTGGTGTATTTTACGATGAACTATCTGGATTGATTCAGTTTGGATATATTACTGTAAAATAAATTGACGTATATATATTATTTTTGGTTGCACTGGCTGATTTAAAATATTTGGATGGATTGATCTAAAATAATCGAGTTGGTTGATTTTAAATGTTTGGATTTGGTATTTTAAATATATATATTAGTTTATTTCATTGGTGATAGGGAAACTGGATTTCCATACGGTATGTGTTTAAATTATATTTGTATTGGGTGTTTTTAAACACATTATTTATTTATATTGGTGACAGTGGAAAACTGTTTCCGAATATGGTGTGCGATATACGGTATTATTGTTATATTATTTCTTTTCATTGGTGGCAGTAGAACCGGGTATGTGATTATATAATATTATATTTCGAAACGCGGTGTTTATTATTTATACTTGATCCATAAAATATTTTTTTTATTATTATGAATACAGTACACCAATAGAAAAGATTTTGTTGTCAGGTACCGCGGCTAGGAGTTGGTCCACTACTGGTACTAGGGAGAGTCCGGAGGTGGTGTCGTGTTGGAGGTGAGTCGATCGAACGTAAACCGTGGAAGATTCAGATATATATATTTTTGAGGAAGAATTTACAGTAGCGCGAGTGTGTATGTATGTATGTTTGTTTGGATATTCGTGGATTGGCCCAGTAATGTTAAGTCGACGTCACGCCCGGCCTCGGGTGACGGGTGCCCGAGACGGGGTGTGACATGTTTAATACTTGTGCTTGATCCATAAAATATTTTTATTATGAAGACAGTACACCGATAAAATATTTGGTTTCAGGTACCACGGTTAGAAGTGGGTCCACTACTGGCACTAGGTAGAGTTTGGAGATAGTATCATTTTGGGGAGTAGGCCGGTCGGAGGCGAACCGTGGAAGGTTCAATATTTTGATGATTTTTGTTGTACATATTTGGGACGGGTGTACTCCCAATTTTTTTATATGTGTAAATATATATAGTTTGGAAAAAAAAAATTGATAGCGGGACATGTGCATTTCGTCAAGTTAGGTTGAGGGGACGTCATGCCCGGCCTTAGGCAGTGGGGGCCCAGGGTGGGGGTGTGACACAAAAGATGGCCTATCCGTAATAGAAATTAGTCCAATTTTTTTTGTACACAAACTATGTTTATAACACTATATAACAAAATTTAGAACTCTAAAAACGGATTAATGAATAATTTTTAAATAATCGTCAAAGTTGGTCGGATGAGTTGTTTCGATGACGATGCAGTTTTTTTGGAAATTTTGAGTTAATAAAATATGATCTATCCGTAACAGAAATGAACCTATTTTTTATTTATTTTTTTTGTATACAAACTACGTTCATAACACTAAATAATAAATTCGAGAACAGCAAAAACGGATTAGTGAATAATTTTTAAATAATCATTAAATTTGAGTGGGATAAAACATAATATTTAAGAAATAATTAATCAACAAAAATCTCTTAAATAATCAGTTTGTCTGTCAATACTAATTTAAAAGTTAGGTCTGATTTGAGTCATCACTCTGGCTTTCGAAGATTTTAATTTTATCAACGGGACAAGACGCATGCTCACGACAAAGATTATAAATTTAGTCACCCAACACTTTAAATACAAAATTTAAGATGAAAAAAGACTTTATTTGAAAAAATACTTGACCAAACCGCCTATGGCGTTTGTCACGCCTAGATCTCGAAAAAATACCCAAAAAAAAATAAAAAAATCGCCCTCAGTGGATTACCGAGCGCAAAGTTATGTCCATCCAAACTTTGAAGAGTAATATAATATTTTTGAATCTTTGAAGAGCAATAAAATATTTTGGAATTTAGGGCCTAAAACAAAATAGATGTTTCAAAATAATAGAGATGATTCAATTATCAAGGTGGACCACAAGATATACCCATTTTTCTCCTAAAAATGAAGAATAGTGACAGAAATTGCAGTACGAAAATTAGACACATAATAAAAGCAGTGAACCATACTGAATTTTTTAGAATTTTGCAGCCCATGATTTGAAATTAAAAAAAAAAAAACAAACAAACAAACAAACTGACCTACTACTAAAAAAAAGAAAGTGACCTGAGGACCAGGAGAAGACATGACATAGTTTGTATAAAAAATTATGTCATGTATACAATTCATTCGACCAAGTTTGACAATTATTTAAAAATTATTCACTAATCCGTTTTTTGTATTCTGGATTTTATTAGTTAGTGTTATAAATGTAGTTAGTATGAAAAAAAAAAAAGTTAATTTTTGTTACAGATAGGCCATATTTTATTAACTCAAAGTTTCCAAAAAAACTGTATCGTCATCGAAACAACTCATTCGACCAACTTTGACGATTATTTAAAAATTATTCATTAATTCGTTTTTAGCGTTCTAAGTTTTATTATATAGTGTTATGAACATAATTTGTATACAAAAAAAATGAGCTCATTTCTGTTACGGATATGTCATCTTTTGTTAACTCCAGATTGACGAAAAAATTACGTCGTCATTGAAACAACTTATCTGGTCAACTTTGGCGATTTTTTAAAAATCATTCACTTGTCCGTTTTTAGTGTTGTAAAAAACATTATGGAGTGTTTTGAATGTAATTTATGCACAAAAAAATTGGATTTATTTAAAATACCGATAGACCACCAATAATTAATTTAAAGTTGCCGAAAATATTAATTAATTCACTTTTTTTTTGGTTTTTTTTTTTTTTAAAGATGCAAACCCAGGGTACAGTACCCCGGGTTTGTTCCTGACCAAAAAAAAAAACAAAAGCTTTTTTGTACCCGGGATTGTGAACCCCGAATTTTAATATCCGAGCAACGCAACCCCGAGTAACTCTACTTTGATAAATGAGTTAAAAATTGTTTGTTCTCGGTAAATTTTTTTTTTTTTTTAAATACAATATTTGCAAAAACAACTCCTAGATGGACAATACGTGCCTATCATCTCCTATCTTCTATCTCCTATCATCTCCTATTCTGTGAAAATTGGAAGAATAAATTCTATATACTTAAATACAAAGTATCAAGTAATTTACATTATTCAAATTCAAGAATGTTACGATATATTTCAATTCTCCTATTATGTGAAAATTGGAAGAATAAATTCTATATACTTAAATACAAAGTATCAAGTAATTTACATTATTCAAATTCAAGAATGTTACGATATATTTCAATTCTCATATAACTATTTTCATCAAAGAATAAAATATATAAATTCATGTTACTCTCATGAACAAACATACTTTCAATATTTCATGAATTATTATTATCAAATATAAATTAATCCAAACACCTATCACAGTTTGACTAAGCGCAAAATAAAATAATTTAACGAAGTAATGAGTATGAATATCTCCGTAATGACGTTCTAGAGAAGAAAAAACAATGACAGAAATTGTCGTACTTGGTATTATCTAAATCTAAATCTAATGACACACAAAAAAAATATTTTAAACTTTTTATGGTGTTTCATATTTTCATAATTCTTTATACTTTTTATATGTTTCTATGTATAGTTGGAGTATTTTTAACACACCAAATGAAATTATTTTCAAGAGAAACAATACAAAATGGGCAGTCTAATTTTTTCTTAAAAGGTACAAGTTAGAAGTCTATTTTTTATAAAAACATTAAACAAAAAAAAAATGATTATGCATATATTTAATTATCTATAATATATAGATATGTTATAAGAGTATAGATACATTGTATAAGAGTATAGATATAAATCTAGAAAAAGTGCTTGTTTTTTAAATTTTGAAAGGTAATTTGATAATTTTACTTACACAGATAAATAGTAAACTAATTTTATAAGAGCATCTCCAACAGATGTTGTATATGATATGGCATCCTACATATGATTTTTTTGGAGCAAAAAACGAGCTCCAACAGCTGTGGCATATGATGTGCCATTTTTGGCACACCATCTCTGTTGTGCCATATTTGGCACAGCAACTGTTGGAGTAGCAACGGCTACTTCAACGGTCTGAAATTTCAAATTATTGTCCCAATTTGATGAAGAAGAAAATGAAAATTCAAAACAAACCTCCACCGTAGTTCATTTTGACGCAAGCCTCCAACGCAGTTCACCGCAAGCCTTTGCCGCCTCCACCGCAAACCTTCGCCGTCGTCGCTGTCGCCACCACCATCTCCATCGAAATCCTTCGCCGACATCGCCACCACAGTTCGCAAGCCTCCACCGCAAGCCATCGTCGCCGTTGCCTTCAATCACGAAAGAACTCCATCGAACCAGTATTGCCGCCATCGCCACCGCAGTTCGCAAGCTTCCACTGCCATTGCCGCAACCCTCCATCGCAGCCTACAGGTCGCTGCTCTCTCTCTCTCTCTCTCTATTTGAAGAAATTAGGGCATTAAGAATTGGAGGTAATTGGGGGTAGAAAATGTAATTAGGGCAAATGGGGCAATTGGGGTAATTGGGGCAATTTATGTGATTAGGGCAAATGGGTTTAATTGTTTAATTGGTGCAATTGGGGTTAATTTGGGTGAATTAGGGCTCAACTAATTTGTTTAATTGGGACAATTGGGTTAATTTGGGTGAATTAGGGCTCAACTAATTTGTTTAATTGTTTAATTGGGTAATCAAAAAATTTAATTTTTGTGTTTTAATTAATTATACCTTTGGATTAATTACAATTTAAAATTTTAATTAATTTTAATTTTTACACTTTAATTTGAAACTAAAAACTAACATTTAGCTGTTAAATTGAAATCTTAAAATTCAATTAAATTAATTTGTTAATTTTAGTTTTTAGTTAAAAAAATGGCACACCACAAATAGCACACATCTATTGGAGTGTTTTTTTTTTTTTTTTTAAATGTGCCATTTGGGCTTTTGGTGTGCCATTTGGGCAAATGGCACACCAAATTTTACCACATTTCTTGGAGATGCTCTAAAAGTATAAATACATAGATATATTAACTTACATATTTGATGGTGTATTTGATCAAGGCTTGTTACGTTGTTTCGGATGATTTAAAAGCGAGAAAAATTCTTGGTTTTCAAATTTGGATTGGAATGTGATGTATTCATTGGTAGTGCTCCGGTTCATGCATATTTGAAATCTGGGCTAATAAACGACGCACACCAAGTGTTCGACGAAATGCCAATCAGAGATGTTGTCCTTTGGAATGCCATGCTTAATGGGCATGCACAAATAGGGGAGTTTCAAAAGGCCATTGATGTTTACGAGAACATGATTGAAGAAGGGATTATTCCGAGCTAATTCACAATCACTGGCGCCGTATCAATTTTCTCCATGAAAGAAGACCCCAACGATGTCAGTAGTATCTAAGTGCGTTTTGAATCGGGGGAGAAATTCGACCCTGTTTAGAGTTGCTTCGTACTCTCCCAGTGTCAATACACTTGGATTGAGGGATTTCGCTAACAGGAGAGTCGTTTAAATGCCGGATTTTGTTGCAGATCCTGTGGAGACGAAGCGGCACCGACGGTGATGGCGAGGTAAGCGAATTTGGTCTGCTTGTCCGGAGGTGGGGTAGGGTGTTGGATCCACCCCAAACTCAGAATAGACATTGGAATTAAAGGGCCAAATGAAAAAACGCGCAAAATACGAAGACCAAAATTATAATTTGCCCTTTTAAATTTTTACATACTTCCAATTTGGAAATTCCAATTTTGAAGCTTCAATTCAGTGCAACCAAACACTGCCTCAGAAAAAAAATAAAAATAAAAATCCACTCGGCACTCAATATAGAAACCTAAATTATTGTCTAAAAATTGCATCTATCCAAGTAGGAAATAAGGATCAAAACCCTCCCACAGGGACTCATCTCCTTCGGACCTGTAAATCAAATGGTCAACAGTTTCACCAACCACTTTTTCATGCAAACTAACTACCAACAAAAACAGGTTAGAAATCAGAGGGTTCCTAAGAAATGGATAAATGGCCTTTCCCAGTTCTTTGACATCAGACAGTAAAGACTTGCCATAGCCAATTTCCGACTCAACATTGAAAATGCAGTTAGAAACGGCAAAAAATCCGAGCAAATTTGTATATAGAGGCAAAAACGCGTCTTTGTGATTACCCACACCGCCTATCCACTCAACCTGCTTCCCGACATGATCATTTGCAAACGATATCAGTTTCTGACAAAACCTCGTTCTCCATTCATGTAAGAATTTCCTGGGTTCGTCTTTGTCGGAGAAATCCAAAACCCATGTTCTAGAAATCGGAAGCTTCTCCAAATGCGAACAACAAATTTGACAGACTAACAGCTTTTCCTCATGATGGTTATCGATTTCCGTGTCAAAAACACGCCTGACCAGATCTCCTCCTCGTACAACAACATAGTTTGCTACAGTAAAAACCCATCTTGATAGATAATCAAAGTATTCAATCCAGTGACCAAAGATTGAAGATAAATGGTCGAAACTCAGTTCAATCACTTTTTCCACCTGGCCAGGAACAACTCCAGCCCGATTATTGTTCCCAGAAGAAAAACACTTCTGTACATCAACAGCAAGCTTACTGCGGATTTCAATATCTTCATCCTCCAGAAGTTTTATGCATGTGAACCATGTATCCAATATATTATGAGCATAAACTCGAGAAACCTCTTGAAGTGGATTTCCAGATGGAATTGGGTCGTTCTTTAAGGAAGAACCAAGTAGTTGAGCTTGTTCGAGCAAACCAGAGGCTACTATTGATTCAGAAGCTGCCTTTCGCATGGTTACTGGCTGGGCTGAGTCAGTCTGCTGTTTTATAAGGTTTACATAAAAGCTAATGCAATCAAACAAGTGCAGTTGGCTGAATTCAATCAATGAATCTGTGAACCGGTTTATGCATAATCCCATGCAGCAGATCAGGATTTCTCTCGTCTTCGCATGTCTTGTCAAACCATATAAGAAAACTAACTTACCCCAAAACTGGAACACCGAATCACAATTCATATTACCAATAAATATCATTTCTGAATTCAGACTACCTTGTTTCTGAAATTGGAGCAAGTTCCAAGTGAAGAGAATTTTCAGAATGTAATACACGCATTTGTGGTTCTTTTCCTCGGATAAAAGCTTCAGCAGCTTCTCCTGCAGTTCAATTTCTGACCAGCTAATTATTCTCGTCACATAGTAAGATTGATCGCCACTAGTAGTACCTGATTCTGCTGCCTTGAGGAACCGAAGAAGCCATTTCAGTGTTGCAATTCGAACTTCATATGAAGCATCAGACATGGATAGCATCAGTCTCTCATGAAATTTGCCAAAATCATTGTTCGATCCAAACGTGTTTGAAATATTTGAAGGGCATGGCTTTAAGACATCTTCCACTAATAATTCTTTAGATGTGTGAAAAACGCAATTTAAATACGAAATCACTGCCTGTTCACGAAGTTCAGCTATAGTTGGATCAAAGTACAAACGCCCATGAAAAGGATCCAAATCCAAGCATTCAGGAGATAACTCCCAAAGAAGGTTCCGGATGGACCCAAAACTTTTGCTTACCTGGCATGATCTCACGATACTTAGCATGTGATCTAGCACCTTCAGAAAACACCCGTTAAGGATCGGGCAAGGGCACAATCTAGGTCTACCAATCCATGACCGCATTTCAAGAACTTGAATCAGGTCATTCAGAATCACATCCTTCTTACAGTAATCAGCGAGGTTTCTGCAATTGTTGTTGAGGAGAGAGCTCAAATGTAATAGCATCCCGTGAATTGAATTCAGTGCCAGTTGTTTCGCTGAGGCAGGCAACTCTGAGGCAATGTTGAGGATGACAGCTGGCAGTTTCTCATTGGATACCAACCCAGTCAAAGCTCTTGATGCAAGAACACGAACTCGAAGATTACTTTGGGTTGAACATCTCCTAATAAATGGCATGAACAGGAAAGGGTCGAGTTCATCTCCAGTTTCACTAGTGACTGTTGAAGGTTTGAGACGGGATAAAAGAATTAGCATCGGGCACAAGCTTGGATGCACAACCTTTACCAAGTTTGATTGTAAACTTTTGGAAGATCCATCTGTTAGGAACTCGGTTGCTACTTTGAGTTCGTTGAGCAAGAATGAGTGCAATGAGGGGTACCTTCAAATTTTAAAGATCAAATCAAATTTTATGCAAGGAAAGCATATCAAAATACTACATAAGAGAGGGCTTGTTTGGTTGTCTTTCAGTTTGCGAATTGGATCATCTTACAATTAGTCAATTTATGAATTGATAGATTTTTGTGTTTGGTCCTAAAAATTTCAAAGATCTTTTCTTGTTGTGGAATAAACAAAAATTAAGTTTAACTAAACTAAAAAGATAGTATGTTTCTTTGTTCAACCAAAAACTATGTAATTTTAACTAAATCATATGTAAATGGTAAAATATACAATTTGTTCAATAAGATAATTCCTAAAATAGGATAATTTAAATAGCCAAACACGCCCTAAATAGACTACTTTAGTATGAGTTGCCCCACACATTCAGCAAGCCTCCCCTTTTATAGGGAAACTAATAAGGCTGACCTTTTACATAATCATAAGCCGAAAAGAAGCTCAATACAAAGTAAGCTTTCAGTTGTTTAACTTAGGTTAATGAAAGAGGATAACTTCTTGACAGCTCTAACTAATTATTTCATGATGAGCAGTAGTTGAACAATCAAACGAACTTTCAGCATTGCAAGAAAGCAAAACCCAAGCAAGCTAGTTAAAATTTCAAATTTTTTGAATTTCACAGACAAGACAAATAAAACCGTGAAAAGAAATCACAAAAGAGATGATAAAATATGAAAAAATAAAAATAAAAGAAAGCTTTACCTGTGAAAAAATTCAAGTCCAGTAACTGCACGCCTAACAGATTCACGTTTCTGAACATTAAGGAATCCTATCATGCGACGAACCAAGGCCGTGTATGCAAGACATGCACTGTTTCGTACCTCCCAATAAGGTGAAGAAAAAGATCGTATGGATATAATCAATGCCTCAGCAGAAAAACCAGATGTATCAGTTGCTAGGTTTGTATCATTGAAAGCAGCTCTGAGTGCATTGAATGCGTGCACAGTTGGAACAACACCCTCATCTCTAGTCTTTAGGGTACTTCTATTGACATCCATATTAGGTTGCAATATAGAGAGAGTCTGTGTAGAAAAACTATTGTTACCATCTTTGTCTGAGCCATCCACTTTGTGTTGATCTACCAAAGATTTGCTGGCTACATCTATTAACCACCGTAGGGCCTTTGGAAGGAGCCTCTTTGGTGTGCCTTCTGGCTCAGAGAGAAACAAAGCTATGAAAGCAGCCGGAATGCCTGCACTTCTCCTTAATAGATCGTCGACTGTTTGTCCCTTGGCAACTGTTCTTTCCATTAGTTGCTCCATCCAAGAATCAGTTAACTTACAAAGCCTGACGAAAAATATTGAAAAATTATTCTAAAAGAACCTATGCAAAGTTCAATAATTAGAGAACTTCTTCATCAACAATAACACAACAATACTTCCCCCATTTTTTTTTCTTTAAATTATAATGCTAAAAATCCATCTTAAAGATAGTTTAGAGAAACATGGACGATGTTTCTTAATAAAATTCCCATTGAAACCTATCCGATTTAGGTAAAGAAAAAAAAATGAGATACAAAATTCCATATGCACTACTTATAGAAAAAGTATCAAAATGCACAAACTTAGTGGGAATTATTCAGGTTTGGTAACGTACCGTGGATCATTTGAACAAAGCAAACGGTTACAAAGAGCAGTAAATCCAGCCCTTGTTTTATCAATTGCACCATTATGTTTCATTTTGAGGAGGACTTCCACGAAATGGTTTCCTATGGTTTCAAGTTGCTTCAAATCAAGCATCACATCTGACGGCACGACCAGGCCATTATCAGAAATCTTTACCCTAGTTACTGACAAATCTGATGTAGGCAAAGGGATCTTTCTTATGATGGTTCCCAGAAGAAGACTCACCTGAAGAAAAATAAAAAAGTAAAATACTGTCGTGTTAATAAGCCAGGCAAGAAAGGGGAAAAAAATAAATTTATGAAAATAAATAAACGACATGCAAAGATAATTAGTGGAATCACCTCCTTCATCGCAAGCCAGCAACCAACCATAACAATCTGCTCAGATGATCCGGCATCTTGTGCATGTTTTGCATTTCTAACTTCATCTTCCGATGCAGGCACGGATGCATCATCCCTGTCAACAGAAGCCTCCAATAAGAAAGCATCATCATCCACCATGCCATCCATATCATCTGGTAAATACCATGCATCTGCTGAAACCACCCACAGAGCCAATGAAGTTATCCGCATGACCAACTCCAAGAGCTTCTCCAACACATTTTTCACAGCAGAAGTACTGCCCAAAACCACATCGGAATTCCAATCCAATTCCTCAAACGTGTAACGAAGAGTAAGCAATACACCATGAACAAAACTATTTGTGCATGCTTCTGAGAGGTCCTTCTCCCCCTCCTCCACAGCCATACGTAACCAATCAACAAGTGATCTTAAATATTCTATCGTGGGAGGGAAAGATGTATTATCTTTTAAATCTCCATTTTGCAATTGGGGCTCTGGATAAAAAGAAACAACATTACATGAAACTCTGACAATCCACCCAAGCTCCAAGACATACTTTCTGAACATAATCCTTAGTGTAAGAGCTCCAGCATCACTTTCTCTAACACGGGCACTGCAAACTAATTTCTTTGCCGATATGATTACTTGCTGCACCATGTCTGGACATGAAATACCAGGAAGTGGAGTAGGAAAATGTAGGAGGATGCGGAAAGAGCTTCCTCTTAGCCTGTCCCAACTATCAATTATTGAACCAACCAAAAGCAAAGTTGAATCAGGAGAAGTAAACCCCTTACTATAAGGATTTAGAGTGATAGTATCAGAATCTCCTCCGACAATAGACCAAACACTGATCATTGTCAATATCATCTCCATGGCCATTATTTTTCTCTCATACGGGGCAGAAGGATAGCATGAAAAGAACAACAAGCAACTTAACCACTTCATGAAATGAAAGAGATCGTCTGCTCTGTCAACTACAGTGTCTTCTGTTCCTTTAAACAGGCTCATATTACTGTTGCCTACAGACATAAGAGGTCTCCAGCTACCCTGCTTAATTTGCCTATCCAAGGCTGTCCGAACCCGAGAAAAGAATTTCCTAAACAAGCTGTTCCACTTCATCTGGAAAGCTGTTGAGCAGCACCTCATGTTCAATGGCACAGCTTCTTTCATCAGATTGAGCTCCAATGAGGATGGTAGACTGGATGTTTTAGGGTTTAAGAATAGACACTCCGCTGCATCTATTCGGATTGACTCATCCATATGTGTCAGTGCCAAAGCTAGCCACCCGACTGGTACATTTACCTTTATACCTTTTATGCAGACAACAGCATGGCAATCATTATAATCTGTTTTCAGCCTTTTCTCTTTCTTGGACAATGAAGAAATCTCACAGCAGTCAATATCCCCTTCAGTTAAAGCAAGTGATCTAGAAACCTTAAGCAATGAAACTAAAACAGCTACTTTCTGTTCATCTCTCAAAGTTATATCCATGCAATCGAGTTCAGGATACAGCACTGCAGTGCTATCTCCGCTTTGCCCAACAGAGATAAACGCAAGCATGGGAAATATACTATCTATGTCCACCTCAAGCAAGACTGGCAAGGCATAAGTGTTCAGATTTGAACGAAGCTTTGAAACTCCTGAAGCCAGTCCAAGAAGAAAAGGAGGTAGGCAATGAACTCTGTACTTTGTATATCCACTGTCAATACCATCACTACTCCAACACTCATCGCGCAAATTCTCAAGAAAACACTTTAGAAATGTCGTGGCAGCACAACACACATCATCATCATTATATGCATGGCATGTCTCGCCAAGCAAATTAGGGCTCATGCTTAAAATGGCTTTAGCTCCCAACCGCCTGGTTAGAGAAGCTAAAGGTACATATCTTCCCTTGCAACGTGCTCCTAAACGGAGGAGATCAGATGCAATCTTCCTTAAGTATGAATTTATTGTATCACTCCCCTCTGCCCAACAAAGAGTGGATTGAATGTCCAAGAAGAGATCGAAAATGAGATGAACTTGTTTCACTGTTTGATTCAGAGGATCCTCAAGGTTATTCCATATTATTCTTAAAACACGGGTGCCCAAGTTTTCTGAAATTGGATCATAATTTTCTGCAGCAATGCAATGGTTACCTTGTACCAAGGTTTTTATTTGCTGCAAGCAGATCTGCATAACAGTTAAAGAGTGAAAGTTAAAATGACTATCGACGGGGTTCTCACAATAGTTACATAGCTCGGGCAGAATACCATCATAAAGTATCGTCCAAACCGAGCCACCATCATTTCCATGGTCATCGAAGGCATCCCTTGATACATGAAACTGAGTATTGAGTATTGTTCTTGAAACTGCAGTAAGGATTCCCCTTATCAAACAGAGTCTGCTCAGTACCGAAAAATTGTGAATTTCAGAAAACAAATTCCTCAGGTAAGGAAATTTTGAGACTGCATTCTCAAATTTACTGTCTGAAGTATCAACAATTTTCTGACAAAAAATACCCTCCGTGATAGCAAAACCAAGTTCTTTAGAACTCAAAATCACTTGCACAGCAGACCAAAAGCTCACGCCAGCTGCCACAAAACAGTCTCTTGAAAATGCTACCGATTTTAAAATACTAAATATAGCCTCCAAAATCATCTCCATAACATTAGAATGAGCAGGAACTAGACCCATCTGAGTCCCATTCAAATCAATAAATTTCAATGGAAAACGTTGAAGCAAGTAATACATACAGGACAACGCCTCTTGACACTGTTCCATAACAATAGGTGAAGGCCGAGACCAATCATCGGTCTCAGAAACCACACTATTCAAACCAAACACTATATCAAAACCCACCAAAACCGCGCATTCCTCAACAATCTCCACCAAATAACCCAATTTAGGCGAACTCATCATCGACAAGGCCACTCTAGACACACAAAACCTCTTCCCTTTCCCATTCACACCCCCATACTCCTCGCACAGCCTCCGAAAACAATCACAAATCAGAGACTGATGAGTCTTATTTTTAACAAGCGGAGAAACCAAAGTCCGGTGCAGTTGCAATGAATTCTCAAGAAAAAGAGTCTCCAAGTAAAACTTAGCTGCGGCGGAAACCGAATTTTCATCTCCGTTTTTCAGCAAGCTGTCGAAAGCCGAAGCTACTCTCTTGGCGTGATTGACTTGTGAATAAATAGAGTTTAGTGAGACAAGCTCTTTCAATTCGTTGTAGTAGTTGGAACAAGGTCCGTCTACAGATGCTAGATCTAATGCCTCTGTGAAGTACTGTGGGAATATGACTGCGCTGTAAGTGTAGCGATGGCGGTGCTGTATGGCCCGCCATTTAGCGGACATGATTATACTGATTTACAGTTCTTGTGAACGATACGAAGTTTGAATACTTGAATTAAGAGACTTAGAGATTGAAGAAGATGTCACCTGGATTAAGGATGACTCAGGAACCTCGATGCTTTAAGCTTCTTCAGTTAAGATCGCCTCTCTCTCTCATATGTATACTGATCGGAGGTGGATACGGAGACGGAGAGAGAGGCGGCGTTCAACTACAGCACGACGCCGCCGGGGGGTTTAAGGGTTCAGTATGGTGGTTGACACAGCACCCAACTCTTGAGGGAGCTTCTCTTCGCACGCTCCAATTTTCTCTTCGTGCCCCCAAACCTGCTAATTTCGTATTCCTCATTATTTTTTTATTTTTTTATTATTATCAGGAAGCCTTGGCACAACGGAAAGTAGTCGGGAAGTTATCATGAGCAAAACACGGATTCAAGCCAAGAAAATATTCTCTTACAAATTAGGATACACAAAGTAAGATAAGAATACGTACAATAAATTCAAATAATCCGATACTTATCCAAATCTATTACATAACGAGAACTTTATAGTATTGAGGTGCCGAATCTCTTTTTAAAAATCAAAAACCTAGACAAAAATCGAACTAAGGGTGCGTTTGTTTAGGTGGGAAAAATGGATAAAAAAAATTAAAAAAAAAAAATAGGAAGGAAAATGAAAAAAAAATAAAATTGTTCGGTATGAAGAGGAAAAAGAAAATAGAAAAACAAAAAAAAATCACACTAATTTTAAAAAATGAGAAAAACTTTTGTAAGAAGGAATAAAAGTATAATTATGTCCATGATAATATAATTTTTAATTTATTTTAATAATACATGAAGATAAAATAATAATTATATTAAAATAAATTATTTTTTCCCTTTTTATTTATTTTTTTAAAATAATTTTCTTTCCATAATAAAAAAAATATTATTCACTCTTTTTTTTTATCCTCTCAGCCAAACATATCTGTTGGTGCATAAAACTGGTACACACCTCGAGTATGGTCCAGTTGGATGACAGGTGGGTCCTCTTGCTGAGGTGGAGTCGTCAATTGAAAAGTCCTTGAGTGAGCTGTGCTGGGTCCTGGGAGGACTGACCTGCTGTGTCCAGAGTCCTGCTCCTCAGAGAGTGTACCTGCAGAAGGCTCAGACCGGGGTTTATCCCGATGAAGCCCCTCCGGCGTGGTAATCAGTCTCAGAGAGAAAAGGTACAGAATATAGTAAGGAAACAAATGAACTCGCACGTAATGTAAGTCATTAAAGCGTACCTCGGGCTTACATAGCCCCCCGATATATATAGGCGTTTAGAGATGATTAGTCGGGCCTAAACACGATTAATTAGTCGAAACCATGTGTTTAGCCGATAATCTGGGGCGTTTAGGAGATAATCGTTAGGCTTGGACTTTTAGGCCCATTTGGAGAAGCCTACGGGCTTTTGACAAGCCTGTGGCGATGAGCTGATGAAGGAGCGCAGAGATTCGTGGAGTCCTGGAGAAGCAACAAGGTGAAAATGGGAGTCGGTCGAGGTGAGCAACTGAGTCCCTGAAACTGATCGCTGAGGGCACGGCGTAGAGCTCAGAGCGGCACGTCCTTGCGGGGCTCCTCACTCCTCCCTGGGTGTAAATGAGATTCCAGGGAGGAACCGTAGTCGGTGTATGCTCCAACGTGGCGTTGTAGATTCTGGAATACGTCCTTGTCATTGCGAGGGTTGACACGTAGCTGGGTCTCAAGTGCTGACTCAAAGGTGTCCAAAAATACACTCATCAATATCCTAAAACGTTTTAAACTCAAAATTATATTATCCATCGACCTTCTTCGGTGTTGTTTCTTCCATACATCTAATAATTAAACTAAAAATTATAACGTATTAATAGTTTATTCATGAATAATTGTAATAGCTCAGTCGCTTTAAAAAATATTAAAATGATGTTAAAAAATCGAAACAAAATTGAATTTTGTAGCCATGTACAATTGATCAATTTTATTTGTTTTAGAAAAGACAAATAATTTAAGTCAATTCGAAATAGCTCAAAGCTCAACCAAATCGAATTATTTATTGAAAAAAATAATTTATATTAATTGAAAGATAGTAATTAGATTGATTAGCCGAATACTTAATAGAGAAAATTGGTGAAAAGTCCATTTTTTTAAATTTAATTGGTGAAAAGTTTTTTTGTGTTATTAGGTTTTGATTTAATCCTTTAAGTTAGATTCCACTTGTATTTTGATCCCGCATTGTAAGAATTGTAGGGATATTGCAGGGATTGTAGGGAGTCTTTTAGTGAGTACATTCGATTTTTATAGTGAATTCTGTTACATGTAACTAATGTTAGTTATAATTTCATAATTGTTACTTTTCACACATATTTGAGCATTTTTAATTACATGTGTTTATATAATATTAGTTATATGTTACAAAATATATATATATATATATATATATATATATATATATATATATATATATATATATATATGTGTGTGTGTACAATATTTTGTGACATTACTGAAAAAATATCAAACTTTTTAGTTACATATCAGATACATGTAATTAAAAAGTTACATATTATTAAAACATATAATTGAAAAATATCAAACTTTTTAGTTACATATTAGAAACATGTAACTGGAAAAAAAAATAATAATAATTAGTTACATGTAACTAATACAATGATATTACACAGAAAATAGTTACATGTAACTAAATGTAACTAAAGCGTGATTATCACATGAATAAGGTTTTCGCGTTTTTAAAAGAGATGGGACTAAATCAAAAAAATTTACCACATGTAGGACTTTTGACCAATTAGGGCTTAAATATAGGAACTCCTACTCACTCTCCATACTTAATATTAATTAAAAAAAATTATTTGAAATCACTAAAAGTATGAAACAAAATGTAGAGATAAAAAATTCATAAATAAACTATTTTGAGGTAATATTATAATTTTGTCTCATTATTACTCTTTTCAATCATAAATTTAGGGATTTTGACATTTTGTATCTTTGAAGTTTGACGAAAATCTTACTTTTGTCTTTGAACATATAACATATTAAAGTTTCATAATCATCCCACGACAATCCAAGTCAGAATCACCGCTACAATTTGGACATAAATAGTCACTTGTTGTATATATGACTATTTTTAAAGTACTTTATAAGCATTTTCAACTCTCTCTTTTTCTCCTCTCACATTTTTCTTCATACCTAAATACTCAGAAGTCACATACTAGTGTTTCCCGTGCCGAAAGGTATTATATTGATTTTATAATCTATAAGTATAAAAAGATAATAAATAATGAAAGAATTAGTCAATTAATAAAAATTTAAAATTTAAAAGGTATGAAAGATAATTTTATTTAACCGTTTTATAAGTTGTATAGAATTTTTATAAGATATTTTGGCATAAGTTGTTAGTTTGTTAGATACATTATATGATATAGATTATGAAGATTTAAAATGTTATTGTTCCTTAATCTAAAATTTAATCCAACAATCCGAAATGACTAAAGAATAAAATGTGTCTTGATTTAGAGAATAATAGATATACATATTTTTTATAAAAAAAAATAAAATGTCAAGGGCAAAGGGAGAGAGGATGGAAATATCCTTAGGTTGTGTTTGGATAAAGAAATTCTAAGAGGGATTTTATTTAGGTAGATGATTTGTAAATTCTTTTTTGACAAATCCCTTATTTGAGTTTCTTTGGATTTTAGGAGGGAGGGATTTGTGAAATCCTTTTGGGGGTGAAATAAAGGATTTCGAAATCCTTTTGGGAGAAACTGAATTTGCCAATTCCTTCGCTTCTTCGTTCTTCCTTCTTCTGCCTCTTATTCGTTCTTTTTTTTTTCTTCGTCAATTTCATTTGTCGATCGTCTTTTGGTTCATGTTCGTCGTCGTCGTCTTCGTCTTCTGATTAGTCGTCAGCTTCTGGTTCGTGATTCGTCGTCGTCGTTCGTGGTTCTCAATTTAGGGTTCCAATTGAGGGTTTGATTTTGATTTCGAAATTAAAATCGAAATAGGGTTCAAAATCGATTTCGAAATCTCGATTTCATTTTCGAAATCGAAATCGAACAATTGGATTTCGTTCTTGATTTCAAAATCGTAATTTCTTCACTCTACAGCCCGTGTTTGTTCGTTCGTCTTATTCGAAATCAAAGTAGGGTTCGAATTCAAAAACGAAATTTAAATCAAATTAGAGTTCGAAATCGATTTCAAAATGTCGATTTCATTTTCGAAATCGAAATGGAACCCTATTTTGATCGGGTTCTTGGATTTGTTCTTGGTTCTTGGTTCAATTTCATGGATTTTGTTCTTTGATTTTATCTATTTCTTGGATTTGTTCTTGTATCTTTTTTTTTTTTTTTTAGATGTGGGATAAAAAAGAGAACACAGAAAAAATTATTCAAATACTTCAGTTTAAACAATTATCCAAACAAGAGATTTGTCTCCATCATTTTATAAATCCCTTAAATTTGTTAAATCCCTCACCCAAACGCAACCTTAATTTCTTCTTAAAAATAGTTAGGTGCATGATAGGCGACAATTGTCATTCAAAATTATAATAGAGTTATTGATTCAGACTGAAATGGGATCATTATAAGACTTTAGGGTGTCATGTGTTCAAATTGAAATTATAGGGGTCAAACTGAAATATCGAATGACTTTCTTGTATTGCTTTAAGAGGAGATTTACGAAAAGGTTGTTTGGGTGCTAAAATTACCTAAGTTTGATAAGTGGTTGAAACTTTCGCTTCTGGCAGAGACCTTGACAGGCGGAGAACTTTACCAGTTGGTGTTGCAATTGACAAGTGAGCTCTCATTTTAGAAAATGTCCAGTGTCTCTGACTTGCGCTGTCACCCTCCTTGCCTCTATAAGGAGGCTTAGTGTAGAACAACGGACTCAGTTAGAGAAACTATTTTAGCTTTCTGTATATAAAGATGCTTAAGTTGCATTCATCCATCACGCAAGAAGGTCAATCGGTAAGTCGAAAATACACTTTCTGGAGTGACTGATTTAATCGAAACTACAGGGAACAAACTGAACTAATGATCAAACTTTAGGGGTACAAAATGTAAAAAACCCCAAAATATAAAAAATAGTAGAAAACGAAGAGAGGTCCAACTTGTGCCACGCGATATCCGCAAGCGGTCGGATCAAACGCACGGAAGAGGCAAGTGCCGGACACACGCCATCCCGTGGAATATGAACTCCGGCCACGATCTTCCCGACGACAGCTCACCTCACATATCAAAACGCAGGCCGCCATGCAATCATCCCTTTATATTATATAGATATCCGTCCAAAACGTCTCCCTCTCTCTCTCTCTGGCACACGGCACACCGTAATCCCCGAGGTATATCTCCCACTTCAGATCCAATTCAATGGCGTCTAAACTAGGGTTGTTTCAATTTTGGATTTCTGAAACGTCAATCGAAGGACGCGATTCGTGTCTTGATTATGATTGAACCTTATTTGATTTGATATTCCCTTTGTTTTCGTCAGGAATTTCTGTTAATTTTGAGGCGTAATACGACGTTGCATTTGATAAGCTAGAGGAAATCTGAGTATGATTTCAGAGGCTACTACTAGCGCATCTAGTGATGAAAACAATGCTGCAATGGAGAAATCAGTCAAAAGGTGAGTTCATTAAGGATACCATCTGTTGCTTCAAGCTGCTTTGAAGTTAAATATGTAGAAGAACTTATGAGTTGGAGGAAAGTGTTGAATTCAACAATTAACTTTCGTGAAAGTGTTCCAAATATGGCACCCTTGTAGTTAGGCCGTGTTTGGTTGTAAGAAATTGGAGTTCCGGGAATTGGAATTAGAAATGAACGCGTACAAATTTTCTGAGTTTGTTTCCATTTCCGATTCCAACTTCGAGTCCCCAATTCCATGAAACCAAACACTACCAATGAATCACCTGTTTCATATGATGATGGATCACCCAATTCGTTGGTGATGATAATTGTGAAGGAAATTCATAATTATGGACAACGCCGGATCCAGGGGATAAATTTTTATAGGGAGTTTATTAGATATTTATATAATTCAAGGAGTTTATGTAAAATTTTAAAGGATAGTTATAAATTTTTTCAAAAGTTCAGGGAGGTTGCTCATTATAGAAATTTTGTGTTTTTGACTTGGTGGTGATTTGATACACTATCTGCTTTGAATTCTTACGATTCCTATGGGCACAAAAGGATGTGAGTTTTAGGTGTTGTTTGCTTCATTTTTTCGAAATCTTTTCAAAGACTTTAAAAAGTAAAAGTGACGTGATAAATTGAAATATTGAAATATAATGTTGAAAAAGAGATAATAACGATGTTCATTGGGTGAATGCGTGGTTGAGAAAATAGAAAAGTTAAAAGTAAATAATAAAAGGGCAGTCTAGTGCACGAAGGCTCTTGTCATTACAGGTTCTAGGGAGGGTCAGATTTACGTGACTTTTGAAAATCGTTTTGTAATTTTTTTTTTTTTTTAAAGTTGTGTTGTTAAAAGAGAAATAGTAGTAACATGAGAGTTTGAAAACAAAGACGACTACTTAGAGTAACAGATGAAGTAGGGGATAGAGAAAAGTGTGGTTGGTTCCTTTATCAAATGCTTTGCAGCATGCTATAGTTGCATTGTATGTTTAGTGTTGTTATGTGTTGAATTCAACTCTTTTCACATAATGTTTTAACATCAATAGCACATAAAAGATTTCCATGTCTGCAGGAAAAATAACTCCGGTAAAGTGCCCAGGAAAATTCATAAAGCCAAGAGAGAGAAGCTAAAACGCGACCATCTAAACGTGCTATTTACAGAACTGGGCAAAACCCTTGGTAAGCTTTTCTCATCTAAAGTCAAAAACATCGGCAATATCATTCTTACAAATTCATCTTCTCTTGCTCCATTTTGATTCAATAAGAATAATTATGACATATATATATTAAAAACACACGCAGAAACTTCTGACATGAACAACGGAAAGGCCTGTACGTTAAATGGAGCCATTAATGTACTTCGCGACCTCTTTGCTCAGGTTGACTGTCTCAAAAAGGAGAACATTTCTCTTTTGTCCGAATCTCATTACGTAAGCTTCGCCTTTTCTTTTCAATTTGATTTTTTTTTGTCTTTTTTTTTTTTTTTTTTTATAATTTGTTCAAATTGATTCAGGTAACTGACGAGAGGAACGAGCTAAAAGAGGAGAAATATGCTTTACAAGCAGAAATCGAGAAGCTGCAAAACGAGATAGGACAGAGAGTTCATTCGCAGCCAATTAGCGAAACAGACAACAACATTAGTTCATTAGAAGATCACCTTGTTCAACCGCCGCCTGTTGTAATTGTTCCTTTACATTGTACTGCTGATTCCGAATCGAACGTGATTCCATCGGGTGTGAGCAAACCGCATGCTAGGTACCCGTCGCCGTCTGATTCTTGGCCTTCTCAAATTCTTGCCAAACAGAATGACTGAACCTCGGAGTTATGAAAAAAATTAGTAGGAGTAGTAGTTAGAGTAGATATGGTAATGTGTTAAGGCTTGAATATATGTTGAAACATGATTATTTTTTTTCTAGTGCGTCCATATTCTTCATTCCTTTCAGGACTGAAAATCAAGGGTGGCAGGGCAGTTCGACTGTTTTTATAATTTTGGACAGAAAATGATCACTCATCGTGCACACGTCACCATTTTATTTATGGGCAATTTTTTCCTCCTCTTTTCCCTCCTCCCATTCTCCTTTCTTAACACTTACAAAGTCAAAAATATAAATATAACATAATATATATATACATTTTTTTGTATAGAAAATTTAGAAAGGGCAAAAGAAGGGGATGGACATCATGCTCTTAGAAATAGTTTGATGTGAACCTCACCAGGTGCACAGTAGGTGACAGAGTGACGGTTTGTCATCCATAATTATAGTGGAGCTATTGAGAGCCAACAAAAGCTCGAAATAGAGTAAGGATGTGTTTGAGAAATATATTTAATTTCAAGAAAAGATTTGTTAATTTTGTTTTAAAAAAATATAAAAAATAATTTTTTGAATCAAATTCTTTCTTAAAATACCTTACTTAAACACACTTTGAAAAAAAAAACTCAAGCAATAAGAGTAAGTGGCGGAGTCATTTCGTGCCCAGGGATAAGTGATGACGAAAATACTACATAGATGTGAAGTGCAATTCGGTCAAACCACATGAAGGCAATGTGACATTAACTCTAAATTTTTTAATCCCTCAAATCAATTTTCTAGATATGTGGTTGATAAAAGAGCATATTTGATTGTCCTTCAATCTGCTAATTGTTCCACTTTTCAATTAGTATTTAATGTTAGGGAAATTTTTCCAAAGATCCCATGTCATAAAAACACCATTTTATAAAGTTCTGTAACAGTGATTTTTTTACACATGAAATGAAACCTAGAAAGTGATTTTTGAAATTTTGGGACATCTCAAAAATTTCCCATTATTTTATTATGTTCTTTAGTTTTCGATATAAAATAAAATGGTCCTTATCACTACTCCGTAAAAGAAGATGAATTGGCCCGAAATCCACCGAAGAGTTCGGATCCAGTTTACCTAGGTCACCTTAATTCCAACTGAAAGGGTCAAGCGTCCCCACGTGGTTATGTCATGCATGATGCGTTCAGCCTCTCTAACGGTCAGTGGATCTATACTAACAGATTCCGATAGAGGTTGTTCTTGGAAATCCATCTCTCGCCAAAGTAAGACTTCTCAGGGGGAATCTGGCGAGGAGCATCAGAACAGGAAGCGACTCCATCTTGCTGTGTGATCCCTTTAGTTCAGGACATCATAAATTGTAGAAACCCAAGGGGTCTAACTCACTCTCGAAAGACACCTTGTAAGATGAGGATTCCTCTAGGCTTTATACATAGCTTAGGATCAAGTAATACAAGCAATGTGGGATTCAACACGCCCCCTCAGACGTAGAGTAGACTTTGATAAACCACCGCAAACAGATATCGGGGAAAAGACCCAACATCGATTTGGAATTCAACATGACCCTCACGCGTAAGTTAAACTTTTTGATAAACTACTGCAAACTGATATTGGAGGGCCAACATTGATGTGGAATTCATGACCCTCACACGTAAATTGGACTTTTTGATAAATTACTGCAAACTGATATTAGGGGGGCAACATTGATGTGGAATTCAACACACCCAACATCACACAATAGTCATGACTCTAATACGATGTAACTCTCAAAAAATGCCTTGTAAAATGAGCATTGCCCTGGACTTTACATACAGCTCAAGATTAAGTGACACAAACCATCTGGATTCAACATAAGTTGTAAATATCAATTATAAATTGTAAAAATACTCAAACTATGTACTTATTTTCACTTTAATTAAACTAAACTAAAAGATTTAGAATAGTAGAGGGGTGTTAAATTTGGGATTCACATAATCACATTATAGGATCTTCTCAATGATTATAAGATTCTACAAACTGAAGGTGGGGCTTGGGGCATTAAATAATAGGAAAAATTATATTTTAAACCCTTCAGGTATTAACACTTTTCTAATTGATCCATCTCCGTTTGAGCATTTCATTTTAAACCCTCTAAATATCAACCTATTTTAATTCGGTCCTTCCGTCAAAAAATTTGTCAGACGTAACAGAATAGAGGCACAAATCTGTCTTTTTACATATTCTTAATTTTTAAATGATTTTTTTCTTTTTTTGATCTCTCTCTCTCTCTCTCGTTGAAGGAGGTGTTTTCACCCCCTCTCTCCGTCGACCTGAATAGGGGGTGGAACATCCCTTGTTGAAGGAGGTGTTTTCACCCCCTGTTACGGGGGTGTTTCACCCCTGTTTTTCACAGAGGGTGGTGGTTCACCCCCTATTACAGGGTGATTCTGGCCGGCGAGGAGAGGGAGAGAGGAAGAGAGAGAGAGTATCGAGCGTGAAAGAGAGATGGGTCAAAGAAAAAAAAGAAAAAAAGATTAAAAAATGAAATAATATAAAATGACGATTTTGCCCTCACATTTCTGTTAGTTTGGACGTTATTTTTTTTTTTACAGAATGACCAAATAAAAATATGCTGATATATAAAGGGTTTAAAATGAAACGTTCAAACAGAGATAGACCAATTAAAAAATGTCAACACCTAGAAGGTTTAAAATATAATTTTCCCTAAATAATAGAATATCTGTAACATATGTCTTTTTCTTAAGAGTTTAATCTATATCCACACATTGAATTAGAAAAGCACTTATCCCCTATTCAATTTTGAAAATGAATACGGCCGTACACTAATGCGCGGACTTTAGGAAAAAAATCACTAAATTTTCAATATTTACACATTCAACACTTATCACCTCTTCACTTAGAGAGATATAAAGAAAAAAAAATCCGACACCAACATGGGTGATGGTTGTTCGCCAGATAAAAAGGAAGAGATAGAAAGATGAAAGAGAGAAAATGGTAAATAAATAAGAGATATATGTATTAATAATTTAGAGAGTAAAATAATAATTAAATTAAATTATTTTTATTTATTTACTTTTAGGGGTATAGGGCTTGCTAACAAAAGGAAGTGTACATTAAAAAAAAATATATATATAGTGAAAAATCTATTTTTTTAAGTCTAATTGAAAAAATTCTTTTTAGTTATTAGATTTTGATTTAGTTCTTTAAATTAGATTTCACTTGTATTTTAGTCCCGCATTGCAGGAATTGTAGGGATATTGCAGGGATTGTAGGGAGTCTTTTAGTGAGTACATTCGATTTTTATAGTGAATTCTGATACATGTAACTAATGTTAGTTATGATTTCATAATTGTTACTTTTCGCACATATTTTAGCATTTTTAATTACATGTATTTATATAATATTATTCATATGTTACAATTATATATATATATAATATTTTGTGATGTTACTGAAAAAATATCAAATTTTTTAATTACATATCAGAGACGTGTAACTAAAAAGTTACATCTTATTGAAATATGTAACTGAAAAATATCAAACTTTTTAGTTATATATCAGAAACATGTAACTAAAAAATTACATATTATTAGAATATGTAACTGAAAAAAAAATAAAAAAAAATTAGTTACTTATAACTAATACAGTGATATTATACAGAAAATAGTTACATGTAACTAACGCGTGATTATCACATGAGTAAGGTTTCTTTATTTTTAAAAGAGATGGAACTAAATCAAATTTTTTTACCACATGTAGGACTTTTAACCAATTAAATCTTAAATATATGGCTTCTTACTCATTATCTAAAAAAAAAAAAAAAAAAAAAAAAGGGTAGGAGGTAGAATTTTAATAAAAGATACTAGAATATTTAGTTAATTTTTTAATATATAATAATTTTATTTTTGGGTGGCATAGAAACACGTGTACCTATTTAATCTTAGCCCCAAAAACTCATGTTGGGTGAAATGTCCATTTCAAAATGGAAAATACACTACGAAAACAGATATATTTCACTGGATCACCTTTAAAATAAAAAGAATAAATAGTGTTATGATTAATTAGACTTAAATCACTGGATCCAATATAATTTAGAGTATTTTATATTACTAATTCATTCCAGTGACCCAATATAATTTAGAATATTTTATATTATTAATTTATTCTTATACTCATGTAGTTATTTAAATTTAGAGAAAAATTTAATTAATATATAATAATTATTTGTTGTACAGTAACATTTACATCACTTATTTATTATGTTGTTGTTGACATTGTTGTATTACAATAACATTTGCATATCTCTATTAATTATGTTGCTATTAAGATTATTGTTGGATTATAATATTTGTATTCCCTGTTTATTATGTTTTTGCTGATATAATAAAAGAATATATATTTTGATTTATCTTAAATGCTAAATATATAACTGGTATTTTTTCAATATGAACTTGTAATTAGTGGTCAATTTAAATGAGTTTTTCTAATTTTTTCTATAATTAATCCTTATAAAAAAATAATTATTTAAAGTCCAATAATATTGTAGCAACTCGTGAACTTTCAACATCAATAAAACCAAAAATCGGCCACGTGTTCTCCACCTTACGTCCAAGTGTCCAACCGACCTCCTTCGCCCTAAGAAATTGCATACGTGGCATCTACACCGCAACACCACGTGCATGATCAGCCACGTGGATTATTTTAACAAAGATTTTTTTGATTAATTAATTAATTAATTTAATATCCACCATCACAACACCATGTTTGGCAACTATCACACATTTGATGTGACACACATCCAATCACTCTATTACACTTTGACCCATCCAAAAATATCTTCACCCATTTTAATTAGGGATTTAAAATAATTTAGGCATGTTTAGTGCAAAATTAAATATAATAGGGTAAGTTGCCTTTTATTCCCCATTAATTTGACAAATAAGGTAGTGTTTCTATTTTTCTGTATCTACTTCCACTAAAATGGAATGGGGACTTTGTTTCCGTTCGGGAGTATCCAGAGAATAGAAACATGTTCTATAATAACCATTGTCTTGAAATTGTTCCTTTTAATTTATAAGAACAGAAATAAGAAACATGTTTGGTTGTAACATTTCTTATTTTTTGTTCCTTAAATGTATGGTGGCCGATGCAGTGGTGGTGGTGGCCTGTAGGGTGCTAGCGGCAGATGGAGTGGTAGTTGGAATATAGTTTTGTAGGAGTGAATAAGAATTCACATTTTTTTGTTTATTAGATTCTTAAGGAATTCATGAAATACTCTTAAATTACTCCTAAAATTTTGGGAACAAAAACATGTTTACTAAACCAATTTTTGTACATTAATCCCAAAAATTTGGGAGTAGGAACAAAAATTAGGAAACGGAAACAATAACCAAACGGGGTCTAAGCTTTTAAACAAAGTGAGAAACTATTTTTTTTTCATTTAAATTAGCGGTTTAAAACTAAATAAAAATAAAAAATTATAATTATCTACTTCTACCTTTGAACAAAGTGAGAAATTAACGAAATAGTCTTAAAACTGAATAGAAATATGTTTTTCATCCAATTTTTGGATGAAATAGACGAAATTGTCTATTTATTTCAATTTTAATTTTTTTTATTATAACTATTTTTAAAAACTTGAGTTAATATTAAAATAAAGGGACAATTTCGTTTATTTCATCTCATAATTGGAAAAAAAATATAATTTCATCTATTTTTATAATTTAAGGGGAAAAAAATTAATATTTTACTTTGTTCAATTAATCAAATTAGAGGAGAATACAAGACATTAGCCTTTTAAATATATAAACATTTAATATTTTCAGTGTTAGAAGACATTGTATTAATTTTTTTAAATTTATAAATTATTTATAATAAATATTAAAAATATTTTGTTTGCCATGAAATTCAATCAATACAATAATTTTTTTGAAAAATTAATTAAATTTATCAAAAATTCAAAAATCGTTATATGCTATAAAATTAATATAATTTTTTATATGAAAAATTAAGTAACTTTCATATAATACAATAATAACTTTACACTTTAAAAATAAAAATATAATTTATTTCAACTGTAAAAGTGTGAAATATTTAGATCGAATAATTTTTAAAAAATTTCATAAAACGATGTTATTTATTTATTTTTATCAAAATTAACAATCAATGATTAAAATTGTTTTTTAAAATATTATTTTGATTTACAATGTACATAGACAATAAAATCATATCTTTAAAATAAGTAAAAACACTTGAAAACAAAACGTAGAAGAAAAGAACACCCGGGAAAAAAGGACATGCTTCATTTGTTGGCAAAAGTGGTATATTATCTTTTATCCTCACTCTTTTTGTCTAATTATCATCCTTTTTATTTTAAAAATTTATACTTTATTTTCTTCTACTTTACACTGAGTGAGAAACTGTATTAGACCGACAACCAAAAGTAGATCTGCAACATTTAGAAAACGGTAGAGGAGTTAGAGAATACTTACCGAGAGAGAAGATGATGGAAAACAAAAAGTTATTTTTTATTTTATTTTTTGTATTTGTGATAAAACATTTAAAAAAAATTAAATTGAATAGACAATCCCGTCAATTTTCATCTAAAAATTAGATGAAAATATTAATTTCTTTCATTTTTATATTATGTTAATTTAAATAGAAAAAATTAATTTATCATTTTATTTAAAAATAGAAATAGGCAAAAACGGAAGGAGTAAAATGATAATTAAGGGATAAAATATAATTTTATCCTAAAAAAAAAATACATGATAATTTTTACAAAATTAAATACACACTTCTACTTCTCATATCAATAATTGTCTTGAATAAATCATTTTCATAATAAATTATAGGAAGATATAATTAATAATAAAATTAAATTCTATTTTTTTAAAAAAAATCAGCCGAAAATTAATGTCCCGCTTTTAAAAAGGTATTAAATTATATTTTGTATCTCTTATTATTTATTAATATTATTACATGGCATGATTATAAATTTAAAAATATACTGTAGATATGGTAAATTCTTAATTTTAATAAATTAAATATTTTAATAATAAAAACTATCCAATGCAAATAAAAGATAAGGTTAATTACTTTTTGCTCGTTTATAGTTAGATCATTTTTTATTTTGTCATCTATTTTATTTTCGTCACCACTTATTTTTGTGCTAGTAGATTAAAATACAACTATTAAAATTTATCCCTCGTGATTCGTTGTGTGTTATCTTTTATGTTATTTTTGTCACCGTTTATTTATATAATCATTAAAATTTAACGGAATCGGAGTAAATATTTGTGTCATTTTATTTTGAAATTAAATTTAAAAAATACGTGGCGAGGAATACTTGGTAGTTTCCCCAGCAGGCGAAGCGGCACGTCGGCATCGGTTTGGCCTGGTCTCCTATGCTGATAATTTTTCACCACATGTCTGGACACGTGTCGGTAGGAGGAAAAGTCAGATTTCACACAAAAAAAGGCGCCACACACTACCAGGCCCAAAGGCAAGTAGGTGAACACCTTACGTATCTCTCTCTCTCATCGTTACTCTATATAAAGAGCAGAGGCACGTCGCCAAGAAGATCAATCTCTTCGTTCTTCTTTGATCTTGCCGTTAGAGATCGTTCATGTCTCTTAATCGAATCACAATGACTGTGAATCAGGCTTTTGAGGAGTACTTAATGGAGGCACAGAACGACTATCGATCTGATATGCGGAGTTCGCCGCCGGGATCGATTGAAGTCGTGAATGGAAAGCCGAAGTTGAGCGGATCGGAGTTCGACACGGATCGAGAAAGCAATGGATCGTCGGAGGATATGGAGTCTCCGAGATCGGTGTCCAGGGCGAGAAAGTGGACGGCGAAGAACGTGAGGGCGTTTGTGCACAGCCAGATCTTGAGGATCAGAGAGGAGGATTCGCATCTCCGGGAGGATATCGGAGAAGGATTCGGTGGAAAAGATAAGGTCGCCGCAGCTCCTGATGAACTGGCATCTCAATTCGGCGTTATGCTTTTCTCAAGGCAAATCCTGCCTGCTTCGCCTCTCAGCGGCAAAACCGCAATCAGCTCCGCGCACTGAATCGATCAAGGTCCTTTAATCATAATCCTCTCTGCCTCCATCTCTAACCTGTTATGTATATATAATCAGTCTTGTTCTCATGCTTTTTCTCTATATAATAATCTCTGTGAACTTTTGTCGAACAATAGAGGATATACAGCTGCGTTCATCACTGAATGTTGATTTACTCCTCCAATAGGAGCATTCATTTTCATAGTTCTTTAACTAGGTTGAAATTACTGTTTAAAGTATATGGATCCTCTATACGCATGCGTGAATCTCGTGAATCCCTCGATTTTACACGTCTTTAATCTTCTTTTCGCATATAAGAAAATCGGACGATTTTTATATTAATATAATTTTGTTTACATGGAAAACAGTTGGTTGGATCATCCCTTTGGTTGTTGCACACTAATTTGAATTATTTTTCTACTTGATTTTGAATTTTGCAGAGGCTTCAAAGAAAATTTGGGATCAAGTTAGCTATTCAGCCCCTTCGCGATAGTGAGGCTTAGTTGTGAAGACGAGGAAAAGACGGATGTGTAGATGATCTTGTACAGTTAGAAAATAACGCATTTCACGAGCATGTGAAAAAAAAAAAAAAAAAATCAATAAATTTTCATTGAAAATCACACATAAATTCTTCATCCACTTGTTGAATCACTTAAAACATAAGTTAACCAATAGTGTCGCTCAAACGGCAAAACACGCTTGAATTAAAGCGGTTGAGAGATATCTGTAAGGTTGTAAGGTTCGGAGTTTGAACCTGCAGAAAATACTTGTTCGGAGGAGTAGCCATGGAACTAAAAACGGTAACTTAGGCCCCGTTTGGTTAGTGTTCCCAACCAAATCAAATCCAACCCAACCCAAAAATTTTGGATTTGATTTTTGGGAACGTGTTTGGCAAACACAAAACTCAACCAAACCCAAAAAATAGGAATTGATTTTCAAAATCCTAAAGAAACCAGAAACAAAAAAAAATTGTTTCTTTTTGTGCCCAAAATACTCAACCCAAAGTTCTCAACTTCCGTCTTCATCTCCGGCTGACCACCACCACCCGCCGCCGTCCGGCGACCATCGCCGGCCGCCGTCTCCGGCCACCTCCTGCGACCTTTCTGCCGCCGGCGTCCACCTCCGGCTACCGTCCGCCGCCGCCGGCCGTCCGGCCACCACCGCCGCCGTCGCCACCGCCAAACACAAAAAAAAAAAAAAATTAGGATAAAATCGTTACCAAACACATTCGGTTCTCAGCACAAAACAAAAATTGTCGTTACCAAACGCAATTCTGTTCCCAAAATTCTCAACCCAACCCAATTCAACTCAATTCAACCCATTCCAGTTGGGTTCAGAAAATGGGAACACTAACCAAACGCCACCTTAGTAAATTGAAACAATTCTTAGTAAATTTTTAATACACAAATTTATGATTTCAAAAACATTAATTGCAACTCGGACAACTAATTCTATAGTCAAATTCACTAACAACTAATTTGTGAAAGTAAATCTTTTGAAAAAATCGAACCAACGGAGTCATATCAAGAGAAGTAATTCTAATCCAATATCATTAATTTATCTATTCAATATCAATATTATCTTTAGCAGTTTCGACCTTAATAAATATTTTCATTGGCTAAAATACTAGTTTATATCATGAGTAGTATTTTGGCTAATAGAAATTTGGAGTCGTGGCCATGCTAGCCAAATGAACGAACTAATAATATTTTTATTTTTTACTTTGCTTAAGCAAACATTTATTTAGCGGGTTGCAATAGATGATATTAATGTTGAATAAATAAATTGTTAATTAAAAGTTTCTACTAATTTTTAGTTAATTCTTTACCATAGATGGAAATGAAGATAATTATTAAGTAAAATAATTATGTTGATGATTAGACAGAACCATAATTGCGTTATTTGAGTCTTTAGGGTAGTTGAACACGAAAACAAAATGCAGAGAGGATTGATGCTTAGAAAAATAAATTCTAGATTCTCAATAATTGATGACCAATTGAAGATTTAGAAAGTTGTTTTAATGCGGTGGGATTTTGTCGATTTTGTCCAAGCAACCACCGATTGAAAAGATAAAACAATTTGCACCACACAACCAACCAGGCAATAATTCAATCAAGACAACTTGATTATAGAGTGCAATTTACGCCATCATAAGATAATTATAAAATTTTAATCCAATTAGAACCCATTTTCATTAACCTTTCTTTTCATACTAGTCATGAAAGATCAACTCCAACGGTTCGCCATCTTCTTTTGTCAACTCAAATTTTGACAATTTTGATATGAAAATAAAGTATCCTACCATAATACTACTGTGCTAAATGATGAATCACACTTTAAGATTGATGTGAAAGAAACTCATTTAAGATATGATTAGTCGAAGTACTTGTAAAATTGACTCCAAACACTTGCATTGTAATATAATAAAATGAACACAGTTGATTCAAACAAACACAGTTGATTCAAACACCGAAACACAATCAAACAACAAAAGAACTTTTAGGTTTTTAAAACCAATGAGTCCATTGGTTTTCAATTCAAATCAAACCCACCCAATTCAAACCCAAACATCAGCACCACTTCTAGTAGTCATCGCCTTCATCTTCTTCACCCTCGGCAGATTCAGCACCGACCTCCTCGTAATCTTTCTCCAGAGCAGCAAGATCCTCCCTAGCTTCAGAGAATTCTCCTTCCTCCATGCCCTCACCCACATACCAGTGAACAAAGGCACGTTTGGCATACATTAGATCAAACTTATGGTCAATCCTTGAGAACACCTCGGCGACGCTGGTGGAGTTGGAGATCATGCAAACTGCCCTCTGAACCTTGGCCAAATCGCCGCCGGGAACCACCGTCGGTGGCTGGTAGTTGATGCCGCACTTGAACCCAGTTGGGCACCAGTCAACGAATTGGATGGTTCTCTTGGTCTTGATGGTGGCCACGGCGGCGTTCACGTCCTTGGGGACGACATCACCCCTGTACATCAAACAGCAGGCCATGTATTTTCCATGGCGAGGGTCGCACTTCACCATCATAGAGGAAGGTTCGAATGCGGTGTTGGTGATTTCGGCAACGGAGAGCTGCTCGTGGTAGGCCTTTTCAGCGGAAATGACAGGAGCATAAGAAGAAAGCATGAAATGGATCCTTGGGTATGGAACCAAATTGGTCTGGAATTCGTTCACATCAACGTTCAGAGCACCATCGAAACGGAGGGAGGCAGTCAAAGAGGAAATGACCTGAGAGACAAGCCTGTTGAGATTTGTGTATGTAGGACGCTCAATGTCCAGGGATTTGCGGCAGATATCGTAGATCGCCTCATTGTCAAGGAGCACAGCAACATCTGTGTGCTCCAAAAGGGAATGGGTGGAGAGAACAGAGTTGTAGGGTTCAACAACAGAGGTTGAGATCTGAGGGGACGGATAAACAGTGAATCCAAGTTTTGATTTCTTTCCGTAATCAACGGAAAGCCTCTCTAGAAGCAGAGATCCGAGGCCGGAACCTGTTCCGCCTCCAACAGCGTGGAAAACCAGAAACCCTTGAAGCCCGGTGCAGTTGTCTGCAAGCTTCCTGATACGATCTAGGCACAGATCTACAATTTCTTTCCCAACTACAAAAAGAAAACCACCAGATCTGAATGATAAATCCAAATAAAAGGAGGTTCAGATTGAAAAACGAAGGAACAGAACAGATCTGATAAGACTTAAATATGCTTACTCGTATAATGGCCTCTAGCGAAGTTGTTGGCGGCATCTTCTTTGCCGCTGATAAGTTGTTCGGGATGGAACAACTGACGGTAGGCTCCGGTTCTCACCTCATCAATGACGGTGGGCTCCAGATCTACAAACACAGCGCGCGGGACATGTTTACCGGCTCCGGTTTCGCTGAAAAACGTATTGAAGGCATCATCTCCGCCACCGACCGTCTTATCGCTCGGCATTTGCCCATCAGGCTACAGATCCATTAAGGAAAACATCAGATCTATACTCGTATCGACACCACAGACAATAAAAAGCCAATAATCGAAAAAAATAACAGACCTGGATGCCATGTTCAAGGCAGTAGAGCTCCCAACAGGCATTTCCAACCTGAATACCAGCCTGACCGATGTGGATCGAGATGCACTCTCTCATTTTCGTTAGATTTGGGTGAATTGAGAGATGAAGAACAAGAGAGAGAGAGAGTGAGAGAAAGAGAGAGAAAAGTAAAGGCGTATACAATGACGCCTCTGGCAAGAGAGAGAGAAAGCTGTAGATCTGAGTGGGGGAAAATGCCTGACAGAGGGTAGTTAAATATAGGGAGGGGGAGGGGGAATTTTGTGGTGCGCTCCAAACGGCTACAAGATTATGAAATACCAACTAGAACCAGCTGTCATTGGGCTGCAACGGTTATATGAGAGGGAACGTTCAAATTTTGAAATTTGAATTATGAATTTTCATTTCACTTCACCCCCACATAAATGAAAGTGAATTTGGGCAATGAATTATACAAAAACTAGGTCATGGTCAAAATGTGGGCTTCTGCTTATTTATGGACTTTGTCCAAATTCTTAGGTTGGATCAAAGCCCAAGCCCAAGCCCAAAAATAGAGTCTTCCCTCTCATTTTTTTTTTTTGTTCTTCAGTAAAGTTTGTCTGGGCGGGAACGGTCGAAAATCGACTACATGCTTTTACTTTTTAGTTAAGGTAGTTTCGCTAGCACAAGGTCGACTCTAGTCCTTTCTGGGAACACTGGTGCGCTACGACATGCTTAAAATACTAAAACTAGGTTATTTCCCTCTCGACTTTGGATCTTATATTACAATATAGAGTTACATCATATCCATCATCGATGCTTCAAAACTCGATCTTCGAAATGCATTTCAAAATGTCATTGATACTTAGTTTCTCATCCAAATCCTAAATTTCAACCTCAAGTTTTACTCGAGTTTTTCTTTTCCCTAACTACTAAAAAGAAAAATTAAAGGCGAATCAAATCAAGATATCATATGATTAACGTATATTTTTAGTGCCTACCTTGGTGATTTTTTCATAAAATTGCAGATGTTGCACGTAAGATATCTTATGATCTCGCCCTTCATGAAGAAACATTGCCTATTTTTTATGATACTATTAACTACAAAATTGATAATTCGAGGATTAAACTCTAACTTGTGAATTGAATGACAGAAAATTACACTTAACTAACCCTAGATAACTTTTCAATCCAAACCACCCAAAGAAAGATGGATCACTAGAGATTTTCAACACAAAATTTTCAAGGAGACCAAATACTTTCTTCAAATATATCATCCAACGAACCATAACCAATATTTCAACAAACATATGTACCCAAAAATTTGTCTTTTCCAGATCCTTGTAAGTGCCATGATATCGGGCCCAAATGAAAATTATAGTAGCCATGGATGTCAAGATGTAAAATTATAAAATTGTTGAAGAAGTTTGAAACTACGAACGGCACTTTGTTAAATTAGATATCCATATGAAATGGATATTGTAAAGGAAACTATAAGCTTGTACAAAATTGAAATTTATACAAAATAGAGTGAGCGAGAGATGAGGGCGCAAAAATAAAAATAAAAATAAAAATAAAAATTCCAGGATGACAATGACGGTAGAGATGGGGTGTGTTTCAGTGACAGAAGGCATGTGCCCCTCACGCAACCCATTAACGCTGCCTACTTCCCCGCCTTCTCCAACCTTCACACCACCCACCCAGTCGTGCCCTATTGCTGCCTCAACATATTGGGAGCAAACCTATGCCAATTGCCACCTGCCAAAGCCCCCAAAATCGCTTATCTCACTAAACGTCATTGTCTTCGCCATTGACGTGAAGTCCAATAACTCCCCACAAAGCATCGTCACGGTAGTGACGCATGAGGTTTATAATGAGGAGGAAGACAAACCCACTCATGATCTACTAAAAGGCAAGAAGTTTGATTGGTTCAAATCCAATTTGTGCAATAGCAATGATCTTTAGCTAGTCATGGCCATAATATGCTCTTGGCAAACTCTCCACCAACCACCAAATTTACCGTGCCTTGCAACTAACCACCACCATATCTACCCTCTGAAACACTTCCCCTTCCTCCCAAAAACCATGCCACTCCTAAATCTAGCAAATAGCCCCCACCTGCCATCCCAACCGCGAAACACTCCCTCTCTCATTCTTATAATCCCAGATCTATATATGCTTGCAGGAGTGGGAGTAAGCCCAATGGTGGTGGCAGTCAATGGTGACTATATCGACGATAGTCGCGGAGGTCACATGGAGGTTGAATATATGGATTGAAGGGAAGAAGATGGGATAGGGAAAGAGAAACGTAGCAGTCTAGTTGTTAAGGCTGAGAGAGAGGATCGTGCAAGGATGAGGGAGCAGACATTTGGCTTGGCGGGAATTCCGGGAGCAGACATTTGGCTTGGCGGGAATTCCCCCCACGCCTCCCCAAATCCCAACCATCAATTCTACTCAAATCAATCCAAATCCTTACAAAAAAGATGTCTTGAAAAAACAATCTCTTTATTTATTAATAGATATTACATACTATCTTTGCTTTTCTTTTAAACTACAACAACCCATTTAAGTATTTGCATGAGGTTGTTTTCTTGATTAACAACCTGTTAATTAATTATTAATTTCATTAAAAAAATCTACAAAGGTCACTAACAAAAAGGTCATATGAGTTATATTATAAAAAACATATGAGTGATTTTTTATGTTATGCCAAACTTCATAGAAATAAATAATATATTGCCCTATTGATTAACTATCATATTTGTCATTTGAAATAAGGAAGTATTTTGGAGTACGACGCCATAAAATTGGAATTCAAAATGAACACATCTAATTTCTTTATTTTATCATTCATTTATTTTAATTCCTAATTCGGGTGCTCAAGTTCCATGAATCAAAAACTACCCAAGACACGCATATTTCTTTGATCAAGTACAATCAATGGTGTTTCTATATTAATTTATCTTACAACTTTCTCCGTTCATTCGAAATTAAAAAATATATATATATATAAGTCGAAATTTTTCAATTTAAAATTAACATGTCTTTATTTGATATCAACTTGGCCAACATTATCTCAATGTAGCCAACACATCACAAACAAAAATTGATAGGGGAAGTTGTGAGGAGGTCCCATGGATAGTGAGTTGTTCCTTTTTTGAGCCTTATAATTGCATTGACAAATAATCAAGCAATGGACCCATTCATTACTATTGGCCCCAATTGTTTGTGAAACCTAGATCTATGTCGGATTTTTTTCTTTTTATTTCCATCCATCTACCTTGCTAAAACAACTACAAAATTAATTAACAAAAGTGGAATTCGTTCCTTAATCTTAGTGCATAGGAGCCAAAGAGAATAACAAATCATAATAATTCTTTGTTGGAACTTGACGTTAATCAAAATGACAGGGGTGTCTAACTGATTGTGATAGGATTATAGAAGAAATTCCACAAAAATCCAATTAAGATGCGTTCAGGTAAAGTATTTGAAGACATAATTTGATTTTGAAAAATAAATTTATAAATTTTTTCTTAAAATATTTTTTAACAAAAGATTTACAAATTTATTTTCGCAATTATATTGGTTGTTCGAGTGACTCGCATAAACCCGCCCCTAACCTTTTGAGATCATATTTTGACATTAGAAAGGTAATTAAAACGAGTAATATTAATTGATGAGAGGTAGAGTAAGATCTTTTTTGATAGCACTGAAAATTAAATACATAAAAATTTTACGTAATTAAATTAAGTGTTGAATTTGTTAAATGTTGAATATATTGAATATTTACTTTTCTAATATTTTTAACCTCAAAGTTTTAATTTTTGTATAAATTTTTGTCTCTAAAATATTTTTCATTATTTTTTTCTAAATTATTTACTATTTACAATTTTTTCTCCCTATTTTTCTCAATTTAGTACTTTCTATCTTCATAATTGTTTGCATATAATCTCTTTTGCAAGATTGTATAGTAATGATGCTTAATGGTGGTTGTGGTAGATAAATATTTGATGGTTTTAAGTCCTAAGTACTAAAAAGATAAGAGAGTCACATGTTTATCGCTAAAAAATAATACTTATATTGTTAGACAAAAATGATGTTTAGACTATATTAAGTCTAATTATTTATGTGATTTAAATATTGATTGACATGTGTTCATATATCAATACTTTATTCTTAGTAAGAAGACCAACATGAAATATTGATTCATCAAAAATTATTAGTGAATGAAAAATTGTCTTTCAATGTAATCTTATGAAATTGATTGAACTATGTAAAATGAGTAATTTCACATTGGTTAATAAAAAATACTTAAACTACTTTCATAATCCATTTTGGATTGCAGACCCAGGTTGTGTTTTTGAGTTTAGACTTGGGTTGATCTAAGTAGAGAAAATTATTTCTAGAATTTTCTTTAAATCGACTTTAACAATTTTCTTAAAGAAACAAGACTTATATTTTCATATTTGTAACTCATTTTTAATAAGACTCACATGTGATATCTAGTGGCTTTAAAGTGAGACTTTTGATATGTTGGAGTTACTCATTTGTTTACTCTATAAATAGAGAAGTTTGATTATCATTTAGGCATGAAAACTTAAGATATCTTTCACTACACACACACACCTTGAGTCTATGCTAGTTTATTCTTGACAAATAGTTCAACATTTGTTTTGTTCGTCAGATCCTTTGATTTCGAGTGTTAGTATTCAAGGATTGTGATCGTTGTATCATGAGAAGCAAATATCTGAGTCACCGTAAGCACCTAAGCAAAGTCAAAATTTTCTTTAAGGAAATAACATTAAACGATAGCCTTGATCGGTATAAATTTATGAGATTATCATCGGTAAAGGATTATAAGTATAATTTTATGTATTTACTAATTACATGTATTTTAATTTATTGTTGAAAAATATAATTTTGTAATGTTTGTTAATGTTATAGAATATTTGTTGTCATAGCCTGGAATATTTACTGTCGCATGTATTAGAATTCTGAATATTTGTTGTGAATTATTTTACATAATGAATTATTTGATGTAAGTTACATTTAACAACAAATTTCACTAAAAGTAGAATTTTATTATTTATATTATTTCATTGTAAATATATTTTTGACAAATTTTAAAAAAAAAATATTGAAAATAATATTAATTAATGTTTAACTATATTAATTAAAATTAGTATTTTTACCATTATTTCTAACGTATATTTTGTACTAGGATACTAACGTAATATAGTATCGAAATAGGCTGCCAAACCACATGGATCGGATTGTAATCGTCAGTTTCTGATTATTTTTCCAATAGAAAGAAAAATAATTTGATTTATTGTTTTACTAACTAATTGCACGAAATTAAAATTTAAAATTAAATTGATAAGGATGGAACTGCGTTAGAAATTAAGGATCATGTACTTGGGGAATTAGACTACTTTTATATATATATGTTAATTTAAATGTGTGCGAATGAACATTCTCAATGGAATCGTTTAGGAAAATTAGATTTATTATTAAATCGGCATGATTTATTTTCGATAGCAAATTCCTACAATACTCTAATCCGTGGTGAGTGAATTAAATTCTAAGCATAAACTATCAAAATCAACACTTAAATTTTATAAGTACGTACACACTCAATTTTAAGTATTGAATTGTGTTAGTAAATTGACCCTAAATTTTCACCATTTAATTGAAGAGATATTTTCGTCCCTTGAATTATATTTTTAAAGAGATCTAAACTTTTGTATTCATGACCTTAATTATTTTGCGGACCCTACATCATTTATAAATAGACTATATTATTTAAGTTAATTAGTTAATTTTATTTTAAAATTATAAATTTCAATTACACAAAATTATTTTTTATTAAAATAATATTAAAACGTGTTTTTAGTCACAAATAATTACTAACATGTTTATAATTTAAAAAAGAATCTATATTATAAATGAGGAGAGTGTGGGCCACAAATTATTTTTTGTCAAAAGAACATGTGAGATCTATTAGATGAGATGCAGAGTAAATCTCTCTATCATTTCATTTAATCGAAAAGATAATTTCATCAATTAGATTACGTAATTGGTGAAATTTATATTTTTATACATACATGACCTTTATTATTTGGTAGAACCCACACCATTTATAATACAGACTTGATTATTTGAGTTAATTAATTAAATAAATTATTTTTCTACTAAATTAATATTAAAGCATGCTTTTAGTAAGGATAATTACTAATCTATATAATAAAATATTTTTTAATTAGACACTTATTTTCACACTTAATATTTGTATGGGCTCCAATAGATAAGTCCAAATAATTAAAAATCCAATCTATTATTTTTATTTTGAAAAAACCCCAACTTTACATGCACAATAGCTCATGCACGGTTTGGATTGATCTTACTCTTTAGGTATTTTTGGAAACTACCATCAAACTAAACGAGAAAAAATTCAAGCAATTCATTCATTCAAGCTATGAAAATGAAAGAGAAAAAACTTTCTATTCTCATCTCTCATGCCCTAAATTACAAAGAAGATAAGGGCGTCGATAGCAAAAACCCTAAATTGCGAACACTATTTCCACACCAGCAGAAGGTAACGGCGATGACAGAATCAGCGGTGACGGCAGCAGGTTCAAGCAGTGAGGTTGAGCAATAGTTCAAGAAGAACAAGTTTGAGTTTTTAAATGTATTCTAGAGTTAAAGAGTTGTTTCAGGTTTTGAAAAATTAGGAACATAAAACACGAACCATTTTTCTGATTTTGCTCTTACTATTGTTGGATAGTTTTTTGAAATTAGAACAAAATTATCCCCAGATTTTTAGAACTATTCAAAATTCATAAAGCACTTTAAAACAATAGAACAATGGAGTTCTTGCAGGACCTTAAAAACATTTATTTCCAACCTATGCTGTCTCAAATATGCCCCGATATATATTCAATTATGTATATATGCGCGTGTGTGTATTGTACCCTCTTAATTTTTGGCTTTGTTTGGATTACATAATGGTGATATATTGAAAACCCCTTATGCAATTCTTATATATACTGAATTGATCCCCTTTCTTTTGTGTTTCTTCTTGTCAAATATCACCATGAAACTCGAATCTCCATGGGAGCTTTCATTATCAAGAAACTCAAAGGTCAGTCTAGTGTCTCTATTTGGTCTATTTTTCGAAAAGTTTTACTTGATGAACGCGAGCACAAAAAAAATGATGAAATTATAAGGTTGCTCCATTGTGATTGGAGTGTTCTGGGTTCAAATCTTGGAAACAATCTACAGGTAAACATGGTAATTCTTGTGTACATCTGAACCTCTCTAGACTCCGCTAATGCAGGAGCTTTCATGCATTGCGTTGTCCTTTTTATGATGAAATTGATTTTCTTTTTTTAGATTGAGAGTATCTCAAAGAAGCTGGAGTAGCTTGATGTTCAATTTACATTTACAGAGAGAAAGAGGCCAAAGTGTGAAATTGACTTTCCTGGACGATTGTGGAAGTCCTAAATCACCAACTCTTCCATTTATGGACTGGAATGATCATGACATACCCGATTTCGTGTTGATTGATTCGCCCTAAGCTGCCACAACATTGAATCTCATGCATTTGTAGGCTACTTGAGAAGACCAGATCTTTTTTGAATGGAATATTTGTTCATGACGACGTTCTAGTTTGCTTTGTTTTGAAATGGTCACTTTCCCTGTTTTCAATTTAGTCAAGTAGATTGATTGTTGTGAACTTTGTTCTTGTGTTTATAAACACTTCATTTTATGTTAGCAATTAGTTTGTGTGAATTTTTAGCATTGATTAATAGGATTTGATTACATTTTCCTAATTTTTTCAATCAAAAGTACATGTTGCAATATTAACTGTATTGTTATAATCGGTTGAATATTTACCATATAATTATATTTGATTGAATATTTACTGTACAATTATAATCGATTGAATATTTACATAACCTAAGAACAACCTTATTTTATTTCCAAGAATCTGATCTGAACATATAAAGAAAACCAACAGAAACCGAAATCCTTTGAGTTTATTCATGTTTGCACCATCAACTACAAGTTTAAACCAAAATTCAACAGATCCAAAAGTCTGAATTTTCAAAAACAATAAACAAATCCACAATCATTAAGAATTTAGTGATTGGAGCGTAAATCTTGCAATAGTTGGAGGGTGCATTTTTTACAATAAACTTTATACGATAAGAGTATCATGAATGAAGTGAGTATGAATTGTTTATTCATCATGCAAGGACGTAAAGCATCAAGGATAGATCCTTTTAAAACATTACCCATTGAACACTATGCAAAGATTTGATGGCCAAATGAAAAATATATTCCTTCAAAACTATTCATCCAACAACAACAACACAAAAAAAAAAAAAAAAAAAAAAGAAGCTCTTTTTCATTAAAGAGCTCTCCAATTTCATTGCCAAAAATTTGAATTCTTAAACATAAGCTTGTTATTTTAACTTTCTGTTTGGTACCAATATTACAATACATAAATTCAAAGGGCAAAACACATGTTGATAATCATTACTATTTATATATATATAGTTCTTCAAATTTCTCGTGTTATGCAGGGCTATTGGCATGCTGCTTCTTTCCTTTCAGCATCCAAATTCAGAAGGTACTAGCCCTTTTAGCTCTGGTCCATTATGCCTGTTGTTTAAATGTTGTTGTATAGTAATAAACTCAAAGAACTCAAACACCACACATGTAATGGAAGAAAATAACAATGCAAAACTCGAGTGGAATAATAAATTTTTGCTATACAATAATAAACTCAAAGAACTCAATTGTTGATTTTTACTAGACAGTAAAATCTTAATAAATCAAACATCAACAAAAAAAATGAAGAAGATGAAAATTTGGACCAATAAATCAACATCGATTTTTGTTACATAGTTATTAAACGTCGATTTTTGTTATACAGTAATTATTTTCTCAACAACCCCATATAGAAAATGAAAAGTAACAAGATGTTAATCCAAAACAATACTCAATTGTTGATTTTTGCTACACAATAAAAATCTCAATAAATCAAATATCAATGAGAAAAAAGAAAAAGATGGAAATTTGGACCAAAAAATCAACATCGAATTTTGTTACACAGTTATTAAATGCCTATTTTTGCTACACAGTAATTATTTTCTCAACAACTCCACATCAAGAATGAAAAATAATGAAATATAAATTCAAAACAATACTCAATTGTTAATTTTTGCTACACAGTAAAAAATCTCAATAAATCAAACATCAACAAGATTTCATTTGTTGATTTTTGATACACATTAAATATCTCAATAACTCAAAAATTAACAATGAAAATGAAGAAGATTGAGATTCAAACCAATAATTCAATATCTATTTTTGCTACAAATTAATTAAAGATCGATTTTTGCTACATAGTAACTATTTGTTTTAACAACCCTACATCAACAATGGAGCACACAATTACAGTGCTCAACTCAGTAAATATCTTGAACATCTATATTGGATTAAGGAGACTTCGCAGTAAATATTCCAAAATTTTATTAGTGGGAACATAAATATAGAACAAAAACTGTGAAACTTTATTAATCCAAACCAAATGCTTGTGTATATGTTAATGACAAGCTTTCTAAGTAAATAATTTAACAGTACAAGATATAGAAGCTGTGAAACTTGAACAAAAAAATCAAGAAAACGAAATCATTGATAAGAAATTCCAAAAAGAAGAAGAAGAGACTGAACATGAAGCAAGTTTTTAGATGATATTTACTGCACAGTTACTCGCAAAGCCCTAAAACCTAATAGGAGAATAGATTTGGGGAGATGAAACTAAAAGAGACTAAGATGTTGCAACTTACCAGAGATGTAAAGGACGACGACGACGATTACAATGGACGGCGATGACAATTACAATGGACGATGAAGGCGATTGCAATAGCGACACCGGTTACGCGTTTGCACCAAGCGGTAACCGCGACGGAATGCTCTCTCGGCTATGATGTAGAACCCTTACTGCTAAAAACCTACCTTCCAATTTCACTTCATTGCAAAATTTTCACTATTGATAGAAGCTTCATCCCAAATGCCTACCTTCCTATTTTAGACCTCTCACGCGCCTCTCTCTATGGGAAACTTACAGCACCTAGATGGGTTTTATTTTAATTTGCCATTGTTATAAGGGGAACACTCTAATATATGAGTGGGCTTTGGGACTTATATTAAAAAAAAAAAACTATAATAAATTAGGACGGTTTTTAAAATGATTTTTTTATAAGAGTTGTGATTGATTTAAGATGAATGGATAGATAAGATTGGATTATAATAAAAAAAAAATCAGGGAAAAATTCGGGCCCAAAATTTCACACCGGCACTTCTAATACTATTAAATTAAACTACATTTGTACCTTTTAAATTTTATATTTGTATTTAATTGGTCAATTTTTATTTTTTTTTTATTATGTAATACATTGTGACACTTATAAATTAGAAAGTCAATCTTGTGTCTTAGACACAAGGAATCCCTAGTAGGGTTATAAATTAGGACAATTTTTAAAATATTTTTTGTTAAGGTAGTGTTCGGTCGCAACAAATTGAAATTGCAATTGTATGGAATTAAAATTCTAAAAATTATAATTTTATAATATTACAATTCTATTGTTTGATAATATATTGGAATTCAATTATTATTCCAATTTCATAATTTGGACTATTTAATTTTTCATTCCTAATTCTAATATACAAACGTTGTATCGTTGTCGTCAAAATTTAAGTGAGAGAGATGTGAAATGAGAGTGATGACTGTTGGCCAGGTTTTGACAATAATTGTCCCAGGGCGGAGGCCCGAGTATGGGTTAAGTCACAGTTGAATACCATGGGCGCTTGTGTGTGTTAAATGCATTATAAGGTTAGGATATATGTCTTTTCTAAACTCCATTTGGTTTTAAGATGAGTGGTTGCGCTTGAGGTCCTATAAGTGGTGTCAAAGCCAAGATCACGGGTTCAATTCCCAACGGGAGCAATTGCTGAATGGGAGATTATTGGCCAGTTTTGGCAGCAATTGTCTCATGGAGGAGGCCCGGGCATGGGTTAAGTCACAGTCGAATGCTGTAGGCACTTGTGTATGTCGAATGCACTATAAGGTTAGGGTATATGTCTTTCCTAAGACCAATTGGTTTTAAGATGAGTAATTGCGTCTGAGGTCCTACAAAGACGATGAACCAATTGGGATAATTCCCCATTTTTAGGAACTGAATTCTAAAGAGTGGCTTTTAGAAGTCTTTAGTTGGGTTGTGAATTTCTGAATAAATAATTGAGATTCATGAAATTAGTAATGATTATCAAATTCAAGGTCAAATAAATGATCAAAACAAAAGAGTTGAAATTGAGCCTTCCAATTCCTATTCCATGGCCCAATTCCACAACACTAAACACATCCTAAGGTTTGGGATTGATTTGTCTGAATAAATTGATAAGATTAAAGAAGTTTTTTGGAAGAAAAATTATCGTCGAAAAATTTCAAATCTTCGTTTTTAAGACGGTAATGTTGAATTATACAGTGTACTCTTTAAATTTTATATTTGTATTTAATTATTTATTTTTTAATCATTCATTATTATTTTTATGTTTATAGATTATAAAATCGTTTTAATGTCTTTAGATACAAAATTCCCAGTATGTTTATAATTACGAATATGGAAAATTGTCTTTTACCTTCCTCTACTTTGTCTAATTATCACTTTTTCCTTCTCCAATTAAAAAAATTACACTTTACCTACTTCTACTTAAAAAAAATGAGTAAATAATTTTTTTTCATTTAAATTAACAAAATATTTTTAAAAATAGGCGAAATTAAATTTTTTATCCGATTTTTGGATGAAATAGAAAAAATTATCTCTTTATTTTAATTTTGATTTTTTTTTTTCATCCAAAAATTAGATGAAAAATTTAATTTCATTTGTTTTTAAGTAATGCTTCGTTGATTTGAAAAACGAAAGCAATTTAGTTTCTTACTTTATTCAAAGTAAGAATAGGTAAAGTGTTATTTTTTAAAGTGGAGGAAGATAAATTGATAAAAAAAAATTGGTACATATGTCGGGAGAAGGGTTTGAACTCTAAATTTTTCACAATGGAGATAAGGTAGATATCTATTAAGTTACAAGTTTTGAGATATATAAATTGATAATTAGCCAAGATAGAGAATGGGTAAAAGACAATTTACTATTTAGAATGAGATTTTGAAATTGAAAGAAAAATGGCTCATAATTATTTTTTTGTAAGGTATTGTCCAGATCAATTTACGTGCACCTCAATTAATTACTTCCCTGAGCGATTTGAAGACCGCACTTTCTCATATTGGTCTGATATATTCAGAATTAAATTTAAAATTTAATTTTCGGAATACCGAATAGCTCATAATTGAAGAGCATCTTGGTTGTGACTTAAAAGGTACTACTACCATCCCCACATAGGATGGGGTCAATCCTATTTTCTCCATTCACGTCATACTTGATACGGATCTTTCAGACAATAGCTACCGAACTATTTTCTATGAAATCACATTTCTATAAAAATGACTTATCATTTTTTAAAATATTTAATAAAAAAAAAATCATAATAAATATTAATTGGGTTATAGTTATAATTAAAGAGTTTAATCCATAGTTTATTCTATTTTAATTTTAACTTGAGTATAAATCTCTCAATTACATTTTAGTCTCATGTTTCCTTATATCTTTAATCAAATGCTTTCAATTAAGGTGCACATTGTTGTCGTCGATGCCACCCTCCATTGTCACCTCCATCGCCCGTTGTCGGACCTCAGACTTTTAGTAGCTAATTTTTTTTTTTTTGTTGTTAGATATAACTATTTTTTTTAGTATATCTATAGTTACGTTTTAATATATTTTTCAATTAAATTTTCAATGTAATTTTTAATTACATTCACGTAATTTTTTTATGATCAATAATCGAAAAATTAGTTCAATGTAATTAGAAATTATATTAAAAATATTACTTTAAAAAGTAGTTAGATGTAACAAAAAAAAAAATCGTCGACCAGTGACTAAAGTATACGCGACGGTGGTCGAAATCTGACAATCCTATAACTGTTGGTGACAAAACCAGTGTTTCCACAAACTCTAAGAGATAAAATCAAAACTAAAATAACTATTTGATTTGCGCGTTTTCATTAATTTAGTGTCACTATTAAAACGGCGAAATATCTTTTATAAAATAAAATTAAATTAATCATTTAGTTGTCTAGGAAATTTGAATTCACAAACAATAATATGTTATTGTAATGTACAATGCCACTTGTCATGTCATGCCTGGAGGAGAAAGGCATGTGACATTTAAACATTGAAAAATAAAAGGGCACACTCTCGTGGTTATGTCCCTCGATATAATGGGGGCCAAAAGACAATTACTTGACAGATTTTGACCTGATTGGATTGGATTTTGGGCTTTTCCCACCCAAGTTTTTGTTATTTCCAAGCTTAAATAGTAATAAATAAAATAAATAAATCAATAGGTAAATGTTGGTTTCACTTTTTGAATTTTATACAGTACCAAGGGATGCATTTGAACCATCTGTGTGACCAATTACGGGAACACGTATATTAAAACAAACACACGTATTCTCATAAGTGTCTTATCTTCTACAATATACTATTCCCGCACCGAATTCCTTCATTTAGTGAGAAGTTATTTACATTTTAAGGGTTTGATCTGGGGTAACCAATCCCATCAAATGTACATACACATTATCAATCATCGTCAATTTCAGATGAACTAAACAAAAAATAATAATAAATTAACAAAGTATACTTTTATGAAAAATACAAGGTAATAATAGAGAAGGTTGAAAATTGAAGAGGGGGCGAGGAGGTGTCCCCTCAATATTTGCTCCCTCTACTAGTGACTGTCACTATGTTCAGAATACAATCCAGATTCTCCGTTTGATTTTTCTTTTTTACCTTAATTTGCGATGTGCTAAATTAAATGGTTGATAAAAATCGCACTTAGGCCGAATTTAACTCAATAGAAAAGTAGAAGATCATAATTTCCCTCATCAACGACATCGAAACCACATTAGGCCGAGAGAGACTCCAAATACCTTCAATTTTTGAATTTTTTTACTTTTATTCTTTTATTTTTATAAAAATTTAATTAAAACCCTTAAAATCTTATAAAATCGTTGATATACATACACATTACCAATCATCGTCAATTTTAGATGGACTAAACAAAAAATAATAATAAATTAACATGCATAGTTTTATGAAAAATACAAGGTAATAATAGAGAGATTGAAAATTGAAGAGGGGGAGAGGGGGTGTCCCTTCATTATTTGCTTCCTCTACCAGTGATTGTCACTATGTTTAGAATACAATCCAGATTCTCCGTTTCATTTTTTTTTTACTTTAATTTGAGATGTGCTAAATTAAACGGTCAATGAAAATCGCACTTGAGATATCACTTGATTGTATTTCATTATGATCATTGAATTTAACTCAATAAAAAAGCAGAAGATCAGAATTATCCTTAGCAACGACAGCGAAACCACCACATTAGTCGGAGAAGACTCCAGATCCCTTCAATTTTTGAATTTTTTTTACTTCTATTCTTTTATTTTTATAAAAATTTAATTAAAACCCTTAAAATCTTATAAAATTGTTGATTTATATAAATATCTAATAAAACTCTGATTACTCTCTCACATTATGCCTTCTAACACAAGTCTCCCCACCACGTAAAAGTCACGTGACCCCCTTGCGTCTCTTGGATTTCACAATCACCAGACACAATCTTCCATGTCTTAATTTAATAGATTTGCATGCTTGCTAAACCAAAATACCAAAAAAAAATAAAAATAGATACAATACTCCCAGAAACCCATAGCCTATAGTCCAATTCATCCGTCTGACCAATCCCAACACGACACCTCAGCATCAAATCCACGTGTCAAAATGCAATTCGTCGGCCGAAAACTCATTACCAGAGACTTAATGCATGAGATCAATGAAAACAAAAACAAAAAAACAGAAACAGAAACAAAAGCATTAAAGGGAAGGTTAGATTAAACCCTAATTTGGGAACAAGGGAATTAATGAGGCATTGAAATGAAGGAACCCTACGTTGCTGCTCTATCTCATGCACTTGTCTTCGTCAACTCCAACATTAGTGTCTTTTGTTCTCGTACTCTCTCTTTCCCTCTCCTTATTTTTTTCTTTAATTGTGGTCCTCGTCTTCTTACTCCCCACCCTTTATATACCCCCTCTCTTGGCGTTCTTCAACTCACAATTTCTTTTTAATTTTTCAGCCTTTTATATTGTTTAATTTTATCCAGACAATATTTAAGGATCAATATGTCAGGAAGGAGATCGAGGCAGTCCTCGAGTGGTAGTGATAATACAACAAGGATCACTGATGATCAGATCATTTCCTTGTTGTCAAAGTTGCAGCGGCTTGTTCCTGAGATTCGAAATCGCCGTTCAGACAAGGTACCTGTAATTTTTGATTATATATGCATGCTGTGTTTGAAATTCTTTATTTTTCACAAAATGGAACGATCTTGACCGTTAAAATGTATATTTTTTTTTTCAAAATTTCTGATAAGAATTTGGGAGAAAAAATGTCTGAATTCAGTCAAAAGAGCCGATCAAACACAACTGTGAAACTTTATACAGCAAATTAGTGAAATTATAATAATAAAGTGCAAAATGTAATAAATCATATAGTTTACTGGTGCAAGTTAAGTTTAATTTAATCAAAATTAGGTTTAATAAACCATAATATTTTACAAGCGCAAACGTAATTTAGTCAGAATTAAGTGTAATAACTGGCAATGGTGATTTCTTATATATATGTATATAACTCACAAAAATTCTTGGTTTTATTTCACATATGGCGTTCTTCTTCTTATTTCACCCTATATTATATACAACAATAACGACAATTAAGCCTTTGTGCCATTTAAGTAAGGCCGACTACATGAATCCGTTTAAGCCATAATGAACGATCAAGGGATTTCACCGTATATTATATAAACAACTTTAATCCCATGCATGTGGAATTAATAATGTGAAGAAATATTTCTAAAATTGAGTTGGCTTTCTTTTTTTCTTTTCTTTCTGTGGTGTACTAGGTTTCGGCATCAAAGGTTCTTCAGGAGACATGCAACTACGTGAGAGGTTTGCACAGGGAAGTGGACGACCTCAGTGAGAGGCTGTCTCAGCTGCTGTCCACCATTGATGCTGATAGTCCTGAAGCTTCCATCATTAGGAGTTTAATCATGTAATTAGTTAATTAATGAGTTTTCTAAACTAGTTTTCAGCACCATTATATTATTATTATATAGCTAATATTGTGGTAAATGTTTGGTCATATATATATATATATATATATATATATAGCTAGAGGCCTGTTTAGCTAGCTGGTATTAGTGGTTAAGCATTTTGATTATGTATCAAAATGTTTGTTATGAACATGACATGCACTTTGTAACTAAGTTTTTGTAATAAATGAGAAGGCTTTGTACCCCCAATGAAGTATCTCTTTTTGTAAGTTATGACATTGTTTTAAAATTTTAGTAACTTATGTTAGAATAAACGAGAAACTAGATACTGGAGGAGAATAGACGATATCGTATTGATACATGCATGTTAAATCTATAGAATACAAAGATATACAATGATGTTTGTATATATAGGTAAGGATTACGGTTTGGAGTATTGAAATTCGAAATAACCTAACCGGTCAAGACCCATATATATACATTCCCCTCAAAATGCAATTTCCTTTTTGACTATATGCATATATATATTTCCAAATAATTTATCAAGACCCATATATACAAAGACACAATGATGTCTATATATATAGCTAGAGGCCTGTTTAGCTAGCAAGCTAGTATTAGTAGCTAAGCATTTTGATTATGTATCAAAATGTTTGTGATGAACATGACATGCACTTTGTAACTAAGTTTTTGTAATAAATGAGAGGGCTTTGTACCCCCAACGAAGTATCTCTTTTTGTAAGCTTTGACCTTGTTTTAAAACTTATGTTAGAATAAACAAGAGACCAAATATTGAAGGAGAATAAAGGACATTGTATTGATACATGTTAAATCTATAGAATACAAAGATCATACAATGATGTCTATATATATAGGTAAGGATCACGGTTTGGAGTATTGAAATTCCAAATAACCTAATGGGTCAAGGCCCATATATATACATTTCCCTTAAAAAGCGAGTTTTGAAAATAAAATGTGAAAGTATTCAGCTGGATGAGATTTCGTTAAATATCTGTTGCCTGCTTGGCAAACTTAACAAAATGGAGATGAATAATACTTCGGAGAATATGATGACGGATGAAATGATAATTAATCTCGCTGTGTTTGATATGTTCGTAAAAGCGTAAATGATTAGTGTCTATTTGATTTACAGGAAAAAAAATCCTATAATTCTTAATTAGAAATAGTTTTTGAGTGGGACTTTGTTTTCACTAAAAGCTTGCAAAGGCAATGTGTTTCAAACAAATAATGAAATTAATTTAATAGTAAACAAAAATGGAAATAATTCACAAAGTTGCATATCAAATAGACATGTATATTTAGTTGCTTAATTTTGTGAAGAAGGTTTATCTTTACTCACTGGTAAAGTATATATATTGAAGGGAAGTCAACTAATCATTTCTTTATCTCTGTGTTAACTTAATATTCACTAAATTTAGTATTTCATGTGACATGTTAATTTTTTTATTATTTTAAGTTTTATACTGAAGTATCTTACAACCGGATGACCATGCAAAGATGGCTAATAAAAATTCGGACAAAAATTAAAATAATATTTAATAAATCAATGAACTATCTATAATGTTGCCACATCGGATGTGTAAATAGTTGATAGTCAGATTATAAGTGTAAGAGAAATTTTTACCTGATGAGTTAACTTTTGGAGTTGAGAGAAATTTAAGACCACCTTACAATATTGGTATCAGAGTCCAACTTATAACAATTATATCCCAATAACCATAAAGGAAGAGACTGATTGAGAGCCCACCAAAGGCCCAATGTGTGTGGAAGAGATTATTGAGTTTATCTCATATTGAATATGGAAGAAGTTGGTGTCAAGTTATAAGTGTGAGAAAAAACTTCACCTCATGAGCTAGTTTTGAGGATTGAGAGAGGTCTAAGACCATCCTACGTATATAAGACATGAAATCACAAATATAGATTCTTGTTGGGTATTGTCTTAATTTTTCAACTAGTGAACAGTGTTATATGCGTGAATAGTACGCGTTTCCACCGACGATGAATAATGAAATACGCGTGAATAGTGATTTCGTTTGAATAGTAAACCACGTACGCGTGAACAGTGAAACGCGTTTTAGACTTTTCAAGAATATCCATTTGTCTTTCTCTCAGATTATAAATAAATGTTGAATTCATAAGTTTATATGAATCAAGATAAGATCTATCCTTTGAGATAGAAACGTAATGGCATTTGGCCATGGCTAAGAAGGGGCTATGGGTGAGTCTTCGGAAAGAGAGGAATATGTTCAAGCATTGAATAAACATAGATAGAGAACTTGACATAGAATGAATTGAGTGGGTGAGTTGAGAGTATGGAGATTCATTTCTCTTTTTGTAATTTCTTATGATATAGTGGAATTGATTTATTTCTGTAGACGTAAGCAAATTATTGGTCGAATCACGCTAAATCTATTGTGTGTGAATTTGCATTTGTATAACTGATTCTTAGACTAGGGAATGTTGTTGTTCATTCCCAAACAATTCTAAATTTTTGTTAGACTTAAAAAACTTATTATGTATATATGTGTAGTATAATGAAATTGTTCTAGTATCTCTAATAAATGTACTAAATTTGATGTGACATTTGGGAGATACAACACATGAATAGTGGTATGGCATGTGATATTTGGGAGATATGACACATGAATAGTAGTATGGATGTAGTGTAAGATGAATACTCCAACAATTGTGATAAAAATGATGTGTCATTTTTTTAAATATATTTTGTATAAAAACTAAAAATAAAAATGAACTTGAATAAAAAATTTAAAGTAATCGCCAAATTTTAATTTATTTTTTAAAATCTATTTGTTTAAAATTTTCAAAATTTTAATATTAACTTGATTTTTTATTTAGTTTAAATTTGAATTAGTATTATGTATATACATGTATCAAGTTAATGATTAGATTCTGAGTTATATGTATCAAATTAAACTAAATAAATGGCCAACTTGAATCTAAATTAGCTCAAATTAAATTATAACCTAATTTAATTAATAAATTAAAATTAACACAAATAAAATAAAATTAACAAACTAATCCAAGTCAAATGAAATAAAATTAATAAACTATTTTTTAAAATTTTATTGATTTTTTGTTTGTTTGATAATTATTGGAACAATAACTAACTCAAACAGTTTTTTTTTTTTTTAAATTTTTTTATGTTTGTACTTGTGACAAATATAGCTTCGGCAAAGGGAAGTCTCATTTTTTCTCACAACAGAAGGCACATCGGTTGACGCCTTAATTTTAATTAAAAATATAAAAATTAAAATTAAAATTTTTGGTATAGCTTAGAGCAAATCATAGTATGTCATAAAAAAAATGCAACACAAGAAAGAAAGAGAGAGGTAAAGAGGGTTTTCTCAGAAAACCCATGAGATGTTAGTTCAATTGATAAGGAGAAATGTTTTTTTTTTTTGTCAATCAAAGTTCGTTTCTCCTAAGTGTACTTTGAAAATTAAATATTAAATTTAATCTTGAATACACTAGGCGACGCGGGAAATCCGTTCCTAAGATTCTGAAAATTAAATATTAAATTTAATCTTGAATATGCGGGAAATCCGTTCTTAAAATTTTGAACATTAAATATTAAATTTAATCTTGAATATGTTAGGCGACACGGGAAATCCGTTCTTAAGATTGCCCTTGACTCACAAAACATCTTATCGTTTAAGAAAAAATGTTTTTTTAAGAAGCAATGTTGGGTCATAGTCACGTACGATATGTATCTGCTTGATATGCGGTTGTGATTGATCCTGACACTCTGACTCCTCCTCTGGAAAGATTGCTGTCACGTTGAAATTCCACAATTGCCTATCTTACTTTATAACATACAACCAAACATTTTTTCCTCCCCTATATTTTTCACTTTTACATAGCAATAAAAATAAAAAATGTGGCTAATTTTCAAGATGTATGGAGGCTTCTAAGGCCATGTTTGTTGTCCTTCAATTTACAAATTGTAATATTTTTTAAGGGTGATTTCAGGTTGTGCCTTTTTCAATGGATATCTACTAAATAGACATGATATTTAAGATCAAGAGATACATTAATTCAACGTTGGATTTGTTCTTTATTTTGACAACGTTGGAGAGCGGATTATGTGGATTATTTAAATAAGATATGAGTTATTTATTTATTTGATTTTACTTGTAATGTAGATTGATTTTTCGTTGATCTAAAATTACGAAGAATATTTTTAAGAAATGGAAGATATCTGATACTGTTGGTGAAAATGTTGAAATTTCAAGATAAATATTTAAATAACCAAGGAATAAAACTAATAATTATTAAATAATATTAATGTGAATATTAATTATTAATGTATGGGCATTAAAAATAAATTATGAAAATTCTGTGAAGCAATCTAAATGTATATTAAACCAGAAGCGTGACGTTAACATTAACATAACAGAAAGTAAAAAATAGCAGTGACAGAATATATTAATATTAATGTAACAAAAATAAAGAAGTAATAGTGGTAGAATGTGTTAATGTTAACGTAAACGTAACAGAAACAAAGTTTTAAACTTTAAATAAAAAACTTACTCGAACATTCAAACAACGAATTGATTTGAAGTAGATCGAGGCTAGAGTTTGGCTCTACGCCTTTAAAGCAGATTCACGCCCCCACACTGGTACTAATGGTTGAATAGACGTCTGTCTTCCAGAGTAAAACGATCTTCTAGTTTTTAGTACAAGCAAACCAAAAATTTCAGCAAACTAGACTTATGCTTGAACTCTCACAAAATTCTAAATGATGTGTTTTGGTGGTGATATGAAGTGATAATGTTATGAATGAGACTATATAAAATGAATAAAAAGTCTCCTATTTATAGAAGACCAAAAACCATCATTGAGTGATTGCAACTTTAGAAAGACATTTGTTCGCGTTAATGTTAACGCGAATCGTCATCAACTTTGAAAAGACACTTGTTCGCGTTAACGTTAACGCAGACAGTCACCTAATGAATCTTTATGTCTATTCATGGTGCTAATTCAAAATTAATGGTTAAGCAATTAATTTAACTGCTTAACTACTACTAATTAAATTTTAAACTATTCTAGCGGGTCAAAATCCGACCCAACCCGGATTCGATCCAAACCCAATCCAATTATGGATCAAAGTATTCTAGCCCAAACCCAACCTGACCCAATTTGAATTTGCTTTGCTTTTGTTCTCAATTTATAAATTAATACAAGTTTAAGTTTCTTCTCCACAACCAATGTGGGATAACTACACTCCCTTTTCAAACAATGTGGGATAACTCATCCTCTTCTCAAGCAATGTGGAATAATTCATTCATTTGTATCTTCAACTAAGCTAATTATTTTTAACATATAAATATACTACGTTGATCATCAAACGACGAGGAACACAAAGGAATAATAACCCGATTAAATTAATTAATGGATTTCACTTTAATTAATCAATTAAAGTAGTCAAAAATTCTAACAAACACAACAACTTTAGCATTTTTTTTTTTTTGTAAGAATGAGACTATTTTAGTTACATCTATTCACACTTTCTTTTATGCACTATTTGAGGATTTAAAAAAAAAATGTTTATGTAATTTGATATTATTTACCTTATGAAATTTAATTGAGACATGTTTATTCAATGTGTGAGTTTTATTTTGAAATGTTCAGAATATATGTTATTGTTATGGATTTTTGTTTCTTTTGAATTTTGGATGTGATAACCGAGTATTGTTTTAAATATTTGTCCTGAATTTTAATGGTAACAAATGTATGCTTTTAGTGAGGACATGTATTGTTATTTCCAAAAATCGCAATTCTAGTTTTAGCGAGGAGTACCATTTTCTTGTTAATTATTTTTTATATCTAATTTTTTTTAGTGACTGAATGACATTTTCTCGCTATAGCTATAGTTTGAATTTTTTGGGAGGAATCAAGTTTTGCTGCTAAATTTCTATTTTTTATTTTTAGCGAAAAATTTAGTTGGTCGCTAAATATGAATTATTAGTAAGGAAATTATTGAAATAAAATTCGTTGCAAATTTTTACTTTTAGCGAGAAATTTAGTTGGTCACTAAATATGAATTATTAGCGAAGAAATTATTCAAATAAAATTCATTGCAAAATGTGATTTTTGGCGTCAAAATATTTCTTTTAGTGAAGACATTTGTTGACGACGTTTTTGCAACGAACGTGATGACGAACCAATTTCCTCGTTAAATTTTTTTAGTGATGAATCCATTACTTTTGGCGACGGAATATTTCCTCACTAAAAGTGAATTTCTTGTAGTGATCGCCCTACGACATCACCACTGGCCACCACTAACATCCTCGTAAGTTTCGGCCACTCATAATTGTTTCGGATCTCTCTTTCTCTCTCTCTCCAACAGAAGCGGCGGCGACGAGGCAACTCCCCGTCCAATGCCGAGGCCCGATCTGGTCTCATTCTGGCAATATCTAGCCGGAATGCTCCCTCCCTTGCTGGTTTTGGAGACTTAGCTGGAAACCCTATGATTTTTTCCATTTTTAAACATATCTAGATTTTCATTTTTTTTACGGCGGCATCGATCATCCTCCACCATAAAATGATCTCTCTCCCTATGATATGAAGCTTTTTAACCACATCCAGGGTTTCATTTTCTTTTTTACTGTGGCCATAGTTAGTACTTCTTGTTGATTTTTTCTACATAATTTTGCATTTTTTGATATTTTTAATTGTATAATTTTGATATTTACTTTGATTTGTTTATTATTTGTTGTGGTGGTGTCAGTGGCAACAATATTGAATATTTTTTGTGGCGGTAAGAGTGATAATGAATATTTACTATGGGAGTGACGATAATAGCGAATATTTGCGGTGGTGGTGGTGATGATAATGAATATTTCTTGTGGTGGCGCCAGTGGTAGAATGTTTGTTGTGGTGATGGGAGTGATGATGACAAATATTTGTTGTTGTGGTGGTAATGGTGGTAATAGTAAATATTTGTTATGTTAGTGATGGTGATAAAAAATAAATATTTTTTTATGGTGGTGAGCATGGTAATGGTGAATATTTATTATAGTGGTGATGGTGATAATAGCGAATATTAATTAGGGTAGTGACGATGATAGTGAATATTTACTATGTGAGAGATAGTGATGACAAATATTTATTGTTATGGTGGTAATAGTGAATATTTCTTGTGGTGGTGACGATGATAGAATATTTGTTGTGATGCAGACGGTGATGACAAATGTTTATTGTGGTGATGGTGAATATTTATTGTGATCATGCATGTGATAATATCGAATATTTGTTATGATGACAACTGTGTAAAGAATATTTCTTGTGGTAGTTAGGGATGGTCATGGGCCTGGGGGCCCGCCCAACCCAAACGGCCCGGCCCTACTTTTTTAGGGCTTGGGCTTAGGGTTTAAGCCCATGGGTCGGGCTTGGGCCTAGGTATTAGGGTCCGATCAAAATTAGGGTCGGGCTTGGGCAAGGCCCAAAAATTTTAGGCCCGGCCAGAAGGATATTTAAAAAAAATAAAATAATATATATATATATAAACACACATATATTACAATACAACCCTAATATCTGGAATATTAATTTCCTTTAGAAATTATAATTTTAATATTTCTTATTGATTTAATTTGTTTGGAATATTGGTTTGCCTTTAGAAATTATAATTTTAATATTTCTTATTGGTTTGGTGTTGAATTTTTTGTATTTATTTTTGAAATTTTTTTTAAAAAAAAAAAAGGGTCGGGGGCCGTGGGTCGGGCTTTGGGCTTAGATTTTTCTTATAGAGTCGGACTTGGGCATAGAATTAAGGCCCGATCACCGGGCCGGGCTGAGTTAGGGCCCAATATTTTTTTATAATAAACTAGTCTAAGCCCGGCCTGGCCCATGACCATCCCTAGTGGTAGTGGAAGTGATGATAACAAATATTTGTTATAGTGGTGGCAATGTTGATAGGGAATGTCAATTGTGATGATGGCCGCGATATGAATATTTGTTGTGGTGGCAGTAATAATGAATATTTACTATCGCTAGTTTTGTTTGTATGGGCTTTTAGTTTAAGATGTTGACGGAGTGATACTTTATTATCAAGCCCAGTTCGTCCTTATATGGATTTGATGGGCTGCTGTGAAGAGTCCAAGGCCACAGGAGGAGAGTTTGAAGCCCAAAAACGACGCCCAGGCAAAAATGCGAAAAAAGGGAGGGCGAAAGGAAGCCAACTCTTTTGAGCTATCAGAGCCAGGTTTCGATCCTGGGACCTGTGGGTTATGGGCCCACCACGCTTCCGCTGCGCCACTCTGATTTGGTGAACAACACGAACCATTATATATATTTATCTAAAGTCATTAGATTGGCCATATCGAGTGGCTGCTCTTGATTCAACACACTTCCCCTCTAGTGGCCGAGTAGATATTGGAGAACATATCGAGAGAGAATTGAATTTGGTTAACTTTTATAAATATTGAATTGAAGGTATTCTATCGATTTTTAAATATAAAAAATTGATTAATAGAGTTGATAACTGAAACCTGAAAGATGTAAAATATATTTTAATTCAACCGTTTAGAGGGTGAGAATACAAAAATTTTAGGGAAGATTTTTTACTCCTAAATTAATTATATCATCAGGCTGTCAATACTCTCACTATCATCACAACGAGTGTAGTAAAAAGTGAGTTTCCCCATACAACAATGAGACTGGGCTTCATCAATATGCATGAATGCATCTGTAGTGTGAAGCCTAAGCCTGCCCCACTCTCACATTCAATACCAGCTGCTATCAATATCATTATCTCGTGAGGTGTGTACCCCCCAAAGGTTTTATTCCGATTGACAAGGAGAAGTGTCTTCTTGTCAACCAGAGTTCGATCTTCTTATCAACCAGAGTTCGGTCTTCTTGGAAAAAATTTTGAAAATTAAATTTTGAATTTAATCTTAAATGCACTAGGCTTACATGGAGGAGCGCGTTCTTAAGATCGTCCAGTGAGGTGATTAGTTAAGGTGCGTGTAAGCTGGACTGGACACACCTTACCGTAAAAATCAAAATAAAAAATATCATGAGGGGTGTGTGTGTGTGTTGGGGACCAATAAAACCCTTCACCCTCATTCATACAAAACTATGGCATTTAGCCTGTTCTTTTGATTGATTCTCTTTTTTGTGTGTGGATTTTAGTAAAATGGGAGGGAGTGTGCCCACCTCTTTTGTTCCACAACTCTTGTAATTTTCCTCATGTTTCTTTGTGGTAGGAACCCTTTTCTTTAATGGCTTATTACGATTAAGGTCAAGTTATTAGGTGAATTTTTTTTTAGGGTTTTTGACACTTTGTACCTTTGAGGGTTTGACTAAAATTTCCTTTGGTTCTCCTAGTTTGAATTTGAAAATATAAAACCTTAAAATTTCTTAATCACTCTCACTACAGTCCAAGTCAATATATGTCTTCACTGTAATTTTGAATGGAAAATTGTCACGTGCCATGCACCTAACTATTTTTCAGAGGCTTTATCGATAATTTTAACCTTCTCATTCTCTCCTATTCTCCTTCGAGCGCAAATACTCAAATATATACATATAACATAATATATATTATGTGTTCAAATTGAAATTATGAAGAACAAGGTGAAATAACGGTCAAACTTTAGAGGTGCAAAGTGTCAAGAAAACCCTTTTTGTACCCATAAATGGTGGACATAGGAGGATTTTTGGTGTCATTATTGTGATGGATGATTTTAATTGTCTTCAAGTGTAAGCACCCAAAGATTACTTATTAGTTCATTTCTGATTAGGGTTTTGGGGTTTCGAGTTTGATAATCGAGTGCTAATAATCACTAGTTAGAGTGGTAGGACATGATTTGATTTCCATTTATTTTTTTTAATTATTTATGTTTAAAAGTGACCAATGAAGTATATCACTTCAATATCAAAATATTACCAACCACGTAAAGTATCTCGATCTGTATAATTATAATTATTTTTTATAGATATCGAAATATATTTTCTGATACATTAACTAAGGTTTGGTTTATTTTGAGGGTTTGGGAATAAAATTTTAAAATATTTATATAATAATTTTATCGATGCATGCTAACACAGAGTATATTCAGGATTGACTTTACGTATTTGGGTGTCTGAAACAAAATTTTAAATTGGTGCTCTTCACATAGTGGGTAAACCCAAAAGGCCGTGTGTTTTTGTAGAACAAAAATTATGTAATTATTGTATGAGACGTTATAAAAAAAATAGTACAAATTAATATTTTTGGGCTAAATCCATGCACTAATTAGCATGGTACGATTTTTTATTTAACAAAAAATTAAGAACATATATAAGCAAAAAAAAAAATGGTATCCCTATGGAATTAGGAAAGGAAAACATGTTTTTTTTTTTTTTTTTAAATTCAAATGTGCATTAGGATTTTTATATTATTTAAATAGATTTTTGGCGAACAGTTTACGAACTTAAAATTTTAATACATACAGTTCATACGCTAAAATAATTTTTTCAGAAGTTCAAAATTATTGCACTGTAACTTTTTTCTTCAAAAAATTACAGTAACTTGTATGGCGCATGATAATTTTAAACTTTTAACAGAATTAATAGACTTCTAAAAAATTATTGTGTCGAGTGGATTTGATGAAAAACGAATTACAAAATTTAGATTATGAAAATAAAAATAAAAAATAATAATAAATAAATTTACAAAATTTGGTTGGTTGTGGTTGAGAGTTGAGGGCTATATTTAAATGTTTGATATTTGGTCAATAAACGGCGCTGACTCAATAAATTTCACCTAATTTTGCTTGAATGGGTACCTCATTTGAATTACAAGTTAAGATTTAATTATAAATTCAAATTAGTGGATTTGGTGCCAGACAATATTAATACTAATAATATACATGAGTAATAAGTAGTGCCTCAATCTTGGGCACTAGGGCTACATCTATATTATAATTATATTTCATTCTTTAATTACATTTTGTTTTTTAAGAGAAAAATGTATCAAATTTAATACTACAAAATTAATACTTCAAAAAATAATCTTTTTAAATTAAAATTGTGTTGACCCGTGGGCGGAGGCGAACCCAGAAATTTCTAATTCAGGGAGTCGTTTTGTTAATATATTTCAAAAAAAAAATACGGGTTATGTTCTACCATGTCATTTCATGAAATATTGCACGAAGATTAAAATTTTTTATTTTTTTTTTTTCAAAAAATCAAATATTTTTTGAGTATGATGGTATCATGATATCACACAATAAGTGATGAGATGGCTCATGCCTAATTCTTCGTTCCTCACAGCAACACCTGCAAGAATTCTTATACTAGTAGTTTGAATTCTAGCGAAAATCCTCCAACGTGAAAGTAAATGTATATTGTTGAGTTGTTCATTAGCGTTGTTGAAATCTCTGGCACCAGTTTCTTCAGTATCTCCGGTGACTTGACGTACTAACAAAACTCCATCTTGTGATTAACTCGGCCACAATTGCAATACAATCTTTGCACACTTTCATACTCAATCTTGTATATTTCTCCCTCAGTTTATATTTCGGTATTAAAGGCTTGTTCAAATCCATCTCTACACAAATTCTAGCGAACTTGACTTACCGTCCATCTTGATCAGCTTACCAATAATTTTAACTATGCTATATAACACCGGCGGTTCATAATACTCCACTGGTAGATTTGATAATCTTACCCATACAGAGGTTTTGGCTTCCTCCGCCTCGGTTGGTCTAAAATTGGGTTCCCATTTTCTTACTGTTAAATAGTGATTTGGGATTACCCATGGTCCTTCGGTTGAAACCTTATGAGTGTCGGAGATTCTGTTGAACTTAACCAGATAATATCCATAGTTTAGATCGATTACCTCGAAATGTCCTTGGAGCTTCCACAGGGCGCTGGCTTTTATGCTCAATACCTTGCACCCAATCACTCTTCCTAGCAATCTAATTATGTTTGAGAGAGGATATTGTCGGGGACAATGATTTTAGAGACTTTCGATTGTTCTTGATTTTGATCTTCAAGAACTTCATCTTCACACCCGAGACTATCTTCTTCTTTGTTAAAGAAAACTTCTTCCACCATTTGATTGTTGCTATGGTTCAATTCGTTTAGCGCCTCCTTAAACGATTTAGGAGGAGAGATGTTGCTCTGATCTTCAATGGTGTACATTTTTTATTTTCTTCTTGATTCTCTCCAAAACATCCTCCTCCTCTTTGGAGGATTTTCCGTCGCTCTTCACTACGTTGTTCTCTCTATGAAACCATGTTTTTTTCATTTAAATTAATGCTTAATCCTGATTGTGATACTATATTAAGAGATTCTAAATAATTCTTTTTACTTGCATAACCAAAATCACTTTCGCCAGGAGCTCTACATTGAACGTTCGCTATTATTCCAATATATTTCCCATTCATTAGAGAAATTTTACATCTTTATCATTGGTTTCCATTTCAATATTATCAAAACTTGTTTATTTACAACAAACAAACTCACCCAAAAAAAAATATATATCAAATAAACACAAGCATGAGAAAAATCTTGCTTATGAAAAAGTATAAATTAATCAAAACAAATTGGACATCTAATAAGCCCATTCTCATTGCAATCACGACATCTCTGAAACCCACATTCTTCTTCCTCGTACTCTTCTTCCTCATAATCGCCGACTTCACAGTACACCTTACAACTCCCTGAACACGTCTCGCACGGCACGAACCTTATATCCCCACACGCCTCGCAACTTCTTCCTCGGCCGCATCCACCGCCATCATCCGCCTTTTCGCATCCCTCCACCGCCTTCTCCAATTGCCCCTCTTCGTGCATCCGCCGAATTTCGTCGGCGCTGCCTATGTATTTTCTTCCAACGAACACCCTCGGCAAACCACCGCCGTAGAACCCATCTCCCATGAGCTCTTTGAGCTCATCCTTGAAGCCGGAATGCATCGATACGTCTCTCTCGTCGAGTCTAACGCCCAGTCCTTTGAGGATTAATCTGACGTCGCAGCAATCCTCGTATGTTTTTCTTACTCCTCTTAGGCTGGTAAAATAAACCAAGACTTTTTCCTTACCGTGGGTCGGCAATGGAGGATCCTTGCCGGAAAATCCCTGCTGTTTCTCGCTCTCTAATAGCTTCAGGTGAATAGGGTTCGCCGGCGGGAGATCCTCGAGCGCTTTCCTGAACGTGGAAATTACTTCCGGGTCGAATTCCGACACTACCGATGTTGAATTCGAATTTGAATCGTTGTCGGCCATATCCAGCCACAGAGGTTTGGGGCATGATTCGCCGTTTTCCTGAACTCTCGGCGTCGGCTGATCAAATTCCGATAGAATCGGATTCCGAGAAACGTGGAACGAAAAGCTGCGGATGTGATTCGGAAGGCGGAGAGGACTGATATCTTCGAGACCCTCCATTAATTCCCACGCATTGATCGTCTCCGGCTCGCCGGGAGGCGTTCGAATCGGCGTTCTGGGGACGATCTTCGGAATCTTCTCGTCGATCATTCTGGACCATGTTTTTGCCTCGATTACACCCATTGAGAACTCATCCCTGCTTCTCTTGTCTTCGCCGTCGAACACATCAGGATTTATCTTCCTCCTATCATCGCAAATTTCAATCGGAGAATTTTCTTCGTTGATGTGGAGATTGCGATTGAACGGATCGAGATCGAGCCGGAGCGAACCCAATGTGGAGGAGGTGAGCGCGACCATGTGATAGCTGTCACCTTGCCGCTGCGGCGGGTGGTGAACGTGAACCGATTGGCTCCGCCGCAACGGCGAACATGGTTCTCTGCAATTCCGGCAAACTGATTGCTTCGACGACGCGCACCCCATGTCGAATCGCAAAAAGACCCAGATTCAAAATCTTTTAAAATCCACAAAAATATAAGGAATTTTTCCCCAAATTAAGGTACGTTAAAGAACTGAAGCCGCTGTATATGAATGAGAAAGAGGAGAGAGAGAGTTTTGGGGAACAGAGATTAGGAAAACAAACCCAGATGAATGAGCTGGAAGGGTATAGATTTCAAGATCGCATTACAAGAAATCGAGGAATTAAATATTAAATTGAAGCGAGATATAACAATCATGTCTGCTTTGCTCAGATTTAGACCAAAAAATCAGGATAATTCGAAGAAGAAGATGAAGAAAACGCAAGAATCCATGAAGAGAGAGAAAACTGGGTCGAAACTTCTTTTTAAAATCCTCAAATTACCCGAGGAAGAACCTCATAAATCTCTCTAGAACAAGATGAAAGATTCAAATTTTGGAAGAGAACCCCATTAAAACGAGTTCCGACAAGACACTGAGTCGTGGGACAAACTTTAAAAACAGGGGATGGGGATTCCTCAGAAGAGAGGAAATGGGGGGAAAGGTGAGAATGTTTGACAAAAAAAAGGAAAATGGAAGGTCAAAAGAAGAGGGCGAGGAGGACTGTTTCGCCGAGGACTTCACCGGGTCATCCAACGCACTCTCTCTCTCTCTAGAAGAGACGCGAAAAATGGGTCATCAAATAGCAGGGGGAGCGAGTGGCGATAAAGCAATTTGAAAGGGTTTAAGATAGCATATGAAGAGGAGATAAAGTGGGGGGATGGAATGCGGGAATTATTGCTTGAATGACTCCTTCACACCCTGTAGGGTCCCCCGAAAACGACGAATCCACCCCCTCCGGCGAACGGCAATACAAACGTCGCTCACAAATAGAAGTTGGGAGTTTGGGTGAAAGAAAAGGCCCCTTTGGTAATCAGTTCCCATCCCATGGGATTGGAATAGAACGACATGGATTGAAATGAGACGAGAATTTTATTTTCTTTATGAGAGTAAAATTGTGTTTAGTAACGATAATTTTTTTTTTTTACTTTAAGAATAGAATCGTGTTTGGTAACGATTTTATCCTAAAATCAAGATTTTTTTTTTTATTTTGGGAACATTTTTTATTTTTTTTTGGCCGGCGGCAGATGACGGTGCCGGAAGTGGCCAGACGGTGGCTGGCAGGCAGTGGTCGGACAGCAGCCGGTGGCGACGGTGGCTGGTCGGACGGTGGCCCTATTTAATTTTGGGGAATGGGATGGAAATGAAAACAAAAAAATGGGAGTGGTTACCAAACGTTATGCGCAATAAAAACATGGGAATGGAATGAGAATTTTTGGAATATGAGTGGTTACCAAACGCTATGCCCAATAAAAATCTGGGAATGGAATGAGAATGTTTGGGATGTGAGTAATTACCAAACGGGGAGCTAAAATTCTAGGTCAATGCAATTGACGTAGCCAAGAATTCTCAACAAGTGTTATCGGCTCCCCATATGCCAAAAATCTCTTCTACTTCCACCTTGAACCTGCAAAACCGTAAAGTGTGGTGTCGACTAAAGAACCTCCGACCTGAGAATAAGTTAATTTGATTATAAAGAAAGCTAAATCACTCAGATTAATTGTAAAGAATACACAATGATACATTCCTTTTATATGGGCTTAGTAAACTTCTACTGTTTTATGGGTGAGGTCACCCATTACGTGACTTCCTCCTAACGGCATGAAAAATAACCACGATCTTCTCCATTTATCAAAGAGGGATCTCTGTAATGTGTTCCACTAAATATGGCCTATTACAGTCAATGGTTCATAACGTTTCGCATGCATTGGAAATGTGGTCATCATGGGCTAACCTATTAATCCTTGACCTGATCACCGTGGGCTCAGAATGCCCATTGATGGGCCTCCTCATGAGGCTATCTGATCTGCATAGTAGACCGTTGAGGTCTTTGGGCCTGATATATTCAACCTAATTCATGTATTGGGTTTGTCTTTCGTGTTGGATCATCGACCCGACCCGACCCGACTCATTTAGGCTATCTTGCCTATGATAGTTGTGAGCAGAAGTTTTCTCATATCAACAAAATATTACACTAATTTTTTTTTAGGTTTCATTCTGTTGGATGTAAATGGATGGAAAAGAAAAAAAAAATATGATATAAAAAAAAATCTTGTTTAGTTTGATGAAAAAATGAGAGAAAAAAAAAATTAAAAAAACACAATTTTCGAGGTAATTTTTTTTCTTCCTCACACGTATGAGAGAAAAATTGAGAGAAGTTATGGAAAATAAGTTAAATTACAATTATACCCTTGATAATATAATTTTTAATTTAATTTTGTAATATATGAAGGAAAAATAGCAAATTACATTAAAGTAAATTATTTTCTCTTCTTTCATTTTTTTTTTCCAACCAAACAACACTAAGAAAAATAATTTTTCTTTCACAATGGATAAAAATATTATCCTCTTATTTTATTCTTAATTTTAAAAAAGTTTCATACGCAATTACAACTTGTGTTTTAGTCTTATGTATTAAAAAAAGATAGAAGATCCAATACATGCGATCGCACTCACATAGTTACATGTAATTAATTTGTATGCAAAATATTTGTTAGCTGCAACAAATATTACACAAATTCATGTAATTTGTAACATGTAATTAATTTATTAGTTGCATGAAATTAATATTCACTATAATACGAATTTACTCACCAAGTTTTCTTTACCTTCCACGTAATGCGTGAACTCACAAGGGACTAATACGCAAACAAAAATTAATTTAAGAAACAAAATCAAAATTTATGTTTTAAACGAGACTAACAACATATTACCTCTATTATCTGGGACTAATCGCTAATTATCTCTCTCTTTTTTTTCTTTTTTTTTAAATTATTATATTATACAAAAATTGTTGTAATTTTTTTATGTAAAAAATTATAATAATTTTTATCGTGTATAGTAATTTTTAAATTTTAAAAAAAACTATTGTGTTGATTGAATCATGAAAAGTTAAAATTTTAATTTGATGAATTGTTAAAAAAAAATCCTAGAAATTATCAAAGTGGGAGAGTATAGTAAAATATTTGTATAATTTAGAGGGGCGTAAATGGCACCATATATGAAATTGAACAATTTTTCTTGGCTATTTTCAATAGAAGCCCCAAGTCTCAACCCTTCTTTTTTAGATTTACAAATCCAGTAAGTTATGATATTTTCCCATAACATATACTCAATTTGTCAAGATTCGACACTTCTGCGAAGCATTTCGGGTATCAAATCATGCATTTATCTTCAATACACCTGGCCGATGTAGAGAGTGCGCTTTCAAAATCGCTCGGAAAAATGATTAGTCAAAATGCACATAAGTTGGTCCAGATAACGCCTTACTGTAAAATAAAAAAAAAATTATATCTCTACTGATCTACACCACCACTACAGTAAGTATTCACTACCACTACATTAACCTAATATACACAGACTATCACTATCGTTGACCATAGTCATCAACCGTAACAAAATTACCTTTCACAACAAATTTAAAAAAAAAAAAAAAAAAAAAACACGTAAGAAAAACTATACAAAATCAAAGCAAACAAAACGAAATTTACTTCAAACAATTCGTCACGAAGATTCTCTTCAAGTGAGAAATTCTATAGAACAAACAAACAATCATAGTTTAATTTTAGATATGTAGCAATATTTTTTTACAAAGAATTATACAATTTTGCCGGAAAATTTGAAAATTTGTTCCTCTTCCCATCGGAATTTACAAAAAAAATAAAAAAATCTAGAATTTTAGATCTGAAACGCAGAGATCTATTTCATGAAATTTAAGATGTCTATGTTGTGGCACGGGGCTATGTTGTTGACCCATGCCTGATTTGGACCGAACATAATGGTTAACTATTTAATTTGAGTATTTTTACAACTAAACATGAAAGTACGGTAATTTATTAACTTATTAATTTAAAAATAATACAATTTGCAGATTGAAAAACAATCAAACCTTTCAATTCTATTTAAATGCCATAAAAATTTGTTATTGTTGTTAAAATTCACAACCCATTTATCATTGAGACAATCACACGAAATAATTACTTGTGTAATTAATTTACTCAAATGCGAAAGGTTACCTAGAGTTGAAAAAAAAAAGAAGGGAAAAATTATATTTTTGGTCCTTAAAGTATGGGTTGTTGTCTAGATTCTAAATTTGACAAATTGAACGTGTGGTCCTTCAAGTTTTACATTTGTTTTAATCCCGCAAAATAAAAAACGTTAGTAATAATTTTAGAAGAAAAATGGGAATTCCTCAACATGTGGGCTTCTAATGAGAATATTTTTCTCATTTCATCCCCTACTAAACCAAAACGTTTTTCTCTGACATTTTTTTAGTAACAATTCATCTAAAAAATAAGAGAGAAGTCTGAATCGATATTATAAGAAAATGTCTTACATTTAGTGGAGTGATAAATTGATGAAAATATATCTACTAAAAAGTTACGTGCTAAGAACAATCCATTTTCTGTTTCAAATAATTCACATGTTTTTAATTTTACAGGATTGAAACAAATATGACAAATTTTAGAGTCTATATAGACACCTACCCTGAACACTAGAAACCAAAAATAGAAGAGTTATAAAATTTAGTTCCTAGTAGGTGAGAATTACATTGTAACAATAGGGAATAAATTATGTTTAGTAAAGTAGTTGATATGTAAAAGATGAACATTTTTTATGGTAGAAATGTGGGTTTATGGGGGAAATCAATGAAATGGATGGGGGATATTTATATGTGGAAAGGTTGCCATAAAGTTGGACAGACAAACAAACACATGGGAAGTAAATCATGAGGACTAGTTGTGGTGCCTTTTTGTTGTCTAAAAGGAAAGACAGGGTGTAAATGTGTAATATTTACTTTTGGTGGTGCGCGCCAAAAATGGATGGAGGAGGAGGGGGTGTTTGAGGAATCGTTTTAAATGGTTTTTAGGCCATAATTTTTTTATCTTTTTCATATACATACATATATATATATACACACACACACACATATATGTTTATATTTTTACTAGAAAGCAAAGAAAAGAAAATAATTCAAATTTGTTATTTTACTTTCATATACTGAAAAAAAATAAAAGCGTAATAATTTTATATGAAAAATAAATTGTTCTCGGCATATGATTTTTTAATGGGAATATTTTTGTCATTTCATCATTTTCTTGTATCTAATACGTTTTTTTTATAATTTTTTTCCTAACAACACTTGATACTCCTCTCTTTTTATTTTTTCAATGGATCGTTGTTTGAAAAAATTTAAGAAAAAACGTTTTACGCCTAGTGAAATGATAAAATAATCCCTATTAAAAAATTGCATATTGAGCCCAATCTATTTTTTAACAAAAAATCATTAATAAAATTTTTAATTTTATAAAATTGAAAGAAATGTGTAACTTACTAAATCTCAAGGTCAATTATTTTTTTTCTAGTGTTATTTGACTAAAAAAAATAAAAGGAGAAAAAATAATTCAATTTAATGTAATTTACTATTTTACCCTTATATATTGCAAAAATAAATTAAAAAATTTATTATCAAATGTATAATTGTAATTTTACTCATTCTTCATCTTTTTCTTTTATTTCCCTCTTAAATTTGTGTGGAAAAAATTAATTCCAATTTTTGTTCATTTTCCTTTCTGTTTTATTTATCCTCTCATTTTTTATCTATACCAAACAATTTTTTATTTTTATTTTTCATTTTTTCTTTTATTTTTTCTCCACCCAATCAAACGCACCCTTAGTACTAATATGGTATAGTTTAAATGGTAAGACCCGTTTAAATTAAAGTAATTGAAGAATCTCTGTAAAGTCACAGATTCGAACCTGCGAAAAAATATTTATTGAGAAGGATAGTTACGCTCCGCAAGTGAGATTAGTCTCATACACTTGTGTGAGAAAAAAAAAAAAAAACGCGCCCTTTGCGAACAAAAATAAAAATTTGGAGGGAGGGAGAGAGCATTGAAGGTAGGGATGCTGCTATCAGCTTACCTAACAAATAACAACAATTACTCCATTTTTCTGACTGCTGTCATGAGAAGGACGAACTCATCATATCATCAAAAATACTATTTTTTTATTTTTTTACAACGAGGACAACACGTGGACCACTATTTACTCTTACCTAGGGATTGCTTCCTGTAATTATTACATGTGCATAATACACATATGTGTAATTATTACACTTTTAGGTTCTAAAAGTTAAGAAATCACCGAAATAGGTCCCCTTTTATCTTATTTTCCAAATTGAGTCTCTCCAACTTTGTGAAGGCGGATTTCTCACATTTTTTTTTTTTTTTTTTTAATTTTTTTTTTAGAATCCGGCCTTGTGAAGGCCGGATTCTAAAAAGGGGATGGCAGCCCCCCACCCTCCCCTCCCCTCCCCCAATTATATATATATATAAGAAAAAAATGATTCACACACAACCTCCCCCACCCCCAAAACAAAAACACACACACACACACATATATATATATATATAAATGATTCACACACAACCTCCCTCCCCCCAACCCCCCCCCCCACCTCCCCCACCCCAAACAAAAAAAATAGAATCCAACCTTGACAGGCCGGATTTGGTTTGGGGAGGGGGGTTACCCTCTCCTTCTTTTGGGGTGGGGTAAGTGAAATTATATAAAATTTTAATTTTGTTTTAAATGTACCAAATTTTAATGGTAAAAAAATAGTATACTTTTATTAAAATTATTACTGCAAATTAAATATATGTACTTAAAGTTGGAAAGTCGGCGAATTAAATAAAAAAAAGGGATATTTTGGTAAAATAACATGACATAAATGAAAAAACAAGAAAATTCAAGGGCTCAAAATGTAGGGCTGGATCTTTAAATTTATTTACTATTTATTACATTGTGAGCCCCTAAGGTGGCGTTTGGTAACCGTTTCTGTTTCAATTCCAGCAGTGGGATGGGAATGGGATGGGATGGGATGAGAATTTTGTTTTCTTTTTGGGAGTAGAATTGCGTTTGGTAACGATAATTTTTTTTTTTGTTTTGGGAAGGGAATTGTGTTTGATAACGATTTTATCTTAAAATCTTTTTTTTTTTTTTTTTTTTTTTTCTCTTTTCAGTTTTGGCCGGCCGGCGGTGGCGCCGTCGCCGGCCGGCCGGCAACGGCCGGCGACGGTTCTCCGGCGTCGGAGACGGCGGTGCCCCCGCCGGCGATGACCGGACGGCGGTGGCGCCGTCGCCGGCGACTGCCGGAAGTGGCCGGAAAAATTCCGGCCGGACGCCGGACGGTGACCGCCGGCGGCGGCGGACGGTGGCCGGCCGGTAGGTGAATAGTGATCATGGGTTTTGGGAATGAAATGGGAATAATGAGAAACAACTTTTTTTTATTTCTCATTTCTTAAGAAAAAAGTGGGCACAATTCTCAAATGGGAATGAAATGGAAACGGAAACAAAAATTACCAAACGCTATTCCCAAACAGAATTCCAAAAAATCTGGGAATGGAATGGGATGGAAATGGTTACCAAACGGGGCCTAAATTATCTTATTTTTTTCATTTATGTCATGTTATTTATATTTTGAGCCCCTGAATTTCTGATATTTTCATTTATGTCATGTCATTTTTCAAAATGTCCGATTTTTGTTTGATTTGTAAACTTTCCAACTTTAAGTACATATATTTAATTTGCGGTAATAATTTTAATAAAAGTATACTATTTTTTACACACACATATATATATATATATATATATATATATGTAAAAAATAGTATATATTTATAATTTTAAAATTTGTTTAATATTTAAAAATTATATATACAAATTAATTAGTTAAAATTATAAATATATATAACTGGGGGAGGGGAGGGGAGGGCGGGGGGGGAGGGGGGTGGGGGCTGCAGGCCTTTTTAGAATTCGGCTTTCACGAGGCCGGATTCTAAAAAAAAAAATTAAGATAAAAAATAAAAAATGTGAGAACCCGGCCTTCACAAAGCTGGAGAGACCCAATTTGAAAAATAAGATAAAAGGGGACATATTTCGGTGATTTCTTAATATTCAGGACCTAAAAGTGTAAATAACTCTTATCCATATGTTGCCACGTGGCATCTTCATTACTACTATTAACCTTTCCATTTTATTGCTAATTTTTTATTTTCACCCCTACTAATTAAAAAAACAACCCTTGCCGAGAAATTCTAAAATGGTAACTAAAATTATCCAACGATCCTAATATTTTGTTAATGAATATTACGAAATTTTTAGAAGATACAGATGCCCTCAATAGTTGTCATTATGTTCTATCTTGACCGTTATATTTTTGGAGTTATCTTGTATAAATTTTATTTTAAAACCAAACAATTTTTTAAGGCCTACTCAAATAAAGCATTTTTACAAATCTAATTTTAAAAAAAATAAATTGTAGACCAACTCCTACTAATATTTTTTAATGACAAATTTAAGCCGAAGTTATTTTTATACACATAAAGAGAATAGAGAATGGTTAATTTTTGGAATGAAATTATTTATATACTTTTGTAATGAAATTATTTTGACTGATCCTTAAAAAATTATTTTTTGAAATTTGGGACCACTCAACAAATTTCTCTAATTTCTTTTTGTTGGTGCATAAAATTGGTACACATCTCGAGTATGGTCCAGTCGGATGACAGGTGAATCTTCTTGCTGAGGTGGAGTTGTCGATTGAAAAGTCCTCGAGCGAGCTGTGCTGGGTCCTGGGAGGACTGACCTGCTGTGTCCAGAGTCCTGCTCCTCAGGGAGTGTACCTGCAGAAGGCTCAGATCGGGGTTTATCCCGGTGAAGCCTCTCCGGCGTGGTAATCAGTCTCAGAGAGAAAATGTACAGAATATAATAAGAAAACAAGTGAACTCACATGTAATGTAAGTCATTCAAGCGTACCTCGGACTTACATAGCCCCCGATATATATAGGCGTTGGAGATGATTAGTTGGGTCTAAACACGATTAATTAGTCAAAACCTGGTGTTTAGCCGATAATCTAGGGCGTTGGAGGAGAGCGGAGATCCGTGGAGTCCTAGAGAAGAAACATGGTGAAAAGGGGAGTCGGTCGAGGTGAACGACTGAGTCCCTAAAACTGATCGCCGAGGGTACGGCACAGAGCTCAGAGCGATACGTCCCTGCAGGGCTCCTCGCTCCTCTCTGGGTGCAAATGAGATTCTAGGGAGGAGTCGTAGTCGATGTATGCTTCAACGTGGCGTTGTGGATTCTGGAATTCGTCCCTGTCATTGTGAGTGTTGACACGTGGCTGAGTCACAAGTGCTGACCCAGAGGTGCCCAAAAATACCCTCATCAGTAGCCCCCCTAGCCCTGTGCGACGAGGGAAGCGAGATGGGCAGGGATATCAATTTCTCGACGAAATGGACCTCCCGAAAGCCCTATAGCTAGAGAAACATTATGGGAGCATTAATTAATTAATTAATTTTTAATTTAAATTTTATTTTATTTTATTTTTTAGGCCGCCGGCGACGTGGCTGGCGACCAACCGGCACCGTTGCAGGTGGCACACCTCACTTGGGGGTGTGCAGTGCATACACCCCCTTTGGGGGGTGGTCGCAGCCCCCACTTGGGGGTGTGCACTGTGCACTGCACACCTCCTTTGGGGGTGCTCAGTGCACACACCCCTTTGGGGGTGTGCACAGCACCCCCCTTTGGGGTGCTCGCAGCACCCCACTTGGGGGTGTGCACAGCACCCCCTGGAGGGGGTGCGGGGGTGTCTAGTGCACCCTTTTTTTTTCTTGCACACCCCCACCTTTGGAGGTATGCACGTTCGGCACACTCCCTTTTTTTTTTAGCAGGGTGGTAGGCGCAGCGATTTGGGTATATTCTCACAACTATAAATTTTTCAAGTAAGAATCTAAGATAGGTCCCCATATGGCCGGGGTCCGAGGTCAGGTAGCACGGCAGGACGACCTCAAATTTCACTAATTCTCAGGATGAAAATTTTTCAAGAGTTAATTTTTTTTGGAGGAGCCAATTTCTATATTATCGGGGTTCAGGGTCAGGTAGCATGGCAGAGCGACCCCAAATTTTTTCGATTTCACGGCGATACTCTTTCAAGAGTTAAAATTTTTTAGATGAGCTAATTTGAAATACGCTCCCCTACGGCCGAAGTCCAGGGTCAGGTAGCACGGCAGGGCGACCCCGAATTTTTTTGATTTCACGGCGATAATTTTCCAGGAGTTTAACTTCTTTAAAGGAGCTAATTTGAAATACGCTTCCATATTACCGGGGTCCGGGGTCAGGTAGCACGGTAGGGCGACCCCGAATTTTTTAAATTTCACGGCGATGATTTTTCAAGAGTTGAACTTTTTTAGAGGAGATAAATTGAAATACACTCCCATACCGCCGGAGTTCAGGGTCAGATAGCACGGCAAGGCAGCCCCAAATTTTTTCGAATTTCAGGGCGACACACGTTCACCGTGAACAAGCCCTGAGCATGGACGACGTTCTCACCTGCGCCCAGCCGGCCTAAGGCAGCACGACAGAACAGGGGGAGTCGGATTAGACGACACCGGCTCGGGGAGATATGGTGAAATCTCTGGACGACACTCCTGGACGACGTTCTTGGATAAGGTCGTCACTGGGCCCTACCGGCTAGGAGTAGCACGGTAGGGCGATGTCCGTCGCTACCCGGACCATGCCGGCTAGCAGTAGCGCGACAGGGTGGTACCCGTCAAACTTGATGGTTCTGGATATGGGACACCGAGGCCGATGTCCCAGACGGTGCCACGCACACGGGCGCCGAGCAGAGGGATGCCGAGGAGGAGAGTGTTGACGAGGGGGCTGAGGAGGGCAAGATAGACACCACTTCCCCTCGCACGAACGCCCCTCACAACGAGGGTAGAGAGGACTAAGCTCGAACCATTGCCTTTTTAGGACTTAGGATTTTGTAGACTCTTTTTCGCTTATTCCTGTTTTTCTGCGCGCGAGCGTGTAAGCTTTTAAGCGGCATTACCAGGGTACTTCAGAGTCTACTCCTTTCTCTCAACGTTTTCGCCAAGTCATTCTTTGCCTAGCATAGTTTTTAGAGTTGTAAAATTTTGAAAAGTTTACAAAAACTTCAAGAACTTCTCGTCTCTGTCCAGGACTATAGTCCACTAGCACCCCAGTTCGGGACACGAGCTGATTGCAAGGAAATCGTATCGTGAACTTAGGAGTAGGGTTTCCCAAGGTAGCTGATCCTCTCGGTCCACAGGAGCACAACATGGTGGTTGGACCCTTGTGGCCGGTCATCGGAGAGTTCTCCACAGTCAGGCTCATTCAAGAACCCTTTCAGGTTATCTCTATTTAGTCCATGCAGGAGCATCTTCCCTTTTACAACCCCGGACTCATAGTCGACTGGTAGGGAGAGGTACTTGGCTGCAGGCCCTCAGACCCAATCAATGCCCCGCCCTTGGTGGATGACCTAAGTCTGTCCCCGGGTACGGACTATTGACTTCTGGAGAGGGTCTGGTTGTCACCCTCGACGCTGAGTGCCGAGATGAGACTTGTGGAGAATTACTCGTGACGCCGAGAGTGGGGATGTTGATTTGGAGAATTATCCGCAACTCAGGAGGTCGGAGTACCACTGAGGAGAATCATTCGCGACACCGAGAGTTGGGACACAACTTAGGGGGTCGGAATGCAGCCGTGGAGAATCACTCGCGAAGCCGGGGCCAAGCTGTGACTCAGGGGGTCGGAATGTAACCGTGGAGAATCACTCGCGACGCCGAGAGCTGAGATGCGACTCAGGGGATCGGAATGCAGTCGTGGAGAATCACTCGCGACGCCGAGAGCCGGGATGCGACTTAGGGGGTCAGAATGTAGCCGTGGAGAATCACTCGCAACGCCGAGAGCCGGGATACGATTCAGGGGGTCGGAATACAGTCATGGAGAATCATTCGCGACGCCCAGAGCCGGGACGCGTCTTAGGGGGTCGGAGTATCGTTGACCGGAGAGAACACAAGGTATATCGCACAAAACACATTCTTTATTTGTATAAGCAAAAGTACCATACTTTGTACAAACTGGAAGTTGTTCACAAAAGTGGATCATCCCTACAGAAGTTGTACTTCAACTAGTCAGCATTCTGCGGGCGCCTGAGCGGCACATTCTTTTCTATTTCAAAATCGTATGTGCTCGGACGTGTGACCCTAGTGACTCTATATGTCTCCAGAGTTGAATCCGCTGTGGATGTGGTTGATTTCACCATCCACGCGTTGGTGATTCTCTCCAGCCTCAGCGCCTCGGGGCGGTGGACAGTTGCGATTCCCTCTTCTTCTCTGGGCCCGGGCCTCTCCCTGTGGTTCATTCCCATCAGGCTGCCCCTGATTTCATCTCTAGATGTAGTTCCGAAGATCGCCTCTTCGGACAAGAGTTTCAATCTCCTGTCAGAGTTGGAAATAGTTCTCTGTGGAGTAACCTCGATCTTGGTGGAACTCACAATACTGGGTCATCGATCTCCCGACCGGCCTTCCCCTCAGGGGCGACGGAGGAGGGATGAAATCTTGCCCTGAGTTTTCTGCGAAGACGGTGGCCACTGAGGCCGTGAGCGGGGTGAACTCTTGTTGGTGACGCTCTGGAGGAGGAAGTTGCCTCCTGTTTCCGGGAAGGGGTCTAAACATCCTTTCATCTCGTAATCTTCTCGAGCCTTGGGCTTGATTCGAACCTTCATTTCCTGATTTCATTGGCTTGTTTGCTCCTGCCTGCCCTCCCCTGGTTGCAGCACGGAGGTCAGCACCATGGAATCTAGTCCCACGGTCTAGCGCTTGATCGAGTATGAAAGCAGGGTTAGAGCAGAGATCATAGGATAATCTCTGATGCCGGAGCCCGTCAACAAAGGCATTTAGCGCAACGGCGTCAGGGAGGTCATCGCATAAATTTGCTTCTCGGTTGAAACGCTCAACGTAATCACCCAAAAATTCAGTGGGCTCTTATCGAAGAGTGAGGATATGAGCCACAGTCTTTGGCCTACGCCGGGAACGACTGAAATGAGCCAGGAATAATTGCTCAAGTTCTCTAAAGGTGGAGATGGACATTGGCCGCAAACCTTGGAACCACGATCTTGCAACACCTATAAGAGTGATGAAAAAGGCTCTGCACCTCAAAGCTACAGAGGCCACCTGCATGTCCATATAAGACTTGAACATAGAAAGGTGGTCAATAGGATCTGAAGTCCCATCATACGGACTCATTTGGGGTTGGGTGAAGTGTCTCGGTGCTACTTCCTCCAGAACCTCATCCACAAAAGGAGAATTCACCTCCAGAATAATACCCGATCCAACCCGGCCTCCTTGTACCTCTTGGAGAAGGGCTTCTACGTTGGCTAAACGACGTTCCACAACCTTCCCTACTAGGGGCTCTCCCTGGATCCGACTGTCCGCAGCCCGGGCATTAGGGTGATGGGAGGGAAGTGAGTAAGAGTCAACATCACGATCACGCCGACCTCTATGATCGGACTTGGTAGGTCGATGAATAGCATGACCATTAGGGGACATCGACATATCCCTTGGCACAAATTCGTGTGGCAGAGGAGGTGGAGATCTCGGCGTTACAGGGAGGGCCCTCTCTTGTCCCGCAAACTCAGGGTTGCGAGGTAGAGAGCGGCCCTCGGGCTGTTGCCCATTCAGAGTGTCCATAAAAACATCACGATTTTGGGGCGGCTCCTCAAGCGTTGCGGGCTGGAGGGCTGGTCCACCTTGAACAGAGGGCGGTGGCAAGCGCGCGAGAAGAAGTTGTATACTTGACTTGAACTCTTGCATTTGGCGTTCAAGGAGATCAAACCGAGACGCGTCCACAGCTCCTGAGGTTTGTCCCACAGTTCCAGGTGGCAGAGCGGATGGTCCTGCCTGACCATGGGGGGGCAGTTATCCTCGTTGGTGGGAGCTGGCGGGTATGCGCTTGGATTTTTTGACATGTTTTCTCGTTCTTTAGTTTTGTATCTATTTAACTGGACCTTGTGATTACTCAAGCTTAGCTGAGCAGAGAGTAGTGATCAGGGGAAGGCTTTTTGCTCGGTTCCCACAGACGGCGCCAAACTGTTGGTGCATAAAACTGGTACACACCTCAAGTATGGTCCAGTCGGATGATAGATGAGTCCTCTTGCTGAGGTGGAGTCGTTGATTGAAAAGTCCCCGAGCGAACTGTGTTGGGTCCTGGGAGGACTGACCTGCTGTGTCCAGAGTCCTGCTCCTCAGGGAGTGTATCTGCAGAGGGCTCAGACCGGGGTTTATCCCGGTGAAGTCCCTTCGGCGTGGTAATCAGTCTCAGAGAGAAAAGGTACAGAATATAGTAAGGAAACAAATGAACTCGCACGTAATGTAAATCATTCAAGCGTACCTCGGGCTTACATAGCCCCCGATATATATAGGCGTTGGAGATGATCAGTCGGGTCTAAACACGATTAATTAGTCGAAACCTGGTGTTTAGCCGATAATCCAGGGCGTTTAGGAGATAATCGTTGGGCTTGGGCTTTTGGGCCCATTTAGCGAAGCTCGCGGGCCTTTGTTAGGCCTGCGGCAATGAGCAGGTGGAAGAGAGCGGAGATCCGTGGAGTCCTGGAGAAGAAACAGGGTGAAAAGGGGAGCTGGTCGAGGTGAACGGTTGAGTCCCTAAAACTGATCGCCGAGGGTACGGCATAGAGCTTAGAGCGACACGTCCCTATGGGGCTCCTCGCTCCTCTCTGGGTGCAAATGAGATTCCAAGGAGGAGCCGTAGTCGGTGTATGTTTTAGCGTGGCGTTGTGGATTCTGGAATTCGTCCCTATCATTGTGAGTGTTGACACGTAGCTGAGTCACAAGTGCTGACCCAGAGGTGCCCAAAAATATCCTCATCACTTTTCTAAAATATCTATCTAAAAATTTAAATTTCTCTAATTTCTTTTCTAAAATATCTATCTAAAAATTTTAGAGCAATCACCACGTTGAAGTGAATCAATAACTCTTTTAAATAATCAAACAATAAATTCATTTATTTTGTTGTTAAATTATACCGTCATAATCATAATCGCTTGTTTATAGTTTCAAAATGACATCTCAACTATAGTTTTTGCATCAAAATAACATAATCCATGTTGAATTTGACACATTAAAATCATTGTGAAAATTGAAGAGTGATCATTCATGGTTATGTTGAATTCAATACGTGAAAAGAAAAATTAGACCTTGTTGAATTTAACATGAATGGAAATGTCATTTTGAATCTATTATTTGTACGAATGCGCTTGTGTAATCAAATCAAGCAAAAGAGGTAATTAAAATATGATTATTTATAATTATATTAAGAGATAATTAATAAAAATATAATTGGTAATTGTTCATTTTTTATGAAATATATTTTTTGTATATATTTAACCAGTATATAGAACATGTCACGTTATGAAATGATGACAAATTTTTCTAACTAAGTAAGCAGGTTGGATTCACTGCGGTAATAATTTGTATGTGGAATTTGTTGGTGTATAAAACTGGTACACACCTCGAGTATGATCTAGTCGGATGACAGGTAGGTTCTCTTACTGAGGTGGAGTCGTCGGTTGAAAAGTCCTCGAGTGAGCTGTGCTGGATCTTAGGAGGATTGACCTACTGTGTCCAGAGTCCTGCTCCTCAGGGAGTGTACCTGCAGAATGCTCAGACCAGAGTTTGTCCTGGTGAAGCCTCTCCGACGTAATAATCAATGCTCAGAGAGAAAATGTACAGTAATGTAGCAAATAAATAAATAAACTCGCGCGTAATCTAAGGTTGCGTTTGGGTAAGGGATTTGACAAATTCAAGAAATTTGTAAAACGATGGGATTTTAAAACCCATGATTTCGAAATTCCATCATTTTACAAATCCTTTATTTGGATAAAATCGAGAACAAAAATAAAACAACAATAACCAAGCAAACAACAATGTTCAACCAAACCCATCACCATCGCCACCGATCGATTTTCTCACCATTGCCAAACAAACAACAATGTTCAACCAAACCCATCACCATCGCCACCGATCGATTTTCTCACCATTGCCAAACAAACAACAATGTTCAACCAAATCCATCACCATCACCAAATCCAGTTTTGAAAATATTGAAACTAAATCGTAGTCAAAGTCAAAGTGCGAATCGAATCCAGATCTGCGAAGGAATTGAATCCACTAGTACCAGAAGTCGAAGTACAAATTGAAGGCCAGATCTATCGGAGAAATTAGAGAGAGAAGACGAAGCCCTAAATCCCAAATAGCGGTGACCAAGAAGACGACGAATGAGACGAACGGCGGCGACCAAGATCGACGACAGAGATGAAGACGACCAAGAAGAAGAAGACGATGATGGAGGCGATTTTAGTAGAAGACGACGACGGCAGCGACCTCTGACTTGGACGACGACGAATGAAGATTGTCATTTGCGATGGTTATGAGCGGATGACGTCAAGAGCATCAAGAGAGGATTTCATAAATTACACCTATCTCAAATTCATTTCTAAATCCCTTCATTCATCCAAAAAAGAATTTTACAAATCCTTTCTCCTATTATCCAAAGAAGGGATTTGCCAAAAATGGATTTCAAAATCCCCTAACCAATTGAAATCCCTCCTACAAATCCTTCATCCAAACACAATCTAAAGTTTATTCAAGCGTACTTCGGGCTTGCATAGCCCCCGATATATATAGGATCTAGAGACGATTAGTAGGGCCTAAATACGGTTAATTAATCAAAACCCTGTATTTAGCCAATAATCCGGGGTGTTTAGGAGATAATCGTTGGGTTTGAGCTTTTGGGCCCATTTGGCGAAGCCTGTGGGCCTTTGTCAGGCCTGTGGCGGTGATCTGGTGGAGGAGAACAGAAATCCATGGAGTCCTGGAGAAGAAACAAGCCAGAAGGGAGGAGCCGATCGAGGTGAACGGCTGAATCCCTGAACTTGACCGCCCAGGGTACGATGCAGAGCTCAGAGCTGCACGTCCCTGTGGGGCTCCCCGCTCCTTCCTAGGTGCAAATGAGATTCTAAAGAGTAACTGAAGTCGGCGTATGCACCAGTGTGACATTATAGATTACGGAATATGTCCCCGTCACTACGAGGACAGACACGTGACTGGGTCCCAAGTGCTGAGCCGGAGGTGTCCAAAAATACCCTCATCAAAAGTCAACATACATTCGAATTTCAATAATCAATATTTTTCTAATTAATTGACCATATTGAATATCACACAAATTATTAATTTCAACACAATCCCGAATGATTAATTTAAAAATTCATAAAAAACGTAGTGTGTTGAATTCAACACGGATTATATTCATTTCATGCAAAAAAATATGATTGAGATGTCATTTTGAAGTTTTAAAACATATATTATAATTTAATCATGTAAAGAACAAAACAAAATTTATTGTAAGAGTTTTTAGTATAATTAATTATAGTAAATACTTTTTTTTCGGAATAAATATTTCGGGAATATTTTAATCCTTCGTTTTAGGAAATAGTTTTTTAATTTAAGTTTAGTTAACTGTCAATCCCGCAAAATTAGTGGACATTTTTGTAATTAGATTTCTACCATATTAAAAAATAGGATTAACCAGTTCAAAACGGGTTTAATAGAATTATTTTATTTATTAATAAAATACAGATACCAAACAATAGTTTGTATCCTTATATGGGATCAAATAACTATTTTTCCATATTTTTTTCCTATTTTTGAGGGGTCCTAAAGTATCGACGGGGTATATATGTGGATCTTGAATTTTATCAATTTTCACGTTAAGTTCCTCAAGTTTATATTTTTTTTGATTCCACAAAATTGAAAAAATATTATTAATGACGGTGGACAAAAAAAAGTTTGCAATCAACACCTAACATTTTAATAGAGATATTTTCGACATTTTATCATTAAATTAAAGACGTTATCATTTAACAACAATTTTGCCTCATTTGTCAAGTGAATCGTTATTAAAAATTTATTAAAAAATTTGTCTTACGATTAGTAAATTAATAAAATAATGAAAATATCTCTATCAAACAATTACGAACCCAGCATAATCAATTTCTATCGAAAATCACTAACAATAGAAGGTCAACCATCAAGAAAGAGAACCATTTTATGATATTATTAAGTAAAATTTTAATTATTTTAAAATTAAAAAAATAAAGAATAACAATTAGGGTGACCACGTTTTTTTGGGGGGTGGGGGGTGGGGTGGGTGGTAGTGGGTTCTTGGGAGGAATGTTTGTTGGCCTATTTGCTCCTCCTTCACCTTCGTGCCCTCCACCAATTCCTTTTCCTTAATTTTTATTTATTTTTTAAATATAGTAAAAAACTATTTTTGTTAACTAAGGCCTCGTTTGGTTAGTGTTTTCAACCCAACCCAATCTAAAAATTATGAGATTGATTTCTGGGAACGCGTTTGATAAACACAAAACTTAATCCAACTCAACAAAAAAAATGAGAATTGATTCTCAAATTTATAAGAAAATGAGAAACAAAGAAAAATTATTTTTCTTTTGTGCCCAAAAAACTCAACCCAATTTTAGGGACACGCTTGGAATTTTCTGAAATGCAAATGAGATCCACCGTTCGACTTCTATTGAGCTCACTTTTTATTTTTATTTTTCTTCGTTCGTCTTCATTTCTCCATCGTCTCCACTCTCCACCGTCAGTTGAACGGTGAGCTCCTCATCGTCTCCACTCTCCATCTTCGCCGAACTCCTCATAGCCAGTTGCTGTCGTCTTCGTCATTGCTCAAATCGATCCCAACCCACCAAACAAGGTTTTGAAGCTCAAATTGAACAAACTTAGGGTTTCGATTTCAATTTCGTTACTGAAATCGATTTTGATTTTGTTACTGAAATTGATCAAGAAATCGATTTTGATTTTCAATTTCGATTTCAATTGAGATTCCATTGTTCAAATCGATTTAGGGTTTGGTCCTTGAATTTGGTTTAGGGTTCAATTTCATTGCTCGTGGATGGAATCGATTTTGATTTCGTGGTTCGTTCAGGAAATCAATTTTAGTAACAAAATCGATTTCGATTTCTACTTCTGTTCGTTTCGTGTGTGTTCGTGTGTGCTCCTGTTTCTGTTTCCATTTCGATTCTACTTGTTTATGATGATTTCAGGTGTGTTTTTTATTTTTTATTTTATGTAATATCTTACTTTGATTTTTTAATTTTGGTGTGGTGTGAAAACAATTCTAGAATAATATCGTTATCAAATGCGATTCTGTTCCCAAAAAGAAAAAAAAAATTGTCGTTATCAAATGCAATTCTGTTCCCAGTAAAAAATAAAATTCTCAACGCAACTCAACCTAATCTATCCCAGTTGGGTTGAGAAAATTGGGAAGCCACCTAAATAAATAACTAATTAATTAATATTGGCATAAATAGTTGCAAGGCCTTACTATTTGCATGCCCAAAATGGAGTTCGGACCACAATTCATGCAAACCCATTCCTTTCCCCTAATCCTTATTTGATAATAGAAAAGCCCACAATCTAAATTGGGCTTCTAAATTGAGAGGTAATTATTTATTTTTATTTTTTTAATTTTTTTATTTTTTCAAATTTTACAACTAACTTTTTGATAAATCTAATAATTTTTTTAAAATTCCAAAAATCACAGTACGACAGTCGCTGTAATTTTTTACACGAAAAAATTACAATAACCTTTATATAGTATAATAACTTTGAATTTTCGAAGAAATTATTGTATACACTATGTATGAAAATCTTAGGAGTAGATTGTTCACTAGGAATTTTTTTTTTTTTTTTCACATTTTAAAAATATATTTGGCACTTAACCTTTTTTTTCGTTCAAAACTCTTTCTGCAATGGTTTTTTTTTTTTTTTTTTTTTTTTTTAACATTTTTTTTAAGTTTTACGGTAGTTCTGTCCAGACCAGTTGACGCACACCTCGTCTAATCATCTCACCGGGCGATTTTAAAGGCGCACTTCCTTACATCGGCCTAATATATTCATGATTAAATTTAAGATTTAACTCTTAGAATACTCCCAAGGAGAGGTATTAAGGTGGTGTTTGGTAACCGTTTTTGTTTCCATTCCAGCAGTGGGATGAGAATAGGATGAAAATTTTGTTTTCTTCTTGGTAGTAGAATCGCGTTTGGTAATGATAGTTTTTTTTTTTTTTTTTTTTTTTTGGGAAGAGAATTGTGTTTGGTAACGATTTTATGCTAAAATCTTTTTTTTTTTTTTGGCCGGACGGCAGTGACGCCGTTGCCTCCAGGCCGGCGGTGGCTCCGGCGCCGGCGAAGGCGGACGGCGGTGGCTTCGGCGCCGGCGACGCCCGGACGGCGGTGGCTCCAACGCCGGCCAGACAGCAATGGCGGGTGGGTGACAGTGGCTGGCCGCTGGAAGTGGCCGGAAAGTTTCCGGCCGAACGGCTATCGGCGGCGGCAGCAGGCGCGCGGTAGATGGCGGCGGACGGTGGTCGGCCGACGGGTAAACAGTGACTGTGTGTTTTGGGAATGAAATGAGAATAATGAGAAACAATTTTTTTTTGTTTCTCATTTCTTAATAAAAAAGTGGGCACAATTCTCAAATGGAAATGCAAAGGAAACGGAAACAAAAATTATCAAACGCTAATCTCAAACAGAATTTCCAAAAATCTGGGAATGAGATGGGAATTTCTGAAATGGAAACGATTACCAAACTTAGCCTAAACATTTTATGTTACATACGGTTACCATTTGATATATATATATATATATATTAACTGCAATGATAATTTATTCAATTACATCTTAATTGATGTATTGGTGTCAATATTAAAAAATAATATTTTTTTTTTCTCGATTTGTGTTTAATTTTATAAGTTTTAATATGAAATTTTTATACCACATGAGCAATTAAAGTATTATATTTTTTAATCACAATTTTTATTTTGATGTATTCGTGTCAATATTAAAAAATATATTTTTTTTTCTCGATTTGTGTTTAATTTTATAAGTTTTAATATGAAATTTTTATACGATATGAGCAATTAAAGTATTATATTTTTAAATCACAAATTTTATTTTTCTGCCCAATTTAATATACGGGAGAAATTTAAGACACAAAAAATATTAAGGGTGCGCACGCAGCATCCCCGATCACCTATTATCCAATGTAGTTGTCCAAGATCCCATATTTATTGCTTGCATAAAATCCTAGTTTCGAAGGGACCTTCTAGAAACATTTTATCCCCAAAAAGCTCCAAGAATCTTTGAATAGAACCCGCTCTGACTGGACTATTCCTTGTGCAGGTTTCTTCAAGTTGAATACTGACGGCTGTGCTAAAGGCAACTTGGGTACAAAGGGGTTCGGAGGATTGCCAAAAGATCACTTGAGAGTCTGGCATGTCAGTTTCGTCGGGTTCCTTCCAAATTGCTATAGCCTGGAGGCTGAAATCAGATTTATCCACAAAGGCATAACTCTTGCATGCAATGAAGGATACTCGAGAGTGATGGTGAAAACGGATGCGGCGGAGGTCATAAAATTACTCAATGAAGAATGTTCGAGGTATCATCAATTTAAAGTATGGATTGACGACTGCAAAAGGATGATGAGAGAAAAAAACTACATGGTCTAGCTTATTCCAAGGGAAGATAACAGATGTGCGGACCTTCTTGCGAGAAGAGGAACAAAGAAAAAAAAAAAGAATTTGAACTGATATTTAATCTATTGGAGGATATGACTGATTTAGTTTTCACTGAGATGCATTTGGAAGCCTTCGAGAGGGTTTTGTAGTCTTTTTATTTTAAGTCATTTGTACCCCAAAAAAATTCAGTGTAAATTTTATTTTATTTTTATTTATTTTTGTTTTTTGTCATTAGACTACCTCATCAAAATATTTTAAATTTAACTTGAGAGACTTTAGGATTAACAACCTTGGTCTTTAAAACAAAAATCATAGGAGCTCTTTATATTTATCAAATACCAAGGAAATCTCTTGTTAGAAAAAAATAATTATTATCTTTTTATCCTTAGTTTTTAACAATAATTTTTTTTTAAAGCGAGATTAATGCTATAGCTATTTTACCCTATCAATTTCCTTAACTAATGTTTTTTTTTTTTCTTTTTTTCTCCCTCCAGCACACTTGAACAACAATTATTATTTATTTGAATACTCATGTAACGTAAAGTAAGGAACATTTAAATGTTTATATTCATAACACATATGTATGTGACCTGTGTAGAGAAATATAAACATGCACAAATACACGTGAACATTCACATATATGTAGAATAGTGATGTGAGAAAAATTCAGTATCCACTGAACTCCGCTCAAAGATCATCAAGTGGCAGAGTGGCCTCGCTTTGACTTGTACCTCACCAGCTGGGTGGCCTCATGAAGACCATCTGTGTGGCACGCTCCGTTCACTGACTTGTAACCTGAGTAACTTGCAGCGGGGTTCTCCTTGCGATTTCCAACCAGCGATTCGAGGCCCTTTATCAGTTTGTTGACTTTCTTCTTGGCGAGCTTTGACCTCAGGGCGATGGCCTTGTATGGCCTACCATGACCTGGTCAAGCTCCACGTGATGAACAACACTGGGAGGGGTTTCCACCATGACTTCCGAGCTGGTTTATGACCAATGACCTCATACTAACAACCTCTTTTGCCACCAGTAGAGGCTTCATCGTCCCTATGGGTTGGGCTCTCTTTTCGACCAGCCCATAGACTCTTCCTGGTGTGCCGAAGAACAAGGCCCAATGGCCTAATCACCTCATGCGGGTCCTTATTAGCCACGCACCGTGTAATCTTAACGAACCGCGCTCAGAGCTCTAATTTCACGGCACTACTTGTGCTCCTCACCTATAAATAGCAAGGTGTTCAATGTCATAGGTAATGTTCAACTACCCACTTAAAGCATATAATTGTTTTTTTCCCAAATTCTTACTCTCATGCAGGAGAGACTTGTTACACACACTCCAGTGGATTTTTAAGCAGGTACTAACTTGGACCTAAATATTTGACTGTTGAACATTAATTGTTGACCATTGATTGCCTTGAGAACAGTAACCTCCATACTTAAGACCTCCACCTTCACAAGATAACTCCATGTGCGTGGTGACTTGACCAATTGCGAGTGTTAACCAATTGTAGACACCACCAAATAACATGACATTAAGTGTTTGTACATTGTTACTCAACTATTTCATTTCATTTGTGTTAGTCTTGTATTTTCGACGGTTATAACTTATGACTTGCTTCATAATATTGATTTAAATTTTCACGTGATACAAAGTAATTAACAGTAAATTATATAAAATTTTCTTTTATATAACCAACTTTTTTTTTTTTTTTTTACCAAAATGAGTAGTTTTGCTAGTTGTATTAAAAAAAAATAATTTTTTAATTACAAAAAATGTAATTTTTAAAATTAACTCTTTTTTAAATATAAAAAAAATACAAATAAAATTGATGTAATAAATTATTGGGCTTACAAGGTCCTTGTTTATTAATTTTTCGGGCCGACTTGTTTTTTTAATCATTATTTGTCAGTATCTTAATTGGGCTTCCTTATATATCCTTTGGCCCAATTCTCTATTGGTTGGGGCCTTAATATTTCTTTCATCAATTCGGGATATTTCAAATTGATGAACATGATTTTATCATTAATTTGATTTTTTTTTTTTTTTATTTCTAAAACTAGTCAGGGAGTGATGGAATTTTATTATTTCAATGGTGGGAAAGAAGTTAGATCTGGACGAACAGGACGACGAGGAGATAGACAAACAGGACGGCAGTGAATTGGACGAACACTACGGTGCCGAGATAAAAGGCTAGACGATATGATCTGGATTTTAGATGATAAATACAATCGGATGTCTTGCGACTGCGTGTGAGACAGAAAGAGTGATTAGTTGAAATGAGGAGGAAATTAGAATGGCCTCTTTCGACTATGTGTGAAAGAGAAAGAGAGATCGGCTCATAGGAGGAGAAAATTAGGCCCCGTTTGGTAACCATTTCCATTTCAGAAATTCCCATCCCATTCCCAGATTTTTGGGAATTCTGTTTGGGAATAGCGTTTGGTAATTTTTGTTTCCGTTTTCATTTCATTCCCATTTGAGAATTGTGCCCACTTTTTTCATAAGAAATGAGAAGTAAAAAAAAATTATTTTTTATTATTCCCATTCCATTCCCAAAACAAATTGTCACTGTTCACCCGCCGGCCGACCACCGTCCGCCGGCAGCCATCTCCGGCTACCGTCGCCGGTCACCGTCCAGCCGAAAATTTTTCGGCCACTGTCACCCACCCGCCACTGCTATCCGGCCGTCGCCGGCGGGTGCCATTTCCTTCTGGCGTCGCCAGCGTCGGTGCCGGAGCCACCGCTGTCAGGCCAAAAAAAAAAAAAAATATTTTAGGATAAAATCGTTACCAAACACAATTCTCTTCCCAAAACAAAAAAAAAAAAAAATATCGTTACCAAACGCGATTTTACTCCCAAGAAGAAAACAAAATTCCCATCCATCCCATTCCATTCCCATCCCACTGTTGGAATGGAAATAGAAACGGTTACCAAACGCCACCTTAGGGTTCCAATCAACTCCAATTTATATATATATATACACACACACACGAGGGTATAAATGTCTATCAATTAAATTGGTCAATAATAAAAAAAGTCATACACTAACAATGTTTCATAAAAAGATTACATTACAACATAACTGTTTAATTTTTTTTCCCCTAGAATAACTCTTAAATAACACAAAAACAACAACAACTAAGTTTTTGTTCCACTTATGTAGGGTCGGTTTCATGAATCTATTTACGCCATAAAGATCAATCAAGAGCCATCCCCTTCGTCAATTTTAATGTCGCCAAATCATTTTTAATAGTCTCGTCTAACGTCTTCTTAGGTCTACTTCTTCTTTTAGTAGTTTCCTGTACTTGAATTAAATCACATTTTTTTACTGATACTTCTATGAGTTTTTTATGCATGTCCCAAACATCGTAAATAACTTTTAAATAATGGTAATTAAATAAATATCTCAATATAAAATGCAAAAAACTCTAAAATAAATGTAAAATTTTATATTTATAATTTGACAAAATCAAGGTAATACAAAGTTACAAACATCTTAGTCATTTTCAAATTATTATTTAATAAATCCAATAAAATAATATAAAGAAAAGAAACAATAATGGCATGAAGATTACATTGGATGGAAGACGCCGGTTACAGTTTTCTAATGTCAAGGGAATTAACTGCGTACCCGGGTTGGTATTCATATTAGCTCACCGTCTACTAGAAATTCACTTTTTACTCCACAAGATGACAAAGCATACGTCATACATAATCCAGTTAGCCAATGAAAATCGACATTTGATTCACTTATTTCACAGCCCGCTGTTTTTACTCTCTTCTTTTTTTTTTTTGGTAAAATATGCCCGGACCGACTTATGCAAATCTCAATTAATCATCTCACTGGGTGATATTAACAGTACAATCTCTTACATCGATCTGATATATTCAAAATTTAATTTTAAAAATATTTTTTAAAAAAATCGAACCCTGATTGACAAGAAAAAAAAAAAAACACCTCTCATCCTAACCGGATTAACACCTCTCTATCTCGTCTTTCTCTTATCTCCTCGCTCATTCTGTCACTGCTTTTCACGCAAAACGCACGTTTCTCTCTCTTCACACACGGACATACGGACATACACACTCTCAATCTGTGTCGACTCTCTCTCTCACTCTCTCTCTTCGTTTTTCTACACGGCCTCGAAAGTTACTCGTGTCGTCGTCTCTTTCTTTGAGAACCCTTTATCTTTTCTGCGATGTTGATAGGCCCAAAGTGTAGTGTAGAGAGAGGGAGGGAGGGAGAGAGAGTGACTGAGAATGTATCGGACTACATTCTCGACTGAGACGGGTCTGAACATTCGAGCGTCCATTGTTCGAATTCTAGGGTTTTCAGCTGTTCTAATTCGTGTTCGTTCCGATTATGTGGTGTAGATTACTCTCTGCTTTCCGCCATTGTCTTGCATGTCGTATCTGTGATTTGGTCCCTCCTCATTCGGACCATTTTTTCTACTCAATTTTCTAACATGGGTTCGACTGCTTGAATGATTCCTGTAATCTTCGAATCGAGGTGTATCGATTAAACATTTTGATCTTTCACATTTATTCAACTGTATATTCAAATATCTCTTGTTTATTCCTGATTTCTCTCCATTTTAGTTGTTTATTTTTGGGTTTTGCTGCATTTGACCGCCTTGGTATCTTTGAGCTAGGGCCAAAGCAGAAGGAAGGTATTTTTGGGTGTTTTGAGGTATTTTTCTGGTGTATGAGAATTTAATCTAGGGTTTGGATGAAAATGGGGTTAGCTCCAGATTCTTTGACTGGGAGCAAATCGAAGGAAAGGAAGAAGAAAGATGATGATGCAGAGGACACTGGGTGCTGGATTAAGTTTAGGTTTCTGGGAAGATGCATGTCTTCAAGATCCACCATAGATAGCTCCATTAGTGGCAGTAGCACCCAATATGGTATATTTCCGACAATCTTTTAGTAAAATTCGCTTAGTCTTATGATGTTTCCTAAATCAATGTTACAATGCCCTAATTATAATTATTTGGATATACATTGGCCATATCATTATAAGCTCTTATTCGTGACAGTCGGTACTTCTTTTGGATGTTAAAATTTGTGTTGTTTGGTGATAGAATAGTTGACATCTTGACATATATGAGTTAGCAGTTGTCTTAATTAAGATTATACCATGTTGTGTTTCATCGCTTATATATGTTTTTCTTCTTCGCTTTGTGGCTGATTGTTCCGGAAATGGAAGAACGAAACTCTATGTTGGTTGTTAACTTGTCTTGCCCTAGGTTTTATAGTTCTTGATGAATGAGCAGACAATGTTCAAAATCTTGGGGATAATGTCTTGTTGGATACGTTTTAGTAAGCTGTTGGTTGTAACTGTCTCTTATTGCAAGAGGCTTGTTAGGGTAAGAAGCATTGGTGGTTGTAAACGTCCAGTGTTTTGGATTAGTGGAAATACTGAAAACATAACCAATAAAAGCTAATTAGTGTGAAATGCATTGACCGTATCGTATAATCGATAAAAAATTAACTAAATAAGTCATAATTAAGAATAAGTTTTTCCTTCCACGGTTGTGTTTTGTGTATAAATGGTAATTCCTTGAAATGGTTAATTAAAATATGGATGTGCATGCTATGGAGGCCTCAACACTTGACTACGGGGTGGTGCTACACTTATGATGTATATGTAGACACGAGCGTTGAAATAAAGGCTTCTTTTTATAAGCGATGTTGGATTCTCCTATTTAGAAAGAAGTAAAAAAAGAGAACGAATTATCAAGGAATGAAATGAGTGGTTTTAGGGTTTGCAATAGTTGAAAAAGATAGGAGTTTGATGCTGAATTGGGGAAGTAAATGGACTAGGCTATACAGGGGCTTGATGTTGTGCTAGCACCCCTAGAAATTAATGTTGCCATGCGGTTGGGGTGCTTAACTCATCTACCGTGTTAATTAGACAAGCTTATTGCATAACCAACGTAGGTGTTTTAAAGATATGTCAAAAGACAAGAAGATTTTGGCGGGACATTCTTAAATCCTTTGTCGAAAAATTAAAGAACATGGCTAAGAAAAGAAAGAAAATGGAATAGAGAGAAATCTTGAATGAGAAGACCAAGATTTTATTTTTTCCTTACCTAGCCAATGTATTGCTATAAAATACGAGAGATCGTAACTTAGAGACCAAGTAAACTCGGTAGGTTAATTAAATTAACTATTTTCTTTCCAAGGATTCCAGAGGAAGCTAAGGTGTGATATAAACACGATTTATGCTTGTCAAATCTAACTAGTCCATCATTTTGCCTCTCGTCATTATACAATTGATGAAGAGCCTAATAAATGGACAAGCAGTCCCTAAAATGTATCCTTGAACATGCATCAAGCTCTTGAATAGAGGGTTAAAAGGCATAGTTTTGAGCCTTTGAAAATCAAGAAAGGGGAAAGACATAATAAAAATGGTCAACAACCTCCACAAAGTTCAGTTGTCACTTTTGTTTTATTGACTTACAAGTCTTATCAAGGAAACTTTGGCATTTACATTGACTTCTCAACAACAAGATGTAATTTATTGTCAGTTCAGCCTTATTAGGCCTTTTGCGCTTATATATGCATGTGCATGCATGCATGTAAGATACATATTCAAAACATTTATATTATGCTTTGTTTAGTCGTTTAGATATATAAGGTTGTTTCTACATACGAAAATGGATTATGGAGAAATTTGTTTAGCACTTGAGGAAAGGATTAATAGGAATCCAATGGGCCTCACTCACTTTAAAAAGACGTTTCTAAAAGAGGTGGATTACCCCTAGACTTATGTATAACTTAGGATCTGGTAACTCAAGCGATGTGGGATTGAACAAGATTAATTAATACATTTGCTCTGCTTTTATGTCTTGCATATGCATCTATCTTGGCTGATACTTTGTCAGATGGTGCATGAATGGGTGATACTTGCATCTTTTTTTTAGGAACTCGTATTTGATATTTGATTGCATACACATAGATTAAATTTTTATTAATATTTGCAAACCGTGTTACTATGGTAATACCATTTTTGCCCCTGAAAAACAGCGGAAAGTAAATCTACAAATGATTCGAGTAGAGACCAGCCAGTTGCTCCTGTTATATCATCATCAAGCACTAGTAATGCGGAAAGCACTCCGCCCACTCCTTTAGGTGAAGAACTGAAAATTGCCTCTCAGCTCCGAAAGTTCAGTTTCAATGAGCTAAAATCAGCAACAAGGAGTTTCAGACCGGAGAGTCTTCTTGGTGAGGGTGGATTTGGCTGTGTATTCAAGGGTTGGATCAACGAGAATGGAACTACATCTGTGAAGCCCGGAACGGGCCTTACTGTTGCTGTTAAAACGCTTAATCACGACGGGCTTCAGGGGCACAAAGAGTGGCTTGTATGGAACATCCTCAATTTTACCTCTCTTTCGTTTTTTTTAAAAGCTTATGTGGGGCATGGGTGGAGCCCTCCCCCCAAAGTTTTTAACATTACTATTACTTCCCTATATTTTGTTAATTTATTCAATAGTGCCCTTGATATTTTGTAATTCGTATTAAATTTCTTAATCTAGATCTTACAAATTTTAGACTTTTAACCCGTCAATATTACATAAAATTAAGAAATTATACATATTAGGAGTCCTAAATGTATTTTTTTTTTTCATTTCGATATTGAACAATTTTCGTTTCCCCCTCAATTCTTGATTTATTTTTTTGGAAATAGGTCTAACTTTGTTAAATAGATGGAGGAATTTCGGATTCTAATTTTTTAAAAATTTTAAATTAGATAATTATAGTTTGACAGTAAATTTGCTTCTTTCATAGTATTATTTAAATATTTTGATAAAAAGTAAAAAATCATTCTCGAAGGAGTAAAATTTTATTTATTTATTTATTTTTTAATATATAATTTTTGTGTCTCATTTTTAATAAATTTCTGCTCCTCAATTGATGTGGGGTGTAGCATTTTCTCTTACCCAATGTTTGTTGCGCGGAATTGAAGGATTGGAATTGGAATTAGTAATGAACGCATGTAAGATTTACATGCATTTGTTTCCAATTCCAAGGCTTCATTTCCGCGCTACCAAACGCTGGCTAAGGCTTTTGAATGATTTTATTTCTCCTGTGGCAGGCTGAAGTAAATTATCTTGGCGAACTTCTTCACCCTAATTTGGTCAAATTAATTGGTTATTGCATAGAGGATGACCAAAGGCTGCTTGTTTACGAGTTTATGCCTCGTGGAAGCTTGGAGAATCACCTTTTCAGAAGTATGCTCTAACTTATACTTATGTTTTCTCTATATCTATTTTATATCATTTTATTTTATTTTATTTTTGGAAGTAAGAATTTTATTACCAAATATTGCTTTGGTTTTTCATTAATGATCATGTCCACCGTCTATGTAGCAGGGTCGTTGCCTCTTCCTTGGTCAATTAGAATGAAAATTGCACTTGGTGCTGCAAAGGGCCTTGCATTTCTCCACGAGGAAGCTGAAAAGCCAGTCATATACCGAGATTTTAAGACGTCTAATATTCTTTTGGATGTGGTATGTGTGCTTAAATAAAAAAGAAAAAGAAAAAGAAATAAATAATCGGGCTATCTGCTTTACTCAATTCTTTTTCTCCAGGACTATAATGCAAAGCTTTCTGATTTTGGGCTTGCGAAAGACGGTCCTGAGGGAGATAAAACGCATGTATCTACCAGGGTTATGGGAACATATGGCTATGCTGCTCCAGAGTATGTTATGACAGGTTAGCATGATAAAAACATACAGTGATTGTTTTTATTATAAAGCTGTGTTTTGTCTGTGATTATGACTTTTTTTAATTAACCCAAATTGAGTTATTACCTCTCTGAAAACTATAACTGATTGAATTTGGTTTTTAATTCCAATTTAATTTGCGTTTTCTGTAATGTTACTAAAGTTGGAAATCTAATTATAAATGCGAAAAAGTGTGTGCGCCTGATAATATATAGAAATAAACCGTTAGAATTTCTGAATATATAGGAATTCGAGTTAAGGGGTTTTGACGTTTTGTCCCCCTGGAATTTGATCAAAATCTTACTTTGGTCCCCACCTTTTCAATTTGAATAAATAACACCTTAAAGTTTCTTAGTCATCTCACGACCGTCTTAGTCATTATCCCCATTACAATTTTGGATGGAAAATAGCCACTTACCATGCAACTGACTGTTTTTAAGAGGTTTCATGGGCAATTCCAGTCTCATCCATCGCTCCCATTTTCCTTGATTCCCAAATACTCAAGACGTATATATATAACATAATATGTAGATATATAGTTTTTTAAGAAAATTCGTGAGGGGGAAGAAAGAGATTGGGGTGCACGGTATTTGATTCTTTGTTGTCTAAAATTGTAATGGAGTTATTGATTTGGACTGAAGTGGGATGATCACAGAACTTCAGGGTGTTACTATGTGGACCAAAGTGAAATAATGGTCAAACTTTAGGGGTGCAAAGTGTCAAAACTCCTTGAGTTTATGTGTTCGTAGAAATAAATTCCCTCTTGAAATTATGGAATAGAAATTGGTGATTGTTGCTTCAAAAGGATAATTTTTTAACACGATGCTTGAAGTAGTTCTTGAAACAATCTTATCTTACCTGATTTTGGAGTTCATACATTAATTAAAACATATCGATGAAATTATGAGAAACGATAGAATGAAGCCGAGCATCCTCAATGTGTGTAGGCCATGTTTGGTTGCACGAAATTGGAGCCCTCGGAGTTGGAATTAGAAATGAATGCATGTAAAACATGAAAAATTTACATGCATTCATTTCAAATTCCTGTTCCACGGCTTTAATTCCGTGCTCCCACACAGCACCTTAGATCAAAAAAACTTTTTGCCTATCTATAGCATAGTATTTGAGGGTAGTGAAAGAGTTAACGTCTAAGGACACTTTTTGTCATTTGACCCTATATCAAGGATTATCAGTTCAATTCCATGCTACCAAACACTACCCAACTGGTATCGCTATAAAGTTTATAAAAAGCACATTGAATTAGTTTCTTTATTGGTATCTTATATGCTCCAAATCTTGTCAGGACATCTAACCTCGAAGAGCGACGTGTACAGTTTTGGGGTGGTTCTACTTGAAATGCTGACGGGTCGTAGATCGATGGACAAAACCCGACCCAATGGAGAGCACAACCTCGTTGAGTGGGCCCGTCCCTATCTAATCGAGAGACGAAGATTTTACCGCTTACTAGATCCCCGTTTGGAAGGCCGGTTTTCGATCAAAGGTGCACAGAAAGCCGCTCAGTTGGCTGCACATTGCCTTGGGCGGGACCCAAAGGCCCGACCTCTGATGAGTGAAGTGGTGGAAGCTCTTAGGCCTTTGCCCAACCTCAAAGACATGGCCTGTTCTTCGTCTTACTTTCAAGCCATGCATAGTGCAGGTAATAACAACAACCCGAGTGTTAGAAATGTGCAACGGCCAGTTAGGAGTCTGTCTATACAGAACGGCTCGAACGCCTCTCCTTACCACCTTAATTATCCTTATCGTTCGCCGAAACCCAACGTTAGGGAAATGGGAAATTGAGTTCGTTTTGCCTTATATGATCATACTGTAAAGTTGGAAAATTATGGGTCTGTTTGGCTGTTCTGTGGCGTATAGTTTGTTTTTTGAAGATGGAAAAAAAACTTCTGAATGTTGAATTGTCGATATTTGTTTTCTATTGCCATCTCTCCATTTTTGTTTTTTATTTTTTTTGAAAAAAGAATAGAGATTTCCAGTTATATGAGTCTCTGCTATTGAGCGGAGGTTGTGTTTTGGGTTCATATTTTTATTGCATGATGTTGAGTTTCTAGTGTTGTCATTTAGTACTGCATAGATTGTTGTCTTCATGTTTCTCATGGGTGGTTTTACCTGGATTTTGTTGTGTATTTTCAAGGAAAATTTTTCTCCCTGTTTTCTTCCTCACCCCTCTCCTCCTCCTCCTCCTCCGCGATAGCTGGTGCCCGTGGTGGCACCGGATTTCTTTTCAACGCTCTCCTCTATTCACTTTCATCTACTCTCTCTCTATATAATATGTATTATTATTTTATATATAGAGAGAGAAGCAAAGGAAGAAGAGATGCTTGGGGGAGGGGGTGCCTGCAGGGAACCAAGCGGGTGAGATGTGGTGTGTGGGGGAGGGGGTTTCAAGAGGGATGTTGGTGATTTTTTTTTTTAAATAAAAGGATGAAAAGAAATACTAAAATTATTTTAAATAAGCACAAAATAATAATTTTAAAATTATTTAGATTATTTTAAATAAAAACGTGTAAAAAAGTGTACATATATAATTACCTTTCGAATTAATGATAAATTTAAAAAATGAATAATTGGTCAATTGTCGTAATTAAACATTCTAATATATAATTTATTCAATGTTAATTTTAAGTTGAGTATAAATTCTTTAATTATGATTTATTTTGTGTTTTAGTCATATAATTGACGCTCTCTTATATCTCCATTCAAATGTTTCTAATTAAGATTTACATTGTCGGTTGATGGTGTCACTCGCCATTGTAACGTGCCAATGCCCGCTGTTAAACCTCAAGCCTTTGGCCTTTGCAATTTTTTTGAGTTACATCCAAGTATAATTTTAGTGTATTTTCTAGGAACATGTAACTATTTTTTAATGTACTTTTTAGTTACATTTTAAGTATATATTTTTAATTACATTTAGTAAATTTTTTAGTTAAATTTTAGTCTATTTTTAATTACATTGATGAACTGAAAATTAGTTGGATGTAACTAAATGTAACTAAAAAGTGTATTTTAAAAAATATTATTAAAAAATTAGTTGAATGTAACAAAAAATATTTTCGGTGACCGGCAACCTAACATTGATGGTTGTTGAAATCCAAAATTTGACGTTTGGTGGTCAAACAACAGTGAGACGACTGGCAACATAACTGCCATCCCGCTGGTCTTCTAACCATGTCCGAAATATTTTACCAAGAGTTAGTATAATATTTTTTTTTGGCTTGTTTAATCATTTTTTATCGTTGAGAACTGGCATAATAATATGTAATTTTAAATCTAAAGAAAATAGCCAATTCCTTGATTATTGATCACTTCATGCTTTTCACGAATATAATGTACAAGAAAGAAAATTCTATTACAAAATATTAGCGGGACATTGCAGTAAATAATTATTGCATACTTTTTTGTTATCACCAAACGAGTTTAAACATTTCTATTACACAAACACACACATACATATATATGCACTTATTTTCAACATGGGAAATGATCAACAAAACTTTTTTTTTGATTAAAATTGACATTGATACATGTATTATTGAAGTTAACTAAGCTAAATGTAAAGTCTCACTGCTCTCTTCCTTAGCTCCCATAGAGAAACTATTGTAAAAGGTCTTGCTATTGGTATTTTACGAGAAAGAAATTCTTGAGATACCCGTTGCATTGTTGGCCTCAGTTTCGGTTCAGGACACAAGCATGCAAATGCTAATGCAACAACCAAAACGATATCCCCTGCCACTGGTTGGTCTGCCAGAGGTGGAAGCCTTGGGTCTAGCAAATCGTTTAACGTTATGTTCTGAGCAGCTGGGGAAAACAACAATGATAATATATCTCCTGGATGCTTTCCCATTATTGTCTCCAGTGCCACCACCCCAAAGCTATAGACATCGCATTTTTCTGTCACGACCATAGTATAGGCAAGCTCTACTCATAAAATAAAGATGGTTAGAAACATTTTAATTTATGAAACTTCATAATTACAAAACTAATTATTATGTAGATAAACAATTTTGAGAAATTACAAGCAATCTAATTTACCTGGAGCTATATATCCATAAGTACCTTTAAGTACCGTTTGGTTAGAGGTATCAGGGTAGAGTAGCCTAGCAGTTCCAAAGTCGGAGACACAAGCCTCCATTTCAGAGTTCAATAGAATGTTGCTACTCGATATATCTCTATGAACAATGGGTGGGCTACAATCATGATGCATATAAGACAGAGCATGTGCTACGCCCGTAATTATCTTCGCCCTACAATTCCATCCTATTGTTGAAGCTTCATCATTAAATCTAAGGGCACCAAATAAGCTCCCTCTTTCCAAGTATTGATAAACTAGGAACATGCACCTTTGGTGTAGACAATAACCGTAGAGCTTCACGATGTTTTTGTGGCGGATATTGGTTAGCATTTGTATCTCGTTCTTGAAACTCCTGTCGAAGGCTGGATCTTCTGATTCCAAATGGTGAAGCTTTTTGAGAGCAAAAATTTGGCCACATGGTAGCTGTGTCCTATAAACGCTTCCATATCCTCCCGTTCCAATGCAATATTGAATGTCAAAGTCATTTGTTGCTTCGATAATATCTTGATATGCGATTTCTCCATCAAAGTTCCATATTGAGCACATATTGCCATTCTTTATGGCTTTTTTTGCACTATTTGTAACAACTTCAGCTGTAGGCCAACAGAAGTAGATGTATCCAAGTGCTGAAAATATGAGAAGCCCTATAATTGGGAGGAGAATTGCAAGGAAATGCACGTCTCTTGGGTTTCTACGGGGCTTTGGGCAAGTCGGGTAACAATTTCTAGTGAAATTAAACAAATCATTTGCACACATCATGCAAAAAGTTTGGGGCATTGTGTTGCATAAATTATTGTAGCAGAGATCGAAGTTAACTAGTCCTGACAGAAAATGAGCAAGTTCATTTGTAATTGAACCATGCAATTTGTTTCTCGACAAGTTAAGGGACCTTAATTCTCCCAATTGATCTAAGAAAGAAGGCAGTGAACCATCCATATGATTCGAGTTGAGGTGCAATTCTCGAAGATTGCGCAAGTTACCAATGGAAAAAGGGATCGAACCAGTAAGTATGTTATAACTGAGATCCAAATACGTCAAAAAACTTAGTGCTCCAATTTCAGAAGGGATTGGACCACTTAGCTTGTTATGACCTATAGTGAGAAACCTTAAACTTGTCAAGTTCCCCATTTCAGAAGGGATTGGGCCACTGATATTAATATTGATAAGATACAATCGAACCAAATGTTTAAGATTCCCAATTTCGAAAGGGATTCGACCAGTAAGACGATTCCTTGAGAGGTCAAGGGTTAATAGTTGGGTAAGATTACCCAAAAATGGAGGTAGCTTACCAGTAAGATGATTGTTAGAGAGATCAAGGGTGGTGAGATTTGTAAGACTACCAATTTGGCTCGAAATGCTTCCACTAAATAAATTGTTAGACAAGTCAAGGGTTAACAGACGGGTAAGATTACCTAAAGATGGAGGTAGCTTACCAGTAAGCCTATTGTTCTTGAGGCAAAGAGTGTTGAGATTCATAAGACTACCAATTTGGCTTGGAATACTTCCATCTAATAAATTGATAGATAGGTCAAGGAATGATAGATGGGTAAGATTTGCCAAAGATGGAAGTAGCTTACCAGTAAGACTATTATTAGAAAGGCGAAGGGTGGTGAGATTCGTAAGACTACCAATTTGGCTCGGAATACTTCCACTTAATAAATTGATAGACAGACCAAGGTTTAATAGATGGGTAAGATTACCCAAAGATGAAGGTAGCTTACCAGTAAGCCTATTGTTCTTGAGGCGAAGAGTGTTGAGATTCATAAGACTACCAATTTGGCTCGGAATACTTCCATTTAATAAATTGTTAGAGAGATCAAGGGTTGATAGATGGGTAAGATTAGCCAAAGATGGAGGTAGTTTACTGGTAAGACGATTGGAAGAGAGACGAAGATAAGTGAGATTTTTAAGACTACCAATTTGGCTTGGAATGCTTCCACTTAAAGAATTATGAGAGAGGTTAAGGGTTTTTAGATAGGTAAGATTACCCAAAGATGGAAGTAACGTACCAGTAAGACGATTATGAGAGAGATCAAGGGTGGTGAGAGCGAGACGCTCAAGGTTTGGAATTCTTCCTTCGAGGCGACAATCTCTGAGAACGAGATGCTCAAGGTATGGAACATTGGACAAGTTTAATTTTTCAAAATTGCCGCTACAATTTATATATCGAGGGTACTGGTTTTGTATCTTGGTGACACGCCCTTCCTTATTGCAAATTATACCGTTCCACTCACAGTGATTGCCAACGGTATTCCCCCACCATCCGGCGTTGCGTAGAGCCTGTGCCTCCTCCTCCCTGGTGGTGGATGACTCCACAATGAAAGTGAAAGTGAATATAATAAGAACAATGGCTGCTTCTCTTGTTACTCCACTGCAGTAAGACTTCATCTTTATTTTTGAAATAAGAATGGGAATAGTGGATGGATGGATTATACTTCGATCATTCACAGATATATAATCAATTGCAGGTTGGCATTTTACCACCAACCCTTGTTGACCGGGTAAAGGAGCATTTAGAGCATGCGATGATTGACCCACTAAAGGTCTTGTAAATGAAAAAAAAGCCCAAGCTTTATCGGATGAAATAATGGCCTAATTAATGGTCCCAATTTTACCAAAGACTTACGTTAATAATGGGTTGCCCCAATTCCACAGAAGACTTAGTCGCGTTTGCGTAAGCTTAATAATGCGTTGTCCCAATTTCACAGAAGGCTTTGGTTGCGTGGTTGTGTTTGGGTAAGCGATTTGACAATTAAAAAATTTATAAATGAAAATATTTCAAAATTGTGAATAACTATTTGTAAATGAGAAATCTATTATTTACAAATCCCTTATTTAGATAACTATTTTAGGCGAATAATTTGATCGTGTAATTTTATAATTTTTTCATTTGGATAATCATCATCACCACTGTGGGTGTTGGCGGCGGCGGGTGGTGGTGGTCGACGACTGTGGCCGGAGCCGGCGGTGGTGGTTGCAGCAGACGGTGGTTGGTCGGCGACGACAGCGCAGCAGGCAACGGTGGTCACGACAGTGGCCGGCAGCGGCAGTCGACGGTCGGATTTGAAATCCCACTTGAAGAGATTTGTAAATGACAAAAGATTTTCAAATCCTTCATTCACCACTATTTTTCAGTTAAAACGATTTTACGAATTCTTTCTTATAAATACCCTAACAAGATATTTGTTAAAAAGAGATACTGATATCCTTATCCAGATTAAATTCCTCTCCCAAATCCCTTACCCAAACACAACCTTAGGGTATGTTTGTTCGGGTAGAAAATAGTGTGGATGAAAAAAATAGAAACAAGGCAAAAAATGAAAAAAATAAATTATATGTTTGTGCGGGCAGCGGTTCTTCTAATATTTCATTAATGAAAGGAGATTTTATCTTGGAGAGAAGCCCAACTAGGCCCCCCACTCCCTGGATTTGATGCAAGGCGGCCTCCATGTCGGCTATACGCCTCTCGACCACTACTTTGACCCTCGGAGGAACTCGAGCCCGGCTCGCAGCGGCACAGAGAGTGGGCTGCTAGTGATGTTCCATGGTTGGGGCCCGGGAATTCGACCTGGGAGCCTTCTTCAAGTCTCTGAAGGACAGAGGTGGCGGATTGCTGTTCGTGAGGGGATTGGAGAATCTAGAGCTTCTAACGTCCTAAAGGTAACCACAATCTGACCTGAAATCCTCGACCCAACCTGAGATTATATTCAGACTCCGAGATGAATGCTTCTCTAGACTCTGTCCTGATCTTCGAGCTGAGTTCCACTCTTTCACTCCAAGCACTTGCATAAAGACCCACCGGAGTTGTGCCCGGTGAAGTTCCTCCGGCGTGAAAATAAGTATCCAGGGGAGAAGGGCTAAGAATGCTCTAATGTGAGTGGAGAAGACGTATTTGTGGGCATTGGATACAATGGTGTATTTATAGACATTGGGCGCAATTAGCGCTGCGAGATTAGGGAGTTGAGCTCGAGTAAATTAACTTAATTCGTCTGTCAACCAATGAGCTAACAGATTAGGGCACTAAACATCTGGATTGGGCCTAGAGGCCCATGGGCCGACCCACTTGAAATGGGGAGTAGGAGTTTCAACACGGCTTGGGGAGGCCCTGAGCACGGAGGACCCGAGATGAGAGTGTTTGGCCTCTTCAGCTTGGCTCGGACCCCATCAGCTTGGCCCGAGCACTCTTAACTTGGCACAACGATCTTCAGCTAGGCCCGAAAACCTTCAAGGAGAATATGAGAGCCCCTACTAGAGGAAATCCCAGCTCCCAGCCCGGCTGTTTCTCCGTACTTGGAGCAATATCCTTCACGTCGCGTATCGCGTATGTGACGAAATTCCCCTTCATCAAACGAGAATCGAAATAGAAATCAAAATCAAAATTAGATGAAACGGTGATTTGTTTGGACTTGAGAGGGATCGAGTTGTGCAACGATTTCTTCAGATGATAGAATAGGTCAAGCTCCCCAGCGATTTCTAGGGTAAGATTGTTGCTAGGGCAAGACTGCAACAAATTCAAGTAGAAGCCCAATAATTGGGAGGAGAATTGTGAGGAAATATATATTTTTTCTGTTTCTATGGGGCTTTGGACAATTCAAGTAGCAGTTTCCAGTGCAATAATCGAAACTGTCTGGGCATACCTCGCGACATGTCTAGGGAATTGTGCCGCCAAAATTATTGTAGCAGAGAGTAAGGGTGGTGAGATTTGTAAGACTACCAATTTGGCTTGGAATGCTTCCACATAATGAATTGTAAGAGAGGTCAAGTGTGGTAAGATTTGTAAGACTACCAATTTGGTTTGGAATGCTTCCACTTAATGAATTGTGAGAGAGGCCAAGGGTGGCGAGATTCGTAAGACTACCAATTTGGCTTGGAATGCTTCCACTTAAGAAATTATAAGATAGATCAAGGGTTAATAGCTGGGTAAGATTACCCACGGATGGAGGTAGCTTATCAGTAAGAAGATTGTTAGAGAGCTCAAGAGTAGTGAGATTCATAAGACTACCAATTTGGCTCGGAATGCTTCCGGTTAATAAATTTTTAGATAGATCAAGGGTTAATAGTTGAGTAAGATTACCCAAAGATGTAGGTAGCTTACCAGTAAGATGATTGTGAGAGAGGTCAAGGGTGATGAGATTTGTAAGACTACCGATTTGGCTCGGAATGCTTCCACTTAATGAATTGTAAGATAGGTCAACGGTGATGAGATTTGTAAGACTACCGATTTGGCTCGGAATGCTTCCATTTAATGAATTGTAAGATAGGTCAAGAGTTAATAGATGGGTAAGACTGCCAATTTGGCTTGGAATGCCTCCTTCAAAATTGTTGCGAAGAGAGTGCGGGCTTGTTATCTTGATGACATGTCCTTCCGTATTGCAAGTTATACCGATCCACTCACAGTGATTGCCAGTGGTATCCCCCCACCATCTTGTGTTGCGTAGAGCCTGTGCCTCCTCCTTCCTTGTAGTGGATGACTCCACTGTGAAAGTGAAAGTAAATATAATAAGAACAATGCAGTAAGACTTCAACTTTATTTTTGGAAATAAGAATAGGAATGGTGGGTGGATGTGATTCTACTTTGATCATCACAGATATATAGGCCCCGTTTGGTAACCATTTCCATCCCATTCCATTCCCAGATTTTTGGGAATTCTGTTTAGGAATAGCGTTTGGTAATTTTTGTTTCCGTTTCCATTTCATTCCCATTTGAGAATTGTGCCCACTTTTTTCTTAAGAAATGAGAAACAAAAAAAAATTATTTCTCATTATTTCCATTCCATTCCCAAAATCCATGGTCACTATTCACCTACCGGCCGACCACCACCCGCCGCCGCCGGTCACTGGCCGGCCGGAATTTTTCCGGCCACTTCCGGCAGTCGCCGGCGACGGCGCCACCGCCGTCTCCGACGCCGGAGAACCGTCGGCAGCCGTTGCCGGAGCGCCGCGGCGTCGCCGGAGCACCGCCGGCGGCCGGCGACGGCGCCACCGCCGTCAGGCCAAAACTGAAAAGAGAAAAAAAAAGAAAAAGATTTTAGGATAAAATCGTTATCAAACACAATTTCCTTCTCAAAAGAAAAAAAAGATTATCGTTACCAAACGCAATTCTATTCCCAAAAAGAAAACAAAATTCTCATCCCATCCCATCTCACTGCTGAAATGGAAACAGAAACGGTTACCTAACGCCGCCACCATAATTGCTCCTTCCGTGTTGATGTTGAGTGAAGCAGGTAAAAATAAATGCAGGTTTGCATTTTTCCACAAATAGGACGAATCGCTTGACCATTTATTCTAAGTCTATTGTGTGTTTTTTGCTATTGTGGAAGTCAATGCCCCTTTCCCCTCTCACACGATGATTGACCCACTAAAGGCCAAGCTTTGTTTGATACATTGCTGTATCCTAAATGACATGGCTCAACCAATAGAAGAAGAGTTTATCTATTCAACAAAATTTTAAAATCCAAATTTAATTGTAATTGTTTGAACTCCATTTACCATGATGTGGTGCATTTAATTAATTTGAAATTGACACAGAAATTGAGGATTGAATCATTCTACTGAATTCAATCTCCACAAATTTTAAAAATTAGAGATTAAATTAACTTGGCATCAACTAAATTGAATCATATACATTATATATAAATACATATAGGCCAATCAATGAACATGAAATTAATAAATTTACAATTGAAAAATATAAGTTGAAAATTTATTGTCATATTTGACTTTGCATAAAATTTTAAATAATATTTGATTTTTTTTTTCTCTTTATTGTATTATTCGTAGTAAAAATAAATAAATTTAAATATGTGAGAGAACTATATTATTTTGAGAAAAAAGATAAAAGAAAATGACAATTAATTTGAGACATTTAAAAAAAACAAAAACAAAAAACAAACTAAATAGGACAATTAAGTTGAAACGGAGAGTACTTTTGAGCCTAACCAACATAGCAAACAACAAAGGTCTAAACTTCACTATTTCACCGTCCAACATAACCACCACCTCCGGTGGGTGGATGGTTGGCCATGGATGCACATTCCGGTGAAATCCTATGGTCCACAGCTGACCCCTCCCATTTTATCACCACAAGTTCGGCGACGGTGGCCAATGGAGTGGTTTTCCAAGGTTCAAAATATTCAACGGGACCTATATACACCATGAATGCCAAGACTGAAAAAATTCTATGGTCCAATAACACCGGTGTATGGCGGGGTATCTGTTAGCAAGGGCTGTATATATCTAGTGGCATCTTGATTGCTAAACAAACCCTCCCCCCCCCCCCCCCCCTCCCTCTTTTTTAACTGTCAATTTAATATTTACCTCCACTAATCCAACCATCCCAATATTTTCTTAATAAATACTACCAAATTTTTGGAAGACAAAGATAGATATACCCTCAATAGTTGTTGTTACATTCCATGTTATATTCCACTTTTTGTACATATTTAACTGGTATTTACGACGTATCACATTATGAAATGATGATAAACTTTTTAAATTAAGTCAATATGTTGAATTCAATAATAATTTGTATGTTGAATTCAACACAAGTTTCGAATCCCAATAATCAAACTTTCTTAACTAACTGACATGTTGAATTCCATACAAATTATTGAATTCAACACAATCATGAATGATTAATTTTAAAGTTCATAAATAAAATAACGTGTTAAATTCAACACGGATTATATTTCTTTCATGCAAAAAATATGATTGAGATGTTGAAGCTTTAAAATAGAAAATCATAGTTTTTTCTTTCATCTTGAAAGAAAAAACCATTAGTTCCAATTTCACAAGTATGGTATAATCTTTCGGTCTTATGATCTCATCCGCCAGCGCGGCTGGCTCCAATTCCTTTACAGAGTTTGAGTTTACCCTAGTAGGGCCTAGCCCAGTGGAAGTCCGAGCCACTCTATTAGGATATGTTAAGTTGGGTAGACCATCTCATCTCTTTGCCCAAAGTGGTTGATCGAACTTTGATCATATCACGAGAGGGGATTCAGTTGATTCTATCGGTCATTTTGCATCCTTGATTTTAGGAAATAATTTTTTCAATTTAAATTCAGTTAACTGGAAATCCCCGCAAAATTAGTGGACATTTTGGTCATTAAATTTCTGTCATATTTTAAAATAGGATTAATCAGTTAAATACGGCTTTAATGGAATTCTTTTATTTATTAATAAAATATAGATACCAAACAATAGTTTGTATCCTTATATGGGATCAAATAATTATTTTTCTTATTTTTTTTTCCCTTGATTTTCTTTATTTCGAGGGTTCTAAAGTATCGAGTGGGTATTTATGTGGACCTGAATTTTATCAAATTACACATTCACATTCAGTTCCTCAAGTTTATATATATATATATATATATATATATATATATATATATATATATATATATATATATATATTAATTTCACAAAATTAAAAAATATTATTAACGATTGTAGAAACTACAAAATGAACTCAAGAGATTTTGTTTGCACCAATCGGTCTTGATGGAAATTTACAGACAAGTTTGTCCATATCGATGAATCTGCACCTTTCACACGTATTGTCATCCCTAAAAATGCGGAACAAAATATGATAATAAATTATTAATGAAAGTGAAAACGAAACTTACAATTTCACTCAATTGTGATTGTTGTTCGACAATTTTTTTACAACACAATAATCTATAAACAATAATCTTCAAAATAAGATATTAATATTTTTTTTGAGTTCTGGATTATGATGCATGTGAATGTTATATATAATATTAACTGTGATGTTAATATTATATATAACATCACTATAATTTGTGTACTCCATGAGAGTCGAATACAATATCCAATGTAATAGAAATAACATCAATTAATGTTGATAATAACACAAATTATATGAACGTGTTGAATATAACATGACTTACTGATAAAGATTATTTGGATATTGAATATAATATTCAACTTTGTTTTGACAATGTATAATTAATAAGACCGTATTAATTGTAATACAAATGTGAAAATTGAAAATTCTAGAAATACCATGTTGAATATAACACAAATCTAAACCTAATGAAAAAAAATAGTGAATGTAATATCATTTTAAGGATTTTATTCAGACGATGGTGAACTCAGATTTGGGTTGTAGAAAAGGCGGCTAAGTGAGGTACAGTGCTGGTCAAGACAGTTGCTGGGATATGTACAATGTCATGGAGATTAACGTCAGTGATTAGAAATATAAAGGTTCTGACTTCTCAGGTACGAGCTTCTACTTCGAATTATTACAAAGAAGGTAACACGGTTTATGACATGTTGGCTAAACTAGTAATTATTGAAGAAAGTTGGACTTTCTGGTCTAATCAGTATGTCCAATAATTGTTCCTGGATGTCTAAAACTGGATAGCCTTTGTTTCCCAAACATTTTGAAAATCAAAGAAAGTTTTTAACAATCTCTCATGTTTTAATTATTGAACTTTTTTTAATTTTATTTCATTATTCATAAGTTGGTGTTTTGATTTGTTTCAGAGATCAGGCCTCACCGATTCTCAATTTTGTACTTTGCTTTTATCACTAACGTTATGCTCGCTCCGTTGAAGTTGCTAAAGAAAAACCCCTCACATGCCATTGATTATCTCCAATGATTTCTTATGGTGGGTCTTGAACCTTCTTATGAAATATCTTTTAACCATAAACTTTGGCTGAAAGACGCCTATATGCTTTTAAATATTTTGTTCTTAAATACTATAATCTTGTAGACGCATAAAATTATCTTCGCGATGCTCTTTGACAAGTACATTTTTCGGCTGACCCCCTTGTTTTGTATAGGACAAAATCCTCCATAATTTTTGTAATAAAAATATGTTGCAAGTCTTTTTTTCATTCTAGACCAGGAACGAATTTTATTTTTACATCGACAAGTTCTTTAAAATTGTGATTTATTCCACTGATATGTTGTATAACCTCGAAGTTTCTTGGACGTTAGTTGAATTTTATGTTCCTCAATGATCCCCACGTGAACAAAATAATCTTCAACATCAAGCATCCAATCAAGAAAATCAACTTTGCAAAATTTTTACATACGATCGAAATATTGAACACAGTCATATTTGGGGATATGTTTTTAAACATGTTGAACAAAAGCCCTATCGATATAATGGTCATTGTCCACTCCACAATCTTTGTTCACATCACCGGTGATGAATTTGTCTATTGTCATCTTCAATAGTTGCGATCCCTGAAGAAACTCTTGTTTGCCTTCTAGGTAATAAACTCTAGTGAGAACTTACTCATCATGTCAGGAAATGTCAAAGAGTTTATATCAACTAGCGCATGAAATACCAATTAAAATGCTTGATATCGTTCTAGTTGATGGACTAAGGCTTAGATGGTGTTCTATCAGACAAATGGGGCTCTTGAATCCAATAGAAATGGTTCTTGAATCCACGTGTAAGAGAAAAATCTCAAAAGTTTATTAAACTTGAATAATTGAAAGTATATATATAGCCTTAAACTAATTCAAGGATTAGTAGGAAAAGAAAACCCTAAATCTCTATGAAAAAACGACGAACTAGGTCGATTAATTGAAGGAAAAAAACATGAACAATGGAGCGAACTAATCCTAGGAAAAAAAAATAGGAAAAAGTATAATTTAGACCCTTTAACTATTGACACATTTCTAAGTGGTCCCTCTAAGTTTAAACGTTTCATTTCAAACCCTCTACGTATCATAACGTTTCTAAATGGTCTCTTCGTTAGAGATTCTGTTAAAATTAATAGAATCTCAGGGACAAAATCATCTTTTCACATTTTTTAAATTTTTTTTTTTTATTTGTCTCTCTTCCTCCCCTTCCTCTCTCTCCCGCCACTCCCTCTCCCTCCTTCCCTCTCCCCGCCACCTCTCTCTCCCTCTCCCTCTCCCTCTTCCTCCCCTTCCCCTCTCTCCCTCCCACCCCCCCCCCCCCCCCGCAACAGGGGGTGATTTTTCACCCCCTGTTGCAAGGGGTGGTTTCCACCCCCGCAACACCCCCTACAACAGGGGGTGGCACCCCCTGCTTCAGGGGGTGATTCCACCTCCGGAATGGAGTTCCGGATCTCACCTCCAGCTGATTTGATAGAATGCCTATGCCGCCGGTAGACCTTTGACGAGGACTGAACATCTCCGCAACATCATCAGCTCTCGAAAGTCGATCCCTAGCGTCCGACATTGTATCAAGATTCAACTACAAAAGAAAGTACACGGTGCACATAACGTTAGTTGCTGGACTGAATTTTTTTTCATCGAAAAATGATAATTCCACCAACCCAGAATGATAGTAAGCACAAAACGGGGATATTCCGGCAACCAAGAAGGAGAAAAAGAAAATATACTCCGGTGACAAAGATCCAATATACAAACAAATACATGAAATATTAATTCTCTGAAAAAAATACAGAAATAAAGCTTCAATTTCAGCGCAATTCAGTCGCCGGACAGATTTTTTTCCATTGGAAAATCATAATTCCGTAAAAAAAAACAACCAAGATTGATACTAACCACAAACTGGGGATTTCCTGGCGACCAAGATCTCATACACACAAATATATAAAACATTAATTCTCTGAAAAAACCCAGAAATGTAGTATCTCACCTTGTGATTTTCAAATTGGGAGGTCTTGAGGTTTGCCGACAATCGAACCTGTTAAACTATGGAGATTGGGGAGGTCAATGGAAAAATTTCGAGTGAAGATTTGGGTGAAAACACCCCCTGCAACAGGGGGTGGCACCTCTGTTTCCGGGGGTGAGTTCACCCCTTGTTGCGTGGGTGGAATCACCCCCTGAGAGAGAGAGAGAGAGAGAGATTTAAAAAAATAAAAATTTAATGAAAATTATTAAAAAATTAAAAAAACGTGAAAAGACGATTTTGCCCCTGAGATTCTGTTAGTTTTAACAGAATCTCTAACGGAGGGACCATTTAGAAACGTCATGATACGTAGAGAGTTTGAAATGAAACGTTTAAATTTAAAGGGACCACTTAGAAATGTGTCAATAATTAGAGGGTCTAAATTGTACTTTTTCCAAAAAAAAATAAAAATAGGAAAAGAGTTAACCCTAATACTCCTCGGAAAAGAAAACATAAAAATAAGGAAAACATGAAAGTCCTAGTTGATTATCCTACTTCAGGTTTGGGGAAGAAACCAATTATTTGATTCTTGCATCACTTTATTATTATTGTTATTAACCAAAGTTAAATAAAGAGAAGATTCACCTGAAAGAACACATTATTTTCTGTGGGACTGGGAGAGATTAAAAGGTTGGCTTGGACATTGATTACGTCAATATTGGTGGGTAGATTTAATTATTGCCGTACAGATTTTCAACCATGATCTTGTTGCAATGATGGCCATCCTGCTGGTTTTGTAACTATGTCCGGAACATTTTATCAAGAGTAAGCATAATATTTATAATTTTTTTGTTTGTTTAATCAGTTTTTATTGTTGAGAACTCGTATAAATCTCAAGAAAATAGTCAATTCCTTGATTATTGATCTCTTCATGTTTTTCACAACAATATAATGTGTGAGAAAGAATGTTCTATGGCAAAATATTAGCAGGACATTGCAGTAAAAAAGTATAGTATACTTTCATTAGCACAAAACGTATTTATACATTTATATTACACAAACACATATATATACATGCACTAATTTTCCACATGAGGAATGATCAACGAGCCTTATTTGATCAAAATTAACACTGATACATACGTATTAATGAAGTTAACCGAGCTAAATGTAGAGTCCCACTCCTTGATTCCTTAACTCCCATAGAGAAACTGCGGTAAAAGGTCTTGCTTGTGATATTTTACGAGCAAGAAATTCTTGAGACACCCGCTTCATTGTTGGCCTCAATTTTGGTTCAGGACACAGGCATTCAAATGCTAACGTAGCAACCAAAACGATATCCCCTGCCACTGGTTGGTTTGCTAGAGGTGGAAGCCTTGGGTCTAGCAATTCATTTAACGTTATGTTATGAGCAGCTGGGGAAGATAACAAGGATAGTATATCTCCTGGATGCTTTCCCATTATCGTCTCCAACGCCACCACCCCAAAGCTATAGACATCGCATTTTTCTGCCACGACCATAGTATAAGCAAGCTCTACTCACAAAATGATAGTGGTTAGAAATGTTTTAACTTATTAACTTCGTAATAACAAAAATTAATTATTATGTAGATAAACAAATTTGAAAAAATACAATCTAATTTACCTGGAGCTATATATCCATAAGTGCCTGCAAGTACTGTTTGGTTAGAGGTATCAAGGTGGAGTAGCCTAGCAATGCCAAAGTCGGAGACAAAAGCTTCCATTTCAGAGTTCAATAAAATGTTGTTGCTCGATATATCTCTGTGAACGATGGGTGGGCTACAATCATGATGCATATAGGATAGAGCATGTGCTACGCCCTTAATTATCTTCACCCTACAATTCCAGTCTAGTGTTGTAGCTTTATCGTCAAATCTAAGGGCACAAAATAGACTCCCTCTTTCCATGTATTGATAAACTAGGAACATGCATCTTCTATGCAAGCAATACCCGTAGAGCTTCACGATGTTTTTGTGGCGGATATTGGTTAGCATTTGTACCTCGTTCTTGAAACTCCTATCGAATGCAGGATCTTCTGCTTCCAAACGATGAAGCTTTTTGATAGCAAAAATTTGGCCGCATGGTAGCTGTGTCCTATAAACGCTTCCATATCTTCCAGTTCCAATGCAATATTGAATGTCAAAGTCCTTTGTTGCTTCCATAATATCTTGATATGCGGTTTCTCCATCGAAGTTTAATACTGAGCACATATTGCCATTCCTTGTGGTGTTTTTTGCTTCAGTTGTAACAATTTTAGTTGTAGGCCAATAGAAGTAGATGTATCCAAGTGCTGAAAATATGAGAAGCCCGATAATTGGGAGGAGAATTAAGAGCAAATGTACCACTCTTGGGTTTATATGGGGCTTTGGGCAAGTCGGATAGCAATTTCCAATGGAATTAAACCAACCATCTGTGCACATCATGCAAAAAGTTTGGGGCATTGTGCCACAAAAATTATTGTAGCAGAGATCCAAGTGATGTAGTGCTAACAAAAATTGTGCAAGTTCATTTGTAATTGAACCACTGAATTGGTTTCTCGACAAGTTGAGGGACATTAGTTGTCCAAGTTGATCTAAGGAAGAAGGCATTGAACCATCCATATAATTTGAGTTGAGGTCCAATTTTTGAAGCTGAGATAAGTTACCAATGGAAAAAGGGATCGAACCAGTAAGTGTGTTATGACTCAGATCTAGATGTATCAGAGAAGTTAGTGCTCCTATTTCTTGGGGGATTAAACCACTTAGCTTGTTATGACCCATATAGAGATTAAGTAAACTCAAATTCCCAATTTCAGAAGGGATTGGGCCACTCATATTATTATTGCTCAGATCCAAATCACCCAACCTTTGAAGATTCCCGATTGTAGAAGGGATTCGTCCAGTGATGTTGTGATAGCTTAGGTTCAAATATTGCAACATATTGAGATTCCAAATTTCTGGAGGGAATAGACCAGTCAATAAATTGTAAGAGAGGTCAAGGGTGGTCAGAGTTGTAAGATTACCAATTTGGCTCGGAATGCTTCCACTTAACAAATTGGAAGAGAGGTCAAGGAATAATAGATCGGTAAGATTACCCAAAGACAGAGTTAGCTTACCAGTAAGACGATTGTTAGAGAGGTTAAGGGTGGTAAGATTCGTAAGACTACCAATTTGGCTTGGAATGCTTCCGCTTACTAAATTGTAAGATAGGCCAAGGGTGATGAGATTCGTAAGATTACCCAATGACGGTAGGAGCATACCAGTAAGATGATTGCTTGAAATATCAAGGTGAGTTAATTGGGTCAGGTTACCCAGAGATGGAGGTAGCTTACCAGTAAGACGATTGCTTGAAAGATCAAGGTGAGTTAATTGGGTTAGGTTACCCAGAGATGGAGGTAGCTTACCAGTAAGACGATTATTAGAGAGAGAAAGATAGATGAGATTCGTTAGACTACCAATTTGGCTCGGAATGCTTCCACTTAAGACATTGTGAGATAGGCCAAGTGTTACTAGCTGGGTAAGATTACTCAAAGATGGAGGTAGCTTACCAGTAAGACTATTGTAAGAAAGCTCAAGGGTGGTGAGATTCATAAGACTGCCAATTTGACTCGGAATGCTTCCACTTAATAAATTGTAGGAGAGGTCAAGGGTGACGAGATTTGCAAGACTGCCAATTTGGCTCGGGATGCTTCCTTTGAGGTTGTAACCAGTGAGAGCGAGAAACTCAAGGTTTGGAAAGCTAGACAAGTTTAATTTTTCAAAATTGCCTCTATTTTTTATATGAAGAGGAAGGTATTGTATCCGGATGACACGTCCTTCCGTATTGCAAATTATACCTTTCCACTCACAGTGATTGTCAGTGGTATTCCTCCACCAACCGCTGTTGCGTAGAGCCTGTGCCTCCTCCTCCCTTGTAGTGGATGACTCCACAGTGAAAGTGAAAGTAAATATAATAAGAACAATGCAGCAAGACTTCATCTTTATTTTCAGAAATAAGAATAGGAATGGTGGGTGGATGTGATTCTGCTTTGATCATTCACAGATATATAATTGCTCATTCCGTGTTGACTGAAGCAGCTAAAATTAAATACAGGTTTTCATTTTTCCACAAATAGGACGAATGGCTTGACCCGTGTTGGCCATTTATTCCAAGTCTATTGTGTGTTTTTTTCTATTGACCCACTAAAGGCCATGCTTTGTTTGATGCATTGGAGTATCCTAAATGCCATAGCTCAACCAATAGAAGAAGAGTTTATAATGCGTGTAACTCTCTGATTAGCCTACATTAATTTGAAATTGACACTTCAAAATAGAAATTTAGGATTGAATCTTTCTACTGAATTGAGTCTCCACAAATTTTAAAAATTAAAGATTAAATTAGCTTCGTTTAAAAATGCATCAACTAAATGGAATCATAGAGATTATATATAAATACAAATAGGCCAATAAATGAACATGAAATTAATCAATTTACAATTGAAAAATATAAGTCGAAAATTTATCATCATATTTGACTTTGCACAAAATTTTAAATAATATTTAAATTTTTTTCTGTATTATATTATTTGTAGTAAAAATAAATAAATTTAAATATGTTAGAAATATATTATTTTGAGAAAAAAGAGAAAATATATTTATTAAAGAAAAAAAATGACAATTAATTTGAGACATTCTAAAAAAAAAAAAAAAAAACTAAATAGGACAATTAAATCGATACAAAGCCCAAAATTTTGAGATGGGGTGGGAACAAAAATAGATTTGCCAAATGTATTCTCAAACGTCAATCCTAATAATCTGGAAGTGAGATAGGATGGGATATAATGAGAACACAAACCAAACGGGCCCTAATTAATTGCTCATTCCGTGTTGACTGAAGCTGCTAAACGTAAATACAGGTTGGTAATCTTCCAAGAATGATGCTTCTGCATTTTTCCAGTAATAGGACAAATGATTGACCCACTGCAGGAGACTAAAGGGTTGTTCGATGAAGTAATTGCGGAATTAAGATCATCACCCTAGGCTAAAAGTTGAGCTCAAAATTCCCATCCCCGGCTTCAACAAATCAATTCTTTTAGGTTGCGTTTGGGTAAAATAATTAAAAGAGGATTTTATTTGTGCAAGAAATTTTACAAATTTTGTTTACGAAATTTTTTTGGATACCATAAAGAACAATTTATGAAATTCATTCATTTGTAAAATAAAAAATAAAAAGAATTTACAAATCTATTCAAAACATTTTGTTATTTCTAAATGAATTTTTTATAATTTAGTCCCTATTTAAGAGATCATGTAGGATTCAGACCTTTTTGAATTGTTCATTTGACATTCAGATCTCAATTAAGTTTTTAATCATTGAGTAGACAAAATAGGACATGAAAAAACACATATATCCTTCTCTTTCACATTTACGTTAACTATCTTTTTATTTTTTATTCACAATCTTGATTCTCTCTCTAAACCAACCCACGTTCACTCACAATCAACAATTGTCATTATCTCTCTAAACAAACCCACCTTAACTCACAATCAATTTTCTCGCCTTAGTGAGCCCCAATCTGAAAATTGAGAGCTTCTCTCTCTAGCTTGAACTCTCTCTCTAAAAACCCTATCTGATTTTTTTTTTTCAATAACATAAATTAATTTTTTAAATCCTACACAGGCAAAATCACAAACAGATGGACTGCAAAAAAAAAATAAAAATTGATATTCGAATTTGGAGACTCACATAGGTATTGAGTTGGCGAACGAAGCTAGAGAAATTGTTGTGCTTGAAGAGCTTTGGGAGAAGCTCTGTTGATAATTTATGGGGATCCCAAACCACGAAGCTTCTGAAATTGGAGCTCCACGATATGATCGGATCTGTTTTCGGATCATTCACCATTTCGTACGTCTTCCTCAAGAACGGCGGCGGACCGACCTCGTGCAGCGATTCCAAAGGTTTCGGCGCCGCCGGAGAAGAACAATCACCGCCTTCTCCGCCGCTAAACCCACTCGCGGTCGGTTCGTCTTCATCGAGAAAAAATACGGGTTCCTCTTTTATTTCCAGATCTTCCGCTGCGAAATTTTCCCCAAATTTGAAACTGCCGCCTCCAAACATAAATTCAGATCTGAATTGCAAATTTTTTTTTAGGGTCTGTTTGGTTTTTGATTTATTTTAGGAAATTTTCAAATCTGAATTGAATTTTTGTTATGGCTATGAATGGTGGTGGAGGTGGAAGGGGTGTTAATTTTACGTTAACGTTGATGTATTTATGTGATTTTTTTCCACATATTTTCTGGATAAAATTAATGAGTTAACGTTAACTCACATAGAGGCAACACAGTGTGAATTAACGTTAACGCAAACTCAACTCAAACATACATTCAGTTCAAAATGACAAAATATCACATGTGACAATTAACGTTAACGCACAATAAAAGTATGTGATAGAACGTTAACATTAATTTTCAAGTAAAATACGTTAACACACAGAATTCTTAAAAAATAAAATACGTTAACGTTAACACACAGAGAGATAAAAAATGTACATTAATGTTAACGCAAATCCACATAAAACAAATGATGTATGATGAGTTAACGTTAACGTAATACACAAATCAGATGAAAAAAATGCGTTAACGTGAAAAAAATAAATTAAAACAAAAAAGATCAACACACAAAAAAAGAACAAAGACATGAATACGTTAACGTTAACACAGAAGACTCCAAAAAACATGCGCTAACGTTAACATGTAAAAAAAATATGGATTCAACAACGTTAACGTGAATTCAAAATGTATTTTTGTAATATAGTGATTGAATAATTATATTAACGTTAACTCACTGTTAATGTTAACGTGTATGATTTTTAAAAATATGAAAAATGCGTTAACGTTAACATGCAAAAAAAAATATGAATTCAATAACGTTAACGTGAATTCAAAATGTATTTTTGTAATATTGTGCCTGAATAATTACATTAACGTTAACTCACTGTTAACGTTAACGTGAATGATTTTTAAAAATATGAAATGCGTTAATGTTAACGTGCAAAAAGAAACATGGATTCAACAACGTTAACGTGAATTCAAAATGTATTTTTGTAATATAGTGTTTAAATAATTACGTTAACGTTAACTCACTGTTTGTCCATTTTTGTCTTATTGCAAAGGATAAAATGTCATATTCGTAAATATTAATGAACAAAATGGGCAAAATGCAATGACTTTTTTCTAAACATTTTATGGGTGAAGAAAAATGGTCCCCAGGTCTGAATCCTAAACACCTACCTAACAAAGGACTAAATAATAAAATCCCATTTCTAAATTCTTTCAAAGAGAGAATTTATTACTTTTTAAATTCCTTATCCATTTCACTTCAGACTCCAATCAGTACCTATCCTTGCTTGTCGTCAAAGTTGTTCGTCGTTGCTTCCCGAAAATCACCAATTGTCGTTGTTTCTCGTTGAAGTCGCTAGCGGCCGCTATTAAGATTATATTACTAAAATAGGTATTAAAATTATATTATTAAATTACTTAATAAAAATTATATTATTATATATATTTTTTATTTTTTACTATTAATAGATTTCAAAATTATTAAGCTCGGTTTACGCCATGCTCATGAGCTTCATTCGCTAGCATGGTTAGAGAATATCTCCAAATTTTTATTTGCCAAAAAAAACGAGGAAAAGGTTATTAGTTGTCAGAGAATAAAAAATACAAAAATAGGAAAAGAAAATAAAAAATAAAATAAAATGCAAAACAGTTAATCCTAATATTTCTGGGAAGAAAACATAAAAATAGGGGAAAAAATGAAAGCCCTAGTTGATTGTCCTACATCAAATTTGGAGAAGAAACCAGTTATTTGATTCTTGCATCATCATCATCATCATCATTATTGGCCAAAGTTAGATAAAGAGACGATTCATCTGGAAGAACACATTATATTTTGGGGACGGGGAAAGATTAAAAGGAAGGCTTGGACATTGATTATGTCGACATTGATGGCTAGATTTAATTATCTCCTTACATTTTTCAACCTTGATCTTGTTGCAACAATGGTCATCCAACTGGTTTTCTAACAATGTACTTTACGAGTAAGCATAATATTTATCTTGGACAAATTACAATTGATCCTTCTATTTGCAGTATGTTTTCTACGTGGCCTTCCAATTTTATTTTATTTTTAATGTAGCCTTTCTATTTGCAAACAATTTTTTATGTAGTTCTTCTGTTAAAAATAAGAGTTAACTTTGACGAAATTTCGTCATATGACTTGCACATGGCATCTTTTAGGAGGAAAAATATAATTTTCTTCTTTTTGCTTTACTATTTCTCTTTCTTCTTCTCTCTTTTAGTGAGAAGGAAGTTGATATTTTAGAGAGAGAGAGAGAATGGAGAGAGAGAGAGAGACAATATAACATTATTTTTCAATTTTTTAACATTTATACATTCATTGATCTTAAAAAAAATCTTCTAACAAGATAAAATCATTGATCTCAATTTTAACGTTTATACATTCAGTTCAACACAACATATTAAAGATAAAATAATGTTTTCTAATTTTTTTTTTATTATTCGATTATTTATTTTATTTTATAAAAATAATAGTGGGTGAAGATTAAAATGGAGTTTGATATAAATTAATCCAAACAAAGAAGTGAGGCTTGAGGCATACCATTATAGTAAATTACACTTTGTATCCCAAAAGTTTATGTCATGTTGTACTTTGTACCCTAAACCTTTCTGTTACAACATTGTGTGCATGTTTGCGTTTTGAGGAGAATTTGGGCAGAATCTATAAATAATTAAAAGGGGCGCTTACCAAATGGTCCTCAAAGGAGGAGAAAACTACAATATAAACCTTTTTAAAAAACATGTTACCAAATAGTCCTTTTCGTTTTTTGGATAATTTTACCCCTGCGTTACTATTCATTTGAGATCCATTACGAAAAAACTCTTCGTTGTAACTCTAAATCTATCGTTTAATCAACAAAAAATAGAAAGATTCATTGCATAAATCTGTGCAGAAATTTCATCAAATACATCGATTTGAAAAAATCTGAACGGATGATGAAAAACTGTATTTTTATACTGCCAGATCTGTGTTGAATATAACATCATGTTATATTTAACATGATATCATCATGTTTTAAATCATGATAATTCTTAAAAAAATACAAAAAATATTTTGAAAAAAATAAATAATGTTTGTAAATAAAACATTGTTAAATATAACACGATCGTGTTATATTTCAACATGGTATCATGTTGTATTCAAATAGAAAAATGAATACAACAAATTAACATCATGTTGAAAATAATATGATATTATATTTAACATCACATATTATTACAAAAATACAAAACAACTACAACAAAACTCTTTCAAAAAATTAATGCATCACATTAAGAAAATAACATTATGTTATATTCAACATCACATTATTGTATAATCAATTCAAAAATCTTGATTCACGCAATTAGAATCAATTCAAAAATCTTGATCAACGCAAATTCCTTTGAATGTCCGTTGATCCTCATCACGGCAACCAATTTCTGTCCGCTGAACTTCGTCCAACCCAGCGACGACGAAGACAAAGCTTGAAGTTGACTGTAAAGCTCACAGGAGGGCAAAATCGTCCAAGGAAAAAGCCTACTTAAAAAACATGACTATTTGGTAACAAGTGCCGCCTACTATAGGACTATTCGGTGCAAAAAAAAAAAACTTGTGGGGCCATCTTGTAATTTGAGCCTTTTAACTAGACTATATGGTAATTTTCCCTAATTAAAAATCTCATTAAACTTCCTTCTCCATCTGACTGAATTTTTTGCTAGAACTAACAATTAAATTTGTTAGATGCAAATTATAAACTTTAGAGTGCAATATATTATAATTTCAGAGGTACAAAATGTTATATAGCGGGATTCCACAAAAAGCAATTCTTGGAACTTATATCAATAAGGGAAAATTAATACATGATAAATTAAAAATATTAGTAGGCAGAGTGAAACTTGCTTCATACAAAGGGGGTTTAACATGTTAATTAGAGAGAGATGATTTGTTTGGAAATTCTAGAATAATGTGTTGAAATAAAAATATTAGTAGGCAAAGTGAAACATACTTCATACAAAGAGGGTTTAACAAGTTAATTAGAGAGAGATGATTTCTTTGAAAATTTTGCTATTTATTGGGGATTGAGATAAATAATTAACTGATAAGAGATGAATAGATAAGACTCACTTGTCTCTCTCTCTGTCTCCCTGTTGTCTCTCTTTTTCTCTAAAATATCAATTTCTCTGTCATTAAAAGAGAGAAGAAAAAGGAAGAGAGGAAATAAAGAAAAAAGAAAAAGAAAAAAAATTACATTTTAACCCCTATTTTTAATGAAAGGACCACATAAAAAAATCATGTGCAAATAGGAGGGTCACATTGAAAATAAAATAAAATTGGTAGGCCACAAAGAAAACACGTTGCAAATGGAAGGACCGAATTTATAATTTGCCTATTTATCTTTTTTTTTTCTTTCGCTTGTTTTATCAATTATTATTGTTGAGAACTAAAATAATAATATATTTTTGGGTTAATAGAACTTTACCCTTGTTAATGTAATAATGGGCTTGGCCCATTTGGTTCATTAAGGCAAAACTCTAACCCCCACTTCCCCAATAAATACTTGTGTATAGCGTTGTATTCTATGTATCTTTTCTCATATTATTCAATATATTGTTTATGTTCCCCACTTCTCAATTATCTTAATATGGTATCAAGAGCAAGTCTTTCCTGAACCTGTTCTTTCTAAACATTTTTTTTTTCGAAACCCTAAAGCTTTCGCCGTGCCACCTTCGCTTTTTTCCCGTGATTTTCGTTGCTGTTATAGGCTTCATCACCACTTCGGTATCAACAACCATCACACCACCATTTTCGTCTTGCAGGGACGAACACATTTGTAAGACCCCGATCTTTAACATGTATATAATTTCAGTCATGTTTTAAAATATTTTGGATATAACGAGGGTAGATCGTATCAATTAGTATATGATTGAAAATTTAGGGGTCAAATTGTAACTTTAAATACATTAAAAACTTGAGGGGTTAAATTATAATTTTAAAAACATTAAAATTGAGAAGTCGGCTAAAATGAAAACTTAATTAAAAGAGAAGGGGGGGTTGGTACGATTATGGATATTATATATATATATAGATAGAAAGAGAGAGAGAGAGAGAGAGAGAGAGAGACGGTGGGAATTGAACGGAGGGAAAATGGCCACTTGACCGGCCTTTGATCACACACACACACACACACACACACACACACACACACACACACACACACACATATATATATATATATATATATATATATATATATAAGGATCGAGAAATTGGAGGAAGAGAAAATAAAAGAGAAAGAGAGGGAGGTGGGTTTTGGTTATCCGTTGTTTCGCCGGTGTGGGGCGGTGAGATCCAACGTTGCCGTTGTTGTCTGGGTGTGTATCGTCGTCAAATTTCAAAGAGAGAGAAGGCGGGTCACTCTAGTGAGTGTGTGTGTGTGTGTGTGTTCTATTTTGATTGTTCGTGTGCATGTGCGTGTTTCGTCGTCGGCCGGTGTGTGGGTGTTGTCCAGCCGTGTGTTGTGTGTGTGCCTGTTGTGTGTTGTGTGTTGCCATGTATGTGTGTGTTTTCTGTTGACGTAGTTGTGTGTGGGTATGTGTTCCGACAGTGGTGGTGAGCATGGGTGTCGCCGATGAGCATGGGCCGCCAGTGATTGCGTGGGTGTTGTGTGTCTGTACTGTGATCAGTGTGTGTGTGTTTGAATAATTGTGTGTGTAGTTTGTGGTGTGCATGTGGGTGTGGGCTGTGTGCGTTGTGTGTGTAGGGATGCTCAGGTGGGGGTGGTTGCCGGAGTGGTGAGGTGAGGAGAGATAAAGTAGCTGCTGAAATCAAAACAGAGCAGAAAAAGGAGATGGCCATCGCCGCGGCGGTGAAAGAGCAGGGAGGTAGGGAATTTAATATGCAGACGGTTCACCTAGGCGGAGGTTTTTCGGCCTAGGCGGTGGAGCGTCAATAAGCAAATTAGAGCAGAGGAGGAACTGGTTCGCCACGGCGGTGGGTTTTACGCCGAGACGGTGGAAGCAAGAACATCAATTAAGGAATTTTAAAGGGAATCGACAACCGTTTCGGAACGAGTAACGTTTCTCGTTGAATTTTATGATTTGCTAAATTAAATTACTAGCACTAAAAGATCGAAATGGCGATAATAAATATCGGAACCATTAACATGAATAAATTTTATATAGTAAAACTTTAACGGAGCAATACGAGTTATATAGTAATATTTCGAATAAAATGCGGGGAATAGGAAATTATGAAAAATTAGGGCCTACATGGTGCGGATAGGGTATTTTTACATAAAATATTTATTTAGGTCTTGTCATGAATTGGTTCGCGGGCACCAGAGGATCAGTAGCGTATAAATGTTTTCGGAGCGAATTATCAAGTGAGTGTACTATCTTCTTGTAAACCTATTTTAATATATATATACATATGATGAAAAATGTGTTTACTCAAAATTAGACGATTTTATAATTGATATGGATCAAGCAGATTTTGGGTGAGTTGGTAAAGTGAACTTTCGTTGAACTATGTTGGTTTTAAAAGAAAGTCGAAAAATGATACGTTGAATTTGGTGGTTTAAAAGGAAAGTGGAAAAATGTCTGATTTTCTAAAACAAATGTGGAAAAAATGGTTTTTACTGAAAGTGAAAAACATGATTTTTGGATTAAATCAGTTTTGGAAATAGAGGTTGATGACATTGGTTGGACGATGATATTATTGATTTGACGATGTTGTTGGTTGGACTATGCCATAGTTTATATCATGTCCGGAGGGTAGTCTAGCGGGAGGTTGTTGATATTATGTCATGTCCGGAGGGTAGTCTGGCTGGAGGTTGTTGATATCATGTCCTGTTCGGAGGGTAGTCCGGCTGGAGGTTATTGATATTATGTTCTCCGGAGACGTCCGGTAGGTGATTATCTATGCAGTTAGGTCCGCTAGGAAGGCATATCCTACGAATAGTACGGTACCGTTACAACTCCCGATCGTGAGATTAAACGATCACTATAGCTAGCCAATGAGTGGTGTTATGAGATGTGGTGTTTTACTTATATTTGGTGATTTATTATATATGCTGATTGGTATTATTTTATACTGGATGAGTTTGAATGAAACCTATATATATTGATTTATTTTCACTGGTTATATTATGGTGAGATGCTTATATTAGGGTGATTTTTTTTAGATATGTGATATTTATATACTTATGTTTGATCCATTTAAATGTTGTATTATTTAGAATGTATTATCATTTATAAAATATTTTTATTGAGAAGGCAGTACACTCGCAGGTGAAACAACAAGGAGTCGATCCCCTACTGGTGTTAGGTAGAGTCCTACAATGGAGTCGTGTGGGAGTTTTTTTTAGATGAGCTGTCAGAGGTGAACTAGTGAGAGGTTCATATGTAATTTATATTCCTTTATACTTATATTTGGGGACGGGTGTGTCCCCATATGAGAGATTATGTATATCATGTATAGACGATTGTATAGTGAGGTATGCATATTGTATCGTATTAGTTGATTGAATGTAATAGGTGATGTCGTGTTGTCATCATGTTAGCCTCACGATGACGGGTGTTCGGGATGTGATGTGCCAACATCGCCACCAAAATCACAGCCACCGGAGTACCAACGCACCCATACGCGCCTCCCACAATCTACAATACCTCCAAACTGCGCCGTCTTGGATTTTAGGCTACATCGTTTCAACCAGAGCTCCAAATCCATCTCACTATATACCGTCGAAACCGTCTCAACAAGACGATTCCAACTAAGCAAGGCTCATCACTGTAAGATTCTGAACACGCCCACACGCCTGGCCCAAAGGTTCTGCTCCCGATTCACGTCAGATCCACGCGCCTGCTCGTGCCGTCTCGGATTTTGGGTTGTATCTCCTCAACTAGAGCTCAGAATCTATCTCATAATATACCATTAGAACCGTCTCGACTAGACAATTCCAACAGAGCAAAAATCAAGTAAATCCAACGTGGCATGCGCTCCTACGTGCGGTCTAAAATTTTTGCGTCGATTCCTTCTTAGATCTTACGCACCTCCTGCTTCCTCGGACCGGTTCAGGCCTTTTTTGACCGATTTTCTGTGAAGTTGGACCAGTTCCTAAGATTTTTTGGTGTTTTGATTCTATGTTTGGCCCCCGTTTTATGATTTAAGACTCACAAAATATACTTTCTATTATATCCGTGTGGTCCCGACACCGGTTCACCCGTTTTTCACCCGGTCTTGAAGATTCAATATCAGTTCCTCAACAATTTCAGTATTACGGATTTATCTGTGATCTTCATTTCATCAAATTCGGATCATATAATATAGTTTTCTTTATATTTTTTAATTGGTTCATTGTGGAGATTTGATCAGTTCAAGGAGCTCTCAATCGGTTCTTCACGAGTATAGACCGGATCCTAGACAATTTTAGTTTTCTGAATCCATCCATGACAATAGTTTTTCCAGGGTCAACAGTAATGTCTATGGGTTCTTCGCTCATTATCAATGCCAAAGTGGGTTCAGATCATTCCTCCACCACTGTTACCATCTTTATTACAGATTTGGCTTCACTCCTGCTTCATATCTTCTCTAAAAATGGTACAAACTTTTCCCCTACTCTCTCACTTACTGGAGGTAACTCTTCTTGATTCTTTGATTCTTCTTGTTGTAATCATATAGCATCTGATCCTAACATTTTTTTCAACCAAACTCTCCGCTATGAATATTCTTAGTATTCATACAGCTGATAGTTCTAAAATGTGTGTTACTCATACTGGTCAGGTTTCTACTTCCCATCTTTCTGTTCCTGACACGTATTTGATTCTGAAACTCACCTTAAATGTATTGTCTGTTGGACAACTTTATGAATTGAGATTTGAAGTTATATTTTCTAATAGTGGTTGTCGTGTGTAGGATCCTCGGATAGGAAAAAACTCTTGGGACTGATTGTAAGGTTGGATGCCTATTTGAACTTATCAATTTGCATCTTCTATCTCTAACTCTATCACCACCACAACTATATGTCCCTTCATCAACCTGTGCAACCTCACCACCACCACCGCCGCCGCCGCCATCATCCTTTTTCTCATCTTCATTCTTATCTCCACAACCATCAATATTTCTCTCACTATCCGAAATTTGACACGCTCGTTTGGGCCACACTTCATCTAACCAACTCAAAGCGCTTATCTCTAGCGATCAGTGAGGTTCAGCTCAGCATGAATCCTTCAAATATATCCATTGCCAACTTGTAAAACAACCAGTCTTCCCTTTCAAAGAAAGTCAATATATTTCCTTTGTACCATTTGATCTAATTCATTCTGATATTTGGGAGTCTTTTCCTCATGTCTCGATGGGTGGTTGTCGTTACTTTACTATCTTTGTGGATGACTACTCTCGATATACATGATTGTTTCTTATGAAACATCGATTCGAACTATTCCAAATATATTCTGAGTTTTCCTTTATGGTTCAAACACAATTTTCTATGAATATCAAAGTTTTTTGCTCAGATAATGCAATGGAATACCAGGATCGTGCTTTTCTTAACCTGCTTCGCAAAAATGGCACGTTCCATCATCGCTTGTGTCCTAGTACATCCCAACAAAATGGACGAGCCGAACACAAACATAGACATATTCTTGACACGGTTCGTGCTCTCCTTATTTCTTCATCATGTCCTGAGAATTTTTGGGGTGATGCTGCTTTCACAGTCGTCTATATAATAAACTATGCCCCTTCTGCTACAATCCAAAACTAGTCTCCATTTGAGCGTCTTTTCGATAAACCTCCTGATTACTTTGAACTCAGAGTCTTTGGTGGCGCTTGTTTTGTTCTTCTCAAATCACATGAACACAACAAACCGGAACCAAGTGCTCGTCTGTGTTGTTTTATTGAATATGGCATCGAACATAAAGGATATCGGTGTTGGGATCCCATTTCTAAAACCTTTCGTATCTCGCGACATGTCATTTTTTGGGAACATCAAATGTTTTCTTCCTTACGGTCATTTGACATATCAATCCTCACCAATTTTAGATTCTTTACTAATCCATCAATTGAGTTATTTCTAGAGGATATAATTTCAGGTATTGTTGAGTCCACTCCAGCACGACTAATTGAGCCTAGCCCTACCCCTTATGCTGAGTCCATCCCAGAACCACCAGCTGAACCCACTCCAGAACCACTAGTTGATCTCACCCTTCCAACTCAAGGGACCATACCTGAGACTTCTCCTGTGGCCAACGATCCTGTGCTGCCTTCCTTTGAGACCCAAGCCCCAGATCACCCCACCGCTCTACCAAGGTAACTCATTTTCCATATCACCTTTCTAATTTTCATTGTTTTTCCACTACACTTCATATGCATAAGCCTTAATCCTATAAGGAGGCTAGTACTAATCCTCTTTGGCAGAAAGCAACGGACGAAGAACTTCAATCTTTTTTATTTTATTTTTATTTTTTACTGTTTCTTTCTGTCTGCTTTGCTTTTTGGAATAGTTCCAAAGAAGGTGAATGGGAGAAGAGTCCGACCAAGTGCTCAAATCAAATAGCAAAGAAGGATCGTGTGGGAGACGGAGTATACGAACGTCAACAAGCTACTGGATTCAACATTGTATTGTCGCCACTTCTATTGTGCACTGGGCTTTTCGGTACCAGACACCGAAGAGAACACCGATAACGGTAAGGTTTCTCCTTCTCAGAAGTCGCTAATTTTTCGAATCTATTACCGTCTTTTTGGTTTTCTATTTATCCAGTTCTATCTGCTGCCTTGGCAGAAATGGACAAAGTTGCACTGGCAAATTGCTGAAGGAGAGAGCTACATCTGCGAAGGCTGAGACCGAAAAGAAGAAAAACACCCTTCCTCAAGTGAAGTTCCCCAGGGGGGTAATACCAAAGAGAGGTAAGAGACCGATAAGATGAGCACTGTTGGGGAGCCTCTTGCCGGGGTAGAGAGTTTACCAAGAAGAATAACTAGGATGGAACAGCAGCGGCTTAAAGCCGAGGCCGCTGCCGGGAAGGAGACCCTACCGCAACCTGAACAGGCACCCACACTCTCTTCCGGGCAGGGCAGCGTTGGAAGAGGTCAAGAGAGGGGAAGATGAAGGCCAGGCGATCTGGGGAAGAGGGGGCGAAGAAGGAAATGACTAAGGGGGCTGTTGGAGCCCCCTAGCCAAGCAAAGTCCTCCCTTCAGGACTAGTCTTGGCCCCAGATACGAGCATCCTCCTCGAGCAGAGAACCCTTGATCATCCAAAGATGTTGTTTGCTTACATCAATCACATTATTCTTCCAAAAAATAGAGAATGCATAAGCGCCGAGACAGATGCTCAGACCCTTGCTAAGTTGCAGAGGGATACAATGTTGGTAGGACCAATACCAAAAGTTATTTGGATTTTTTATTGCAATGTGCTTTTGGACAACACATGATCGAATTTATTTTTTTGTACTTTGCAAGTATTATCCAGGGTTTCTTCTGTGGCTGGATGCCTTACTGCCACCCATGAGAGGGAGTGGAAGCTTGATAAAGAAAGCAGACTACTCTATGAGCAGCATAGGTAGCATGTGGATCAGGTAAAGTGATGGCATAAATCAAGCAAGATAATGATGGCCAACGAACAAAGTGCCAAGGAATAGGCGAAAAAGGCAACCGAGGAAATGATGAAACTATCCGAGAAAAAAACAGTCCTTGAATTCCGTTGTGGCAGGCTAGAGGCTAACCTTGACGCCATTAGGAAGAGAATAGAAGAAATGAAGAAGGAACATGACGCTCCCTCGTCAGAGCCAAAGAAAACGCTATAAGTGAATAGAAGGAGTCTTCAAACTATGCTCAGATGAAAATGCTCATGGTTGCCGAGATGGTGGAGAGCGGCCATAGGTCAACGATCTGGAACTTGCGCCAGCAACACCCTAATTTCTCAGTAGACGGCATAGGGATGGATTATTCTGATGCTGAAGAAGACATCGACCCTGAGGCAAGGAATGTTACAGTAGAAAAAGAAAGTGGAGACACAGTAATGAAGGCAGTTAGTATCGAGATGGGGGAGGTTGGAGCCAATCAAGGAGATGTTGAAGCCAAGACGGGAGCAGTAAATGCAGGCCTAGGCCAAACAAATACCGTACCAAGGACCAACAGGGGCGGGCAGGATGAACCTCCCATCGGTGAAGGCGAAACTGTTTCATCCCCCACCAACCAAGAATAAACCTCAGTCTCAACCCCCTGACTTGAATCAAAAACCTTGAATTTGTCTTTTTTTTTTCTTTTTTATGCTTGTATTTTTCAACGTCCCAGCCTCCTTTGCATGGATAAGGGCCTTTTTGTAATGGGCTTTGGGACCCCTTTTGGATGTAACGAACACTGAATGAATGAACGAACATTTCTTCACTTCTACCAAGAAGACTGTAAACACTTGCGATTTTTTCTTACTGTATTTGAGTTTGTGAGTGCATGCTTTGAAATTTATTGTTATTGTCTATCACTGGAGACTTACTTCCTTAAAAGTAGCAGGAACGGTTCCTCTTCCCGGTGGCAGAGTTTTTCTCTCATCCTTATCTTGGAATCACTGAGATGGGGAGATGCCTGAACTTAAGAGGACATGGAGTTGGGTTCTTATTTGAGGAGTTGCTTGAACTTATCTCGGAGAAGGACCTGAGCCCCTGCTCAGTCAGGTTTGAAGACTTAGGATATTTTTAGATTTTTCTTTGACCATCATGCCTTCTTCTCGGTTATTTTTGGAGACTTCGGGCATTTTTAGCTATAACACTTGCTTTCTACCACTTGCCTTAGCCAATTGGATGTTCGTGTGACTTCCTTCCTGATCTCAAAAAAGCTATGCTCTGGGCCAATAACCCACAACACTTGCACATTTTTTGTGATTTTTTTTGAAAAAATTCAAGTCCTTGCTGTTTGGTTTTACGCCTTTTCTCGGACATATAACCGAGAAGAAATCACGCTTCCCTTCTCGGACTTACATGCCAAGAAAAGATCATACCCTCCCTTCTTGTGAAAGACATTATTTCATGCTATTTCACCATATCCAAAACCTCTCTACTCCCCAGCCTAACATCCGAGCAAAGCTCGGGTGGTAGGTTATAAGCCTAGGGAGTAGTACCTGTATGGAATCTGGCCCTTGCAATCCCCAAGGGAGTGACCTGTCACAGGTGGGTTTTCCTTAGTGGGGCTCATCCCTGAGCCTTTTTAGGTTATCCCAAATTACTCTTCCAGGGGCATCCTCCATTTGCATCGCCTAAGATTAGTTCGGCTGTTAGGGGTGAGATGTTTACCTGTAGATCCTCAGACCCGATCGTGGAAACGTCGTCGGAAGGTGATAGCGATCAAATCCCGAGCCAACACTACCGACCTGTGGAGAGAGTCTGATTATACCCCTGATGTAGTGCGTTGGGATGGGTTCCTCTAGGGAGATTCTCCCGATGCTAGGCATTAAGATACCGTCTAGTTTTAACAAAGAGCTGGGGGCGGCATAGTTGGATGGATGGCCACTCATCCCGGCATACATGTATTACGGACAAAAATTCGGGGGGGGGATGCACTTCACCGCCACCAACAAAATTTGGAGAAAGTGGAGTGATGGTTGAACAAAATATTTCTTCCATTCATAAGTAGGTTCTCTACAAGCTGTAAAAAATGAAAAGCTTTACAAATCTATCGGAGTTGTCTCATCGGGGTAATAGTGTTTCAAATGTTCTGTATTCCAAGGGTGTCTTAGAGGAATACCCTTTTCAATTTCCAATTCGTAGGTGCCAGGATGGGCAATACGAGTAACATGATATGGCCCTTCCCAGGATGGGGAAAGTTTATCTACGGTGGTATCTTTGGTAGCCAGGGTTACTTTTTGGAGAACAAAGTCTCCAACATCGAATGACCAAGGGCGTAGCCAGGGTTACTTTTTGGAGAACAAAGTCTCCAACATCGAATGACCAAGGGCGGACCCTTCTATTGTAGTACCTGGCCGCCGTTTGCTGATACGCTACTTGTCGAACACGTGCACGCTCTCTTTTTTCTTCATGGAGGTTAAGGTTGAGGGCCAAAGAGATGTCGTTTTCATCTTGGGTGAAGATTATTGTTGTCCGGGAAGAGGGCACGCCGATCTTGGCAGGGATTACCGCCTCTGACCCAAAAGTCATTGCGAAAGGTGTTTCCCTGATGGGGGTTCTTGTTGTAGTATGGTATGCCCAAAGAACAGGTCATACATCTTCAACCCATCTTGTTTTTGATTTATTAAGCTTAGTCTTGAGGCTGTGGAGAATGGTGTGGTTAGTTACTTCCACTTGCCCGTTGGCCTAGCGATGTCCTGGAGATGTGAAATGGGTCTGAATCTCCAACCCGGCGCATAATTCTGTAAATAGATCATTGTCGAATTGTTTCTCGTTGTCGGAGACGATGGCCATGGGTATGCCAAAGTAGCACACAATACTTTCCCATACAAAATCTCTGATCATTTCCTTGGTGATTCGTGCAAGTGGTTTAGCTTCTACCCATTTTGTGAAATAGTTAATTGTAACGAGGAGGAACTTTCTCTGCCTAGTCCCTTGGGGGAATGAACCGAGAAGGTCAATGCCCTACTGGGCGAAGGGTCAAGGACTTGTCATAGGGACGAGAACAGTTAGAGGTTGTTTGGGATAAAAGTCAAATCTTTGACATTTATCGCACTTTTTAACAAACTCCATGGAGTCCTTGTGCATGTCCGGCCAGAATTATCCGTGGCGAATGAGCTTGTGAACCATGGATCTTCTTTTTGAGTAGTTGCCACACATCCCTTCGTGGACTTCCTTCATCACGTAGTCAGACTCTTCTGGTCTTAGGAAACGGGAGTATGGGCCCGAGAAGGATCACTGGTAAAGCACTCCATCGATAATGGTGTATCGAGATGCCCTATACCACATCTGCCTAACCTCTGCTCGGTCAGAGGGGAGTATTCTGCTCAAGAGGTATTCTTTTATTGGATCAATTCAGGTCGATGTATTAGAGAGAGCACATATGGTGGTCACTTGGTCAGAAATTATTGTGCTTGATCCCTCCAAATATTCTACGGGAATGCTCTGTTTAAGGGTGAATTCCATGGTGGAGGCTAGGTTAGCCAAAGCGTCGGCGTGTCGATTCTCCTCTCGGAGGATTTGGCGTACTTGGATTTTTTCTAAATTTTCATAAGTGCCTTTACCCTCCCGAGGTAGGCGGTCATACTTGGATCCTTGGTTGCGTATTCACCATTGACTTGATTTACAACGAGTTGTGAGTCACAGAAAACTTGTAGGCTTCTGACGTTGAATTCTCGTGCTAATCTGAGTCCGGCGAGAAAGGCTTTATACTCTGCTTCATTGTTGGTAGCTTTAAATCCTAAGTGAAGTGTATATTCAATTTCTTCTCGATCAGGGGCTACCAGGACCATTCTGACCCTGCAGTCCCCAACATTAGAGGAACCATCTGTGAATAACTGCCACTTGTCCGGACCAAGGTCGTCGCTTGTTCTGGGATGGGAAGGTGCCCCTTCCGAGTCCAACGTCTCTACCTGGCCGAGATGGGGTTCTGGCCGGGCACGACATGAACCTCCGAGACGGGATCTTCTGAGAAAGTCATTTCAGTAATAAAATCGGCCAAAACTTGCCCTTTAATGGCTGTCCTAGGCCGGTATTCAATGTGGAATTAGCCAGGTTCAAGGTTGTATTTCATGAGCTGACCAGAAACATCGGGTGAGTGAAAAACTTACCGCAAGGGTTAATCAGTAAGCACAACGATCATATGGTACCTCGATTTTCTTGATGCGATAAGAATGGCATAGGCCAATTTCTCAAACCATTGATATCTCGTCTCAACATCAGTTAACACTCGACTCGCCTAGTAAACAGGCATTTGAATCTCTTTCTCCTCTCGGGCCAATGTCGCGCTAACTGCAGTATTCGAGGTAGCAATGTACATGAACAATTCTTCACCATCTTTAAGGGTACTTAGCAGCGGCGCCGAGGGGATGTATGCTTTAAGCTCCTGGAAAGCAGCCTCACATTCCGCTGTCCACTCAAAGGCCTTATTGCCCCCACAAAACTTTGAAGAATGGAAGACATTTTTTTTAGGATCGTGAAATAAAACGGTTCAGGGCGGCCAGCCTTCCCGTGAGCATTTGAATTTTCTTTTTTGTTCGCAGAGAAGCCATTCTGAGTATAGTACTAATTTGAACGGGGTTGGCATCAATGCCCCTCTAGGACATCATGTAGCCCTGGAATTTTCCCGCTACAACTCCAAAGATACACTTGGTGGGGTTTAATTTCATACGATGAGTTCGAAGCTTACTAAAGCAATTTTGGAGATGGCCGAGATGGTCGCATGCTCTTTACGAGCATGTCGTCGATGTAAACTTTCATCATCAAAGTTAACACTCGACTCGCGTAGTAAACAGGCATTTGAATCTCTTTCTTCTCTCGGACCAATGTCGCGCTAACTGCAGTATTCGAGGTAGCAATGTACATGAACAATTCTTCACCATCTTTAAGGGTACTTAGCAGCGGCGCCGAGGGGATGTATGCTTTAAGCTCCTGGAAAGCAGCCTCACATTCCGTTGTCTACTCAAAGGCCTTATTGCCCCACAAAACTTTGAAGAATGGAAGACATTTTTTTGAGGACCGTGAAATAAAACGGTTCAGGGCGGCCAGCCTTCCCATGAGCATTTGAATTTTCTTTTTTGTTCGCGGAGAAGCCATTCTGAGTATAATACTAATTTGATCGGGGTTGGCATCAATGCCACTCTGGGACATCATGTAGCCCTGGAATTTTCCCGCTACAACTCTAAAGATACACTTGGTGGGGTTTAATTTCATACGATGAGTTCAAAGCTCGCTAAAGCAATTTTGGAGATGGCCGAGATGGTCGCACGCCTTAGTGCTCTTTACGAGCATGTCGTCGATGTAAACTTTCATCATCAAACCAATCTCTTCCTTAAACATCCTGTTGATGAGCCTTTGGTAGGTAGCATCGGTATTGCGAAGACCGAAGGGCATTACCTTGTAACAGTAGGTGCCTCTATCCGTAATAAACGAGGTTTTTCCTTTATCGGGAAGAAACATGAGAATTTGATTGTACCTAGCGTAAGTATCGAGAAAACTCAAGAGTTCATACCCCGCCATAGCATCTATGACTAAGTCTATTCTCAACAAATGGAAGAAATATTTGGGGCACGCCTTATTAAGGTCCTTGAAGTCCACACAAAGATGCCATTTGTTACAAAATTTAGGTACGAGGACAACATTGGAGAGCCAATCAGGAAATTACACCTCTTCCACCATGGCAGATTTTACTAACTGATTCATTTCTTGCTCAATGAGTTGTTAACGTTCCGGGTGAAATTTCCTTCTTTTCTGCCTCACAGGGGGATGGTGAGGGTTAGCGTGGATTTGGTGCATGGAGACACTTGGATCGATCCCAGGAAGTTCATTATGGGACCAAGCGAACACATCGTAATTCCTTCGAAGAGATCAATTAATTCTTCTTGTTGTGTCGGGCTAAGCTTGGCACCAATTCAGACGATTCTCCCCTCAATGGTAGGATGGATATGTACTTCTATCAGGTCTTTATAAGGATGTGGATGGGGTTCCTCATCTCGGGGGTCGTCAATAGGCACAGTTTCGGGATCGGACAAGGCCATGAGTTCAATCTCGCCGTTCTCAGTCCCGATCATCAATTGCTATTTCTTCTTCTCGAGTGCCCTTCTGGCACAAGACCTAGCATATTCTTGACCTCCTCTCACCTTTCTCACCCCTCTTTTTGTAGGGAATTTCATTTATTGATGGTAGGAGGGGGGGGGATATGGCTTTTAACGCAGCCAAGATAGGTCACCCAATGATTACATTGTAAGGAGAGAGTCAGTCCACGATGAGGAATTTGACCTAAACTGTGGTCGAGGTGGGCGCTATGCCAACCGTGAAGGGAAATGAGGCCCAACCCATAGACTTCACCACCTCCCCACCAAACCCGACAAAGGGGAAGTAGTGGATCTAATGGAACTTGAACTCACATTCACTTAGTCGAAAGCATACTTGAAAATGATATATGTGGAACTCCCACCATCGATCAGAATTCGCCTAACTCTGTAGTGATTGACCAGGGCAGAAATTACCAGGGCATCATCATAAGGGGTATGAACCCCTTGGAGATCAGCTTCACTGAAAGAGATGACGTTGTACAAGGTAACATCGATCGTGCCTACCTCGTACACGTCCTCGTCAGCCTTTCTTTTTGCTTTACCCTCGTGTCTCTTTTGGGAAGAAGTAGTATCTCTCCCGAGGCCAAGGCCACTATCTATCACATTTATTTTACTGTCGATGCGCATTTCATCGTCAAATTCTTCAGTTTTTCTTCTTAGTAGGGGTCGGCCACGGTTTTCCCTTCTCAATCAATCCCTGCGCTCTTCGCGGCGATTGCTCTCTCCGGCTCTGGAGTTTGCGTTCTCTTTACGGACATAGTGACCAAGGTGCCCCTTTTTTATGAGGACCTCGATCTCTTCTTGGAGTTGGAAGCATTCGTTGGTTGAGTGTCCACGATCACGGTGGAACTCATAATATTTGGAAACTGCTTTCCCCATGGGTTTTCCTTTAGGGAGAGGAGCTGGCGGGAATATTCCACTTCCCGAATTTTTGGCAAAGATCGTCACTATGGATGTAGTGAGGGGCGTCTGCCCTAGGCGATTCCTTGGGGGTGGAGGATGTCTCCGATCCCTAAGAAGAGGTCTTAAGCGTCCCTCTGCCTGCAACCTCCGTGACCCCTACGCCCGGTTCGGTCCTTCCACTGCTTAGCCCTTTTATTTCTGATTTTCTTTTCACTCTCGTTTCACAACATCTCTGAGGTCAGTTTCATATAAGCTCGTTCCCCGAGCAAAGGCAATAGCTAAGTTTGGTGTGGGGTAGGAGCATAGATCATAAGACAGTCTCCAATACCTCAGTCCATCAATGAAGGCGTTTAGGGCCACAACATCCGGAATGTTACTACAGCTCGAACTTTTCTTGTGGAATCGTGCAACGAAATCACCCAAGGTTTCGGCCATTTCTTGTGGAAAAGTGAGAAGGTGAGTTGTCATTTTAGGCCTCCTCCGAGAACAGTCGAATCGAGTTAAAAAGAGTTGCTCCAGTTAAATAAATATGGAAATTGAAGTGCGAGTCAACTCTCACACGCACGCACGTCGGTAACCCACACAGATCGGACGACGGCCACCCCGCCAACCAAATGAACACCGACCTCTGAAACCCATACCCACGCCAGACTACACCCACCGCCGGTGATCAAAACACACTGAACCCACCCACACACATGATCGTAGCACTCACACACACACATCCACACCGCAACACACTGTCGGCAAGACCTCCCCATACCCTGTCGACTAACAACGACGATCACACACATACAACAACGTACACACACATACACACGATCACCGATCACACTGCCGGACCGACTCCTCTCTCTCTCTCCCTTTTTTCGGTTTTCTTCTTTTTAGGTTGATGATCACTATATATATTATCTTTAAGTTATCATTTCAACCAAAAATTTAAAATTAATATTTCTAAAATTTCTATTTGACCGCTAAAATTTTAATTTAAATTAAAAATGACACATTCTACCCCGTTATTTTTTAAATGTGCTAAAATGCAGCTAATGATTATGTACGTGCAGAAATTAGGGTCTTACAACCTTTCCCCCCTAAAAAAAAATTCGTTCCGAAATTTTAGTTACCTTGACTGAACAAGTGCAGATATTTATTTCTCATGTCATCCTCTCACTCCCACGTCGCCTCCTCCACTGAATGACTGCGCCAAAGCACTTTACCAATGGAATCGTTTTCGTCAGCAACACCTGATCTTTACGATTCAAGATCTAGACTGGCTCCTCAACGTATGTCAAATTCTCTTCCAATTCGATTGGTTGAAAGTATACACATGCAGAGGATCTAGCACATATTTCCTAAGAATCGACATGTGAAAAACATTGTGTAATCTGGATAGTTCTGGCGGTAGGGCAAGTCGATAAGGCATCCACAATCTATTTCCAACCATCAAGGCTTTATCATTATCCCTGGCGCGATAGTCAGCTCTGTGACCATTTTTCACTTCATTTCGGATCTTCTCCAATTGGGCATCCAACTTCTACGCTTCTATAATACGGTCGATCAATATCAGTCTCACAGTCAAAGTCACAAGAAACGCTACCGTCTGACCAATTGCCAATTGGACTCGCAAAGATCTCAACGCATTCGCTACAATATTGGTCTTTCCAGGATGATAGTGCATAGTACAATCGTAGTCCTTGACCAATTCTATCCAACGTCTCTTCCTCATATTTAGTTCCTTCTGGGTAAACAAGTATTTCAAACTCTGGTGGTCGATGTATATTTTACAAGTCTTGTCATACAGGTAATGCCTCTAAAAATTCAAGGCAAACACAATTTTCGCCAACTCCAAATCATGCGTCGGGTAATTACGCTCATGATTCTTTAATTGTCGGGAGGCATATGCAATCGCGTGACCATGTTGCATCAGTACACACCTTAGCCCTTGGTGTGACGCATCACTGTAGATCACAAAGCCACCACCTTCCATCGGAAGTAAAAGTATTGGCACAGATATCAGTCTACTCTTCAGCTCTTGGAAACTCTGTTCATATTTGTCAGTCCACTCGAATTTGGATTCCTTGTGGGTTAATCGAGTCAACGGCGAAGCTATAACAGAAAATCCTTGTACAAACCAACGATAATAACCTGTCAATCCCAAGAAATTTTGAACTTCGGTCACACTTTTTGGCCTTTCCCATTGAACCACAGCTTCGACTTTCTTTGGATCTACTTGAATACCATCCCCCAAGATAACATGCCCCAAGAATACCATTCTATCTAACCGAAACTCAAATTTACTGAATTTTGCATACCACTACTTCCCTCGCAAAGTCTGCAACACAATATTGAGATACTCTGCATGCTCTTCTTCATTTTGGTAATAGATCAGTATATCATCAATGAACACGATAATAAACTGATCTAGATAAGGTTGGAAGATCTGATTCATCAAATCCATAAAAGTAGTAGGGGCATTCGTCAATCCAAATAGCATAACTAAGAATTCATAATGCCTATACCTCGTACGGAATGTCGTCTTCGACACATCACTATCTTTGACTTTCAGCTGGTGATATCCCGATTGAAGATTTATTTTGGAAAACACATTGGCCTTCTGCAATTGGTCGAACAAATATCAATCCTAGGCAACGGGTATTTATTACGAACCGTCACTTTATTCAACTTCCTGTAATCAATACACATTCTCAGCGTGCCATCCTTCTTCTTTACAAATAACACTGGGGCTCCCCACAGAGAAACACTAGGTCTGATAAACCCGGGACCCAACAAATCTTGCAATTGAATCTTCGGTTCCTCTAGCTCGATAGGTGCTATACGATAGGGTGGAATTGATATAGAATAAGTTCCTGGAAGTAACTCGATAGTGATTTCAATTTCCCTATCCACTGGCAATCCGGATAATTCTTCTGGAAATACATCGGGAAAATTCCCGACCACTAAAATATCTGCCGCCTGTACTTCATTCCGATTGGTGTCAATCACATACGCGATATATCCCTGACATCCATTCTTTCATAATTTCCTAGCCTCTTAGAATTGAAATCAAACTAACAGAGGTAATGCTTACGTCTCCCAAAAATACAAACTCTGAATCGCCTAAGATCCGAAAAATAACTTTCTTTTTAAAACAATCCACTGTAGCATGATAGCCGGATAGCAAATTCATGCCCAATATCACATCAAAATCATGAATATTCAGGGGTAATAGATCCATCGACAATTCTCTATCACCAATACAAAGTGGACTATCTTTATACACATTATCTATCAACACGGACTCACGGTTCTCAGCTGCTTCCCGCACATCATTCTCTATTAATTTCGCTGTGTTTACAAATTTCTCATAACCTTTAATCTGTCTACCCGTCAACCTGAAACGTATTTCTAGATCAAGCCCTTTTTAGACTCGTCTACATCTTGTCTCTTCCGTTTTCCCCAATTCGGGAGCGAATCAGGACATGACATCGAATTTAATTTCATATTATCGAACGGTCATCCTCTCCTGTTTCAATAATATGAACTCTCCTTCCAATAAAAACACAAGGTTTCTTTAGTATTGCCTAGAAAGCAGTTTTATGCACACCCTTGGATGTTGCACGTTAAGATAGAATCCATGTATATCAAATAGTAGCACAATGTGTTGTGTAGTCCCATAATACTAGTAAGGTGTTGTCTACTAATCAAATTAATAACTTAGCATTGTACAAATTAAGTGTGCTCTGTCACATTATTGGTTTAACAATTAAAATATTAAGTACTATCAGCAGTAAATCCCAATGTCAAGTAAATATAATTACTTATCAGTTATAATTTAACATTTAAAGCCACTAGCACCCCCACAATCGTAATCCATCCATCACCACTACCAACAACACCACCCAATCCACCAACTAGCAGTATCACACTTTCATCGCACAACTAATTGCTAATTTTTTAGTTATTCCTGTTAACGGAAAACGAGACTAGGGAAAGAATGAAACAACTTTAACCAGTGGTTAGGCTCTCCTATTTATTTATTATTAATTTACTATATATTAAGAGAGGGCCAACTAGACAAATAACAATGCACGATGCCAATGTACTATCTAATGCAATATAATAACTACCACTCACGTGCCGAACCCACCTATCGACACCCTATCTCATGGTCCATCACTGGCTCGACAACCTGGCACATCTACAGAACCTATAATCTAAGCTCTGATACCACAAATGTCCCACCCCGTCCCTGGCTCCCACCGCCCGAGACCAGGCGTGACGTCGGCATGACACTTCCTGACCAAACAACCAAATACATATATACATACATACATATATATATATATATACACACACACACACACACACATATTCAGACGCACATGCACTACTATCAATATTTTTTTTTCCAACAATAATACATATTTATCCATTTCAAAAAATATGAGGACACACCCGTCCCAAATATATACAACAAAAATCACAAAATGTTGAACCTTCCACAGTTCGCCTCTGACCGATCCACTCCCAAAACGATACTATTTTTGGACTCTACCTAGTGCCAGTAGTAGACTTACTCCTAACTGTGGCACCTGAAACTAAATATTTTATTGGTGTACTGTCTTCATAATATAAAAATATTTTTATGGATCAAGCATAAGTATTAAATATCACGTTTCAAAAATATAATATAATATAACCACGTATCATACGGAAATTCAATTTCTCTATCACCAATGAAATAAATAAATATATTTAAAATATCCAATCCAAAAATTTTAAATTAACCAACCCAAACATTTTAAATCAACCAATCTAACCATCTCGTCATATAATAAAATACCGCACACCATTCTCCTACTATTCATAGGATCGTTTTTACCTCACGATCGGAAGTTACAACGGTACTGTAACCTGTGCAACTGTTCCATCTAAAATGACTACCAGTGTCAGGGCCATTTATTATCCCCAATGGTAGGGGTATCACTCGCAGGATTTGCACTCCTGACGAGTCAATCAACCACCTGTAGGACTAATTCTCCTAACATGTCATAATAATCAACTACCTGTAGGACTAATCTTCCTGATAGGTCATAATATCATCAACCATCTGTAGGACATGTCCTCCTAACAGGTCAAAATCATCCCGCATGACATACCATCCTAACGGGATCAAAACTATGACATAGTCGGACAAAAATCATCTTCCATAAAATCTACTTGACCCACATAAGTCATAAAATCATCCAATTTTAATAAACACTTTTTTTTTCACAATTTATATGAAAATATAATTTATTAATTTACATAGAAGACAATACACTCACCTCGATTTTCGCACTGCAAAAATATCGACGTCAGAACCTACCTGGACGCTGGCGCCTGTGAACCTAACAGCGATAGGCCTAAATTAACATTTTATTCAAAATAAACCTGATATGAAATGTGTGACCCTAAGATGCACAATTTTCCATTCCCCAGATTTAATTATGCAAAATTATTATTTATCCCAGTTCCCTACGTTAATATTCACTGTACAAAATTATTAAAATTAACGGTTACAGAAATTATTGTAGCGATTACGAAAATTCGATGTTAATAATTTAATTTGACGAAAGTAATAATTGACTGAAATTTTACCTGCTCCGAATCTTCTACCTGCGTCATATGGATGAAGATTTGTTGCCTATTTTTTGTCCGTTTCCGCAAAAAGTATTGTTGTCTGATCATTGGGCTGACGGGATGAAAGAAGTCGGCCAGAGCTTCAAGGATGGAATACCCGAGTTTAGAGAGACATTGAGGAAATACGTTGTCTAAGTAGGGTTTAGCTTTAAATACAAAAAGAATGAAAAACAGCGGGTGACAGCTGAATGTTCGCTGAAGCAGGAAACGAGGTGTGTGTGGAGAGTATATGAAATAAATGGATTTTTTTACATATGGGAGCTGGTAAAGGATCATTCATGCGCGTTTGTGTTGCGGTAAAACAAAAATGAGAACATGAATTCCAATGTCATCAAGTCGTGTTTAGTGGATCAAGTCCGCCACACACCGGGCACTCGCCCAATTGATGTTGTTCATACATTTAAGAATGATTATGGCATTGAGATTCCATATCACATTGTATAGAATGGAGCTGAGAAAGCTTGGAATGACTTGTATGGTGATCACAATTCTTCATATGATCAACTGCGTTGGTACATGGAAGCGTGCTTACGCACGAACCCCGAGAGTCACTTGGTATTGGATTATGATCAAGAAACTGGACACTTTGGAAGATTGTTCGTTGCGTCTAAAGTATCTATCCATGGATTCAATTATTGTCGTCCGATATTATTCCTTGATGGAACGTTTTTGGGGGGCAGATATAAGGGATGTTTGATGGCAGCTAGCGCAAATGATGGAAACAATGATAAATTTTTTACATATATGATTTATCTCAAATTTCGCTTGCCTTGTTTTTTTTATAGTCTTGATTGTATGTATAATGATGTTGCAAGGTTATTCCTAGTCGCTTTTCAAGTGGTTGATGCGGAGAATGACAATAATTGGTATTGGTTTATGGAACACTTGTCTAAAATTGTGCCTCGTGATCTCGTGTTAACGTTCATATTAGACCGTCATAGCAGTATACTCAAAGGCGTTCGTAGAATCTTTCCTAAATGTTTTCACTTATTTTGCTTGAATCACTTAAAGAACAATTTGAGAGACAAATTAGCAGGTATGAAACAAGGATTCAAAGAGAAGTTGGTTTATAAGTACACCATGATGGCGCATGCGACGACGATGGAAAAGTTCTATCAAATGTTGGGATAAGTAAAGACAAAAGGATTTGGACGAGTGGATAATTTTATGTCAGATGTGCCATTTGAAAATTTCTGCAACATGTTCTTTAGAGGCAAAAGGTACGGTGAAATGTCTTCTAACCTTGTAGAGTCCTTTAATGCCTGGATTCGTGAGTACCGCCACTTGCCCATCATAATTATGATTGACAAGATTAGGTGCAAGCTAATATAGTATTTGTCAATTAGAAGCGTAGACTCGTTGATATCGACTGTAATGTGCCCGGTTCGTGAGGAGATGATTGGACAGATGATTAGAGATGGGCGGACTAGGACTGTTATGGAGTGTGCGAAGAGTATTTACGAAGTACACTTTAATCCAACCGTTAACGTAGATGTGGGAAAGAGAACACACACTTGCTTTAATTGGCAGGGGAACGGATTCCCTTGTGTGCACGCATGTGCGGCCATTCAACACAGTGGTCAGAATATATATAATTTCATAGAGTCTTTTTTCACAGTTGATTACTACAGAAAATGCTACTCGGAAGGTATATACGGGGTCCCGACGCTTGAGAAACCAAAATGTGATGAATCAAAAGTTGTAATTATCCCTCCCATTACAAAAAAAAAAAAAAAAAAAAAAAAAAAAAACCAACCTGGCCAACCAAGGAAAAAGCAAATTCCATCGAGGGGAGAGGTCACTGAGATAAAGTATGGTAGGTGCGGCAAATACGGTCACCACAACCAGAAGTCGTGCATCGAGCCCATTTGATTTTGTGTTCATTTTCATCTCATTTAGTTGCATCAATTTGGTGTTCTGTTTGTTCCTGGCTTATTAGTTCAATGATTTTTACAAATTCATATCTTTTAGTTTGGAAGACAACCAGTTTGGTGACAACATTTGAGTTAAATTTTCAATTATGATCCTTTGTTTTGCTCAAATTTTTTGAATGATGCAGTTGTCGTTGAAGTGTACACCCACACCCACCTTCTCAATTGATGTTATGCGCAGAACCTGAACTAGCATTATATAGTTTTAAAAGACATTTTGGTGGACACAATGTAAATCTTTGTGTCAAATTTACATTAACATTCACTCGTTCGTGATAAAGTAGATAAAAACATGAAATGATTTACTTAGATGAACTGAATGGGAAAGGGGGAGGCATAGTTACATTTTCTGGATTTTCATTTTGAGTAATTGGGGGTTACCATTTTCTGTTAACATCCACACTTTTTTTGTCAGTTGGATAACGTTAACATTTACTCACAGTATAATTATATTAAAGTTAACATTGAATCAGAAGGATGGAGATTCACTTAATCGGGGTGTTTTATCCATAAAGCGAGGACTTACGACTTGTTAACCGACAATCAATATCAACGTTTTTTAGTGTTTACGCAAAGACGAATATTCAATTGTTTTAACCACTACCAAACCAGGCCGCTATAACGGAATGGTAACATTCTCCCAAAGAACCATAAGATAATGCTAACATTCAAGATAACGTTTACTCAAATAAATACTAAGAGAACGTTAACATTTTTGAATCAAAACTTCTATGTATACACCTAAAAGCCATCCACATTTATCCCATATATATATATATATGTTAACATCCACTTATAAGCACCAACCAATGAATGTTGTTTTAAACTTCAGCATACTACCAAACCAGGACGCTAACCATTCCGAGTTGACAGACTGGTAAAATTCACTCAAATAAATACTAAGAATACGTTAACATTTGAATCAGAAACTTCTATGTATACACCTAAAAAGCCATCCACACACACACACACACACACACACACACACATATATATATATATATATCCATTAACATCCATTTTTATAAGCACCAACCGTTGATCCAAACCCAAGGTCAAGTTGTATTCCATTCAAAAAAAAAATCCAAACTGTGACTATCATTTTTTTGTGTGAAAACCAGTTCACACATTAAAACAACAAGTGCAGATGTAGTATATCCTACATACATTGCATAACAACATTCACAAAACAAAATTAACTATGATAAATAAATAAATAAATAAAATAGGGGGGGGAAGGTCCCATCTGGTTTGCTTGTGATCAAACAACTTTTGAGAGAAACATTCACTAGGCCACGGGGTTGTTCTTCATGGATCTAGAAGACGATATCGACCAGTTTCTGACTGGATCATTCAACATGTAGTGTATTATTTGTTTGCGCAACTGCATTATCTCAATGGGCGTCAATTTTTTGGCAACTACTTTATTGTCAGCATATCGTTTCATTATATACATAATGTGAACCCCGCATTCAGTCCTGAAAAAAAGTTAGACAAAAATAGATCACACAATACTCGATAACATTAAAAGAGTATAATTTTACATAGGATGATGTGCAAGTATACGTACGCCACCGTTACTAAAGACACGTAAGATGTTGTTCGATATGCGCGCACCCCCACCCGTGAAGTATTTTTGCATTGATATATTGCTTGATAAACCCTTTCTGTATTACATGCAGATGCTTAGGTACAACAAATATATACATAAACGCAATATATAAGTCACACGGGTTGAAGGTCACCACTCTTTACGCGTCGGTGTAGTAGTAATCACATGATTTGTCCCTGGACAGGATGGAATTATAGAATATCCCCTTCTTTTTAAAAATATTCAGAGCCAACAGTGTCCAGTGGTTGGGAGTTGCATGTCGACCAGGTGTATTCAACGGGAAAATGATGTATCTGTAATTGCTAGTGAACGTATCCTTTATTGTTTTGTAAAAGTTTAGCGAAAGAGCTCCATGTGCCCCACCGATGATGGTCTATCAGAGATTAAGTTAGAGTCTAATTATAATTTAATTTAAATTCTATTCAGTAAATGACTTACCCTATACAAGTGATTGCAAATTTTGTTTGATCTAAGAGTGTATCGAATGTTGCGCTTCGATGATCGTTGGTTGATTGCATTTTATGTTCAAGATACTCACCAAAAACATCAATCACCTTCGAGGGTCGCCCAATTTGTTAAACAACATACCATAAAGTTAACATTTTTTCAAGAACCATTATATGCACATTTACTCAACATTGAAATATAAAGTTTTACAGTTTTTAATGCTTACATTGTCTGCGATTTGCCGATCTTTCATGATGCATATAGCATCCCCACAACTCACAGAGGCTAGTGGTTTTCCCCCGGCATATATGAATGCACTGAACAAAAATATTATCACAACAATGGCAATGTTTTGATTGTAGAAGTACACATACAATTATTATAAAAAACATGCAAATAACTCACCTGATCCCGTCTTCAGAGTATATCAACTGCAATTTTTCCCAGTCAGCATCGCTTAGCATTGCTGCAACTTTACATTTTTTTCTGGTTGGCATCTTAATATTGTCCTCGTACTCAAGCATGGGCAGGTCATCGGCATTTATTGGTTCTTGCTTGCTCCAATTTTTGCCCTTCATATTTACCTACGTATAGACATAATCGTTGCCCTGTTTGGATGGCTGTCTTACTTTGTTTTTCAGTCGATTTACTATGGAGCTAACCTTTCAGTTTTACTCTGTTTGGGCATGGGCCAGGAGAATATATGGGAGTGGAGGCCATTTTGCAGGGGATTCGTTAGGCATAACAACAGAAATTGGCTTTGTATTGGCCCACACGATGTCGGTGCAGGTATGCTGCGGAGTTTCGATGGGTGCATGTACCGTGGGTGGAGGCTTTGGTGTGGTATACCCATGCCCAGGGGACTATGCGGTGTTGTGGCAGTCTGGGGAGCACCGTGGGATGGATCAAATGAGCAATAATTCATCTGATTTCGCAATGTTTGGATTTCAAGCTTCAACTCGTTGATCAGTTTGATGTATTCAATTTTTTCGTCATTCAACATGTTGGTCTGTATTCTTGAATCCTCAAACTTATTCATAAGCTCATTGCATTTAACTTTCAAATCCTTCTTCTCCTAATCAAATAAGGGATCTCTATGTTTTTTATTGATGTCGTGGACCCGCATCTCTAGTTCCATCTCTTCTTTTTGGCTCGCGATTCTTGACATTTTATTGTTGAGCTCAGACACAACATCTTCGTAGTGCCCTTTTTGTACTGCGTATGCAGATTTCCAGTCATTGATTTCCATCTGGAGGTTAATATTTCTACAAGTTATATTCCCCAAGATTCTCCTGAATGCCACGATCGTTTCGTTATCTTCCATTTGCTTCCTTTCAAATTCTTCTTGCATGTCATCCAAAGCACAATAGATGTCACCAGCAATGATGTCATGTGTGCTCGGCTCAATCCCTGTCATATTTGGTGGGGGTGTAATCTACATCCAAATCAAATGTGGCAGATTCTCGATCGGTGTTAGGTTGACTGAGGAATGGGAACAAATATTTGCCAATTATATCGTTTATCATGGAGCCATTTTCAGGATCGTCTTCTATAAGTGGCTTCTTTCCTTTATCGTTGTTCTATCCCCTTCGGGTGTGATCCGTGCTCTTGCAAGCTAATCAGCGGGAGTTTCCTTGACAAACTCGTTATCGTCGTCGTTGTGGTCGACGAGCCCCAATTGCAGCTCTTGCAAGGTCCATTCGATGTCGCACCCCCTCACCTGACAAGTAATTATCACACAAAAACAGATGTGAGTTGGCGTTCTTTAAGAATCAGAGATATGCTGTGTCGGTCTATATTTGATAATACTTGGTCAGGCAGAAGATGGCTGAGGGGAATGGAACCAATTGTAGAGTCATGTGTAGTTAAACACCAACGTTGCATACGCGGTATTGCAGATCCCCTCTCCTCCAATGGAGACGTTAACGTATTATGCTCGCAAAGCCAGTACTAAAACCAAGACGAAAAGAAATAATTAAACAAACATGACGGTAACAAAAGCAAATAGATAGTGTGCATGTACAATAACACACACTGCGAAAGTACGACCCCAACGGCTCATAAAGTGTATTAGAGTCAACTTTTTCATGTATACAAGAGAGGGAGAAGAGAAAAAAAAAATAGGAACTTACCTGCAGTGCAAGTACGCAACTTGTTACAGATCTTGGCTCGGTATAGGTCCTTTTAAGGCTTGTTTCCAAGTCTGTAAAAATTGCCTCCGGCCAATTAAATTTTGACATGGATTCAATATCCTCCACGTACCATACCAACCATTTGGAGACTTGTTGCCCCGTTATTGTAAAGAAGCATGTGGTTAACAAGTGGATGCAGAGTAGACAGACAACATTGTGTACAAATTCTTCACTTTTGTTATTTTTACCTCTTTCTCTAGCAAGGATTTCAAGAACACCACACTAAATTCTCTCGGGTCGTAGGTGAACTTGCTAAGAAATGGGGAGTCCGTTGTCGTGTATCTACTTTGCGCTATTTTTCCCTCCCTAGGTGGCAATCCAAATATAATTTGTATGTCCAGGATAGTCATCTTAACGAGTTTCCCACCAATTCTGAAAGCCGAACGCGCAGGATTGTAGCTTAGAATGATCGTCTCTATCAAATTATCGTTCTTGTGCATATTTTCAAGCGATAGCTGCTGGCTATAGAGTGTCTCGAACAAACGCGCAAAAGGTGTTTTCGACAACAATGACTTGTGTTGGGCTGTAAGATCACAATCTTTTATTAATTCATACGTCTGCTCTAAATTGCTTTGATATAAAAACACCCTCGGGTGAGGATAAGACTTGTCTTGCTTTTTCTGTTTTTTTGGCACTCGGGGCTACAACAATGATAAATAAATAAATAAGAAAACATACTTGCATTAACATACACACAACACAAGCACGCAATTAGACTAGAGACCAATTAACACATTGAGTTAACATACACACATGGGACACATTAGTACAGCTAACACTGTTTTGAAAACCATGCATTAACATATAGCTAACACTGGTTTGAAGGAACACTATCGATGCACACAAAAGGGGAAATGCATTAAGCGTGAGTTAACATACACACAACAAAAACACAATTAGTCCACAAACCAATAGAAACGTCTGAGTTAACATACACACAACAAAAACACGCAATTAGACCAGAGACCAATTAACACATTGAGTTAACATACACACATGGAGACACAATTTAGTACAGTTAACACTGTTTTGAAAACCATGCATTAACATATAGCTAACACTGTTTTGAAGGAACACTATCGATGCACACAAAATTAGAAATACACATGCATTAAGCGTGAGTTAACATACACACAACTAAAACACAATTAGTTCACAAACCAATGAAAACGTTTGAGTTAACATACACACAACAAAAACACAATTAGTCCACAAACTAATAAAAACATTTGAGTTAACATACACACAACAAGACAATTAGTCTAGAGACGAATAAAAATTGATAACTCTCATCGGGGTGTGTTATCGCATTGACATATAGCTAACACTGTTTTTAAAGGAACACTTTCGATGCACACAAAGGGAAAATACACATGCATTAAGTGTGAGTTAACATACACACAACAAAAACACAATTAGTCCACAACCAATAAAAACATTTGAGTTAACATACAAACAACAATACAAATTAGTATAGAGATGAATTAAAACTGTGAACACTCACCCAACACCACCCTATTAAATTTCTTTTCAAATGCCCAATTGAAACAAGTACAGTAACATCTGAGTTAACATACACACAGCAAGACACGATTAATTTCAAACCGAGCCAAGATTACAACATGCGATCGACAACTCACTTCACACATTGAAATCAACCAAAACCATATTTTAGCAGCATACTTACTTGGAGGCCTGACACTACGCCTTTTTGTGGATGAAGATTGGTTCGAATCCCTGGTTATCGCCATTCACAACGACGGGAGGTGGGGAAAACGGCGATGAATTTCTGCGCGCCAGGGTTGCGAGAGAGTTTTTGAGGGGGCATATTAGAATGTAAAGAGACGTATTTTTGGGAAGTGGCGTGATCAACAGTGTTTTTAATGTGGAGATATTTTTGGGAAATTGGACACACACATTGAAAAACCGTCGGACGACAGACACGTTAACGTACACGTATTTAGTTTTACAATCCAAAAAATTAAAATAAAAAATCATATTGTAGAGGATTTCGTGAGCATTAATTCTGTGTTATCAAACCGGCGGAGCGTCCAGGTTTTCTACTATATTATTTGAGTTTTTGCATGATGGGTGGTCACTTGATTGATGCTCACTATTTCCATTAACGTAGAAGGAAAGTGCATGTGTCAGAATTGCAATTTTTGTAATTTACAGTGAACAATGGGCCAAATGGAAAGGACATTCTTCTAAAGACTCTTCAAGGACCAAAAAGTTAACAAAAGAAGTCAAAGGACTAAACTCTACTATACCCATCTATAAAGGACCAAATAATTAATCACTCATATTTTTATTTTCTTAAAAAATAAAAAAAAAATCTTGCATCATTTTATTATCATTTATTGTAATTGACCAAAATTAAATAAAGAGAAGAGTCACCTGGAAGAATACACATTATTATATTGAAGGAGAGCTTGGCTTATGAGTTCATTGATTACATATAATTATTTCCACAAATTAATAACTGAAGAAACAGAAGGATTTGCTACCACTTCCATGGCGGCCTTTCGATCATGCACCAACCTTTCCATCCTATCCATGCTGTGTGCCTTCGCCCTCACGGCTGGTGCTACTGGACATGTAAGTCTCTCTCTACTCTACTCTCCTTCTCTAGACTTTAGACACCTCTAATAGTGGAATTTTTGTGTTGAATGATTTTGTTTTGTTATTTTTGTCGAAATTAGGCAAAAAAAAAAAAGAAAAAGAAATCCATCTGTTAATTTTTTTTGTTATTAGTTGTTGAGAGTTTAATGGGCAAATTTAGGAGAAAATGTTTTGATTTCTTTAGTATGGAAATGGGTTTTTTAAGGTCGCGTTTGTTTTGCGCTTCTAGAGGTCCATTGTGACCTGGAGGTCTCGGGTTTAAATCTTGAAAATAACCTCTTTGTAAATATGGGTAAGGCTGCGTACAATCTGTCCTTCCCCATATCCTGCAGTGGCAGGAGCCATCGTGCACTGGGTTGCCATTTGTTTAGTGCTTTTTTGTGTTAGTAAGCCGAAATATATTAATAATAAGGGAAAGATTTGTTTAGCGCTTTTGTTTCAATTTTTTTTTCTATTTTTGTTTTTGTTCCTAAAATTCTTAGAACAAAAACAAAAATCTGGGAACAAAAAAGAAAATTGTTTCTATTCTATTTGTTGATTGCGACATAACCGAAACAATAACCATTTTTTTGTTCATGTATGGGTGGTTTCAGTGGCAAAAAAGTGAATTTAGGGCCTCAGGAAATTGGATAAACCATGGGGGCAACATATATAACAGAAGATATGCCTACGGAGAGACCATAATCACCCCTTCATCCGCTTCCAAACTACGCCTCAAGTGGGAATTCTATGTCGGAAAAGACATAACCGCCACTCCCGCTATCTTTGACGACACGGTCTACTTTCCGAGTTGGAATGGATACATCTACGCCGTCAGAGCCGAAGACGGCTCTCTTGTGTGGAAAAAGAGCATGCGAGAGCTAACGGGGCTTAACGCCACTCATCTCATTCCCAATGTTACTGTCGCCATTTCTAGGTCAACTCCGACGGTGGCCGGAGATTTGCTCATTATCGGACTGTATGGCCCTGCTGTTGTTATAGCCGTTGAACGGGCGACTGGGAAGCTCATCTGGTTTACCCAGCTTGATACCCATCCCGCTGGTGTTGTAACCATGTCCGGTACTATTTACCGGGGGTAAGCAAATCCTCCTTTTTTTTTAATTATTATTATTGATTTACTTTTCAATATATATATATATATATATATATATATATATATATTAATTAGATTGTGCCTTCAATTATCTAATTTACCTTAACTTTTGTTTTTTAATTTTTTAATTAATATCAAATAGTATGAATCTATCCAATTTGAATTTTTATTTAAAATTAAGTTGAAATAAATTTATATTTATCATGTTGAACTTTTCGATTCGATTCGAAGTTACCATATTTGTTTTTACTTTTTTAGGAATAACAAAAATTGAATTATAGTGTCGCATATTTTTAGAAAGTTATCCAATCTGATTCGCACATATTAAAAAGTTAAAATCTCATTAAATAAGGATATATTAGTCTGCAAAATGATAAAAAGAGTGATTGATGCAAATAAAACTTGCTTGCTTGAATTGGTAATTTTCGTATTAAAAAGGTGATCGTAGTGCCCTTAAATACAATTAAAAAAATAATATAATAATATGTTATAGCTGTTTTGAATCAGAAGAAAATTGTCTTGACATCCTAACCAATAGCAATAGGTTGACATTTTCAAATTTTGAATACAAGATGACGTTTGTTAGTTAAACTTTTAGAAAAATTCTTAAAAGTTGAGATAACAACGAGAATTTTAAAACATTTATACTATTTCTCATAGTTTATTCCCAAAATGTAAGAGAGTAACATCATTCTTACTCATCTTAATTTTTTTATTTATTTTGGAATAAAAAAATAAAAAAGGTCAATTTTAGACTAAATTGATTGTGGAATAGGTTGAATATATATTGTGGGGGTTGCGGTGATGGTAATAAATGTTTTATGTGGCAATAGCGGTGGTGATAATAAATATTTGTTGTGGTGGTGATAATAAATATTTATTGTGATGGTGATTGTGATAATAGTAAATGTTTGTTGTGGTAGTTGCAGTGATAGTAGTGATTATTTGTTGCAGTGGCGATAATAGTAAATGTTTGTGGTGGTGGTAGTGGTGATAGTGGGGATAACAAATATTTGTTTTTGTAGTTACGGTGATGATAACGAATGTTTGCTTTAGTGGTGGCGGTGATAGGAATATTTATTATGATTATGATGAGATAGTGAATATTTTGTATGGGGGTTAGTGTTTATTATTAAAAATTAATTGGGGCTATTTTTGTCATAAAATTAATATATTTTTTGAATCGGAATTTTTATAAAATAAAAAAGAGGGTGAGGATAAACTTGAAAAGTAGTCGTATTCTGGACCCCAAAAAATATCACTCCTTGTTTTCTAAAATATTCACCAACACTTGTACCAGTCGGTCCCCATGTCCACCCTTCTTCTCCTCTTTGTCTCTCGATCTTATCTCTCTCTCTTTGCAAATCCAAGAGAGATAGAAGAAGAAGATAAGGGGTTGGGGGGTTAACAGGGGCAAGGTAGTGGAAGGGAGGGTAAGAAGGGCAAGTTAGGAGACGAGAGAAAGTAGGAGAGAAATGGAGAGATAAGAGAAAAAAAATAGGGCAGTGACCGTTCACTCCCTTTTTAAGGTTTTAACTACCGATTGCACCGACTTGTTTTATTTTGCACCAATCACTACTTTCAGGGATTCACTGACTAATTTACCCCTCATTAATAAACGATTACATTCCTTACACTACTTTTAGTTTTTATTACTCCAAAAAACGAGGAAGCAAATATGGAAACTTCTAATAAATAAATAAAAGTTGAACATGAAACATGTGATTTTATGATGAACCTATTATTGAAAAATTAATTTTTTTACACAATAATCATCGAGAGATCATCCTCTTTAAAATAAGATATTGATCAATTTTTTTTTTAGATGTGAATCGTATTTCATATAAATATTACATGTAATATCTTGTAGTTCGTGTAGCACCAAATGTTGAATGTGACATTCGGTAATTGATATTAATTTATTTTTGAAAGTTCTAAATTGAGATACATGAGGATGTTATATATAACATTAACATCACTACATTCTGTGTTCCTCGTAAATGTTGAATATAACATCCAATGTAATAGAAAATAACATTAATTAATCTTGATAATAGAATAAATTATATGCGTGTTGAATGTAACATGACTTATTGATAAAAGTGATTTTGATATTAAATGTAACACGTTAAAAATAAAAATTCTAAAAATAACATGTTGGATGTAATATGAAATGTGAAAATTAAAAAATATGAATATATCATGTTGAATGTAACATAAATATAAAAACTGAAATTAATAAAGAAAAAAAATAGTGAATTTAATATATTTTGCATATCTTATTTAGACTAATTCGAATATATAATTAGATTGTGCAAAAAATGTATATAACAATAGTTATTTTTATTTTAGTAAAATGACTTTATTGGATATGAAAACTCTCGATCTATATAAATTCGCGAATGGCAAATCTATAATCTGACAACCAAAGATTTTTGAATCTGCAATCAAACAGTTCATAAAAACTAACTGATAAGAGTTCTTGATTTATTCTATACTAATTGGCATTTATCGGTGATAAGTAATTATTTTTATGATTATTAGGTAATTTTTTCAAAAAAATATGACGTGGATAGTGATTGCTTGTCAGAGAAGAAATAAAAGCGTGAAAAAAAATGAGGCAGGTATAAAAAAAAAAAAGTAAAATAGGAATTGAGTAAAATCATTTTTATTTTACTTTTAAGGCTACGCATTTAAAAAAAAATGTTTTTATTTTACTTTTAAGGCTACACATTTAAAAAAAAAAATGTTGTATGGATTTCAGAAAAGCAAGAAGCACATTTCACCCAAATTTTAAAATCCAAATTTAATTGCAATTATTTGAACTCGATTGACCATAATTTTGACTTAATACCACACTAACCAAATCATTATTATTATTATTTTTCAAAATAGAAGTTTGTACGTTGGAACTTCCTCAGTTGAAGAAGGCTTCAGCATTAAGAAATGTTGCACCTTCCGAGGAAGCCTCTTCAAACTAGACGCCCAAACCGGTGCCATCATATGGAGGACCTTCATGCTTCCCAACAACCATGACAAAACTGGAGAATATGCCGGAGCGGCAATTTGGGGAAGCAGCTCCTCAATCGATGTTCGCCGGAAGTTAGTCTTCATAGCCACCGGAAACCTGTATTCAGCGCCTCTACGTATCCAAAAATGTATTAAAAACCAAAATAATAATAATAATAAAACTACTCATCACGACGACTGTATTGAGCCTGATAATCACTCCAACTCTATACTAGCTTTGGATTTGGATTCTGGGAAGATTAAGTGGTATCGGCAGTTGGGAGGCTACGACGTATTTTTTTCGGCATGCGCTAATCTTTCAACGCCTGGATGCCCTCCTGGACCGAACCCCGATGCGGATTTTGGGGAGACACCGATGATGTTAAGCGTAAAAGTCAATGGAACTAAAAGGGATATCGTTGTGGCAGTTCAGAAAAACGGGTTTGCTTGGGCTTTAGACCGTGACAATGGCAACATCGTGTGGTTTACGGTACGATTATTCTCCATGATTTTTGTGCGTGTTTTAGGATGATTATATGATGGATTTAAGTAATTTGAAATTAACACTTCGGAATCGAAATTGAAGATCGAATCTTTCTACTGAATTCAATCTCCACAGATTTCAAAAATTAGAGATTAAATTAACCTCAATTAAAAATACATCAACCAAATTGAATCGTATACATTATATCTAAATACATATAGGCCAATAAATGAATTTGAAATTAATAGATTTACAATTGAAAAATATAAGTTCAAAATTTTAAATAATGTTTGACTTTTTTTTATTATATTATCCGTAGTAAAAAAATATAAATTTAAATATGTGAAAAAGAAATATATTATTATGAGGGATAACTAATAGTGGTTTTTAGAAATTAAAATATTTAAGTCATGTCGTAGGAAGCCGGTCCAGGAGGCCCACTCGGAGGCGGCATCTGGGGAGCCGCCACCGACACCAAGAGGATCTACACCAACATAGCAAATAGCAAAGGTCTAAACTTCACTCTTTCACCGTCCAACAAAACCACCACTGCCGGTGGATGGGTGGCCATGGATGCCAACTCCGGTGAAATCCTATGGTCTACAGCTGACCCCACCAATTTCACCGCCATCGGTCCCGTGACGGTGGCCAATGGAGTGGTTTTCGGAGGTTCAATATATTCGACAGGACCCATATATGCCATGAATGCCAAGACCGGAAAAATTCTATGGTGGAGCAACCGTGTATGGCGGGGTATCCGTAAGCAAGGGTTGTATATATCTAGGGAATGGGTATAGGGTAAGGGTGGCTTTTCCTTTCATCACTACAGGAACCTCGCTCTTTGCGTTTTGTGTGGAATAATTAAAGGCCCGTTTGGCCATCGTTCAATTCGCAAATTGTACCCATCGAAATTTATAAAATTTTATAATCCATGCATAATAGTAGTGTTCAAATTTATAAATGGAAAAATAAACAAATTAATTACTTCATAAAATAAATAGGACAACGTAGACAACCAAACAGGCCCTAAGCTTATTAAAATTTAATGAATCTAAAAATATGATGAAAAATTACTTGCTATCAAGGAAATAAAGGTAACCATCTAAGATATTGTTCCTCTTTTTTGTTTTAGTTTTGGAAAATTAAAAACACAAACAGAAAAAGCAGGAACACAGACAAAATTTGTTCTAGAAGAACATGAAACAAAAGGAAAGAACATACAAGTTGCACACCAGCTTCATGAAAAGTACTACATATGAAGCATCTACATCTTATAAAATCTCAAACTAAACACAAAATAGTAGAACTAAACACACATCAAATCTTTTAAATAAATCGGTATGGATTGTGGGTCTGCCTGTACATTCCCTTATGAACACACAGCAAAAAAATAAAAATAAAAAACAAACAAACAAACAAACAAAAGCATGCAAAAGACTTAGGAGACATAAAACGACTGTTATGTAGATTTCAGTTTCACGTTTTGAAATAGGAACTTTCCATATTTAATGACAAATTGCACCATACCTGTTTTTGTTTTCCGAAAGCAGATTGCAGCAGTCACTTCCTCCACCCAGCCTGCAACAGTTTCTCTGGAGAAAAATGACTCAAAAAATATAAACAAAAAAAAAAAATTGTTTTTTTCTATAGATCAATAGTTAGATCATTCAGAGTAGTATCTTTGTTCTTCAGGTCATAAATTAATGTGATAAACAAACACCCATCTTTGCCATTTATGAAATTTTTTAATTGATGTTAGGCACACGGGAATGAATTTCGAACCATCAGGGAAATAAAATCAAATCATGAATAGGCACCCGTTCACAAGTCAATGCCATCTATGGGTTTGATTTCACAACAATTTGCCAAACAATCGTCTAACAAATCAAACAAGATACATGCAACAGATAACATAGAAATGTGATTTGGCTTCCCCCCTCCCCCCCGGGATGCCAAGTGATTTTTTGATTAGTTGGAAGTGGTTGTTAGCTGGAATATCCATTGATCCAACTAAACCTGATTCCGTTCTTCGGCAACCCAAATTCTAAAGGTTTCAACTCGAATTCTGCGTGGGATAAATGTAGAAATCATGGTGAGAAGGTGCATTGGTATGACCTTATATGGTTTCCCTCTCATGTGCCAGATGGTCATTTTACTATGTGGTCACTTGTATATGGGAAGCTTATAACTAGGAATAGATTGTCCTTGTTTATAGATGTCCCTTCTGCGGATTGTGTTATGCAATGCTAGTCTGAGTCGTGATCATCGATTCTTTGCTTGTCCTTATTCTCAGCAAGTTTGTGTGTGAGCGCGCGCGCACGGTGGGGCAGGGTTAAGAAGAAGATTGATTTGGTTTTGATGCAAAGTGTAAATTGGTTTGAGATTGTCAATTGGGCTGCTAAAAAATGGAGGAAGAAATTGCCTAGTAATTCTCTAAAGCTTTGAGTGTTGATGCTTTATGACGGAAGATTTTCTACCCAATTTGGTGGAACATCTCCAACTGTGATTGGCTTCTAGCTTATGTTTTTATTTTTTTCCATTCCTGTGTTTTATTTTGATATTTTATTTTTCTTAGTCTTTTTCTGAGGGATCGTTTTCAACCTCTTTGCTGATGTCTAAAGCAAGTAATTCAGTAGCAGGATGCTCTTCATGTGGCACTTCAGTTGGTTCTTCCACAACCACTGGCTTTGGGGGTGATTCCACCACAGCCTCTTTGGACACTGTAATGATTGCATCACTTTTTCTCTCTGAAGTGTCTGTATCGTGTACAGCGATGACATCACCAGTAGATGAAGTCGGGATTTTTCTCCGACTGTCCTGTGGCTTGTCAGTTACCGCTTCTGATTTGTCAGAAACCGCCGGTGAAGACACAAAATTTTTCCTTAAATTGCGTTTGATCCGCTCAAGCTCATTCTGAGGTTGTTCTTGCACTGATTCTGGTTGTTGAATCAAAGGCTTCCTGAACCTGGGTTTTTCATGATCGGAGGACTTTGATAGGCTACTATCACCATTGGTTGTTGAAAACTTCCGAAAAGTTCTCTTTGTCCTTCTTGCTTCATTCTGCACATTAGCTTGTTTTCTTTGCACCTTACCATCAAGAATACGCTTTGGTCGAGCAAGGGGTTCCCAGAAGCGGGATGATGACCAACGATCAAGCCAGCTCCAAGCTGAATTTGGTTCAACAGTATCATACTGGAGGCTCAGAGGCATAGCAGTAGGTGATGAAGAAAGAATCTAGAATATGAAACCAAATAACTTATTAGCACTTCACACCCAGGATTAGAAAGCCTAACCTTGCGACCACGAACCACTGCCTGAAACTTCCCAATTTCTCCCATGCAGCGCAAAGTGACAAGAGCCTGCCTCCTGACCAAATGCCCACGAATAAGCGCCTGGAGCCTTATGATACCCTTGAGTGCCCGGAATGCCCGGCAAGCCTTCAATTATATTTAAGCCAAGTTAAATACTCTCATCCCAAAAGATATACATAAAAAGAAATATCAACATAATAGATTATTTACAGTAATAGAGTTTGACCTTTGACAGCAAATAGTGACTACAATTGTAAAGGTGAAATGAAAATGAAAATAAAACCAAAGAAATGATTATCAGAATTCGATAATATAGTAATTATAATAACAACAACAGTATCAGCAGCAGCAGCAATAATAATAGGAATAATAATAAACACTAATTGTTGTCCCTATTACTTCATAAACACCAAAACAGAATGTTACCAAGTATCCCCTGAAAGTTGCTCGTGCCTTGGTAGCAACTTGCTCTTGCTTAATAATCTCAGCACTGGTTGCTGTATTCAACCCCAATACTGCAGCACTATTTTTAGGCAATGCATGTGCATCACATGGTAAGGAGGTTGTTGCAACATTCTCTATTTCTGTTTTCTCTCCACTTCTATTAGCAAAACGATTTTGAGGTGATGGATCTAAGTATCCTACTAGAATTGAAGCAAAGTCTCCAAATGGTGCTTTCGAAGCAATGGATGTCTTCCCATTAGCATCCTTCAAACAAGACAATGATTGAAAACAGAAAATGTTGCAAACAATATTCAATTTCCCATAAAGCATGAGATGCCAATTGCTGAATTTAATCAAAGAAACTTGCGACCAATAAGATAAGATATTTCCAAATGGTCCTTATTCAATAATCATTAATCAATAAGCAATAAGCAGCTCAGTGACCATGAACACACAGCAAATGCTGAAGATTACTTGAAACAATCCTCCAATGCCAGAACTGAACTAAAACTGGATGTAGTCTTGTGCAGTTTGATACTATACACATGCATGAAGCCGAACCACAAACATCAAGAAAATTAAATGGTAACTACGTAACTTATAGTAGAAGGAAACAATTCTTACTTTAGAGAAACCAGATTTGGAAGATTTCTTCCCAAATAGTACATTCTTGATCCATTTTCCTGGAGATTTCCCCATTGCCGCTGACAGGTTAGAAGTTAGAACCTGAATCAATTCCCTACATCTTTCCAAAATAAGTCTTTATAAGATACCTATACACATTTATTGTTTGTGCGAGGCTGAGCTCAAAAAAATAACAATTGTGCAGGCTATCTAAATTTTCGCATATGATCCACAATACATAATAGTGAGAAGCGAAATATCCATAGAAAAGGCCTAATAATGAACCATCGCCACCAGCCACCCAAAGAAAAAGAAGAACAGAGTCTTTCTCCTAATAAGTAGAATCTATATAAAACGTTTACAACAATGAACATAGAAAAAAATATTATGCAAATTGTTGTGATGTAGGATGGAGAACAACACATTAAGTTCCCAGTTTTTGAGGCTTGGGAATATCAATCTTCACACAGTCGTACTCCTATTTTCAGAATGATCATTTTCAAAACTTAACTAGCATACAAACTGGAAGAACTTTAAAACACAAATTGGAGTACATTTCATCATCTTGGCTCTATGAATTTCAAGACTGAAGAATATCAAGAATTAATCAAATATAATCGATCGATCAATGTGTTATGCTACTCTAGCTTTCTACATCACAGACCAATCAAAGAACAAAATGGAATATCAAAATCATTTAAAAATAAGCAACACGCGAAGAAAAAAAAAAAAAGGAAAATTGGGTCTGAAATCAATATTTTTAGGTAACATAAAACACTAACTTGAGGACTATTCTGTGCAAGAAAAAAATTTGTGGGGCCATCCTGTAGATTGACTTTATTGTCAAGAGTATTCGGTAATTTTCCCTATATTTAAGCCAAGTTAAATACTCTCATCCCAAAAGATATACATAAAAAAGAAATACCAACATAATAGATTGTTTACAGTAATAGAGTTTGACGGCAAATGGATGTGACTGCAATTATAAAGGTGAAATGAAAATGCAACCAAAAAAAATGATAACCAGAATTAGATAAAATAATAACAGTAATTATAATAACAAGAACGCCAATAATAATAATAATAATAATAATAATAATAATAAATATTTAAAAAAAAAAAAACTAATTATTATCCCTATTACTTCATAAACACCAAAAGTACATAATGTTACCAAGTAGCCCCTGAAAGCTGCTTAGTAATCTCAGCATTGGTTGTTGTATTCAACCTCGTTACTGCAACACTATTTTCAGGCAATGCATGTGCATCACACGGTAAGGAGGTTGTTACGACATTCTCTATTTCTGTTTTCTCTCCACTTCTATTAACAAAATGATTTTGAGGTGATGGATCTGAGTATCCTGCTGGAATTGAAGCAAAGTCTCCAGATGGTGCTTTTGAAGCAATGGATGTCTTCCCATTAGCATCCTTCAAACAAGACAATGATTGAAAACAGAAAATGTTGCAAATACTATTCAGTTTCCCAATGAGAACATTAACTCAATTCACTTGGAAGAACACATTATTATGGACTGGGAAGGAATAAAAGGATGGCTTTGACATTGATTAAATCAACATTGGTGACTTGATTTAATTATCTCCTTACAGTTTTTCAACCTTGATCTTGTTGCAACAATGGCCATCCCACTTGTTTTCTAACCATGCTCGAGACATTTTACCCGGAGTAAGTATAATATTTATCTTTTCTGGTTTATTTAATCAGTTATTATAAATAGTGTATTCCTTGATTGGTCATCTCTTCATGCTTTTCATAAGAATATAATGTGCAAGAAAGTAAGTTCGATGGCAAAATATTAAAAGGACATTGCACTAAATAATTATTGTATATTTTTTTATTTGCACTAAAGTGCTTATACAATTCTATAACACTTATATATATGTATGTGTGTGTGCATGTGTGTGTGAGCGCACTTATTTTCAACATGAGGAATGATCAACGGAACCTTATTTGATTATCGAAGTTAACCGAGCTAAATGTAAAGTCCCACTCCTTTCTCCCTTAGCTTCCATAGAGAAACTGCGGTAAAAGGTCTTGCTACGGTATTTTACGAGCAAGAAATTCTTGAGACACCCGTTGCATTGTTGGCCTCAACTTTGGTTCAGGACATAGGCATTCAAATGCCAACGTAGCAACCAAAACGATATCCCCTGCCACTGATTGGTTTGCTAGAGGTGGAAGCCTTGGGTCTAGTAAATCATTTAACGTTATGTTATGAGCAGCTGGGGAAGATAACAAGGACAATATATCTCCTGGATGCTTTCCCATTATTGTCTCCAGTGCCACTACCTCAAAGCTATAGACATCGCATTTTTCTGTCACGACCATAGTATAGGCAAGCTCTTCACACAAAATGAAGATGGTTAGAAACTGTAACTTATTAAACTTCATAATAACAAAAACTAATTATTATGTAGATAAACAAGTTTAAAAAAATACAATCTAATTTACCTGGAGCTATATATCCGTAAGTGCCTGTAAGTACTGTTCGGTTAGAGGTATCAAGGTGGAGCAGCCTAGCAATGTCAAAGTCTTTGATAATATCTTGATATGCGATTTTTCCATCGAAGTTCAATATTGAGCACATATTGCCATTCCTTGTGAATTTTTTTGCGTCGTTTGTAACAACTTTAGCTTTACGCCAACGGAAGAACATGTATCCAAGTTCTAAAAGTACGAGAAGCCCAATAATTGGGAGGAGAATTGCGAGGAAATGTACCTTTCTTCGGTTTTTATGGGGCTTTGGACAATTCACGTAGCAGTTTCCAGAGCAATCATCGATACCGTCTGGGCACACCTCGCAAAATGTCGCTGAAACTATTGCCGCAAAGATCAAAGGTGGTGAGACTCGTAAAACTACCAATTTGGCTTGAAATGCTTCCACTTAATAAATTGTAAGAGAGGTCAAGGTGTTCTAATTGAGTGAGGTTACCCAAAGATGGAGGTAGTTTACCAGTAAGGCGATTGGTAGAGAGAGAAAGATACCTGAGATTCATAAGACTACCAATTTGGGTCTAGTACTATTCAAAAGCCCAATACTATTTTGTTTGATGAAGTAAATGGCCTAACATTAGGCTGCAAACTGTCTTCGGCTTCAAATTTTATTTATGTAATTTCTTTGGATGTTACAAAGACAAATTTATGAATTTCATTCATTTATGAAATAAAAAAATAAAAAGAATTTCTAAATTCCCTCAAAACACATTAATTTTAAATTCTTTCAAGAAATAATTTGTTAATTTTTGTTAGTTTCTCATCCACTTCACTTCAAGCTTTTACCTAGTATTCATCATTACTTGTCACCGAAGTTGTTCGTTGTTGCTTGTCGAAAATCGCCGGTTGCCGCTGTTCATCGCCGAATATCGCCAGTAGCCGTTATTAAAATTATATTATTAAAATAGGCATTAAAATTATATTATTAATTTTTTAAATAAAAATTATATTATTAAATATATTTTGATATTTTTTTATTACTAATTTTTAATAGATTTTAAAATTCTACATATAAATACTAATTTTTATAAACAAATGAATTATGAAATTATGATCAAATTCTTCATCTAAAAAAATTACCCAAATAATTTTTTTATAAATGATGAGATTTTAAAATTCAAAATCTTAAAATTTCATCATTTACAAATTCCATAGATTCCCTTTTACCCAAACGCAACCTTAGTAGTGATTCCCCAGCTTATGGTTTGTTCCTGATTTCTGAAATTCATTCTTCAGCTCATATAGAAAATCTTACATAGTTTGATATAGAAAATTTTAACCATCAATTTAGTTGGTCGATATCAATGTTATCTATTCCAACTCACTAAATAAATGATTGTTTAGCCAAAATTTAAATTCAAAGTTGGAGTATATTTCCAATTTTTATTAGCCAACACACTTTTCATGAGCCAAAGTATTATTTTAAGTAATGCAATTACCTATTTGAGTTGGAGTTACTCTTAATTTGTGATTTATTCAACCAATATGTTGCAACATTGAAGTTTAAAAAGGATTAGTAGGAATCCAATGGGCCTAACTCACTCTTAAAAGACGTTTTTAAAAGAGGAGAATTACCCCTAGACTTATATATAATTTAGGATTAGGTAACGCAAGCAATACAGGATTAATTAATACATTTGCTCAGCTTTTATGTCTTGCGTATGCATCTATCTTGGCTGATACTTTGTCAGATGGTGCATGAATGGGTGATTCTTATTTTTAGGAACCCATATTTGATATTTGATTGCATTACTATTACTTCCCTATATTTTGTTAATTTATTCAGTAGTGCCCTTGATATTTTGTAATTCGTATTAAATTTCTTAATCTAGATATTACAAATTTTAGACTTTTAACCCGTCAATATTACATAAAATTAAGAAATTATACATATTAGGAATCCTAAATGTTTTTTTTTTTTTTTTTTTTTTCATTTCGATATTGAACAATTTTCGTTTCCCCCTCAATTCTTGATTTTTTTTTTTTGGAAATAGGTCTAACTTTGTTAAATAGATGGAGGGATTTCGGATTCTAATTTTTTCAAAAGATTAAATTAGATAATTATAGTTTGACAGTAAATTTGCTTCTTTCATAGTATTATTTAAATATTTTGATAAAAAGTGAAAAATCATTCTCGAAGGAGTAATTTTTTTTTATTTTTTTTTAATATATAATATTTGTGTCTATTTTTAATAAATTTCTGGCTCCTCAACCGACGTGGGGTGTAGCATTTTCTCTTACCCAATGTTTGTCGCCCGGAATTGAAGGATTGGAATTGGAATTAGTAAGATTTACATGCATTTGTTTCCAATTCCAAGGCTTCATGTTTTGAGGTACCGAAGGATATGGTAGACAGCATCCAGGTGTGATGTACGTGGTGAGTGCATAAATTGGCTCACAACACTGACAACATACGTAAGAGTTGGCCTTGTATTAGTCAAATAGATGAGGCCTCCCACAAGTCGCTGATATACTGATGGATCTGATAATAATTCTCCCGAGTCTGTTGTTAACTTAAGGTTCAAATCCATGGGAGTGGAGGCTGGTCTACATCCAAGCATCCCAGTGTCTTGAAGAAGATCAAGAGCGTATTTTCGCTAGGATAGAGAGATACATTTCCGAGACCGAGTAATCTCAATACCGAGAAAGTAGCGGAGATAACCCAAATCCTTGATGTCAAAAATCTGTCCGAGATCTTTCTTTACCTGTTGAATATCAGGTACGTCGTCTCCTGTGATAATAATATCATCCACATAGACTGAGATAAAGATATACCGTCCTTGGTGTTGGCGACGGATGAAGCAAGTATGATCTGAGTGACACTGGATAAACCCCATAGTGAGGATGGTTTCGCTGAATCGACGGAACCATGCACGAGGAGACTGCTTAAGTCCATAGAGGGATTTTCGGAGTCGGCAAACTTTACCTAAATACTCCCCCTGAGGCCGAAATCCCGATGGAGGCTTCATATAGATAGTCTCAATCAGGACACCACTAAGAAATGCATTCTTGACATCCAACTGGTGCAGAGGCCAAGAATGAGATGCAGCAAACGAAATAAGAAATCGAACAATTGTCAATTTAGCAACAGGGGCAAAGGTGGCACCGAAGTCTTTGCCCGGGATTTGTGTGTAGCCCTTAGCAACAAGTCGTGTTTTGAACCGATCAATCGATCCATCAGCCAGATATTTGACACTGAAGACCCACTTACAACCAACCGGCCTCTCACTAATCGGCAAGTCAACCAAGTCCCATGTCTAATTCTGCTGTAGGGCATCCATCTCTGCTTGCATAGCGGTAACCCACTTTGGATTCTGGAGGGCCTCATGAACGGAGGGAGGAATGACAATCGAATCAATTTGTCCAAGAAAAGAGACATATTGATCTGAGAGATCCTGAAAAGACAAATACTTAGAAATCGGATGATTAGTAGAACATGAAAGAAGGTAGCGCGATGGTGGGCGACTTTCCCGAGTCGGGTAACGACGGGGAATAGTGTAAGATCCTGATTTTTGATATACGCATAATTGGAGTCGCATTTGAATACACTTGAAAAGAACAGGATAGATGATATTATTTATCATTTAATTTAAATATCTTGGGGGTCAATTAGAAATTTTAAGTATATTAAAATCTTGATTTGGACTTAAATGATTTCAAATTCTTAATTGGGGGGAGATTTATGTAATTACAATTAAATTAATATATATATATATATATATATATATATATATATATATATTAATATATATATATATATTAATATGGAATTATATATATATATATATATATATATATATATATATATATAGATATATATATATATATATATCTATTTGATAGAGATCAAAATAAAAAAAAAAAAAAAAAAAGGTGGGAGAGAGAGAGGTAAATGAGGTATGGGGCTTAGCCTCTTTTCAACACACACACACACACACACACACATATATATATATATACACACATATAATCATATATATTCACATTCTCGGGAAGGATCGAGAAGCAATCAAAGAAGAAAAACGGAGGAGAGAGAGATGAGGTTGTTCCGGCAGTGTGTGTTTGGTCGGTCCGTCAGTTCGTCGACGGTAGGAGTTGCGTTGTGGGGTGGGTTGCGTTGATAGTTCCGTTCGTCCGGTGGTCGGTGATTGTTGCGGTTGTCGACGGAGTGTGTGACTTTGTGTGTTTTGTATGGGTTTCGTTTGTGCGTATTGTGTATGTTGCGGTATGTGTATTTGAGCGTTGGTTGTGTGTGTGCTGCTGCTATTGCGGGGTGTGTGTGTGTGTGTGTGTGTGTGTGTGTGTGTGCAGGCGATGGTGGTCGTCGGCGTTGGCCGGAGAGTTAGAGAGAGAGACGGTGGGTTCGGCTTTATATATGTTGATCGGTGTGGGTATTTGATCAGGTTGTGTGTGTTCTTTCAGTCGTCGGTTGTGGGGGCTTCGCCGTCAGTTAGTTTAGTTTGGCCGGCGGTAAGTGGAAGTTAGAGAGAGAGTGCTTGTCGTCGGTGGCGGTGGTGCCGTGTATGTGTGAGTGTGGTGGATTTGGTCAGTGAGTCGATCGTTTGGTCCGGCAGTGGGAGCAGGTGATCGGTGGTGAGAGGTTGTCGTCGGCAGTGGAGTTGGCGGCTAAAAACAAAACAGAGAAGGAAACAGAAACGGGAGGAAGAAGCGCAGAAAAGAAGAAGAAGAAGAAAGAAAGAAAGAAAAAAAAAAAAAGAGAAATTACGCAAACCACCCCAAATAAAATCAAAACTCAATCTTGCGACCAACGGGAAAGTCGGAAGAGGTAGAATTCTGAATTTATTTAATATATGTATGTAATTGTCTAAATGTGAAATACGTGTTATTATTATCGGTGAAATTAGTGTTATTCCTTCGCATAAATAAATTCGATATAGTAAACTGTAACGGAGCAATATTAGTTAAATAGTAGGATTTCATAATAAAACGTGGGGAATAGGAAATTACGAAAATTAAGGTTGCATGGCATGATTAAGTTGTTTTTACATAAAATATTAATTTAGGCCATGTCACTATTAGGTTCGCAGGCACCGGAGAACCGGTAAAGAATAGGCGGTCAAAGTCTTCGAAAATAGATAATCAGGTGAGTGTACTGTCTTTTTGCCAAACTATTTTTATATCTATATATGATACAAAATGGTTGTGTTTAAAATTAGATGCTTTTAAAAAAAATGAAGTGGATCAAGCAGGTTTTGGGTGAGTTGGTAAAAAAAAAATTCGTCGGACTTGGTGGTTTTAAAAGAGAATGGAAAATATCATTTTTTCTAAAAATGCATGGTTTTCTAAAAATAAAGGGGAAAAATAGTTTCGTTGAAATTAGACGGTTTTCAAATAAAGGTGAAAAATATGATTTTCGGATTAAATCAGTTTTGGAGATAGATGTTAATATTATTGATTTGTAGTTTGATGAGTTATTGTTGTTTAGGTGGAGATGAGTTATTGTTATTGTGGTGAGGTGGAGATTGGTGGTGGATATTCACCCGCTTGGCATAGTCCAGCGGAGCGGTGTTTCACTCGTCTGGCATAGTCCTGCGGAGTGTTGTTTCATCCGTCTGGCATAGTCCAGCAGAGCGTTGTTTCACCCATCTGGCACAGTCCAGCGGAGCGTTGTTATATCCTACTAGGAAGGCATATCCTACGGGATACGGTACCGTTGCAACTCCCGATTGTGAGGTTAAAACGATCACATGGCTAGCCGAGGTGTGGTGTGATGTGGTGTCGTATGCGGTGTTTTGTCTTATTTGGAGTTTTGTCATATATGGTGATGTGGTGTGTTATTATATCGTTTTGGTATTTTATCATATTATTTTATGCTGATGGTTTGGATGGATTTCATATTTGATATATATATTGATGATGATTCTAAATGGTAGGAAGAAGGAGTTTTTCTCGTAGTATATGATTTTTATACTACTATTCAAAATGTGTTTGTTTATATGCATTTAGCTTGATCCATTTAAATGTTGTATTATTTAGAATGTATTATTATCTTAAAAATATTTTTACTAGGAAGGCAGTATACTCGCAGGTGAAACGGCTAGGAATCGGTCCCCTACTAGCATTAGGTAGAGTTATGTGATGGAGTTATATGAGAGTTTTGAGATGAGCTGTCAGAGGCGAACCTATAAAAGGTTCATGGATAAATATATTATGTGAGGAAAAATTGATGGGATGGGTGTGTCCCCATATTAGAGGATTGTATATCTAAATATATGTATATTGTCGTTCATTAGTTGATAAGATGTTGGTGATGTCATGTTGTCGTCACGCCGGCCCCGAGATGACGGGTGTCTGGGATGGGGTGTGACAAATAGGGTCAGAGATAATGGGAGAGGGAGATATACCTGAGTCCGAAGAAGATGTCAGCAGGGGATGTGAGACACGTGGAAGTCGAGAATAGACTCGTAAGGGGGCGGGTGAGGAGTCAGGTGGTGGGTGTAATATGGGCGGGGAAGATATATCTAAGACAGAGATAGGACGCGGAAGTGGGATATGATCCTCGGTAGTGGCTGCCTCAATATGTGGAGAAGGTACAGTACCGAAAAAGTAGGGTACAGTCTTGAGGAACGTAACATCAAGAGAGTGGTAAGTACGATGGGTAACTGGATTGTAGCACCTATATTCTTTGGACATGGTAGAATAGCCGAGAAAGATACACCGAATAGATTTATCATCTAACTTGGTCCGAGTGGGGCTTCGATTTTGGACAAAACATATACAATCAAAGACACGAAGTAAGATAGGAAACAAAGTGCGAGTGGGGTGCAATATATGAAGAGGGGTTTTACCTGTAAGGACACGACTCGGGGTGCGATTAATGAGATAGGCAGCAGTAAGAACTGTCATGTGCTAGAAAGATTTGGGAACATTCATCCCTCGTAAAAGACAACGAACGACAGACATGAGGTGACGGTTCTTACGTTCCGCCACACCATTTTGTTCAGGGATGTAGGGACAGGTAAGTTGTTGAAGGATACATTGCTTACTAAGCTCAGCTCGAAAGTCATCAGATAAGTATTCTCGCCCGTTATCAGACCGGATATTGCACACGACTGTTTTGTACTGGATTTTTATCATTTGAAGAAAGTGAGTAAAGTGAGTATAAACCTCTGATTTATGTTTCATCAGATAAACCCAAGTACATCGACTATAATCATCTATGAAAGTGACATAATAACGGTGTTTGGAAACAGCGATGATAGGAGAAGGCCCTCAAATATCAGAGTGGATAAGATCAAAGGCTTGGGATGCACGGTGCATGTGAGGAATATAAGAAGTGCGTGTGTGTTTAGACAATTCACAGACCACACATTGAAATTTAAAGTCATGGCAAGCTTTCCTTAGAGAGGGAAACAACCAATATAAATACTGAAAATTCGCATGTCCTAGACGGGCATGCCACAGGTTTAAATTTTTTAACAAACAGATAGAAGGATAAAAAACAGGTAAGGTAGAGGCGTGTGCATACTAGAAAATGGTACGGGTGGAGATGGAGGATTCCCAAAGTAATAAAGACCATCGTGTTCATATCCCCAGCCAAGAATCTTCCTCGAAGTCAAGTCCTGCAAGAAGCAACTGTCATGTAAGAAAACAACGGCACAGTTAAGATTCTTAGCAAGGCGACTAACAGATAGAAGATTATAGGCAAATTTAGGGACATAGTAAACAGATGAAGGGTAATATCGGAGGATAAACATGCATCACCTTGACAACAAATAGAGATAAAGGTACCATCTGCAATGCACACAGATTGATTAACAGGCGAGACAGGGGAAGTAAAGGTAGAAAGGTCACCTGTCATGTGATTGTTGGCCCCAGAATCCAAAATCCAACTGGGATGATCAGACTTACCATGAAGCGCAGTCGGGGTACCTGAGGCAAGAACAGCCGTGGGGCTTGAAGACAATGCCAAATTGATGAACTAAGCCTGAAGCGGGGCAATTTGGGCCTGAATTTGGGAAAGATCTAGGTGAGCAGATGGTGGATCTACCGAACCGAGAACGATATTTTCTTTTCCGGATGCCATGGCTACAAGACTGTAACAGTGACACAACAGACAAAGGCTGTTGAAAAGCCAACTTGGTTCCGGAGAAAAGTTCAGCAACTACGATTGTCGTTGACGTTCAAAGAAGTTATATGATTGAATAGACTTATTGATCGGCCGACTGGCTTGCAAATTAGAAAGACAAAGCTTGAAGAAGCAGAGAAAGAGTCATGTTGACTTCATCGTGGTCAATACATACCCACGGTCAAGCTATTCCCTTAGAACGAAGGAGCCGAAGATGGAGAAAGACACTTCCGTCACTGAAGGAAGGGATGAGGACCAGCATTGAAGGAATTCTACTGGTGTAGGAGCAAAATCATCCCCATATTATTCTTCTGCAAAGTGGAAGAACCTGCAGCAAACTTCCTGGTGGCCGATTGACGCCTGGCGAAAAATGCAATCGAAGGTTTGAAGAGAAAACTATCCAGCAAACTGGTGGTTCGATGGTGTAGGGTTTTCGCGAGTTCTTGGTTCGCGATGGAGCAACGGTGACGGCTAGGGTTTCGCAGGTATGGGTTGTCGTCGACAGCGGCGGCAGCTAGGGTTCGCGATCTTGGTTCGCGGTCGGACAATAGCGGCGGTGTGGTGGTTCGTGACTTTGGTGGTGGTTCACAATGGCTATGGTTAGAGTTTGCGATTTTGGATTCGCTATTTTGGGTTCGCGATTTTGGATTCACGATTTTGGGTTCGCGGCTGTGTGTTGGTTCGCGACGACTAGGGTTAGGATTAGGGTGCGATTTGCGACGGCTAGGGTTTCGATCGTGGTAGTGGTTCGCGGCTATGTGGTTCGTGGGTGCTTAGGGTTTGCTGTGGCGGCGGTTTGGTGGTGGCTGAGCAAAGGTTTTGGTAGTTTGGTGGTGGTCTGGCGATGGTTAGGGCTGGTGGCAGTGGCGGGTTTCGAAAAACTTAGCTCTCGATACCATAAAGGATATAGGGTTAGAGAAGAATAATATTTTGTATATATTGATTCATACAAAAATGAGTTCTATATCTCCAATTCTATAGCCGTAGGAGTAGGCTAAATTAAGAAATATATCACCCGAGTAATAAGTTAATAATGCCTTACAATCAAGATACCATAAATAACAAAATATATAAATAACCTATTTCAACAAGGCTTTTGAATGATTTTATTTCTCCTGTGGCAGGCTGAAGTAAATTATCTTGGTGAACTTCTTCACCCTAATTTGGTCAAATTAATTGGTTATTGCATATAGGACGACCAAAGGCTGCTTGTTTACGAGTTTATGCCTCGTGGAAGCTTGGAGAATCACCTTTTCAGAAGTATGCTCTAACTTATGTTTTCTCTATATCTATTTTATATCATTTTTTTAATTTTATTTTTGGAAGTAAGAATTTTATTACCAAATATTGCTTTGGTTTTTCATTAGTGATCATGTCTACCGTCTATGTAGCAAGGTCGTTGCCTCTTCCTTGCTCAATTAGAATGAAAATTGCACTTGGTGCTGCAAATCCTTTACCCGAACACAGACATGTAAGGTAAGGGTATGTTTGTTCGGATGGAAAATAGTGTGGATGAAAAAATAAAAAATAAGGCAAAAAATGAAAAAAAATAAATTATATGTTTGATAAAATATAAAAAATGGAATGAAAAAGAAAAAGGAACCAAAAAAAGACTACTTTTCTTTCTCTTTTTTTCCTCTCAAATTTGGGATGCAAATGAAGAAAAAATGATTGAAATTTGAAAAAAAAATATCAAAATTACAATTGTATCTTTAATGATAGATTTTTTAAATTTATTTTTATAATATATGAGAATAAAATAGTAAATTATATTAAAATAAATTATTTTTTCTCTTTTCATTTTCGTTTCTAACCAAATAACAGTAAGATTTTTTTTTTTTTTTTTTTACAATAGATAAAAATATTATCTTCCTATTTTTTTTTTCCCTTTCCCATTCTTCTAACCAAATATACTCTAAAACTTAAGCATAAACTTCCCATTACACTTGCTAACTCTCTTCGGCTTCAATAAATCAATTTTTAAGTGGTTAAGGGATTTCACAAATTCAATTTAAGAAAAAAAATTTGGGGTATCATAAAGAAAAATTTAGGGTTAATTACACTTTATCCTCTACAGTTATGCCGTTTTGTGCTTATCATCCGGTGATATTTTTTTCATCACTTATCCCCCTGTACTTGTGGATTAAAATGCAATGGTTAAGTTTTCCGATAACTCGAACGGTCAGTGGCAAAAATCAACAAAAATCAGTTAGTTTGTGTTAAATGACATTTATATCCTTAAAATATTTTTGTAAGGACTGTTTTTAAATATTCAATAACTAAAGGGACTATTGTGTATTTTTTCTTTTATTTCATCTCCTACCCCACACCGTCTCCGGCTACTTAACCCCCACCCCTGCTCTATCTCCGGCAACCCACCCCCCACCCCTGCTCCATCTCCTGCGAAACCACCCAACCCCCATCCCTGCGAGAGGTAGAATCGATGGAGAAGAATGGGGAAATTCTTGGTTCCGGACGGGGACGGTGAAGATTTCCTCGTCGCAGCCGCGGGAGGAGGAGAGAAATTTCAGGGTGTAGACGACGTAGGTAGCGAAGACAATTAGGTTTATCACCATAAGCTTCGTCATAGCCCTGTTCTGCGATCCCGTCGCTGGAAAACTCGCCGCCAGTCCCACGTCACCACTCCTTCGAGGCCTTCCGTTCTCACATCTCCGCCCATCAATGATTATCGAAGACCCACTTCGATCTTTCCTCTTTGAAATACCCCTCTCTCTCTCTCTCACACACACACACATCAAGAACCTGCAACTCTGCAAGAACACTCGATTAACAACATAGAGCTCTGAATTCTCAACTCGAACCCTCCGAATCCATCACGTATCGATTTTGCTATAACTCCGATTTTGTAACTCCTCTCTCTCTCTCCCTCCCTCTCTCTTTCTGTTTATGTATATAATTCTGTAATATAATAAGTGAATCTAACTATGTATCTATTTAATTGCCGGTAATAATTTTGTTCTGGTCAAAGGGCGAGCCGGGGCTCTTCTCCGGGAGAAAATGGTGGAGGCGGCATCGGAAAAGTTCGTGGTGGTGGTCGATGAGACGAAATTGGTGTCCGGGCTTGGAGGGAGTGGACTGGCGATGCTGGTGGAGGTGGTTCAGTTTTTCAATTTTTTTTTAACAGATCAAAAATTGCTCTGGAATAAAATGAAACATCAATGAGCTTACACCGGAAATTTTTACCAGTTACTACAGAGGAGGTGTCGGTGAGGTTGGCATAGTGGAGCTTCATCCTGGCCTTGTGGGGGTTGTGGGTACCGGAAGATACAAACCCAGATGATAGAGAGAGAAATATAAGGGGAGAGAGAGAGAGAGGAGATTTATTTTGTTTGAGAGAGAGACGGTGGATGGTTGAGGGTGGCCCGCGTGGTAGATGGTGGCCGGCGGCGAATGAGGTTGGCCTCCTTTGTCTAAACTTGCTGTGGATGGGAAGAGGTTGGGGGGGGGGGGAGGGGGACTAAAAAATACACTTTGACTCTTTAGTTTTTAAAAGATTTGCAAATAGGTTCCTTTGAATTAGTTAGAATAAAATGACGAAATTATCCTTGATTTCAAAGTAAAATAATACAATTACCCTTCATTCTGTTAAATTTTAACTGTTGCACTTTAGTCTACAAACACAGGGAAGTAAGTGATGAACAAAATACCACATGAAGACAAAATACAAAATGGTCTAACTACAGGGGATAAAGTGTAATTAATCCAAAAATTTATGAAATGCAAATGAGAATAAGATGAATTTACAAATCTTTTTAAAATATATGTTATTTTTAAATCATTTTAAGAGAGAATTTGTTATTTTTCAATTTTTCACCCATTTCACTTCAAGCTTCTACCTGGTACCCATCCTTACTTTTCGTCAAGGCGGTTCGTCGCTGCTCGCCGAAGATCGTTAATTATCGATGTTCCTGACCGAAGATCGCTAGTTGCCGCTATTAAAATTATATAACTAAAATAAATATTAAAAAATTATCTACTAAATAAAAATTATATTGTTAGATAAATTCTCATATTTTTATTATTAATATTTATTAGATTTCAAAATTCTACATACAAATGTTTGTCCAAACAAAGAAATGATGTAATTACACATTCAATTTATTTATTTAAAAAAATTAACTAAACAAAGAATTTGTAAATGATGAAATTTTAAAATTCAGAATTTTAAAATTACATTATTTACAAATTCCACGGATTCCCTTGCCCAAACACAACCTTAGTAGCGATTCCCCATAGAGCCATCTGTTAGAAATAATTATCAATCTTAATATTTTTTTTTAATCCCAAATCATCATGTCATATTATCAAAAATTCCATAATACATAAGCGAGCGTACCTGAGTCTATGGCGAATAGTAGTTAAGTTCTATGTCGGTTGCATCAATATAAAAATATTAAAAAATAATATAATATCATGGTCGTGTTCATAATCAGTTACATTTGGTCCATAAGAATAACAAAGTTAATGTTTAATTAAAAATGTAAGTAAATCTCAAAAAAATAACATTAATGCGTGTGCATAATATTTTGGTCAAGAAAGCATAAATATGAATAAGCATCTAGTATCCGACACGCGGATACAACAAATTTTAAGAAATCAAGATATGAGTACGGTTGAGATATGTCTATATATATATATATATATATTATTTTTAATTATTGCTCATATCAGTGGATGATGCAATGAATTGCCTTTGATTCGCCCAAGCTAATTCTGAGGTTGTTCTTGCACTGATTCTAGTTGTTGAAACCTTTCGGAAAGCTCTCTTTGGCCTTCCTGCTTCATTTTGCACATTAGCATGTTTTCTTTGTGCCTTACCATCAAGCATACGCTTTGGCCGAGGAGGGGGTTCCCAGAAGCGGGTTGATTAGAGATGTCAGTGGCTCAGTTTCGATCCGATTTCATATAAAAAATCAAAATTAAACCCATTAGAAATATATCAAACGAAAACCGCGACCAAAATCGCTTTTTTTTTTTTAAACGGTTTTAAAACCAAACCATTTAAAGTTATACAAAATCAAAACTAAAATCGCGAAACCACGAAACCATTTAACATTTTTCAATTTTATAAAAACAAAAAACATAACCAAAAACACAAAATTGCTGACCGTAATATTTATATATAAATAAAAACATAACTAAAATATAAAATATAAATTCTAAAAAGCAAAATCAAACCATAAAATAATTATAATTAAAGTTTCTAATTAGTAACCATAATTAAAGCAATTGAGGAACAACTATGAAATCATTAATTAGAAATGAAATCCTAAATCACTTTACACATATATGTGTAAATAAATAAATAAAAACAGACATATATTAGGGTTAAATTATAAATATATATATAAAAAATAAGTGTATATATGTAATAAAAATATATCTAAAATATTAGTTTCACTGTTTCGCAGTTTCTATTATAAAATCAAAATCACTACGGTTGCTAATGACAACATTAATTCAATTGAAAGCTTACCATGTCTGTACAAGATTGAAGTAATTATTATAATATAGAGGGTGATAAACCATCTCTTCAACGTCTTAGCGAAAAAGACTGCCTACTACTGCTTTTTTACAAAGAGATACACTGTTTAGTCCAAACTTCAATCCAATCACAAGTGATCCACCTAGATCAAGTTGACATAAAGGCATAAGTTTTTCCGACAAATGGAACGTCGAACAACTAATAACGACAGCTGAAACATCGGACGACATACGACGACAAGTGGAACACCAGGTGACATACAACGACAAGTGAAACGTCAGGCGACCAATATCGACAACTGGAACACTGGGCGACCAATGACAACGATTGGAACACCGGGCGACTGATGTCGACAATTGGAACACCGGACGACATATGCGACAACTGAAACGCCGAACGACCAACGGCAAGAACTGGAACAACGGGTGACAATTGGAATGATGGACAACCAACGATAGCAATTGAAACATTGGATGACTAAAGGCGACTGCGAAACAAGATCAACGGCGACAACCGGACAGGCATAAAATATAAAAACAAAAAATAAAACATAAAAACAAAAATAGAAAAATTAAATTTGAAAAACAAAAAATAAAAAATAAAAAATAAAAAATAAAATAAAAACTGAAAAATAAAAAATAAAAATATTTTGTTTTTATATTTATAGCAAAACGATTTTGAGGTGATGGATTTGAGTATCCTGTCGGAATTGAAGCAAATGATGGCTTCCCATTCGCATCTTTCAAACAAGACAATGATTGAAAATGGAAAATATTTGTTGCAAATACTACTCAATGAGAACATCAACTCAATTCACCTGAAGAACACATTATTATGGACCGGGAAGGAATAAAAGGATGACTTTGGACATTGATTATGTCAACATTGGTGGCTAGATTTAATTCTCTCCTTATAGTTTTTCAACCTTGATTTTGTTGCAACGATGGCCATCCCACTTATTTCCTAACCATGCCAGGGACATTTTACCAGGAGTAAGCATAATATTTATCTTTTTTTGACATATTTAATCAGTTTTTATAAATAGTTGATTCTTTTTTATTAACACGAAACATGTTTATACATTTCTATTACACACACGTATATCTGTTTGCCCTTATTTTCAACACGAGGAATGATCAATGAAACTTTATTTGATCAAAATTGACACTGATACATATGTATTATCGAATTAACCAAGCTAAATGTAAAGTCCCACTCCTCTCTTCCTTAGTTCCCATAGAGAAACTGCAGTGAAAGGTCTTGCTACAGGTATTTTACGAGCAAGAAATTCTTGAGACACCCGCTGCATTGTTGGCCTCAGTTTTGGTTCAGGACACAGGCATTCAAATGCCAACGTAGCAACCAAAACGATATCCCCTGCCACTGGTTGGTTTGCTAGAGCTGGAAGCCTTGGGTCTAGCAATTCATTTAATGTTATGTTATGAGCAGTCGGGGAAGATAACAAGGACAGTATATCTCCTGGATGCTTTCCCATTATTGTCTCCAGTGCCACCACCCCAAAGCTATAGCCATCGCATTTTTCTGTCACAACCATAGTATAGGCAAGCTCTACTCACAAAATGAAGATTGTTAGAAACTTTAACTTATTAAACTTCTTAATAACAAAAACTAATTATTATGTAGATAAATAAGTTTGAAAAAATACAATCTAATTTACCTGGAGCTATATATCCATAAGTGCCTGCAAGTACTGTTTGGTTAGAGGTATCAGGGTGGAGCAGCCTAGCAGTGCCAAAGTCGGAGACAAAACCTTCCATTTCAGAGTTCAATAGAATGTTGTTGCTCGATATATCTCTGTGAACGATGGGTGGGCTACAATCATGATGCATATAGGATAGAGCATGTGCTACGTCCTTAATTATCTTCACCCTGCAATTCCAGTCTAGTGTTGTAGCTTCATCGTCAAATCTAAGGGCACAAAATAGACTCCCTCTTTCCATGTACTGATAGACTAAGAACATGCATCTTCTATGCAGGCAATACCCGTAGAGCTTCACGATGTTTTTGTGACGGATATTGGTTAGCATTTGTACCTCGTTCTTGAAACTCCTGTCGAAGGCTGGATCTTCTGCTTCCAAACGATGAAGCTTTTTGAGAGCAAATATTTGGCCACATGGTAGTTGTGTCCTATAAACGCTTCCATATCCACCCGTTCCAATACAATATCGAATGTCAAAGTCGTTTGTTGCTTGGATAATATCTTGATATGCGATTTCTCCATCAAAGTTCCATACTGAGCACATATTGCCATTCCTTGTGGCTCTTTCCGCATCATTTCTAACAACTTTAGCTATAGGCCGACCAAAGTACATGTATCCAAGTGCCGAAAGTACGAGAAACCCGATAAGTGGGAGGAGAATTGCGAAGATACGGATCTGTCTTTGGTTTCTATGGGACTTTAGGGAAGTCGCGTAGTAGTTTCCATTGGAATCAACGAAACCAATTGTGAAATCAGTTGTGCACATCATGCAATTATTGCAGCAGAGATCTAGTGCTGACCAATTATTGCAGCAGAGATTCAAATGAATTAGTGCTGACAAAAAATTTGCAAGTTGATGTGTAATTGAACCAGTGAATTGGTTTGTCGACAAGTCGAGGGACATCAGTTTTCCCATTTGATCTAAGGATGAAGGAATCGATCCAGTAAATATGTTATGGCTCAGATCCAAATCCATCAGAGAACCTTGTGCTCTTATTCTGTGGACAATTGAACCACTTAGCTTGTTATGACTCATATTGAGATTAACCAAACTTCCAAGGTTCCCGATTTCGGAAGGGATTTGGCCAGTCAATGAATTGTCAGAGAGGTCAAGCTTGGTGAGAGTCCTAAGACTACCAATTTGGCTGGGAATGCTTCCATATAAATAATTGGAAGAGAGGTCAATGAATGATAGACGGGTAAGATTACCCAAAGATGGAGGTAGATTACCAGTTAGATGATTGTAAGAGAGGTCAAGGTTGGTGAGATTCGTAAGACTACCCAAAGATGGAGGTAGCTTACCAGTAAGACCATTGTTAGAGAGAGAAAGATACATGAGATTCACAAGACTACCAATTTGGCTGGGAATGCTTCCACTTAATGAATTGGAAGAGAGGTGAAGGTATTCTAATTGGGTGAGGTTACCCAAAGATGGGGGTAGCATACCGGTAAGACGATTGTTGGAGAGAGAGAGATACCAGAGATTCACAAGACTACCAATTTGGCTGGGAATGCTTCCACTTAATGAATTGGAAGAGAGGTGAAGGTATTCTAATTGGGTGAGGTTACCCAAAGATGGAGGTAGCTTACCAGTAAGACCATTGTTAGAGAGAGAAAGATACATGAGATTCACAAGACTACCAATTTGGCTGGGAATGCTTCCACTTAATGAATTGGAAGAGAGGTGAAGGTATTTTAATTGGGTGAGGTTACCCAAAGATGGAGGTAGCATACCGGTAAGACGATTGTTGGAGAGAGAGAGATACCAGAGATTCACAAGACTACCAATTTGGCTGGGAATGCTTCCACTTAATGAATTGGAAGAGAGGTGAAGGTATTCTAATTGGGTGAGGTTACCCAAAGATGGAGGTAGCATACCAATAAGAAGATTGTTTGAGAGTTCCAGAGTGGTGAGATTCGTAAGACTACCAATTTCGTCTGGGATGCTTCCTTTGAGACCACAATAACTGAGATCGAGAAGCTCGAGGTTTGGAAAGCTAGACAAGTTCAATTTTTCCAAATTGCCACTACAATTTATATAATCAGGGTACTGGTTTATTATCTGGATGATATGTCCTTCCGTATTGCAAGTTATACCGTTCCACTCACAGTGATTGCGAGTGGTATTCCACCACCATCCTGTGTTGCGTAGAGCCTGTGCCTCCTCCCTTATAGTGGATGACTCGACGGTGAGAGTGAGAGTGAGAGTGAAAGTGAAAGTAAATATAATAAGAAGAATGCAGTAAGACTTCATCTTTATTTTCAGAAAATAAGAATAGGAATGTTGGGTGGATGTGATTCTACTTTAATCATTCCTAGATATATAATTGCTCTGCCGTGTTGACTGCAACAAAAGTAAATGCAGGTTTGCATTTTTCCACGAATGGCTTGACCCGTGTTGGCCATTTATTGTAAGTCTTTTGTGTTTTTGGTATTTGTTCCAGCTTCCATAAATGTTGCTTCTGCATTTTTCCACGAACAGGACGAATGGCTTGACCCTTGTTGGCCATTTATTCCAAGTCTATTGTCTTTTTGGTATTTGTTCCAAGAATGTTGCTTCTGCATTTTTCCACTAATAGGACGAATGACTGCGGGATTGGGTTTGATGAAGTAAATGGCCTAATATTGGGTTGGCCCAATCTTCCCAACACTAAAAGTTGAGCTTAAAATTCTCTTTAGGGCTTCAAAAAAATCAATTCTGTTAGCTTGCGTTTGGATTTAAAGTAATTTAAGAAAATATTTCATTTGCCAAAAAAATTTCACAAATTTTGTTTACGAAATTTCTTTGGATACTATGAAAAGAAATTTATGAAATTTCTTTGGAGAATAAAAATAATTTGCAAATCGCTTCAAAACACATATTATTTTTTAATTCTTTCAAGAGAGAATTTGTTAATTTTTTTAGTTTCTCATCCACTTCGTCGCTGCTCGTCAAAAATCACCGGTTGCCATTGTCCATCGCCAAATATCGCCAATAGCAGCTATTAAAATTATATTATTAAATTTTTAATATTAGATATATTTTCAAATTTTTTATTATTAATATTTAATAGATTTTAAAATTATGTATACAAATACTTGTTTATATAAACAATTGAATTATGAAATTACAATCAAATTCTTTATCTAAAAAAAATTATCTAAACAAAAATTTATAAATAATAAAATTTTAAAATTCAAAATCTTAAAATTTTATCATTTACAAATTCAATAGATTCCTTTTTACCCAAACGCAACCTTAGTAGCGATTCCCCGTAGACCAAAGCGTTTATCATGTCATCATCTAGGAGGTGAATCACTTTCTTCTACAATCTTTATTCTTTACTGCTTTTGATTGATCTTCCCATGCATTGCAGGATCCTTGTTTTCCACATTTTCCAGAGGAGGTGTTTATAATGCCTGTACTAATTTGTAATGTACAGAAACTTATTTAGACCATTTGTTTTTATTTTCTTAAAAAAATAAAAAATAAAAAAATAAATCTTGCATCATTTTATTATCATTTATTGTTATTATCACCTAGAAGAATACACATTATTATATTTTATTACGTAATTTTGTTAATTAGATTTAATTTTGTTCAATAGAACTGGGAAAGAATAAAAGGACAGCCACAAATTAATAGCTGAAGAAACAGAAGGATTTGCTACCACATCCATGGCGTCCTTTCGATCATGCACCAACCTTTTCATCCTATGCATGCTGTGTGCCTTCGCCCTCACGGCTGGTGCTACTGGACATGTAAGTCTCTCTCTCTCTCTCCTCTACTCTACTGACTACTCTCCTTCTCTAGACTTTAGACACCTCTAATATGTACATATATATTTATATGGATAGTGGAATTTTTGTGTTGAATGATTTTGTTTTGTTATTTTTGTCGAAATTAGGCAAAAAAAAAAAAAAAAAAAAAAAAAAAAGAAAGAAATCCATCTGTTAATTTTGTTTGTTATTAGTTCTTGAGAGTTTAATGGACAAATTTAGGAGAAAATGTTTTGATATCTTTAGTATGGAAATGGGTTTTATGGTGGTTGTTTAGCGCTTCTAGAGGTCCATTGTGACCTGGAGGTCTCGGGTTTAAATCTTGGAAACAACCTCTTTGTAAATATGGGTAAGGCTGCGTACAATCTGTCATTCCCCAAATCCTGCAGTGGCAGGAGCCTTCGTGCACTGGGTTGCCATTTCTTTAGCGCTTTTTTGTGTTAGTGAGCCAAAATATATTAATAATAAGGGAAAGATTTGTTTAGCGCTTTTGTTTCGATTTTTTTTTCCTGTTTTTGTTTTTGTTCCTAGAATTCTTAGAACAAAAACAAAAATCTGGGAACAAAAAAGAAAATTGTTTCTATTCTATTTGTTGATTGCGACATAACCGGAACAATAACCATTTTTTTGTTCATGTATGGGTGGTTTCAGTGGCAAAAAAGTGAATTCAGGGCCTCAGGAAATTGGATAAACCATGGGGGCGACATATATAACAGAAGATATGCCTACGGAGAGACCATAATTACCCCTTCATCCGCTTCCAAACTACGCCTCAAGTGGGAATTCTATGCCGGAAAAGACATAACCGCCACTCCCGCTATCTTTGACGACACGGTCTACTTTCCGAGTTGGAATGGATACATCTACGCCGTCAGAGCCGAGGACGGCTCTCTTGTGTGGAAAAAGAGCATGCGAGAGCTAACGGGGCTTAACGCCACTCATCTCATTCCTAATGTTACTGTCGCCATTTCTAGGTCAACTCCAACAGTGGCCGGAGATTTGCTCATTATCGGACTGTATGGCCCTGCTGACGTTTGTTTGTTAAACTTTTAGAAAAATTCTTAAAAGTTGAGATAACAACGAGAATTTTAAAACATTTATACTATTTCTCATAGTTTATTCCCAAAATGTAAGAGAGTAACATCATTCTTACTCATCTTAATTTATTTATTTATTTTGGAATAAAAAATAAAAAAGGTCAATTTTAGACTAAATTGATTGTGGAATAGGTTGAATATCTATTGTGGGGGTTGCGGTGATGGTAGTAAATGTTTTATATGGTAATAGCGGTGGTGATAATAAATATTTGTTGTGGTGGTGATTGTGATAATAGTAAATGTTTGTTGTGGTGGTTGCAATGATAGTAGTGATTATTTGTTGCAGTGGCGATAATAGTAAATGTTTGTGGTGGTTGTGGTGATAGTGGGGATAACAAATATTTGTTTTTGTGGTTACGGTGATGATAGCGAATGTTTGCTTTAGTGGTGGCGGTGATAGGAATATTTATTATGATTATGATGAGATAGTGAATATTTTGTATGGGGGTTAGTGTTTATTATTAAAAATTAATTGGGGCTATTTTTGTCATAAAATTAATATATTTTTTGAATCGGAATTTTTATAAAATAAAAAAGAGGGTGAGGATAAACTTGAAAAGTAGTCATATTCTGGATCCCAAAAAATATCACTCCTTGTTTTCTAAAATATTCACCAACACTTGTACCAGTCGGTCCCCATGTCCACCCTTCTTCTCCTCTTTGTCTCTCGATCTTATCTCTCTCTCTTTGCAAATCCAAGAGAGAAAGAAGAAGAAGATAAGGGGTTGGGGGGTTAACAGGGGCAAGGTAGTGGAAGGGAGGGTAAGAAGGGCAAGTTAGGAGACGAGAGAAAGTAGGAGAGAAATGGAGAGATAAGAGAAAAAAAATAGGGGCAGTGACCGTTCACTCCCTTTTTAAGGTTTTAACTACCGATTGCACCGACTTGTTTTATTTTGCACCAATCACTACTTTCAGGGATTCGCTGACTAATTTACCCCTCATTAATAAACGATTACATTCCTTACACTACTTTTAGTTTTTATTACTCCAAAAAACGAGGAAGCAAATATGGTAACTTCCAATAAATAAATAAAAGTTGAACATGAAACATGTGATTTTATGATGAACCTATTATTGAAAAATTAATTTTTTTATACAATAATCATCGAGAGATCATCCTCTTTAAAATAAGATATTAATCAATTTTTTTTTTAGATGTGAATCGTATTTCATATAAATATTACATATAATATCTTGTAGTTCGTGTAGCACCAAATGTTGAATGTGACATTCGGTAATTGATATTAATTTATTTTTGAAAGTTCTAAATTGAGATACATGAGGATGTTATATATAACATTAACATCACTACATTCTGTGTTCCTCGTAAATGTTGAATATAACATCCAATGTAATAGAAAATAACATTAATTAATCTTGATAATAGAATAAATTATATGCGTGTTGAATGTAACATGACTTATTGATAAAAGTGATTTTGATATTAAATGTAACACGTTAAAAATAAAAATTCTAAAAATAACATGTTGGATGTAATATGAAATGTGAAAATTAAAAAATATGAATATATCATGTTGAATGTAACATAAATATAAAAACTGAAATTAATAAAGAAAAAAAATAGTGAATTTAATATATTTTGCATATCTTATTTAGACTAATTCGAATATATAATTAGATTGTGCAAAAAATGTATATAACAATAGTTATTTTTATTTTAGTAAAATGACTTTATTGGATATGAAAACTCTCGATCTATATAAATTCGCGAAGGGCAAATCTATAATCTGACAACCAAAGATTTTTGAATCTGCAATCAAACAGTTCATAAAAACTAACTGATAAGAGTTCTTGATTTATTCTATACTAATTGGCATTTATCGGTGATAAGTAATTATTTTTATGATTATTAGGTAATTTTTTCAAAAAAATATGACGTGGATAGTGATTGCTTGTCAGAGAAGAAATAAAAGCGTGAAAAAAAATGAGGCAGGTATAAAAAAAAAAGTAAAATAGGAATTGAGTAAAATCATTTTTATTTTACTTTTAAGGCTACGCATTTAAAAAAAAATGTTTTTATTTTACTTTTAAGGCTACACATTTAAAAAAAAAATGTTGTATGGATTTCAGAAAAGCAAAAAGCACATTTCACCCAAATTTTAAAATCCAAATTTAATTACAATTATTTGAACTCGATTGACCATAACTTTGACTTAATACCACACTAACCAAATCATTATTATTATTATTTTTCAAAATAGAAGTTTGTACGTTGGAACTTCCTCAGTTGAAGAAGGCTTCAGCATTAAGAAATGTTGCACCTTCCGAGGAAGCCTCTTCAAACTAGACGCCCAAACCGGTGCCATCATATGGAGGACCTTCATGCTTCCCAACAACCATGGCAAAACTGGAGAATATGCCGGAGCGGCAATCTGGGGAAGCAGCCCCTCAATCGATGTTCGCCGGAAGTTAGTCTTCATAGCCACCGGAAACCTATATTCAGCGCCTCTACGTATCCAAAAATGTATTAAAAACCAAAATAATAATAATAATAATAAAACTATTTATCACGACGACTGTATTGAGCCTGATAATCACTCCAACTCTATACTAGCTTTGGATTTGGATTCTGGGAAGATTAAGTGGTATCGGCAGTTGGGAGGCTACGACGTATTTTTTTCGGCATGCGCTAATCTTTCAACTCCTGGATGCCCTCCTGGACCGAACCCCGATGCAGATTTTGGGGAGACACCGATGATGTTAAGCGTAAAAGTCAATGGAACTAAAAGGGATATCGTTGTGGCAGTTCAGAAAAGCGGGTTTGCTTGGGCTTTAGACCGTGACAATGGCAACATTGTGTGGTTTACGGTACGATTATTCTCCATGATTTTTGTGCGTGTTTTAGGATGATTATATGATGGATTTAAGTAATTTGAAATTAACACTTCGGAATCGAAATTGAGGATCGAATCTTTCTACTGAATTCAATCTCCACAGATTTCAAAAATTAGAGATTAAATTAACTTCAATTAAAAATACATCAACCAAATTGAATCGTATACATTATATCTAAATACATATAGGCCAATAAATGAATTTGAAATTAATAGATTTACAATTGAAAAATATAAGTTCAAAATTTTAAATAATGTTTGACTTTTTTTTATTATATTATCCGTAGTAAAAAAATATAAATTTAAATATGTGAAAAAGAAATATATTATTATGAGGGATAACTAATAGTGGTTTTTAGAAATTAAAATATTTAAGTCATGTCGTAGGAAGCCGGTCCAGGAGGCCCACTCGGAGGCGGCATCTGGGGAGCCGCCACCGACACCAAGAGGATCTACACCAACATAGCAAATAGCAAAGGTCTAAACTTCACTCTTTCACCGTCCAACAAAACCACCACTGCCGGTGGATGGGTGGCCATGGATGCCAACTCCGGTGAAATCCTATGGTCTACAGCTGACCCCACCAATTTCACCGCCATCGGTCCCGTGACGGTGGCCAATGGAGTGGTTTTCGGAGGTTCAATATATTCGACAGGACCCATATATGCCATGAATGCCAAGACCGGAAAAATTCTATGGTGGAGCAACCGTGTATGGCGGGGTATCCGTAAGCAAGGGTTGTATATATCTAGGGAATGGGTATAGGGTAAGGGTGGCTTTTCCTTTCATCACTACAGGAACCTCGCTCTTTGCGTTTTGTGTGGAATAATTAAAGGCCCGTTTGGCCATCGTTCAATTCGCAAATTGTACCCATCGAAATTTATAAAATTTTATAATCCATGCATAATAGTAGTGTTCAAATTTATAAATGGAAAAATAAACAAATTAATTACTTCATAAAATAAATAGGACAACGTAGACAACCAAACAGGCCCTAAGCTTATTAAAATTTAATGAATCTAAAAATATGATGAAAAATTACTTGCTATCAAGGAAATAAAGGTAACCATCTAAGATATTGTTCCTCTTTTTTGTTTTAGTTTTGGAAAATTAAAAACACAAACAGAAAAAGCAGGAACACAGACAAAATTTGTTCCAGAAGAACATGAAACAAAAGTAAAGAACATACAAGTTGCACACCAGCTTCATGAAAAGTACTACATATGAAGCATCTACATCTTATAAAATCTCAAACTAAACACAAAATAGTAGAACTAAACACACATCAAATCTTTTAAATAAATCGGTATGGATTGTGGGTCTGCCTGTACATTCCCTTATGAACACACAGCAAAAAAATAAAAATAAAAAACAAACAAACAAACAAACAAAAGCATGCAAAAGACTCAGGAGACATAAAACGACTGTTATGTAGATTTCAGTTTCACGTTTTGAAATAGGAACTTTCCATATTTAATGACAAATTGCACCATACCTGTTTTTGTTTTCTGAAAGCAGATTGCAGCAGTCACCTCCTCCACCCAGCCTGCGACAGTTTCTCTGGAGAAAAATGACTCAAAAAATATAAACAAAAAAAAAATTGTTTTTTTCTTTAGATCAATAGTCAGATCATTCAGAGTAGTATCTTTGTTCTTCAGGTCATAAATTAATGTGATAAACAAACACCCATCTTTGCCATTTATGAAATTTTTTAATTGATGTTAGGCACACGGGAATGAATTTCTAACCATCAGGGAAATAAAATCAAATCATGAATAGGCACCCGTTCACAAGTCAATGCCATCTATGGGTTTGATTTCACAACAATTTGCCAAACAATCGTCTAACAAATCAAACAAGATACATGCAACAGATAACATAGAAATGTGATTTGGCTTTCCCCTGAACCCCCGGGATGCCAAGTGATTTTTTGATTAGTTGGAAGTGGTTGTTAGCTGGAATATCCATTGATCCAACTAAACCTGATTCCGTTCTTCGGCAACCCAAATTCTAAAGGTTTCAACTCGAATTCTGCGTGGGATAAATGTAGAAATCATGGTGAGAAGGTGCATTGGTATGACCTTATATGGTTTCCCTCTCATGTGCCAGATGGTCATTTTACTATGTGGTCACTTGTATATGGGAAGCTTATAACTAGGAATAGATTGTCCTTGTTTATAGATGTCCCTTCTGCGGATTGTGTTATGCAATGCTAGTCTGAGTCGTGATCATCGATTCTTTGCTTGTCCTTATTCTCAGCAAGTTTGTGTGTGAGCACGCGCGCACGGTGGGGCAGGGTTAAGAAGAAGATTGATTTGGTTTTGATGCAAAGTGTAAATTGGTTTGAGATTGTCAATTGGGCTGCTAAAAAATGGAGGAAGAAATTGCCTAGTAATTCTCTAAAGCTTTGAGTGTTGATGCTTTATAACGGAAGATTTTCTACCCAATTTGGTGGAACATCTCCAACTGTGATTGGCTTCTAGCTTATGTTTTTATTTTTTTCCATTCCTGTGTTTTATTTTGATATTTTATTTTTCTTAGTCTTTTTCCGAGGGATCGTTTTCAACCTTTTTGCTGATGTCTAAAGCAAGTAATTCAGTAGCAGGATGCTCTTCATGTGGCACTTCAGTTGGTTCTTCCACAACCACTGGCTTTGGGGGTGATTCCACCACAGCCTCTTTGGACACTGTAATGATTGCATCACTTTTTCTCTCTGAAGTGTCTGTATCGTGTACAGCGATGACATCAGCAGTAGATGAAGTCGGGATTTTTCTCCGACTGTCCTGTGGCTTGTCAGTTACCGCTTCTGATTTGTCAGAAACCGCCGGTGAAGACACAAAATTTTTCCTTAAATTGCGTTTGATCCGCTCAAGCTCATTCTGAGGTTGTTCTTGCACTGATTCTGGTTGTTGAATCAAAGGCTTCCTGAACCTGGGTTTTTCATGATCGGAGGACTTTGATAGGCTACTATCACCATTGGTTGTCGAAAACTTCCGAAAAGTTCTCTTTGTCCTTCTTGCTTCATTCTGCACATTAGCCTGTTTTCTTTGCACCTTACCATCAAGAATACGCTTTGGTCGAGCAAGGGGTTCCCAGAAGCGGGATGATGACCAACGATCAAGCCAGCTCCAAGCTGAATTTGGTTCAACAGTATCATACTGGAGGCTCAGAGGCATAGCAGTAGGTGATGAAGAAAGAATCTAGAATATGAAACCAAATAACTTATTAGCACTTCACACCCAGGATTAGAAAGCCTAACCTTGCGACCACGAACCACTGCCTGAAACTTCCCAATTTCTCCCATGCAGCGCAAAGTGACAAGAGCTTGCCTCCTGACCAAATGCCCACGAATAAGCGCCTGGAGCCTTATGATACCCTTGAGTGCCCGGAATGCCCGGCGAGCCTTCAATTATTTTTAAGCCAAGTTAAATACTCTCATCCCAAAAGATATACATAAAAAGAAATATCGACATAATAGATTATTTACAGTAATAGAGTTTGACCTTTGACGGCAAATAGTGACTACAATTGTAAAGGTGAAATGAAAATGAAAATAAAACCAAAGAAATGATTATCAGAATTCGATAATATAGTAATTATAATAACAACAACAACAACAACAGTAGCAGCAGCAGCAGCAGCAATAATAATAGGAATAATAATAAACACTAATTGTTGTCCCTATTACTTCATAAACACCAAAACAGAATGTTACCAAGTATCCCCTGAAAGTTGCTTGTGCCTTGGTAGCAACTTGCTCTTGCTTAATAATCTCAGCACTGGTTGCTGTATTCAACCCCAATACTGCAACACTATTTTTAGGCAATGCATGTGCATCACATGGTAAGGAGGTTGTTGCAACATTCTCTATTTCTGTTTTCTCTCCACTTCTATTAGCAAAACGATTTTGAGGTGATGGATCTAAGTATCCTACTAGAATTGAAGCAAAGTCTCCAAATGGTGCTTTCGAAGCAATGGATGTCTTCCCATTAGCATCCTTCAAACAAGACAATGATTGAAAACAGAAAATGTTGCAAACAATATTCAGTTTCCCATAAAGCATGAGATGCCAATTGCTGAATTTATTCAAAGAAACTTGCGACCAATAAGATAAGATATTTCCAAATGGTCTTTATTCAATAATCATTAATCAATAAGCAGCTCAGTGACCATGAACACACAGCAAATGCTGAAGATTACTTGAAACAATCCTCCAATGCCAGAACTGAACTAAAACTGGATATAGTCTTGTGCAGTTTGATACTATACACATGCATGAAGCCGAACCACAAACATCAAGAAAATTAAATGGTAACTACGTAACTTATAGCAGAAGGAAACAATTCTTACTTTAGAGAAACCAGATTTGGAAGATTTCTTCCCAAATAGTACATTCTTGATCCATTTTCCTGGAGATTTCCCCATTGCCGCTGACAGGTTAGAAGTTAGAACCTGAATCAATTCCCTACATCTTTCCAAAATAAGTCTTTATAAGATACCTATACACATTTATTGTTTGTGCGAGGCTGAGCTCAAAAAAAATAACAATTGTACAGGCTATCTGAATTTTCGCATATGATCCACAATACATAACAGTGAGAAGCTAAATATCCATAGAAAAGGCCTAATAATGAACCATCGCCACCAGCCACCCAAACAAAAAGAAGGACGGAGTCTTTCTCCTAATAAGTAGAATCTATATAAAACGTTTACAACAATGAACACAGAAAAAAATATTATGCAAATAGTTGTGATGTAGGATGGAGAACAACACATTAAGTTCCCAGTTTTTGAGGCTTGGGAATATCAGTCTTCACACAGTCATACTCCTATTTTCAGAATGATCATTTTCAAAACTTAACTAGCATACAAACTGGAAGAACTTTAAAACACAAATTGGAGTACATTTCATCATTCTCATCCCAAAAGATATACATAAAAAAGAAATACCAACATAATAGATTGTTTACAGTAATAGAGTTTGACGGCAAATGGATGTGACTACAATTATAAAGGTGAAATGAAAATGCAACAAAAAAAAAATGATAACCAGAATTAGATAAAATAATAACAGTAATTATAATAACAAGAACGCCAATAATAATAATAATAATAATAATAATAATAATAATAATAATAATAATAAATATTTTTTTAAAAAAAAAAAAAAAACTAATTATTATCCCTATTACTTCATAAACACCAAAAGTGCAGAATGTTACTAAGTAGCCCCTGAAAGCTGCTTAGTAATCTCAGCATTGGTTGCTGTATTCAACCTCATTACTGCAACACTATTTTCGGGCAATGCATGTGCATCACACGGTAAGGAGGTTGTTGCGACATTCTCTATTTCTGTTTTCTCTCCACTTCTATTAGCAAAATGATTTTGAGGTGATGGATCTGAGTATCCTGGTGGAATTGAAGCAAAGTCTCCAGATGGTACTTTTGAAGCAATGGATGTCTTCCCATTAGCATCCTTCAAACAAGACAATGATTGAAAACAGAAAATGTTGCAAATACTATTCAGTTTCCCAATGAGAACATTAACTCAATTCACTTGGAAGAACACATTATTATGGACTGGGAAGGAATAAAAGGATGGCTTGGACATTGATTAAATCAACATTGGTGGCTAGATTTAATTATCTCCTTACAGTTTTTCAACCTTGATCTTGTTGCAACAATGGCCATCCCACTTGTTTTCTAACCATGCTCGAGACATTTTACCCGAAGTAAGCATAATATTTATCTTTTCTGGTTTATTTAATCAGTTATTATAAATAGTCTATTCCTTGATTAGTGATCTCTTCATGCTTTTCACAAGAATATAATGTGCAAGAAAGTAAGTTCGATGGAAAAATATTAAAAGGACATTGCACTAAATAATTATTGTATACTTTTTTATTAGCACTAAAGTGCTTATACAATTCTATAACACTTATATATATGTATGTGTGAGTGCATGTGGGTGTGCGCGCACTTATTTTCAACATGAGGAATGTTCAACGGAACCTTATTTGATTATCGAAGTTAACCGAGCTAAATGTAAAGTCCCACTCCTTTCTCCCTTAGCTTCCATAGAGAAACTGCGGTAAAAGGTCTTGCTACAGGAATTTTACGAGCAAGAAATTCTTGAGACACCCGTTGCATTGTTGGCCTCAACTTTGGTTTAGGACATAGGCATTCAAATGCCAACGTAGCAACCAAAACGATATCCCCTGCCACTGATTGGTTTGCTAGAGGTGGAAGCCTTGGGTCTAGTAAATCATTTAACGTTATGTTATGAGCAGCTGGGGAAGATAACAAGGACAATATATCTCCTGGATGCTTTCCCATTATTGTCTCCAGTGCCACTACCTCAAAGCTATAGACATCGCATTTTTCTGTCACGACCATAGTATAGGCAAGCTCTTCACACAAAATGAAGATGGTTAGAAACTGTAACTTATTAAACTTCATAATAACAAAAACTAATTATTATGTAGATAAACAAGTTTAAAAAAATACAATCTAATTTACCTGGAGCTATATATCCGTAAGTGCCTGTAAGTACTGTTCGGTTAGAGGTATCAAGGTGGAGCAGCCTAGCAATGTCAAAGTCTTTGATAATATCTTGATATGCGATTTTTCCATCGAAGTTCAATATTGAGCACATATTGCCATTCCTTGTGAATTTTTTTGCGTCGTTTGTAACAACTTTAGCTTTACGCCAACGGAAGAACATGTATCCAAGTTCTAAAAGTACGAGAAGCCCAATAATTGGGAGGAGAATTGCGAGGAAATGTACCTTTCTTCGGTTTTTATGGGGCTTTGGACAATTCACGTAGCAGTTTCCAGAGCAATCATCGATACCGTCTGGGCACACCTCGCAAAATGTCGCTGAAACTATTGCCGCAAAGATCAAAGGTGGTGAGACTCGTAAAACTACCAATTTGGCTTGAAATGCTTCCACTTAATAAATTGTAAGAGAGGTCAAGGTGTTCTAATTGAGTGAGGTTACCCAAAGATGGAGGTAGTTTACCAGTAAGGCGATTGGTAGAGAGAGAAAGATACCTGAGATTCATAAGACTACCAATTTGGGTCTAGTACTATTCAAAAGCCCAATACTATTTTGTTTGATGAAGTAAATGGCCTAACATTAGGCTGCAAACTGTCTTCGGCTTCAAATTTTATTTATGTAATTTCTTTGGATGTTACAAAGACAAATTTATGAATTTCATTCATTTATGAAATAAAAAAATAAAAAGAATTTCTAAATTCCCTCAAAACACATTAATTTTAAATTCTTTCAAGAAATAATTTGTTAATTTTTGTTAGTTTCTCATCCACTTCACTTCAAGCTTTTACCTAGTATTCATCATTACTTGTCACCGAAGTTGTTCGTTGTTGCTTGTCGAAAATCGCCGGTTGCCGCTGTTCATCGCCGAATATCGCCAGTAGCCGTTATTAAAATTATATTATTAAAATAAGCATTAAAATTATATTATTAATTTTTTAAATAAAAATTATATTATTAAATATATTTTGATATTTTTTTATTACTAATTTTTAATAGATTTTAAAATTCTACATATAAATACTAATTTTTATAAACAAATGAATTATGAAATTATGATCAAATTCTTCATCTAAAAAAATTACCCAAATAATTTTTTTATAAATGATGAGATTTTAAAATTCAAAATCTTAAAATTTCATCATTTACAAATTCCATAGATTCCCTTTTACCCAAACGCAACCTTAGTAGTGATTCCCCAGCTTATGGTTTGTTCCTGATTTCTGAAATTCATTCTTCAGCTCATATAGAAAATCTTACATAGTTTGATATAGAAAATTTTAACCATCAATTTAGTTGGTCGATATCAATGTTATCTATTCCAACTCACTAAATAAATGATTGTTTAGCCAAAATTTAAATTCAAAGTTGGAGTATATTTCCAATTTTTATTAGCCAACACACTTTTCATGAGCCAAAGTATTATTTTAAGTAATGCAATTACCTATTTGAGTTGGAGTTACTCTTAATTTGTGATTTATTCAACCAATATGTTGCAACATTGAAGTTTAAAAAGGATTAGTAGGAATCCAATGGGCCTAACTCACCTATTTTAAGTAATGCAATTACCTATTTTATGTCTTGCGTATGCATCTATCTTGGCTGATACTTTGTCAGATGGTGCATGAATGGGTGATTCTTATTTTTAGGAACCCATATTTGATATTTGATTGCATTACTATTACTTCCCTATATTTTGTTAATTTATTCAGTAGTGCCCTTGATATTTTGTAATTCGTATTAAATTTCTTAATCTAGATATTACAAATTTTAGACTTTTAACCCGTCAATATTACATAAAATTAAGAAATTATACATATTAGGAATCCTAAATGTTTTTTTTTTTTTTTTTTTTTCATTTCGATATTGAACAATTTTCGTTTCCCCCTTAATTCTTGATTTTTTTTTTTTGGAAATAGGTCTAACTTTGTTAAATAGATGGAGGGATTTCGGATTCTAATTTTTTCAAAAGATTAAATTAGATAATTATAGTTTGACAGTAAATTTGCTTCTTTCATAGTATTATTTAAATATTTTGATAAAAAGTGAAAAATCATTCTCGAAGGAGTAATTTTTTTTTTATTTTTTTTAATATATAATATTTGTGTCTATTTTAATAAATTTCTGGCTCCTCAACCGACGTGGGGTGTAGCATTTTCTCTTACCCAATGTTTGTCGCCCGGAATTGAAGGATTGGAATTGGAATTAGTAAGATTTACATGCATTTGTTTCCAATTCCAAGGCTTCATGTTTTGAGGTACCGAAGGATATGGTAGACAGCATCCAGGTGTGATGTACGTGGTGAGTGCATAAATTGGCTCACAACACTGACAACATACGTAAGAGTTGGCCTTGTATTAGTCAAATAGATGAGGCCTCCCACAAGTCGCTGATATACTGATGGATCTGATAATAATTCTCCCGAGTCTGTTGTTAACTTAAGGTTCAAATCCATGGGAGTGGAGGCTGGTCTACATCCAAGCATCCCAGTGTCTTGAAGAAGATCAAGAGCGTATTTTCGCTAGGATAGAGAGATACATTTCCGAGACCGAGTAACCTCAATACCGAGAAAGTAGCGGAGATAACCCAAATCCTTGATGTCAAAAATCTGTCCGAGATCTTTCTTTACCTGTTGAATATCAGGTACGTCGTCTCCTGTGATAATAATATCATCCACATAGACTGAGATAAAGATATATCGTCCTTGGTGTTGGCGACGGATGAAGCAAGTATGATCTAAGTGACACTGGATAAACCCCATAGTGAGGATGGTTTCGCTGAATCGACGGAACCATGCACGAGGAGACTGCTTAAGTCCATAGAGGGATTTTCGGAGTCGGCAAACTTTACCTAAATACTCCCCCTGAGGCCGAAATCCCGATGGAGGCTTCATATAGATAGTCTCAATCAGGACACCACTAAGAAATGCATTCTTGACATCCAACTGGTGCAGAGGCCAAGAATGAGATGCAGCAAACGAAATAAGAAATCGAACAATTGTCAATTTAGCAACAGGGGCAAAAGGTGGCACCGAAGTCTTTGCCCGGGATTTGTGTGTAGCCCTTAGCAACAAGTCGTGTTTTGAACCGATCAATCGATCCATCAGCCAGATATTTGACACTGAAGACCCACTTACAACCAACCGGCCTCTCACTAATCGGCAAGTCAACCAAGTCCCATGTCTAATTCTGCTGTAGGGCATCCATCTCTGCTTGCATAGCGGTAACCCACTTTGGATTCTGGAGGGCCTCATGAACGGAGGGAGGAATGACAATCGAATCAATTTGTCCAAGAAAAGAGACATATTGATCTGAGAGATCCTGAAAAGACAAATACTTAGAAATCGGATGATTAGTAGAACATGAAAGAAGGTAGCGCGATGGTGGGCGACTTTCCCGAGTCGGGTAACGACGGGGAATAGTGTAAGATCCTGATTTTTGATATACGCATAATTGGAGTCGCATTTGAATACACTTGAAAAGAACAGGATAGATGATATTATTTATCATTTAATTTAAATATCTTGGGGGTCAATTAGAAATTTTAAGTATATTAAAATCTTGATTTGGACTTAAATGATTTCAAATTCTTAATTGGGGGGAGAGTTATGTAATTACAATTAAATTAATATATATTATATATAATATCTATTTGATAGAGATCAAATCAAAAAAAAAAAAAAAAAAAAGGTGGGAGAGAGAGAGGTAAATGAGGTATGGGCTTAGCCTCTTTTCAACACACACACACACACACACACACATATATATATATATACACACATATAATCATATTATTCACATTCTCGGGAAGGATCGAGAAGCAATCAAAGAAGAAAAACGGAGGAGAGAGAGATGAGGTTGTTCCGGCAGTGTGTGTTTGGTCGGTCCGTCAGTTCGTCGACGGTAGGAGTTGCGTTGTGGGGTGGGTTGCGTTGATAGTTCCGTTCGTCCGGTGGTCGGTGATTGTTGCGGTTGTCGACGAGAGTGTGTGACTTTGGTGTTTTGTATGGGTTTCGTTTGTGCGTATTGTGTATGTTGCGGTATGTGTATTTGAGCGTTGGTTGTGTGTGCTGCTGCTATTGCGGGGGTGTGTGTGTGTGTGTGTGTGTGTGCAGGCGATGGTGGTCGTCGGCGTTGGCCGGAGAGTTAGAGAGAGAGACGGTGGGTTCGGCTTTATATATGTTGATCGGTGTGGGTATTTGATCAGGTTGTGTGTGTTCTTTCAGTCGTCGGTTGTGGGGGCTTCGCCGTCAGTTAGTTTAGTTTGGCCGGCGGTAAGTGGAAGTTAGAGAGAGAGTGCTTGTCGTCGGTGGCGGTGGTGCCGTGTATGTGTGAGTGTGGTGGATTTGGTCAGTGAGTCGATCGTTTGGTCCGGCAGTGGAGCAGGGAGCGGTGGTGGTGAGAGGTTGTCGTCGGCAGTGGAGTTGGCGGCTAAAAACAAAACAGAGAAGGAAACAGAAACGGGAGGAAGAAGCGCAGAAGAAGAAGAAGAAGAAGAAAGAAAGAAAAAAAAAAAAAAAAAAAAAGAGAAATTACGCAAACCACCCCAAATAAAATCGAAACTCAATCTTGCGACCAACGGGAAAGTCGGAAGAGGTAGAATTCTGAATTTATTTAATATGTATGTAATTGTCTAAATGTGAAATACGTGTTATTATTATCGGTGAAATTAGTGTTATTCCTTCGCATAAATAAATTCGATATAGTAAACTGTAACGGAGCAATATTAGTTAAATAGTAGGATTTCATAATAAAACGTGGGGAATAGGAAATTACGAAAATTAAGGTTGCATGGCATGATTAAGTTGTTTTACATAAAATATTAATTTAGGCCATGTCACTATTAGGTTCAGGCACCGGAGAACCGGTAAAGAATAGGCGGTCAAAGTCTTCGAAAATAGATAATCAGGTGAGTGTACTGTCTTTTTGCCAAACTATTTTTATATCTATATATGATACAAAATGGTTGTGTTTAAAATTAGATGCTTTTAAAAAAAATGAAGTGGATCAAGCAGGTTTTGGGTGAGTTGGTAAAAAAAAATTCGTCGGACTTGGTGGTTTAAAAGAGAACGGAAAATATCATTTTTTCTAAAAATGCATGGTTTTCTAAAAATAAAGGGGAAAAATAGTTTCGTTGAAATTAGACGGTTTTCAAACAAAGGTGAAAAATATGATTTTCGGATTAAATCAGTTTTGGAGATAGATGTTAATTATTGATTTGTAGTTTGATGAGTTATTGTTTAGGTGGAGATGAGTTATTGTTATTGTGGTGAGGTGGAGATTGGTGGTGGATATTCACCGCTTGGCATAGTCCAGCGGAGCGGTGTTTCACTGTCTGGCATAGTCCTGCGGAGTGTTGTTTCATCCGTCTGGCATAGTCCAGCAGAGCGTTGTTCACCCATCGGCACAGTCCAGCGGAGCGTGTTATATCCTACTAGGAAGGCATATCCTACGGGATACGGTACCGTTGCAACTCCCGATTGTGAGGTTAAAACGATAACATGGCTAGCGAGGTGTGGTGTGATGTGGTGTCGTATGCGGTGTTTTGTCTTATTTGGAGTTTTGTCATATATGGTGATGTGGTGTGTTATTATTCTTTGGTATTTATCATATTATTTTATGCTGATGGTTGGATGGATTTCATTTGATATATATATTGATGATGATTCTAAATGGTAGGAAGAATGAGTTTTCTCGTAGTATATGATTTTTATACTACTATTCAAAATGTGTTGTTTATATGCATTTAGCTTGATCCATTTAAATGTGTATTATTTAGAATGTATTATTATCTTAAAAATATTTTACTAGGAAGGCAGTATACTCGCAGGTGAAACGGCTAGGAATCGGTCCCCTACTAGCATTAGGTAGAGTATGTGATGGAGTTATATGAGAGTTTTGAGATGAGCTGTCAGAGGCGAACTATAAAAGGTTCATGGATAATAAATATTATGTGAGGAAAAATTGATGGGATGGGTGTGTCCCCATATTAGAGGATTGATATCTAAATATATGTATATTGCGTTCATTAGTTGATAAGATGTTGGTGATGT